>OZ037937.1:31926862-33142252 GCA_964035585.1 Polytrichum formosum | reverse complement strand
CGTTTTACGATTTTGAGCTTTCACATTTCACAAACTGATATAACAATTCGTAACAAAATAACATTTTTATTATGGGCTTGAACCTATATTGGGCAACATACATCACAAGGACCAAGAGAAAATAGTATAAGTTATAATAATGGTGTTCAAAGGAAGTATACATAGAAGAAGAAGAAGGAAAACCAACACTAGTGTACTATTCATATGTATTCATATTTTAGAAACCAATTTTCATGCAAGACATGTGCATATAAAATGATTGGGAGAGTGTAATAGATAGAATGTCTTCATTTAGAAAGGGTCCTAGTTGGCAACATTGGTTTGAAATACATTAAATTTGTAGGTGTTAGGTACCCAAAACGTATTCAAAAATACTCGTGGAAGTTCCTTGGACCTTTTGAAGGTTAAGATAGTACACTCTAAACTCCGTAGTATCACACCTCTGGCAACCAAAGTGCACGTGATATTACGGAGTTCTGTAGTGTTAACATGGATGCGTGATACTAGTGAATTAGTGTAGCATGTGACACTATGGAATAACACAAAGTGCAACATATTAAATGGTGTGGTGTGGTCCACTCCACTTGGCCTTCCCAGTCAATATGGCGGACGCATGCACCAACATTCAACAAGTGGCATAAGAAGAAGAAGAATAAGAAGGTGACACTCCACATATTGACACATGGCGCAATGCGAGGGTGTGGGTTGACTTCTTTAGTGGTTTGCATTAATGACAGAATTCGTGATATAAGGGAGAGAAAGGTGACAATAAGGAGTGAGATTTCAACTACGAACATCCGTTCCCTAGGGTTTCGGGATATTAGAGAGTGAGTGACATTATGGAGGTTGATATTACGGAGTTTAGGGTGTACAACCTACTTCTCATGTTGTTAATGATAACTTAGAGAAGCTTCAATGGACCATAGGAGTCACCTTAAAGACATGAAGACAACATAGCAACATGTGCAATTTCATATTGTTTGCTCTTAGGAAGAAAGAAAGAAAAAGGAAACCTTTCTTTGCAAGCCGCACAACGTGAGAGAGGGCCATATTGTTTACTCTCATTCTTAGTCCCTAAAGAATTTACCTTGTTATTGAAGTTATTATCAAGAGGTGTTTATGATTCTATTGTTCCAATGCACCACTCACGTGAAAACCCTATCTATGAGAACCAATTATGGAACATTTGGGTACAAGATTCTCACAATAATAGTGAGGAAAAAATTATTTCTTTTTTGTTGTTTACAGTCGTTGCCTGAAGCATGCCAACAATGGGAGAAAGAGTGGACAAATTTCTCCATCCATTGAAACACTCCAATCACTGATGTTAAATGACAAATTCATCTGAATATGAATTGACCTTAGCGACCGCTTTAGGATAAGAATACGTTTATATGCAAAAACGTTCAAAGAGAAATCGAACTTGGCAAGTCTCATCTCTCTTTGGACAACTTTACTATTAAGAGCTCATTCAAGCATCTAGTGTCAAAACCTAATTTCAAAAGAGGACAACTTGGGGGAGTCGGGCTAATGTAGGAGCTAGATACATACTAAACTTAGCAAGAGGGTCGACTAAAGAAGCCAATATGTCGGAAATTAGCGTATGTGACTATTACGCTATGTGCGCATTCCTCGGATAATCTTGACCATTGAAACTAAATTGGATGATGACCATTTGGCCCCCATCCGAGGAAGAGACTCTCCCGCTTATTTTTCCTCTTGGTACACTCTAAACTCCGTAGTATCACACTTGTGGCAACCAAAGTGCACGTGATATTACGAAGTTCTGTAGTGTTAACATGGATGCGTGATACTAGTGAATTAGTGTAGCATGTGACACTATGGAATAACACAAAGTGTAACATATTAAATGGTGTGGTGTGGTCCACTCCGCTTCACCTTCCTGGGCGATGTGACGGATGCATGCACCAACATTCAACAAGTGGCATAAGAAGAAGACGAAGAAGAATAAGAATAAGAAGGTGACACTCCACAGATTGACACATGGCGCAATGCGAGGGTGTGGGTTGACTTCTTTGGTGGTTTGTATTAATGACAAAAATTCGTGATATAAGGGAGAGAAAGGTGACAATAAGGAGTGAGATTTGAACTACGAACATCCGTTCCCTAGGGTTTTGGGATATTAGAGAGTGAGTGACATTATGAAGGTTGATATTACGGAGTTTAGGGTGTATTGAAGAAATGATTGCCAAAGTTGATGACATGATGGGAGTTTGCAGCCCTTGTTCCATTTGAGATCATTACTGTAGAGAGCTCCATAAATAATTACAATTCAAATTATAGCAACAACTACACTAAATATTGTTTTAAGTGTCATCAATTCTATTTGTCTTGCTCAATACTAATTGTAAACCGCTTGTGTAGAGTCACCAACACTAAACGTAAACCTTAAATTATTTGTCATTGCTTGTAAAAAAATTTAGGCATCGTAGATTTACAATGTTACAATTATAGTCATTATTATCATTATTAATGATGTGGTTTTCCATCCAAATTTCAATTATTCGCCACAATTTTTCATGACATAAATGTGAGAATGCAAAATGTACCAAATAGTAGATGAACTAAAAGTGAGTTGGGATGACAGTATTTGCAAACATATTCACAAAAAGTATCATTAGAAAAGTTACCAAAGTGACATAAAATGTCATATGACACTACATATCAAAGCAAAGTCATTTATGTTCTATAACATGTGAACAACCCATACAACCTTGGGAAGTAAAACTGGAAGTCTTTAGAAAGAAGTTATTGCATTGCATAATTCCAAATAGTAAGCGACACTAAATACCATAAGCGGTGCATTGGAAGTTGAAGTGGATATAGTAAAGGTGTAGTAGGTGAGTGACACAACCACTGCAATGGGAACCTACATTTGAGTGCTTTTAATAACAGATGACTTCAAGCCAAATGTGGACCACAATTGTTACTTACATTTGCAATCTGGTTTACAGTAATTCAGAATGCATGTTGGTTACTGTGTTTTGTACATCATATGGATGGCTATGATGAGTATCATTGTTAGTAATTGTTCGTTGATACAGTAATCTCACTCCCTAAATCTCAGACTTGGCAGGCAGCATGACAAAGTCCTCTGCAATATATTCTTTATGATATTTACAAATATTTTAGGTCTATGAAATATGTACATTTGGATAAGTAGATGGCCACTGCAGAGCACCAAATTCTGTTTCATCAACATAGGGTCGTACTTGTCTCAATACAAAGAGATTCCAAAGAAATTTTGGGGTAATTACAGCACGATGCCTCTGAACCACATAAAATCCCACCAGGACTCTATTCTCTACTAATATACCCAATAGCTCCAGCACTTTCTCCAGAATTCATGTCCCATGATTAAGGGAGAACAAGTCTACTAACCTATCCGTCTCAAAAAATGTTTTACGAGCACTGTATAAGAGCACGCTGTTTTAGAGTTGAATTATCTATCTATCTTGCAAAATAAAATGTTCGGAAATCTTCCTCTCAATCAACTGGATGGAATGGCTCCAAGTCACTTGGTGAGCAAGTAAACAAGGAAGAAAAAAGCCCCACCACACCAATGCTCACAGGATGTTCATGAGGCTCCTAACAATGTCAAGTGAATCCATAATTACGTCCTGCAAAGTTTTTTTTTTTTCCTGTAAACTCTTTACATATAGGAAAGGTATGCAAACACATTCTCATCGTCTAAAGTGGAAGTTCACAATGGTGGTTTGCATGAATGACTGCTGAACAGAGATGGCAAAGGGGAAAATGGGATGGAACAAAAAGGATGCTACACGTTTAATGTGCCCATCATTTGAACCAAGCTCCAAGCCTGCATAGACACCATTCAGAGAGAAGATGGTAAGGCCACAGGTCCCATTTTCAACTACTTGATAGCATAAGGTAGACGTGACCAATTCCAACACAACAGTCTGGACACCTATTATTTGAGTGGTATGTAGTTGGGTATGGATCTAAAAATGGACACAAAGAAGACGTGTGTTTAAAAGAGATTGGACTACGTGCTCAAAATAAGCTAACCATTCTAAGCTCAATAATCAACATGTTTAGGGGGACCTATACGATCACTTAATGAGCACAAGAATCTTCACTTTGATAATGATTAAGATATTCATACGAGCTCCAAAAATTGAGAGGCAAATGGCTATGGGCATGATTTGGATTGCCTGATCATCTTGCACTAAATTGTGTGCTTCATATCCTACAAGAGGTAGATGCAGAGAGGAAAGTACCCAATTTCCACGTCTACCTTAAGTAATATACAACTGGGTCTAACAGATTTTCCAAGACACACAAAACCTTGTAAGAGCAGACAGAAACTCCTTTTCCACATCCATGCAACATTTCGGCATCACCTGACAAAATGACACTACAGAAAAACCTTGCAACTAAACCAAGGTTTCATTTTGAAGGGCCCATGTACCAGGATTAATTTTGAATTTGAGAGTGTTGGGCCGCCGTCTGGAAATAAATTTGATAGGATGCTCCATGCAGGGTTTGTGGCGATCGGTGGATGATATTAGCTGTACAACAAACAACATTACATTATCACATTGTAAAAAAACGCAGAAAGATCCACAGTGGTACAGAATACTGTGATAGATTATATAGGTAGATTACAAACTCGACCTTTGTACCTTCTCATCATAGTGGAAGAGGTACTGGTCAAAGTATGCTGATGGGCTCTGAGATTGGGAATTATAAGGCAGTGCAGATAGAGTCCTCTTCACTACCTGGATGCACAAAAATGCACACGAAGTTGTATTAGTTTGAAAATCGCTTCAAAATAATATGCAACCAATACCAATTGTTATTGAATGTTGTATACCAAATTTTGTTGGGCTCATTCATTGTAAATGTTGTGGATTAAATAAAACAAAGAATTAATGATTACTCTTTTCCTTCTGCACTTCTTTTCTGACCTTGCACACTGTTTAATTCCAGTAGAGTAAGCAACTATTTCTAGGTGGTCAGGTGGTGGCGAGCCAGGTTAGCATTCAGGTAAGCAGGCCCACTCGGTTACTTATCTTTCTCAGACACCTATATTTGAGTGGGGGGTGGTTAGGTGCAGATCTAAGAATAGACAGCAGAAAGACATGTATTTATATTGGATTGGACTACTGCTCAAAAACTGTTAGCCATTCTAGGCACAACAATCAACATAATTGAGGGGACACATCTGGCCTTCTCAAAGCTCACTGTCAGTGGATTTTGATTATTCATAAAAGAATCAACATTAGCTCCAAACTATCCAAGATTGCTTCTGACTTCTTCACATACATTTACGGACGCACAGAAATTTCAACCTTGTGAGTCCAACTTGTATACAGTAGCAAACAGTAAAAACCAAATAAGGCACATCTACCTTACAGTATCATGAATGATAAATATACCTGAGCATAGCTACCTTTGCTGCTGACGCAGGCAACTTTTTGCTTACGTAACTGCTCCCGGGTGTAGGAGTTGTTTGCAAAGCTAGAAATGAAATTCATGTACAATGGATACTGTGGGGCCACTCTGAAGTGATCACAGTGACGCTCTACTAGCTGCAGCAATTCCTCAGATGAATTCTGTGGAGACAACAAATTTAGCTTAGGGAGAAGTTGCACTGAGAATAAAAATTAAAGGTGAGGAAACTAAGATCATATAAAGAAAAGCCAAGTACAAAAGTGCACATCCAACAGAAATCTCAGAGAAAACTCCGCTTCCTTGAGCAATATTTTTTGTACCTGATAAAAACCCAGGATTTGGGTAGTTTCCAGGTTATAGATTGCCAAAAATGCTGTTTGATGTGAGGCTTCAGAGTTCCTCAATACCTGCATAACCAAAGTAGCTTTTCCCATTAGCACTTACAGTTTATAAGGTGCTTAAATTACTCCTAAACACTCATGAGGCACAAAAAAACTATCCATACACCTGGTAACATTTAGAGCAATATACTCACCACGCCATCAACACTCCCAAATTTGATGAGTATATGATACCGATCCAGAAATTGAACCTGTCAAATCAAATAAACTTATCAGCTTCCCGAACCCTCAGCCGTTTCCCTAAAATGCTGGAAGTATTGCCAGCTATTTAACTTCATATTGGGAATAAGGTTCACATATAACTCGACAGCTCCTACAGCATGCACTAGAGAATCACCACGAGTGAATTGGTCTCACCCACCTTCCACATCACCAAATCCACATAGTGCTGGAAATGGTAATAGAAACGCTTGAGCTGTTGAGCTTTCTGCTTTCATGACACACAAAAAAAAAAGTTGGATTCAATACGAATTCAGAATCTGTGTGAGTTGATTGAGCCTAATGCGTCAATAGAATCCTCACTAAGAAATTAGTAGCTCTTCCCTAGTGAGCATGTCCAGTGAAAAGAATAGCTGCCTTCATAGCAGCTTCGTAACAGGAGAGGGGCACATATCAGTGTTGGCCAGTTATGCATACCGTTACCAGTTATCAACCGGCTATGACTTGGTTATAGACTAATCGTATCCTCGGATCTCAATTTGTTGCATAACCAAGCATTATTGAAATCAATCAGATAGAAAATTTTCATTGACAACCTTCTAGTTGTGGAGACACAAATGTCAATAGTAGATACCTCTTGTCTCAAGAATCAAAAAGGTGTTTGATATGATAACATCAGTTGCATCCTAATCAATTACTATTTAAGAAAGATAATAATCAATTCAATGACTCAAAAGTGAATAGAAAGACAAAACAAAACAGTGATTTGAGATTGATAACATACCGTGGCGGGACTTGTGTTATCATCCTTTATGCCCTGCAAGATGAAAGACAATAACCGCTGCTTAAGCCCACCCAGTATCTGGCTACCTCCCTGCAGAACACCATCTGCCCTACTTATTCCTTCTGCTACACTCCCACTTTGGGTACCACTTTGTCCCCTAATTCTCCCCGACCCAGATGTATCCTGCGATGGTGAGGAATTGGCCGGACCGGTATTGTGGCCACCTGCTCTACCAGAGAATCCAGCACCACCACTATCCTCTGCACTTGACCTTGATAACCCAACCAAAGGACCTGGTAAGCTTGAATTCTCCTCCCGAAAAACTAATCCCGAATGTCTCAGAAGCGCACCAATTGCCCGCGCACTTACAGATAAGCTGTGGACAGGGCCATTGTTCCACCTCTCACTCGGGCCAGGATCCTCGTTATGGCTCGAGAAATCATGAAGCATTGTTGCATCCGACGAACCCAGGTCAGTCGCGGTATTGTAGCTGTGGCTCACGGTATCACTGCCACTGCTGCTGTACAAGCTCCCGCTTGTCGATACACTCGCATCAAACCGACGGCCATTTGCGTTTGTGTTCTCGCGAACAGCAACATACTCCCCTCCATTACCATACCCGTGACGTCCTGACATAACCTCATGGCTTGCGCTCTCCCCATAGCGAGGATGGCGCCCTGAGGATGAGATTTCATAATTACCATTCTCACGACCAAGACTGGAGCGGCGGCCCAGTAGGTTGTTTAGGTTATCCGAGTGTCCTCCTCCTGCTGCGAATCTACGACTGTGTGCATTCTCATAGCTGCTGCCATGGTCCACAAAAGTGAGTGAATTCATGCTCCCATTTCCATTTCCATTCGGTATATTCAATTCAACTCCGTTTGCATTTCCGTTTCCATTTGCAATTGCATTTGTGTTTGTATTTGCGCTTGCATGGGGGAAAAGACCTCGAAAGTACCCATCATACAACACGTTGATGTCATCGACATGACTGACACCATAAACTTCATTCTGGTTTTGCAAATGAGTACGTGAGGGGGCGACGCGAAGGGAAATGGGATCGTGAGCTGTTGTGGCCCTTGCATCTCGAGGGAGCGGCCTCCTCCTGTTGTCACTCAGATTGGTCCAGGGCTTGGTACTCCAGTTGTTGCTGTGTTGGGAGCCTGGAACCTGAGCTTCTGATTCTGGGGCAAGACCTCGAGCTTTCCGCTGGCCCACCTGTTCCTTCCGGAACTTAGCTTCATCCTGCCAAACCAGAGACACTGAAGAAGGTGAGAAAAGCTTGAGAACTCCAAATATCAAAATCACAATAAAATGCAAGCTCTCAACTCGAGCTCTAGTGTAAAGGGAGCCTGAGCTCCTTCACCTTTACAAGCACAAAGCACATGTTGCTATGGTCACTGAAAGAAAACTTCTGTACCATAATCAAAACACTGTCTTGTCAAACCAGTAACTGGTCTTAGGCTGGATGGGAGACAATGAGGAATATCTCCGCGTGCTAGACAAATTCAGAGGGATGTCCAGGCACCCACAAGTGATCCTTTCACCAAGGCCAGGTATTTAGGTCATTTTAAGCATGAAACACCACTTGTATAAACCATCACCCTTGACAATCGATGGCAATATAACATGTTTTGACCACTCCACGCCGACGTCAAGATTCCAAACACACATATTAACATCACTTCATAAACATAAAAATACTTGTAGAATGTCTACATGGCACATGATCATCAACATGTCATGTGCAGCAATCTTCAATTAAGGCTGTGTGACCACACCACAATCTTTAAAAACACAGGCTCCTTAGAACCATAGGCTTTCTCTTGAAATCAAAACCATATAGAGATGCCTGCTGTTAACTACAAGGGAACTACCCTGCTGGAAAAAGATGACAAAAAGACTACTCACTTTGCAATTACAAAATGAAATCACCCACACGCAATGTTCCTGAGGTGCAAACATAAACGACACAGCCAAGCTTCCAAAGAGACTTAAGAGGATTTATGAGGAAGAGGGAAAAACCTGAGCCTGTGAGTTGAGGAGAAGCTCATCATCTTCTCGACAGAATTCACCAATGGTGCGCACATCCAAAAAGAGGCCACCATCTCGAACCTGAAGGATGTGAATCCGCTGGAACCGTATAGACAAGATAGCTAGTAGGTCATCGTGTAAGAAGACACCAGCATTGTGGGCAAGGTGAATGTAGTCATCCTGAAAAACAGATTGACCTGTAATGACCCCATCTGCCAACCGGACTACAAAAAATGTAGTCTTCTCGATGGAAGGCACCCCTGCCACGGCACCGGGTGCGGCTGGGGCATTGTTAACCGGGGCAGTTGATGTTGCAAAGATTCCATACTGATTATTCTCTGTCGACAAGAAGAAGTCCTTGCATATCACCTCATTGGGGCTTGTTGCAAGAGGGATTTGGTGTAGCAAGCTGAAGTAGCTCTCAAACTTCTTAGATTTTGCAGGGAGCTCATCCAGATTCTCACTCGTTGAGCAGTACGAGAGCCACAACGGCCGATAGATCACTAAATCTTGGTAACTCCGACTAAAACAGATCAAGTATTGTCCGTCATTAGTAAACCGGCGCCACCATTGATCAGGACAGTCCACGTCATAGACTGTGTGGCCCGGTACTATGTTTTCGTAGAGCTGTCGTGCTCTATGTATCTGCAGCAACATTGCACCATTTTTGTGAATACAAAGATGTGATTAAATGATATCTTAACACATAACCCTCCACCAATTATCATAATGCTTCTCATTTGCAAATCTCTGAATGCATCATCATCCCCTCCAAGGCACCATTCTATCATTACACACACATATATGTACACACTTCACTTCTGATGTTGATTAAAGAGAGCAATGGTAGTCGCCACAATCGTCAGCTACCTATCCTTTCATTCAATTCCCACTATTGATGATTCTACCAGTGACTCTAAATGGACAGAAGCAACATTGCAAGAAGTATCAACCTAAAACTCTATAACCTGCTAATCACAAAAATTCAGAACCAGTAACAAGTGCAAGCTCTAATGCCCACAACTTACTTAGCACATTTGTGACCCTTGTAATTTCTCATGCCCAGCTTAAACTAAACCATATTTTTTAACATTCCCTTGGATTTCTTAGTTCTTGAAGACAACTGTATCTCCCAGCCCCCAAGCCCCCTCCATCCAGTGGCAGCAATCATGCAAAAGACTGGACTCACTAAAGTTATCCTTTAACCCACCGGGACTTTTGGTCGGGAGTTGGTTGTTTTTTTCCAACACACCCCGTGATTATAAGCTTTTGGTGCATGCTTGGAGGTAGTGTGGAGGTCTGAACGATGATCATTCTATACTTATCGGTTCATTGAGGGCCAAACACATACTGGCATGCCATCAAGAGGTGCTAAAATAAGTTTGGCCCTCAATGAACCTATGAAAAAGGTTGTTCTTCACTCAGATTCAAACACTACCTCCAAGCATGCACTATTCAGAAGTGGAAATAAATTATTGAAACATATGCAAGACAACTAATGGAAAATTATAGAGGATTGTGTGACGAAAAGTCCCAGCGAGTTATATGGTAAATCTACTGCCACCAAAATGTTTTTTGAGCTGCAATAGTGGGTATCGTGTTGAGGAAAAAGTCTTGCTGTGTTGCACATGAAATGATATACGCAAAAAGGAAATGGGAGGATGGGAGGATAGGAGGATGGCGAAGAGAGCATGCACCATCACAAGTGGAAAGAAATTATTACTATTGTATGCAAAACAACCAATGGAAAATAATAGGGGACAAACTCCCGACGAAAAGTCCCATGGAGTTAGAAGATAGCTCTATTGTGCAGGAAAGACTGTTGCTGTGTTGCACATGAAATAGAATGCGAACAGAGAGCATGAAAGGATTGGAGAAGAGAGCATGCACCATCACAAGTGGACAGAAATTATTGATGTCGTACGCAAAACAACCAATGGGAAATCATAGGGAACCAACTCCCTACGATAAGTCACATTGAGTTAAAAGTTAACTCTGTTGTGCAAGAAAGAGTGTTGGTGTGTTGTTGCACATGAAATAAAATGCGCAAAGAGGAAATGGGAGGATGGAGAGGAGAGGAGAGGAGAGGGCAAGAGAGGGGGAAGAGAGTACACACATGTGTGTTGGGGGCGCCACGGCTGACTTGTCGAGAGAAAAGCCGATGGACAATGTTCTCACTCTGCTTCCACATTCATAAAGCCCTGGCAGCCGCCTGGGGGGATATCGGTGGAACTACACACAACCTTTGCTGCCATGCCCACCATATGCACCACTCTCCTCTTCTTCACCACGCGGTTCTTCTTCTCATCCCTCTTCCCGGTGCTCGCACACAGAACAACAGCTCGGCCTCCTAACCCTGTTCCTCAAAGCTCCTTCTCGAAGCTACCAATCCCGGCAAACTCAACATGACATAACCACCAGCTCCCAGGCTTCCCTTCCTCCCCACTTCGACACATCCAAAACAAAAACAAATAATCGCTTCCCAATCACCTGCTGCTGCGACCCCCCCCCCCCCAATTATTCCGTTTCACTCAATGTCCGACCACCATCAACACCACCAATTGCACCACCGTTCCCCGCTCCTCCTCCAAAACTCCACCAAAAAGAAAATCCGCCCCAACCAACCGCGGAACCCGAAAACTTCCCCTGGCCAATTCCCCAAATCGGCACAAAAACCCCTCGCCAAAGCCTCCCAGCACACACAAAAATCCTCCCACACAAACTCCAAACCTTCCCCCCACAAAATACCCCACCCCCAAAAATCCAAACCCACAATCACAAAAAAAACAAAAACAAAAACAAAAACAAAAAAATAACCTCGACAATCTTCGAGTCACTTCCCCTTCACTCCCTCAGCTCTGCTTTGCTCTGTTGCCAAGCCACTTCCCTTTTCTTTCTGAGATTGCAAGATTTCCAATAACCCAAAACCCCTCCTCCACAGCAACTCAAGACCCAATTAATCCAACCCCAATCAATCAATCAATCAACCAACCAACCAACCCACCGACCCACCCACCTCCTTGTGAAATTGGCTGCGACGACTTCCCCGAGAGTCGGAGTGGAGGAGTCGCTGGTGTCGTCGTCGTCGTCGCAAGTGCGCAGAAAGTGGAAGTCCGGGAGCGGTGTGAGGAGATCGAAGGTGGTGACGTCCACCCCAATTGCGGTACAGTGGGCGCCCCGACAATGATCGAATTTGCACTGCGGGCAGCAGCAGGTGTGGGGAGCGGGTGTGAGTCGGATTTTGTGTGGGAAGGCGGGGATTGGGATGACGGGGGAGGATTGCGGAGGAGACGAGACGAGAGCGGGGATTGGGAGTGGCAGTGGGGGTTGGGTGAGTGGTGAGTGATGCGAAAGAGGAAGGCGAGGCGAGTGGCGGAAGATGTAGAGCCAAGCGGAACAGGCAGCTTGGGGAAGGAAATGGGCCACGTCACCCCCCACGCTACCATGTGGCTCCCATCCCTCCCTCAAACCCCCCCCCTCTTCCTCCTCTTGGATGGATGGATGGATGGATGGATGGATGAAATTCATGTGAATTGTCGTCTCCACTAATGTTGGACCAGTGGATAGGTGAATGCATGGGGTATGAATATATCATAACTCCATTCCATTACAGGATAAGTTCCCATCACTTTTTTGAAGATGTAGTATTGTTGTAGAGCGCTTTATTTCACTCTTTAGGGTCGGTCTAGGCTACGTTGGAGGAAGTGCACCGGTCAAGAATTTTAGGGGAATGGAATGGAGCAATATGATTGGCTACGAAATGGGTTCTTCACCGCCCGGGGTTTACAATACAGCCAAGACTTCTCCGGTGGAGAACTTCATGCATGGATGAAAGAAGAAGAAGAAGAACTCCGGTCTCCAGGGGAGGCCGGAGTGAATAGAGTGTTTGTTCGTAGAACATCCTAGGCCATGCCCCAGGGCGATGGCGTTAGATGTAAAACTACTTCACCCTTTGCAGGGAGTAGACACTATATCTAATAACTAATGATCATTACCAGTAACCGGTAAGATGTAACCGTCTTTAGCTAGGAGACATCCAATAATCATGGCACTGCTGTAGGGGGTAAGGCAAGGCGGGTTGTCAGTTTATTTGATGGTTTATGGTAGGTCTTGGAGGTCTATGATGGGTTGTCGGTTCTCTAGTCTACGTTTATGAACTAGTATTGAATGTGCATATTGTGTGGATGAAAAAAATGGATGAAAAAAATGACATGGTTGCCCAACATGGCAACACTTCTTGCTAGGCGAGTTCTTTGGAGGTCAGTTTCTTGGGCAACCTCAAACCCTCAAATAAGAAACTTGGCCACTAGAGAACTCCAACTTGAGGCATTTAAAAAAAATCTCATCTTGCCCAACCATTGCCTCAAATAAGCTTGTGATGGGCTGAAATAGTTTACTAACCAATGCACTTCTTCGTTGTAGTCTAAATTGGCCCTTATTAGTGCCAACATGTAGTTTCCACGTGCGATTCAAGAGGGCCTCAACCGATGTAGGATTGACACGTGGCAAAACTTGAGGGGAAAGTTCTTTTGTCGGAATAGAGAGCCCTCTACAGTATCAGGGAGTCTCAAGTCTTCCTTTCAACTAGATACTCAAGCTAATATTAGGACCTACCTCATGAAGGCTACCCACTATTTTACTATGTTCGCTATTTTATACAATGTGGATTCGCAATTATGAAATTTATGTGCATCTGCAAATATATATGAAGAAGACGAGATTGATCCATGACAATCTTAGAGCTAATCTCAAATAGCTATGAGTTATCATAGTTTATTGACATTGAGACATAAGAAGGTCACACATGTGTTCAATTCTAAATGTGCACCTAACCACCCACCACTCCAATATAAGTGTCCAGCTGAAATAAGTAACCAAATTACACATGCCTACCATTAAGATATGTGAGCCTTATTAACGACCTCTACAATAAATGAGTTAGTGTTTTTTTTAATAATTACTTAGGCTAGGGTGGACTTTCTTATATAATATCATAACAATAAGGCACATCCCAACCTTAGGATGAGTTTTAGTAGGGTCCGGTCCGGGTCCAAGAAATTTTCAAACTTAAATGTTGAACCCAAGCTTAACTAAAGATTGTTCTCTCAAACTCCCTCCCTATTCTCCGATGGATGGATGGATGGATGGATGGATGGATGGAAGGGATCCTTGGAGTGTCATAACCTCCGGCCTGCTTGTTGGAAGCCTCCTAAGGTACTTATGTGGGCCTTATTAATGACCTCTGCATATTGGGGTCAAACTTCTTATATAATATTGGAGTGGTAAGGTACATGTGCCTTATTAGTATGGTGAGTTCAAATTAAGGTAGGCATGCCTAAATGCAACATATATGAAAATCTACTATGTTTGAGTGGTATGTGGTAAGTGTGGATTAAAGAACACACACAAGAAAGGCATGTGTTTAGAAGAGATTGGACTACGTGTTCAAAACCCTCTAGGTTAAATAGTCAACATAATTGGAGTGGGGGCTGGGGCTACATTTCCTATCCATAAAAGTTTGTAATTGAGACCGAAGGTCTTTTATGGTGGACTTGTCAGCTTCATTCTGTGGATCAAAATGGAGCAAGACTTGCCAAAATTCAAGTGATTTTCTAATCCTAGCCTCTTCCATCCTAGCCTCAACTGCTTTAGCAATACAAAGTTGTTTGTAGAACTTAATTGCTTTCCTAAGTTTAGTCAAGAAAGGCATTTGAGGCAGGGATGCTTCCCACAAAGCCACTTAATGAGCACCAAAATGTTCCTTACAGTAATGAATAAGACATTCATACAATTTGGGTTTAATAATCATGAGGCAATTGGCTATGGCACGGTTTGTATTTGACTATGGCACAATATGTATCTTGCACTACTTGCATGTTTCATATCCTATGAGAAATGGGTGCATAGTATACATTGTCCGAACAACACACATCTACCTTAGGGTCTGGGTCTAAGAAAAATTTGACTCGTAAATTGGACCCAAGCTTGAAGTTTGGTTTCTCAAACTCCCTCACTCTTCTCCTCCTCGATCCCTTGGATGGATCATTGGATAGATGGGATCCTCCAAGTTGTCATAACCCTCCTCATGCTTGTTGGAAGCCTCCTAAAGGCATGTGGGCCTTAATTTAATGGTTGGAGATTCGTGGTGTCTACATAAAACCAGTACAAAATACCTCCATACTTTTTGGCCAATTCCAGACTAAATTGTCGTTGCATGGCCGCTTTAGTATTTTCACTATAGTGCCAAATGTTTGCACACATCATGTCCATGGTCTTTTGACAGACAATCACCTACATGATGGTTACATGGCGAGTCCAAATAAGAACACTCGAAGCACATGCGTTCACATTTCCAAAAACGGTTTGCTTAAATCCAAACTCATCAAAAGTTTGGAACTACCTAAACACCATCTATAAACCCATATGTTAGGAAGGTGAAAACACAAAGAACTTTTTTATAGGTTATATATGGTTTTCGTTTAAACGGTTGACTTTGGAAATGGCATAGAGACGCCGAAGTAGTCTACATAGTGGAATGTAGTTGGAACGAATAGGCCCTCAACCTTGTAGGATTTGGTTTTACTATGACCCCTTTGTCTGTAATGGATGAGTTTACATAGATACTACGAACCCAAAGCCCTTATTAACAACCTCGACATATATTCACCTACTAGGTTGCCTATTGAGGTCGCTCTACTTGTATTGAATAGTTGAGTGGTAAGATCCATGTGCCTTAGGGTGAGTTTGCATCAGGTCTAGGTCCAAAAATCAAAGCACCCTTTAATGGACCTTATGAAGTCAAAACTTAAATCCAAGTTTGAAGATCGATTTCTCATAATAGGAGGAGGAGTATTTTCTCGATTGAAGACTGTAAAGATTTGGCGAAAAAGTGATGCCACATTAGTGCTACTTCGTTGTTTTCATACCTTCGACCCAAAGCCTAACGTACATTCCTTGGGCCTATAATGTTGTTCATGACCAATTGATCACTCCATTTTGGAGTTTTCTTTGGCCTTGGCCCCTAGTGTGGTCACTCCACCCCAACCTTATGTAGTCGATCTCTTTAATCATACACTTAATATATTTGTGTTGTAATGGCAAGGTTCATAGTCAAGAATGGCCACAAGGTGACACATGTTACCATGAGATTGGACTATATGCTCAAAAGATATGTACTTAAGAATGTAAGTTATCTAGGCCTTAGGGTGAGTTTCCATGTAGTCCGCTAGCCCACCAAATTATAGTGGGAATAAGGACAAACCCACCCAAATGTAGATGGAACCTAGTGGAGTAAGGTTTGTATGTGCTAGCTAGCAACTCTCATCTTCTCAATTGGGCCGACCCACTAACCTCCTCGAAGTTAAAACCTCCTCCTCTCCGCCTAAAACCGGACTTTAATCCTTTGGTGACTGACACTTGTAGGTAAAAATGTGCTTTAGTGGGTGTATGGAAGTCCAGTGGCCCTCCATATTCTAGTAGGCCACCGGAATGTGGTTGGTTGACGGCTTGTCTTATCTACATGCAAACACCTTCAACTCACTACTATCTAGAATATAGTGGGCGAGCGGCCTACACTTATTGACCTTGGTACTCTACATATTCACCTCCCCATAAATGGGGTCACTTTTCTCATTTGGACATATGTGTGCGTGTGCGTGTGCTTGTGCGTGTGTGTGTGTGTCTATATATATATCGAGTGGTAAGATACATGTGCCTTATGTACCCAATTTCTTAATTAGACACCAGTAGTTGGGTAGTATAATGTATGGCAAAGTTTGTAGTTTAAAAAAAATTAAAAGGACACAAGGTGACATGTGTTAAAATAAGATTAAACTTTGTGCTCCAAATATGTGAGAATAGCAATCCCTATTGGTCATCATATCCATTAACCATTTGAAGCACATTAAGAAAGCACCACCTATAAGTGAATTAAACTTACAAGTATATAGTTGCATGTAGCAAGTAGGAATATAACTCCCGAGTAGATTAGCTGTTGCAACACTTAGATGAAAAACATTTGTGTAATGTGCACACATTTAAGAGAACGACCTTCTTCAAGAAACCTTCTACTTTGCACTGGTGCAATCACAAGTTTGCACTTGAGCCAAGTGGTTAGGAAAATACTTCATGACTTTTGCAATTATTGTGGATTATTGTCATATATATTCTTCATTCAACTTTTTTTTTTGGCATGGGAGAAGAGTAATATTGTCAATGAACCAAATTGTCAATGAATCAAGTCTCCATGGACATCATGAGGGTCGAGGGCAGTCTCGTGTTAAATGAAGATACTAGGAACACAATGCTTGTAATGAACACTTCCAACACTCGAAACATTTCAAAAAAATTAGCAAATCTATATGGATGTTAATGCAATTGAGTTCGTACAAATTTGACATCGATGATTTAGATGCGATTTATGTGTTATTAAACAACCAACATCTTGGGGCACAATGAGATATATGGCTTCCATCCCTCGATTCTAATCTTCCTTCACCATTCCCCCCCCCCTTGTCCCCCTCCTTGTTCTTGTTGGTTGGATCACACATGCGTGGACAAATAGGTGGTGGTGTTGTCCACCACAAGTAAGATTTGGAACTATGCCACAACATTCTCACTGAGCTATATGAGAGGATCAAACAAAGATAGACATACATACAAATAGATAGACATATAGATAGATAGATAGATAGATAGATAGATAGATAGATAGAACAATTCTTACTAAGCAATCATGAATGGACAACTTCTTTGCCCGCATGCTCATCACTCATATGATAGCTTCTTCATTGTTGGGTGCCTTAGTTTGTTAGTCATGAAGGTGATCAATGTTCAAATCCTCAAGAGATCCCCTAACCGAATCATAGTATGGGTAAAACACATGATATTGTTAAGATGAGCTCATCCTTTTGAATAGAAATAAGAATGAACGGGGTTCTATCAAGGGGTCCCTCCCACACGGGCTTAACAATGCTATACATGTTGTCCATTTTGGGGTTACATATAGATTTAGACCAAATAAAAAAAACGAAGCAACACCATAGTTCACGCTAGTGGCAATATCGGAGTCATCTTTCTTTGTTCTGCTCTCATCCACCCTCACAAAAGTTAGAGGATCACCTTTTAGTACACAAGATGATAGAAAGAAGAATGCCAAAGAGAATTGCACCTCGTTGTTTTGAAGACAAGTGAATGAGATGAAGGATAAAACTAAATGTAAATGTGAGGTGCCAAAAAAAAAGTTGGGATACTATAATCTATTTGTTGATGTGTGGAAGGTAGCCAAGCCACGGAATGTTGGTTGGAGGGCCTTGAAAAGTACTCCATTGGGGCTCCGTATAGTATTCAATGTTCATGACTCCAAAGCCAAACAACGGCCACATTCCATGTCCCTTTTGTCCTCTTGCCATTACACCAATGGATACATGAATAGGCCACATCACCCCCCCCCCCCGAGAATATTTTCTTAATCACGGGTACATCGAGTGCCAAATATGAAGTCCTCTCAAGTGTGCATGTACCCATACATATCCCGGTCCCAAATGTATGACAACGTACTATTGTGCCATGATCATGTTTTGGTGGGGACAAAACTAGGTCAATATGAGATGAGACCCGACACATGTAGTAGAGTGAATCTAGTAGGGCAAGACGATTTCCTATTTTGTTGGAGTAACTAGGCCAAAGGTTCAATGAAACCGGCCATCGTCATCCGTTTAGAAGGTGAGAATGTAGTGAACCACTCCAATAACTTGTTTTATTGTGTCCTATAGGAATTATCACACACGTTAACATTGATAGTTAATGTTTAGAACTTAGAAGCATAATTAAGATAGGCGTGCCTTATTTGATTACTTATCTTAATCGGACATCTATGTTTGAATGGTATGTGACGAGGTGTGGCTCCAAGAACACATATGAGATGAGACCCAACACATGTAGTAGAGTGAATCTAGTAGGGCAAGACAATTTCCTATTTTGTTGGAGTAACTCGGCTAAAGGTTCAATGAAACTGGCCATCGTCATCCGTTTAGAAGGTGAGAATGTAGCGAACCACTCCAATGACTTGTTTTATTGTGTCCTATAGGAATCATCACACACGTTAACATTGATAGTCGATAGTTAGAACTCAGAAGCATAATTAAGATAGACGTGCCTTATTTGGTTGCTTATCTTTATCATACATATATGTTTGAATGGTATGTGATGAGGCGTGGCTCCAAGAACATATACCAAAAAGGTCGTGTGTTAAACGAGACTGGACTGCGTGCTCAAAATATGATAACCATTCGTTCTACTAGGTTCAATGGTCAACATCATTGAGAAGAATAATACGACCATTTGGTGAACGTGAGTATCTTCATTTCGACAATGAATAAGATTTTCATGTGAGATCCAAAAACGACAAGGAAAGCGGCCACGGCCTTTGCTTTAATTTAGCTAACCATCTTGTACTCATTGCGTGTTTCTTATCCTTATAGAAGTGGACTATGTAGTTGGGAAAGGTAACCATGTAATGTCCATCTACCGTTATATTCAAGCACTTCCATCCAAGAATACCCATTGGAATGGTGACAAGTATTGGAAACACCATTGTCATGATTTGGGCTTCCAAATTCATTATATTACGGAGGGACATGATGCATGTCATACAAGGCGTCATGTACTTGTCCTATAAAGTGTTGTTGTCTTTTCGCCTCATGTACCTTCTTAGCAGAGGACATCGATCTCCCAAATCTTTGCTCTTTGGCAGGAGCATTTAATACTACTCGTCCCTCAATGGCCGCCCAAAGGCGCTCCATTATTTACCCACCTATTGTATTCTCTCCCTTTGACCGGCTACCGAGAGCAAGGACCTTTCTTGGGAACCAAATATTCATTATGGTATCCTAGCCTATGACCGAGAGCTACACATTGGTGAATTTTCACAATGACCTCTTCTATGGTAATGAACGATTTAAATGTTTTCATGCAAGGTAAAATGAAATATTTGTCTATTTCTAAAAATAAATTTGAATTAAATATGATTTTTTAAAGATGTTCCCTAGGGTATCTTATGATAGACCTAAAGAAGTTTGACGTCAATGCTAATACAACTTATGAGCATTCTATAATTATCCACAAGCAAGTAAGAGGTTGTAAGAAATCCAACATTACTAAGCCGTAGACTGACTTTGACCTCACTATGTCAAGAGACATCCTAAACGAACAACTAATCTCATCCAACACGTTGTGGCAAGGTCTCATGTGCCTTGAACCGAGACCTATGGGCCTCCTCCTCCTTCTTCCTCCTTCCCCCTCTCTCTCCTCCCCTCTCTCTCTCCCCCTCCACGTCATTAAATGCATTAATGTGAGGTTAGTTGAGCTAGGGACATGTCATCCACCTAGGGAACATTATTTCTAATTTGTTCCCTAGAGCTCGGTTTAAGGTCACATATCGGTAATAGGCTAGGATACCATAAGTTGAGTGTTTTAGAAAGAAACATAATTTGTAGAAGGTAGATGGGTCTTAAATGGTTACTCTTTCCGACTACCCCACGCCTCTAGGATATGAAACACACGATTAGTACAAGATGGTTAGCAAATCCAAATTGATGTAGTAGCCGCTTTCCTCATAATTCTTTGGAGGTTGTATGAATATCTTATTCATTATAAAAGTGAAGTGCCTCGTGCTCATTAAACAATCATGTAGGTCTATTTGTGTAGGTCATTGAGCTAAGAATGGTTATCACAATTTGAGCATGCAATCCAATCTCTTTTAAACACATGTCTTTGTGGGATCTGTTCATTAACCCACATCAAACACACATACCACTCAAATGCAAGTGTCCGGTAATTGAACAAGGCACGTTTGATGAAGTGTTGGCAATTTTGGGAATACTACCTTTAACTTGCAAGCCCAGATTTATATTTGTGAAACAAATTAAAACTAAATGTTTTGGCACTTTGATACAATAAGTTGTGGTGTGGTAAAGTAGAAGCGTCTATTGTGCGCTTTTTTTTAGATAGCGATTACATTATGAGCACAACGACATGAAGATCACATCATTAAGAGCGAAACAAATTGTTATAGAAATGTTCAAAGTCAAAATTGCCCTTGAACCCTTCCTAGTCACATAGCCCCTTGTTGTTCATTGACTTTTTGTCACCTTCAACCATTGAGTTGCATTTCTAGTCCTTTGAATATATAGTTAATGTTCATGTTGAAGTACGTAGTTTCCCACTTTGGGGGGGAAAGTAGGTGTCGGAATTGGGGGAACTCATGAAATTGTGTGCTTCTACTTTAGTAAATAATAACTTGAGGTAGAACTATCACGAGTGCTAACATCAACCCCCCCCCCCCGTGTTGTGGGCTGGGGCAAAACAACCCGTACACTAGTTCCTTGGAGGCAAGGATTTAGGCATCCAACAAGGAACGAGTGTATGGGTTGGTTCGCCCAAATCCCGTGTTGTGAGGGGGAGTTGTCCACTCATGCCACTGGGCAAGATTTGTTGCATATGAGTGTACTTCTCATCCATCCATGTTAACTCCTAGACATTTTTAGCATGGTCACACTAATTGTGCATTTTCTCGTTCTATAGGATGATCTGACATCATCATCACTGTCAAATGTATTCCAAGCTACTTTGTGTGGTCACCGACAAGAAGAGTAACCTTGCAAGGCAACAAGCTATCACAATCTACCAAAAAGTCACATCACAATCTACATTTAGACTATACATTTAAACCACCATACGTGAGGCCCATATCGTGCTCCAAAAATGTCTAGGGGATTCTAACCCCTATATGTTAATGCTCGATCATTTCCTTTGAGTTTCTTCTAGACAAATTAAAGGTACTTGAAGTTGATTTTGGTGTCAATGTATTTAAAATGATGAAAACCCGACCTATGTATTGTTACATGGCATTTGGTGGGATGATCGTATGCAATGATTCCCACTCACCTTGTTATTGAGGCTTGTGGCTTTTGGTTCATGTTACTCAATCCGGTTTTGGTTCCTTGATGTATGTGTGACTTTAAGTCAATCGTTTCTTGGGTCTTCTCCAAGTTGCTCTCATAAGCCCAACTCGGAGCATTGAGTTGCCTTGTGAAGTGTAAAAGGTAGGCAACCCTTATTCAACTATTTTTCTTATTAGGACATCTATAATTCAAGTCATATGTGGTTTGACAGGGCTCCAAAAACGGATACCAAAAGACATGTGTTTAAAATACATGGATTGCGTGTTCAAAACATGATAACCATTCTACACTCAATAATCAATATAACTAGGGTGACCTATATGACCATTGATGAGCACGAGAATCTCCGCACCGATAATGAACAAGATATCCATATGAGCTTCAAAAATAATGAAGAAAATGGGCACGGCCTGACTCGGAGTTGCTAACCATCTTGTGCTAATCGCTTGTTTCAGGTCCTAGGAGAAGTGGGCTAGTTGAAAAAAATAACCATTTAAAGACCCATCTACCTTATTCATCTTATCAATGGAAAAGAACAATGTTCGGGAAATCTTTTGGGCATAATCAATCAAGATCTTAGGTTTCCAAGTCCAACTGGTTATATGTTGACATCTTTCGGTTTTTCTTGCTTAAATGGGGGTATATTTCATAGATTCGTCTCAAATGAGGGTAATTTTCATGAAGTCTTGAACTACAACCGGTTATTTCTCAAACTCAACCAGTTCACCAATAACCACACTAAATAATCCTATTACTGTGGGCCACAATAATTTTCAACCCACACTAAACTTCTAGTAGACAATTAGTGTGGGCCACAATACTTTTTTTCCGAGAAAACTAACGTGGGTGATTATTTTATGTTGTGTTATTTTTGCCCTATAACTAATATTCAATGTGTTGGTTGAAAGTCTTCATGAGACTTGGGAAAAAAGACTTGGGGTGTTGGACCCACATTAATTCCACCCTAACTAGAAAATTGGTGTGGCCCACGCTAATTATTTCCACACTAAACTTTCACCCACACCAATAGGCCCTGAGCTAGATCGCATCTTCATTCGGCTGGGCCCCGCCCCTCCCACGCCTCCTTCACTTCCCGGTCTTGCTGCCCACACCTACGTGGGAACTCTTCCCCGTTGGGAACCAATGTGACAATACTCGGTCAAAATTACAAATATTCAAGTTGACATCACTTTCATTATTCCCAAGTTAATTCATGGAGTTCCTTCACATGCCAAAGGAGCTTAATGGCTTAAGTGACCGGGTATTGTCACATTGATTCCCAACGAGGAAGAGTTCCCATGCAGGTGCGGGCAGGAAGACCGGGCAATGAAGGATTTGGGCGAACCAACCCATACACTCGTTCCTTGTTGGATGCCTATACCCTGGCTGGGGCGAACCAACCCATATATCCGTACCTTACCGGGGAGGGCGAACGGTTGGGGATTCGTGGCACTCACTTAAAATCAACCATCCTACATATTGTGGATGAAGTGGCTCCAATACAAAAAGACCCCCTATGAGGTTGAGGGCCGATTCATTCGAATGTGACATCACTAGACATCCGGTAAGGTACCAATGTATGGGTCGGTTCGCCCTAGCCCCTATACCCTTGCCTCCAAGGAACTAGTGTACGGGTTGTTTCGCCCCAGCCGCAATGAAGGAGGCGTGGGAGGGGCGGGGCCCAACCGAATGAAGATGTGATGTAGCCCGGGCCCACCAATAGGACTATTTAGTGTAGCAGCCAGTTCTTCCCTTTCATTGTGCAAGAACGTAATTAAGTACTTAATAAGACTAGCCCAAGGGTATTGTTGATTAAACTTGGTTAGATTCTAGCCACACATATATAGCTGCACTATCTTCTAATTTAAATCAGGGATTTTGTACTTCAACCGGTGGAAGCTGCTTGAATAGGATTGAGGCAACCTTCGCATGCAATCTAGTTTAGTTTATTGGGCAAGTTGCAAGTGGCCGGGGCAGCTTTGAGGCTTTCCATCAGTGTTCAAGATTGAAGTCTTCAATGCCCTTCAAAATGTGATTTGGCCCTTCAAAATATGCCTCTCTCAAAACAACCCTTCAAAATGCAACCCCAAATTGAAAATGAAGACGTCACTTGAAGTCCTCAATATAATCTGCCCACCACAAGAACCAACAAGTGTAGGGCATCGTCACTACAAGAAGTGGAGTTAGATGGTTGATTCTTAATTCTTCACATTGTACTAGAAACATGTACCATATAATTCATGCACAAGTTTAGATTGACGTCTTGGATTTGAACCAACCCTTCAACTGAAGGGCTGAAATTTGAGCCCTTCAAAATGAAACTCATACGAGGGCTTCAATCTTGAACACTACTTTCCATCTCTATGCTAGTTTGTTTTGCAAATCATGCATTTATGATATCTAAGGGTCAGCATGTCTTTAACGGACACATTTTAACTCTGCACCCACTTCTCGTAGGATATGATATTGAAACACGGAACTAGTACAAGTGGATTGGTGAATCCAAATTGTGCCGCAGCCATTCTTTTTCCTTCTTAATTTTCGGAGCTTGAATGAATGTATGGTGGATCTAAGAATGGATATAAAAAAGACACGTGTTTGAAAGAGAGTGGTACATCTACCTTACATTTTGTGAAAAAAATACTAAGAAATGCCATCATACCCAAAACGACATTCAATTCAATGAACGGGGAGAACCGGCTACTAGTTACAAGTGAACCGGTTGAGTTTAAGGAATAACCAGGTTGGGTTCAAGACTCCACGAAAATCACCGATCATTTAGAGGAATCTATAAAACATACCCCGACTCAATAAAAATGAAACCCGAAAGACGTCAACATGCAACCAGTCGGACTTGGAAACACTAGAAAGTCAAATGATCATGCCCAAAATTCTCCCAACGCACTGATTGAGTCATGATGTTTTTAGTAGTATTTACCATATTTTTTAAATCAGCGAATAAAAGAAAAAAGAAAAGAAAAACCAACGTTGAGCAAGCCAACATGAATTTGAACCCATTGGCTCCACCCCACTCAAGAGCGAGTCTCCGCCCTCTCTCTCGTTGAAGGGCTTCTTGGTGTGGTGGGTGGTGAGTGAGCATAGTAAAGACGACCGGGGAGTAGAGTAGATGCGGATTTCACAATGAACTTTTCCGCAACCCGACACGCGTGCAGGCGGAATCTGCCCACACCCCTCCCACATGCTTGGGCACGAGGGCCCCTTTTAAATAACACACACATGTGGCCCCGCATTCAAGCCACTCTCCTAAACAACTTCCGTCTTTCCTCCGTGTCCCCCCCCTTTCTCTTATTAAACCGGGAGAAATAGGCGGAGCATGGGTGTGGAATCGGGCGGCACATGTGCGGTGGCCTTAGTTAAGTTGAACTCCTCGGAGCCGTGTCCACGGAGATTTTGGGGCGGAAATCGGTCAAAATCCTCGTGTTCCCAAGTCCAACCGGTTGTACGTAACGTTGTTCAGTTGAGTTTTGTATGTTGGGTGGGGCTGGGAATAAGACAAATTCTATTCGGAATTATACTATGTTTATTCTCACAACATAGCATTGCACTGGCATATGCATGTTGAAAAATGCAGGTGAAAGTAGTGTATTGGTATTATTAGAATGGAACGGTTGGTAGCAACTGTACAATGTTATGCGTGTTGTGATCTTTCGTCTTTTATTTATTAATTTTGACGTATATTCAGTAGATTTCTTGAACTTGAACCAGTTACAAGCTCGACCTATTCAATTGTACCTAGCAGCCGGTTCTCCCCATTCGTTGCCTATGAGGAGTCTAATGCAAGAAGCCTATGAGACATGCACCATATGCATTGGTGTGTATTTGAGCTACATGCTTTCATTTTTAGCTACGCCATAATGTGTAAAAAAGAAATCTTGGTTGATGTGCTACTGTAGTGATCTCTTCCATATGGAAGGTTGTTTAACCCCTAATGTCCTATGCAACCATAATCCAGTCGTAAACAATTCGCTCCAACCCCTTTGACACTAGTTCATATGGTTTATGGATTGTTTCAACTACTGCTCTTGTTCATGTTCAAGTATGCTATGTCGTGCCACGTGGAGAATTTTAATTTGACAGAGTTTGTTTTGGGATTAATTCAAGTATGGGAGTGTGCTCTCAACTAGTGTACAGTGAACCAAGTCCACGAACCAAAACTTGACATTTGTCACCTCCACATTTTAGGGGTAGCATATCCTAAACATGTTTTTTTGGTCGATCCCTATGCCAAATGAGTCCCAAGTGATTTGAAAATTTGCATGACCCTCAAACACAACAAATCCTACACATCTATCATTGGAATTTTTAGTTGGACAAGTGTTAGTGGGTGTAAAACCATGTGGAAGGTGCACAATTGTGGCAATGTTTCCTCAAATTGCAAAGCTTCCCCCAAAATTACAAAATAATGGTTTCAAGATCCGTGAGCTGATTTGAGTAGGTATATTGCCCTTCTTTTGAATGAGGGTGATTAATTGTCATTTGAAGATATGTGAGTGGAGGTTCGATTGAAAAACCAACCCCAATGTAATTTCCAAACCGCTGCCCCTCAAGACCACTATTGACATTCCTATTATATTCTCCTCTCCCACATGATAGAACTTCGACATTTAAAAATTGGACTGCGAGTAATCACTTCTAACTTGCAAACATTTGTATGGTTGGATTTGTCAAAAAATCTTAAATCTTCAGCTACAGTCGCCAAAATTGAGGTCACATTTTCTACGGAAATTTGAGGGAAATTGGGCATGGGAATTTATGGGTTAAGGATTGAAAATGTCTCGCACCGTATTTGTGTTATTTTTGTTAGAACAACCAATCTATATGGCATTTGCCTACACAACGCCATTATGTGCATGACCGCTGATGTGTTCACTGTTATAAAAATATATATGGGTATCTACTACATATAGGCTTATCATGCATGTTTATGGACATATTAAAATTGCAAGCATGTGATTTTGTTCTTGGGCCCGTTGATAGAAGATGTGAGCTTTAAGTCTCAAACGCGGACCGCATTTCTTATTATGAACATCTCTTTGTTGCATTGATCAACATTGTGTTGTGTGTGAAATTGTGAATAATACACATCCACAACGGTGTTCAATCACATTGCATCTCAAAGTATCTATATAATTGGGGTTGCCATCACATGCTTCTAGTTCATTGATCCTAGTTAATTTGTTTTACAATGTGCATGTATCAACGATGCAAAAGATACTCTCATAGTTTTTATGTTTATTTTTCATTTGTACATAAATACTTTGTCTAGGTTTGCTTGCATCCTAGTTTGTGTCAACATGTGCACTGAATGACATGTACATATAAGGCGAGAGGGTGCTAGGGTTTAATTTTTTTTGTCATTTTCCTTTCTCTTTTTTCTTTTCTTTTCTTTTCAAGTTGTTTTCCTTCCTCCTCCCCCCCCCCAACCACCATTTTGATGTATATTCTTAAAAACCTCAATACACCTCTACCAGAAATAAAAAAGCTCATGAAACACATACATCAAATATCCACAAAATACTTCACCTATCTTGTCCTCAAAAAGAAAAAAAATCAACATCAAACATGCCCCCATGGACCCGCCTTGAGATGATAATCCCCACTACATCCGTTTATATTATGTAAGAGAGCCCACTCTCCAAAAGGAAGGAATTAACCCTGCCTTGAAGCTTGGTAAAACATGATCAAGGTCAGGGTGAATGGCCTCCCATTCACGTCAATGTAGAAAACCATTAATGTTACATTTATATTCTCATATGTAGACTTGACAACACATTGTTCAAAAATAGGTGTTCATTAAAGAGAGTTGATTGAATTTCCTTTGTTTACCTTAATAGTGTATATCCCGGAGTTATTTTGCAATGTTTTTTTAATAAAAAATTAAAGCCCCTCGGTGCTCTAATTTGAATTATTCATTTTTTTCAATTATTTGTTACTAATGTTATATTGGGTTATCCAGTTGGGCAATGGGGACATCAACACTGCATCCCATCATAATAGATGGAGATAGTTTAACCCCTATATGCCTACTTGTTGGTTGCCCCAAAATGACCTTGAAGACATGTTTGCAATTTATCTGGTTGCATTCCCCTCCCACCCCTCCCACCCCCGCCTTAGAAAAGAAGAAGTTTATTGGTGATGTAGCACCTCACATATAAGAAAACCAAAAAAACAACAATGAAATTTACTACCCTAAAGTACAAAAATAACATGCATTTTGAGACATTTTAATTTCATGGGCATTCATGGGTTAACATATGTGCCCCTATTGTGAAAAACTTCCAACTCCACATACACTTATGATCATTAGATTGGTGTGGGAATTGTTTCATCTAGTTAGCAATTGCAAATTATAGAGACTAGTATTTTTAGTTTCAAATCGGAGTTGAGATGCAAAAGGCATAAGAGATCTTTGTGAAGATTCTTTGTGTCTCTAAACAATCACATAGACCTTCCAAATTGTGTCAACAATTGGAACAAAAAACGATGTCTATATTTTGAGCACATAGTCAATCACATCGTAACACGTGTCCCCCCCCCCACGTGTGTTCTTAACTACAAACTATGCCATATACCACCACTCAAATGGAGGTGTCAAATTAAGAAGACTGACCATATAAGGCATGCGTACCTTATTTGTTTTGCTACCAACAATTTCAAGTGCAAAAGGCCTCAACACTAATGGCACGACCAAATCCGTATATGTTGTGCATATGTTGGACTGTTTTTGTTAATTATGTATGGCAACTTGGAGAAATATGTTTGGGCAAATTAGGAGGCGGCACGTGGCTATGTGCCGATCAACTTGTATTGTGGGTATTTTATAATAAAAAGCCAATTTGGCAACATTTTATATTGCACGTGACCACTTTAGAGACATGGCACAACCAATATTGGCATTAAAGTTGGTTTTCATTGGCAAAGGACCCATGTAGAATTTGCTAATGATGTTGTCCACTTACACAAAATTGAATGATTAAAAAGTTCGCCCTTGTAACACCATATTGGGAAGCAAAGAATCTTTGATTTTGGAGCCCAGATCAACACCTTCCTCAACTCCGATTTCAACAATTTCGAATTCTTTGGTCATGATTCGCAATTGCTAACTTGCTCAAGCTTGTAATGATAGAATCCAACAATTGGATGAATGCACAAAGTTGGAGATGTCCACATTAGCCTCATCTACCTTACATTTGTCCTTATTCCTATCACAGTATGGTTGGCAAGCAACATACATAGATGTCCACCCTAAGGGTCCAGTTGCACCACCTAGTTAAGATAATTAGCTAACTTACGAGTAAATGATTAAATAACCAAAATTAAAATCATGGTGGCACTACCTACCTAGGAGAATTTGCTAACAATTTGAGTTTGTGAAATCAACTACTATAGAGGGTTCTCTATTCCAACACAAAATACTAATTTTCCCCTCAAATTTGCCACGTGTCATGCTCACATTTGCCACAACCCACTTGTATCCCCATGTGGAAACTACATTGCGGCACATGTAAAGATGAAGAGGGGAGCCCTCTACGGTAACTCATATGCGAGCTAATTGATCGCATATCCGCACATCTTGGTTACCACCAACCAAAGTTTTCCTCAACTTGCCCAAGTTTTGAACACGACACTAATTATGGTACATTATAATTATGTGGCCCATGCCATTTGTGTTTCATTATGATAAAAATACTTTAAAATATAATTATAATCAAATAAGTTTGTTTGTATAAATTTGAACATTGAAAATACTAATTTAATATTAATATGTCAATGACTTATAATTTTACAAATAAAATGTATGCTAATTTAGGACGATGTAAGAAATAATGTGGTCCACCTCATAGCGGAACATAGAAGAGATGAGAAAAATGAAAGACGGGTATTCAAGACAAAAAAATTGAGCTACTTGTTTGTGAAAGTTAGTTAGCATTAGGGGTATAGATGAGTTAAGAATTCTTCACAAAAAGCAAGGTCCTAAAAGTTAGCTACACTAAATATGATTTTTAGTGTCATATCATATTTTATGTCACTATGATAACTTTTCGGATGACACTTCTTAAGAATAAGTGAACAAATATTGTCATGGATGACGGACGAGTTCATCTATTGGCCAAAACATACCTTCTATTGTCAGCAACTTGTGAGGAAATATTGTCACGGATGATTGAAATTTGGATGAAAAATCACTTGGTAAGTGACAGTAATCACAACACCGTACATCTATAATCCCCCAAAAATTTACAAGGAATGTCTTGGCCCAAGGAAGTCCTTTTCTTTGATGCAATGTCTTTTTGATCAACCTTTGTGCAAAACACTTAAAAAGTTTAGTCGTATCTGGTTCTTTCTTAGAAGTGGCCTTCCTTGGATTATCTGGCGCCAACAGAATGATTTGGTTTTCAATAACTTGCAATGGCCTGTTGAGAAAACACGTCAAGTCAGTTGGGACGCCTTGCAAGATTATGGCAGGATCGAGTGGAAACGGACGTTAAAGGATATGGAAGAGGCCCCGGATGTGGCCTATCAGGATGTCCTGAAAGAGTTTGACACGACGTGGGGGGTCAAGAACCTTATTGTGACTCGGAGTAATTTAATTGCCACTTGGATGGATAGACCTCAGATGAGCATCATTTCTTGATTTCCACTCGGGTTGTGCTGGCTTGCCCGGGTTGGTTGTATTTTGGTTCCCTTTGCAATTGATTTTCTCAATTTGTGCCAAATTTTTTTTACAAGGAATGACAAATATTGTTGGGTTAACATTTAGTGTTGGTGACACTATACTGCGGTTTATAATTAGAATTGGTGACACTAAATATCATATTTAGTGTAGTTTTTGATTTGATAACTTTTATTTGAACCTTAATTTATTAGGTGGTGCAGCCCTGAGATAGATTAGCTCTCACATAGATTAGCTACCTTATATGTTGGCTAACTGTCTTAACCGAGCAGTGCGGACACAATATAACTAATTTGAATGGTTATTTACTCTAACCAATGCCTTAACCGGGATGTGCAGCTGGAACTTAAGTAAGCTAAGCATACCTAATTTGGTTAGTTATCTTCAGTTGACACCTAAATTTAAGTGGCAAGTGGTTAAATTTGAATCTAAAAATTGTTATCATAATAACACATGTTTGAAATAGATTGAAATATGTGTTGAGAATTTGTTCATCATTCTAAGCTCAATAGTCAACATGATTGAGAGGATCTCTGTGACCTTCTTGCGGCTCATTGTTAGTGGACTTTGATAATTCACAAAAATTCGAGATTAGCTCCAAAGCTTGCGTGGACCGATCGGCTTCTTCATATATATTTTGCGGACGCACATAGAATTCAATCTTTAACAAGCGAATCTGCTTAGTGAACGACAAAATGTTAACAAATAGGGCCCATCTATCTTTGAACGATCCTTTTTCTGTCACCGCTTAGAATTGCATTTGCACCAGCACCACAGGGGTTCAATACTGGGGACTGAGAGGGGTTAGGAGTGCGAGGAAGTTTCGAGGATGAGTGCCTCATCATCAGAGCAGCCGCAGAATGGAGCGCAGAATGTGAAAACAGAGGCGGCGGCACCACCGACGGCAACGTCGTGCCGCAAGAAGAAATCGGACACTGAGTCGACGACGTTCTTTGGAGACGTCTTGGAGCACATCGATGAATTCGTGAATGCATCGTATGATGACCACAAATCATGCCTCACGAAGACCCTGAACAAGGTATGTGTGTGCCTTTCCTTTCATGACAACTGTTGAGCTCTGTATGTACGTAATCCCAGGAAGTCTTGATGACTAGAGGTTATGCGCCATAAATTGGTCAGCCGTGATTTCATCAGATTAAGGGGGTAGGGTTTCAATGAACGAGGGTTTGAACACTTGGTGTAAGGGTTTTGCAATTTAGCCAGAATTAATCATGTGGCACTCATCCTGGAGGCAGGCAGGGTTGAGCGACCTTAAACCCTAGTAGAAAAAGGTGTGCAATTTTAATTTATTCACGTCTCAAGAACGGAAGGAAGGAAATGGTTATGTGCCCTTGGTCAGGCGTAAACTAATTCAGAGTAAGGCGTATGGGTTGCATCGAACGACGGTTTCATCAACACTTGGTGGTTTTGCAATTTACCCAAAATCAGCAGGTGTCACTCATCCTGGAGGCAGGGTTGAGCAACCTTAAACCCTAGTAGAAGTAGGTTTGCAATCTTCATTTCACGTTCTTCCTGAAGAACGCAAGGAAGGAAATGGTTATGTGCCCTTGGTGAGCCCTAAACTGATTCAAAGTAAGGTGTAAGGGTTTCACCAACGCTTGGTGGTTTTGCAATCTAGCCAAATCAATCAGGTGTCACTCATCCTGGTGGCAGGGTTGGGCAACCCTAAACCCTAGTAGAAATAGGGTTTTGCAATTTTTATTTCACGTCTGAAGAACGGATTGAAGGAAGGAAATGGCGATGGCGAAGTATGGAGGGTTTAGACACATCTTAATGAGGCTTAGGAGAAGTCTTATGAGTGCCGATTCTCAACCGTACAAGCAATTGGGCCTCTGGTTTACATGACATGTACTAAAAATGTGGACAGTATTTTCAGGGAAATTGGTCAGCCGTAAATTCAGAGTAAGGTGGCAGGGTTTGTTGAACAAAGATTTCATCAACACTTGGTGGTTATGCAATTTAGCCAAAATCAGCAGGTCTCACTCATGCTGGAGGCAGGGTTGAGCAACCTTGAACCCTAGTAGAATGAGGGTTGCAATTTTACTTCATTCCACGTCTGAGGGAAAGAACATAAGGAAGGAAATGGCGACGGTGAAGCGTGGAGGGTTTAGATGCATCTTAACGAGGGTCAGGAAAAGTCTTCAACTCTTTGTTGTACTGCGCTCTCCAAGGCTTTGCCGATAGCGAAGTAGTACCGTGAGGGAAAGTCTTACAAGTGCGGATTCTCAACCGGATAAGCAATTGGGCCTTTGGTTTACATGATGTGTACTAAAAATGTGAAGGGTGGCTTAAACCCAAGGGCTTAACCGGGATCCCATGGGAACTCCAAGGTTAAACCACCTAAAGGCCAGTATAGTGTTCGAATGGGTGACCTTCCTAGCACTTGAATTCCGATGCTCCCTACCACCTACGGTGCACCCAATCATAGTGGGTTTATGGGTGAATCGGATATACTGAACCAACCATGTGGGAGCCTAGCAGGTTTTCTTGTCTGCGCCCGTTCAAGGTGTTCACCTTTGAAAGGTGGCAGTAGTCTTCGGGGCCCCTCTAATTCTCATGATGCCCGTTTCTAGATTACATATAGACTTGGACCAACTTGACAATGAAGCAACAACATAATTCACACCAGTGGCAAGATTGGAGTCATCTTTCTTTTTTTTTACTAAGAATGTGGAAATTAAAGCACTTCCAGGTAAATTGGACTGCTGAGAGGTTTTTACTGATGAGCTTCTTTTGTGTGTAGATGTTTGGCATGACAAAGGCAGTGGCTAGTAGTGCAGGAGGTGGAAGCACCACATCAACTTCACACGTGGAGAATGTGGTGCCCAGGCCTGCATCAACTGAGTAGATTCCCTGCTAAACCCTAAAACCTAAAGCAGTGCACAGTTTTGAGAGATACTCACATGTTTGCAGAGGTTAGGAACTAGATAATTTGGAGTTGGATTGTACAGTTCTAGTTTTACCCGCGGATTGGTTCAAGTACAACAAGCTTGTCCAGGAGGTTGATGCTTTATCTTTGATGGGAGGAGAGTACGAAACAGAATGGTGTATCTGCTACGGCATAGCATCCTTCAGTGAGTTTGGCTCTCAAAGCATGTGTATATGACCAAGTACAATCAAGCTTCCCATAAGGAAAACATGTCTTATATGGTTAGCTTTTGCTGTTTGTCACGATTCTCAACTTGGGTTTCAGAGTTAGTATTTTTCTTGGATTTGTGAATGTGGTATGAGATTTTAGCAACAATTTGTAGAATTGGTTACAAAGATGTTATTGCTTGGTAAAAATGGTATGTAACAATATAAGCTTTACCCCACATGCAAGGGTGCTTTGTCTGCCTTACGATTTACAGGTGGCTCCAGAAGTAAAGCTTGTAATAAATGTGTGTAAATGATTCAAATTTCATTCTCACAGCTGCTACAGTTGAGAGTTAATTGTTTCGTGTCTCTTGCAGGAACTCATTTGAAATACATCTTTGAAATCCCTCGAGGGTATTCTATGTACATCTGTCATATTATCTGATCCACGGCAGTCTTTAATTGATGTGGATCTCCTCATGGTAAGTTACATTACTGTTTCAATGGGATACAATTTAGTGAAAACATTGTTAACCCTTGGAATGAGGGTAAAGGTTTGGTGATGTCCGCTACAAATAGGGTAAAGGTGAAGATGGTTACATATTTGGATTGCTCGATGTTACTGCCACCAGTTGAGGCATTTGTAGATGTCAAAAGTGACTACTGTCACCAAAGCTATTGGATTGAATCTGGAGAGAAGTTATTTGGTTGTGGAGCACGTTGGATTTGGTCTTGGAAGAGCCTATTTTGATTCAGAGGACTCGAATAATGCAGAATACACTGGCTCAGAGATTTCACTATGCATTTAAAAGTGAGAAACATAGCATATTTCAAAATAAATTGGAAAGAATAGTGCATTCGTCATTGTAATAGAAAATTGCACTAACTTATACATAAATGCTTCACCTAGACTTAAATCATAGTGATTCTAATGATTACTAAATTGACTTGAAGGATACAATAAATGGGATGCTCTTGAGGGACATAATAATTCCTTCATTCATGACCCTAGTTGGGATGCGTCAACGAAATGATATATTTAGAAGGCATGGTTGAATATGAGTGACTCACCCATATTCAAGCACCCCCCACTGGTAGTAAAATGCAGGCCAAGAGACTCTTCATTCATGCTTGCTCCCTCATGATGCTGGTGTTTATGATTATAAGTATTCAAGTTTGAACTAAAGATCACACATCACTTATATTTACATACATTCAACATCTAGGATGGTTGGAGAACATCACAATGTCTGTAATAAGTCAAAAGACGTGCTGAAAATGGGCACATCTTCCTTGAAGCATTTATTGTACAGAGGTTGTTATGGTATTCACGTGCCGATATTGACACACAGCCTTGAAATGTTCATGACCTTATGTGAAGTACAAAGCACTATGTACTATGTAACCAACAAGAGCCAAAGATTTGTGGCAGCCATGTAAGTTAATTTCAAGGTTGAAAACTTTTGGAGCTCCTTGTAGATTGGGCATGTTGTTATTATTCTATCCTTGTAGCTCATGGTGAGGATTATGACTTCGCATCTAGATTGCACCATGTTGCAATGAAAACGCTAAGAGATAGTTCTTTTGTAAAAATTCATCAATGGATTAAATGACTAACTTGGCAATGACTCAACAATAATGTCTATGTAGTAATGATGCAAATGTGATATGTGCAGTACTCCTTGTGATGGTGATCCATTTCAAAATAGTATGTAACATGTTGAGTTATGAAATATCTGGTATCTAGAAAATAACCTAAGTGGCTTTAAGCTACCTGTAGCATAATGGGATTTTACAAACACAGCTTTTATGATGAGTCTTGTCATTTGGGAGATGTCATGTAGCCCCCCTTCTTCATGTAGTGAAAATATTATCTGTGATGTTATTGAACATCACAAAACTCTGGAGCCAAAAACATGATGTAAAAACAATAAAATGTTGAAATAATATGTATTCACGATTCATGTGTGATAATTGTATTGTTTTCTTATATTCTTCTGACATGTGCCACATTTCTGCTACTATGAAGCAAAATGATACGGAAGACATGTATTTTGCACTTATTGCAATTTTGACTATGTTTAAAAGTGCATGTGACAATTTGAATAGGGGTTATACTTTATGAGTCTTGCTAAAACAATGATAATGTAGGTGAAACATAGTTTTTTTTTCCGTAAAGCCCATAATGACCGAGGATTTGTGGTGTCTACATAATCTCATCTATTAGGAAGGTGAAAATGCAACAAACTATTTATAACCATCTAATTCAACTCCAGGAATGGCATCAAAGACTTTGAATTAGTCTAGTAAGATCTAGTTGGAATGAATCAACCCACAACCTTATCTAGGGACATTTTTGTTACAACTTCTCATTCATGACGAATGAATTTATGTAGATGTAGAGAAGTCTAAAAAACTAGTCCACAATGAATCTCTTGGGGGTGTGTTCTACAAAAATGCAATGAGACAATATGTGAAGCTCTATTATCTCTAGAGAAAGTTTCATTCTTTCAATAAGAGAAATTTTTTTGTTGGACACTTGTAGGACATGACAAGTAACTTGTGATTTTAAGGTAGGATGTGCCAAGTCATCATGGCAATGATAAGCGCCCCCCACATCCACTCGGGCATGGGTAGTAGGTGATGAACGGACATTGCACTTCAATGTACTATAATGATGTTCATTGTTCTTTCCTTTTTTCTTTGACAATGATAGGTGACCACCAATGTTATCCTTCACCAAATCATCCTTGCAATGTCGCACCAAATGGCAAGGGGCCATATATGAGTCATCTTTGAGAAACATTGAGTCTATTGATTTGATGACTACTGTACTAAGGTAGTAAGTGGGCCTCATTCAATAACTAATCTTAATCGGACACCTATATGTGAGTGGTGTATGGTTAGATGTCGATCTAAGAGGACACCAAAAAGACATATGACTAAAAGATATTGGTCTACATGCATATTCTATGCATTTTGGATCATCAAGATGAATAAGCAAGAGTTTTTGATTTTTTGATTATTTATTCTCACAATGATGAACTTAGAAGAAAGAAGAAAATTTACATTTTGATAATGAAAAAGATAGATATATGAGCTTCAAAAGTTATAAGAAAAATGATTATGGGTTCAATTTGGATTTACTTATCACATGCAATAATCGCTTGTTTATATTAGTAGGAGAAGTGGGTGCAGAGCTAAAGTGCCACTTACTTTCTCTAGAAATAGAAGACACATTGTGAAAACAAAAATGCACCACATTTTTTTTTGAAGGCAATAATGTGAATTATATATCAAAATTTCATGTCACAAACACTAATAGGGCGTATCAATGTAGTTGCAATCGACATAGTTGATATAAACAAACTAAAAGATAATGAAAATTAGAGAAAATTGCTATAACTGGAACATAATGCTCATGCTTGGCTGCACTGCACATGACAAGTTGCTACACTAAACACACCATATAGTGTGGAATCAAAACTGATATCACATGTTAAATCAAAAGTCAGCTACATGACTTGTCATGTAGCAGCAAAGTGTCCCATTTGAAGTTACTATCTTCGGTGATGGCCATCAAGTGGTTACAATATCATTCACAAGAGTCTATCGAAGAATAATGTAGTCTACACTAATTCAGATGTACTTGTACAGTGCAGTAACTACGTTCTCGTTATGTAGCGCCTTATATATTTTAGTTACAGTACAGTAGAGTACTCTGCTTGCAGTTTGAATCAATGGGTTTCGAGACAGCTGAGCTATATAATTGTTACGAAGCTGGTCAACTTTAATTGATTGTATGAGCCCCATGCCCTCACCCATGTGGCACAACCCATCCCTTGCAGTGTAAGCCAAAGTACCTACTCAGTAATTGCATTGACTTCGAAGGCGAAACAGAAAAATGGTAAATTTTTGCCCTGTGTGTGTCAGTGTCCAGGGAGATTTTTGAGCATAATCTGTTGATGATATCTTCTGGTTGTTTTGGTTGATAATTTGAGATATATTCTATAGAATCCTCTAAAACGATCGATGATTTTCCTGACATCTTGAACTTCAACTGGTTATCTCTCAAACTCAACCGGTTCATCTGTAACTAAAATCGGTTGATTCTTCGCGGTCATTGGTGTGTGTGTGTTTTGGCCCAGTTCTGTCCCAGGCCTGCAGGCCACCGACATTAGTTTACGTGCACTCCCGCATTCTTGGGCCAAGATACTGTAGCTCTCTAGCAGCTTGGGCAAAAAATAATTAATTTTAAAGGTGTGTAAATTTTTGAGAAATTAATTTCGTTGAGTGTTCAAAAAAAGAGAAAGAAATAACATTCAAAGAGTGCCTAAAATCACAATAATGCAAGTGACATTCACTGGAATCCAACAAAGTCTTCTCAAGCTTAATCTCTCACAAACACCATAGCAACATAGTCTCTCACAAAGACCACTCCGTATGACTCTCACACAAAGAAAATCTGTTGCCAAGCAAAACCCTGGCATACAAGTAAAAGACAAACTTTAGGGTAAGGAATGTTGGTTAAAGGAAGTGCTTAGGTTAATCGTAGCCGCCATAGATGAAATTAGAAAAACCATCCATGAATTATAGAAATGGCTTGGATGAATGTCTAACTTAGTTTAAGTTACTATTTGAATTTGCCCAATTTCATAATATTATTTTTTGGGTTGCCTAACTTACTTTCGCACTTTAATTAATTATTAAGCAGAAAGATGCCCAAGCTACTAGAGAGCTATGGTATTGTGGTCTCCCTAGTGAATTAATATACATAAGTGTTAACATCGTGTGGGCATTATGTGGTCACTAAGGTAGAGGGTGTTAAAACTGTCATCTCAAGTGCTGAGTGAAGATAATATAACTAGATTGATTAAATTTTGGAAGTTTTTTTTTGTTAGCAAATGAAAGGGATTTCCAATGCACCACAATATGCTTTTTATTTTATTTTGTAATATGCAAAAGTTATAAGGGTTCAAAGTTTTACTAATAGAGCACCCATTTTAATCATTAAGGAAGCTTGATTGTCGCAACCCTTGCTAGCTCACCTTAAGTATTTTGGTCATTTTTCCAACTCTAGCAAGGATTATGAGCGCTAACCCTTCGCATTCTGCCATGCGAATGGTTAGCTCTCCATACCGCGGACCTTCTTAGTCCATAGGAGGGGGACCAACCCTCCTACTCTTTCATTCGGGACTCACCCCTTAAATGGTAACCAATTCTTAAATGTGGACTTTCATCCATGGAAGTCCAATCTTATGTTGATCATCGTGTTGCCGGAGCAACACTACAACAACCCAAACCATACTAGGCAACTATGCCCTCACATTGGACCAATGCCCATGGAGGCCGTGCTGTTCGGCCTCGGGTGGGTTCGGCCACACCACCTCACCCATATAAGCCTCTAGGACTCTAGGCAGGGTCCCTACCCCACCGTCAAGTAACTTTTTGTCTCTCTCCCAACACTTGGAGCCAAGTAGACATTTCCTCTTAGCCGTTGGGACTAGAAACCCCAACAACTTTAGAACCCCATAACTTCTCCATATGATCTTTGATGATAACAATTGACCACTCCATCGTCATCTACGTTTCATGTAGATGCCGATGAACTACTCACTTGCCCATTCGGACAAGTATACAAAAAATTATGCCTGTTCAAATCTTCGCAGTCCGGGAGCTACTCCCAGGCCACTGCTATTCCAGGGCTCTGTCCCAGGACAACGCCCTACTCAAGTTGCCATAACTCCTAGCTCACACCTCCGATTGAGGTGTTCTTGAGCATTCTAGAATCGGCACGCCATAAGCTATGCATAGCTTATGGCCTTACCCTCGTGTCTCCTAGTCTCCGTGGGCGGGAGGCGTTCCCAATGCCTGGGGCCCTCATCCACACTAGGATCACTTGGGCCTTCTCACCAACGGTGCCACAAGTCCTGGGTATCACTCCGGGGTCCCCCTTGTGCCCATGGTGTTTCAGGCACTCATGGAAATATACGCGACATTGATGAAAAGGTGGTAAACATTGTCAGAATCCATATGTGTTTAATGTGCAAGATTTTAGGGTGTTGATTTTGGGTGGAGTGTTGGTTTTAGCACCTTGTACCTTATTTTGAATTGGACACTTGTATTTGAGTGGTATATATCAAGGCCCATAGTCAAGCATGGACACCAAAAAGACATGTGCTCAAAACATCACTCTAGGTTTCATTGTTCACATGATTGGGAGGGTGTTTGTGATCATTTAAGAATTGAATAATCTTCAATTTGACTGTTGTATTTCAACGTTATTTTTAAAACTTGAAATGACAATATGTGATTGCGATTGCAAATTGGATGAGATATATAGTTGCCGATTTGATCCAATGAGCAAATTTATATTCGGTATTGGAAATGCCCATGATTAGCAACCGATAAAATAGTTTTCCCAATGACCCAAAATCCAAATGTCTCAATTAATCAATTAATTATTAATTTTTGGTTGGTTTGAGTGCAAATTCATTAGGTTTCTCAAATACAAACTAATGTCCTCATATCTCCAAATATGACGGCCGAATTAAAAATATGCAAAAATTTACTTATTGGGTGGTAGAAGAGACACCAGCTTACTTAGGGTTTCTCACCATGGAACATCCTCTAGGTCGACCATGGCCATTTTACACTTGCTCAAACTACAATCTATATTAATGACTGTGGTCCTAAATTAAAACAAAAGCTACTCACATGCAATTCATCAAGAATTCCAGCTTGTCGCACCGGCTATTCTGACCTATCCAACATTGGCACCACCTCTGACATCGTTAGCTGCCTCCAATGTTTGGGCTTTCATCTAAAAAGTAGGATTTAAATAAATATGGGAAAAACACTTGTGCATAACTTATACTGCATTGGAGAGTATTTTTTGCACAGTTGGGACATGCACATTGTAAAATAAATAATTTGGAGGAAGAAACTAGAAGAATGTGATGAAACTCCAATTATACATACTTTGAGAAGTAATATGGCCAAATATTTTCTCTAGATGTGCATTTCTTTCACAAATAACATAATGTGCATGCAGCTTACACGTGTTACAACAGAGATGCAATCCACATCTAGCATTAGTTGTTGTCATTTCTATCATAAGGTCCGCCAATAGAAGTGCACATATAGAATTCCATTACGTCCAAAATTCATGAATAAGTATAGATGTACTTAAAACATAATTAAAGGCTCACTCTATTACATTGAACTTGACCAATCCTCAAGCTCTCAATAGTTTGAGCAAGTGTAAAGTGGACGTGCTCAAAGTGAGATGTAAGTCACGGGGGCAATGTTACCAAACAATATTGGAGTTCATGTCAAGCCTAAGAAATTTGCTCGAAAAGCTGGAACTCTCAATGTTTCAAAATGCCTTCCCTACATGAGGTAGCTACTTAAAGCTTTGGCTGCGAGCTTGTCATAGACGTTTCACATGCATGAATCCATCCATAACATTGCTAAACCTCATGCTCCGTGATCCTTTTTGAATAAGAGACATGTTTCATGAACACCTTGTTGCGACACTAAGATTTAAGCTGTCCCTTTTCATAATCACAACATATTTATTCTTGACTCTTGACCGTATTATTCTCTTGCATGGGGATAAGTGGGCCATGGCAGGTGGAGCTTAGCAATGTTACGTCAAGGCCGGTTCGGACATTGTAAGCCTGGTAAGAATTTAAACTCTCAAAGTTGACTGTTTGACAAGTGTCACAAGTGGACTTGGATGAACAAAGCATGTCGAGCTATAAGAGGCTCCTAATTTCTTCGACTCTCAATCTCCGAGCTTTCAACCTCTGGTAGTGCCCTATAAAAGGGTTCACTCATGCTCTATTAAAGATTGAACTATTCGAAGATTAATTGGCCTTCAGACTCGACAGACGTCGGAATCTTGGAACTGTCATGAGCAAGTCATCGGACTCGAGGGGGGCAAATATCTACGAATAAACAACGAACGTGACTCGGGAGTTGGTACTACTCAACGGATCCCAATTAAATGAATTTGATGATCCTTGACTGAGAAGGCTCCTAGTTTCCTTTAGGTTCTCAAATCTTCGAGCTTTCAACCTCTAGTGATGCATAAAACGGCAATCACTCATCTGCCATGAAGGATGGAACCACTCGAAGATAATTGGCCTTCAGACTCGATGAATCTTGGGTTTTTACTACTGTCATGAGAAGCAACCGGGCTCGAGGGGGTTGAATACCTACGGATATACAACGTCGAATGTGAACTCACCGGATTCGAAGACTCAAACAAGTTTGACGATCCTTGACCCCTGACAAGGCTACCCGGGTGCAACTCATCGAGAATGCCCGGCCGAGGCACCGGCTGTTGAATGGGAATGTCTCCCTCCAACATTTGCACCACCTTCGACATCGTCGGCCGATGTTCGGGCTTCTGATGAATGCACCAAAACGCCACAAGCAACGCCCGCCGGACCTCCTTCATGTCCACGACACCCGTCAACGAGGGATCCACCACTTCAAGTATCGACGCGTCCGTTTCCAATTCGAGCTTCTCAAACGCCCATTCTGGATAGTAGAAGTCGGGTGCGTCGAGGATATTCAACATGGCCTCGGGGTCGTCATCGAGATCGAGTATGCACGAGGTTTTCAAGTTGCGCCTCCCGCTCACGATTTCTAATAACACCATCCCGTAGCTGTACACGTCGATCTTCACGGTGATCGGCGTGTGGGGCGATGTCCACTCCGGCGCCATGTACCCGCACGTCCCGCGCATGTTCATCGTCATTGTGCGCGTTTGCTCCCTCCGCATGATGCGAGAAAGGCCAAAGTCCGCGACCTTTGCCGACATTTTGGTGTCGAGCAAGATGTTTTCCGGTTTGATGTCGCAATGGATGATGCGTTGGTCACGCACATCCTCGTGGAGGTATGCCAAGCCCCGGGCCGTTTCGATCGCGATTCGGAACCGTGTCCTCCACTCGAGGATCGGCCATCCGGCCGCGGCCGAGGTGGTGTTCTCCGACGGCTTGCGAAAGGGGCCTGGAGGGGCAAGGAATGGATATGTCAAGTAAAATGGGGACTTATAGTGAGATCGATTACCAAATCCAAATAGTGTCTGTAGCACTTTCCTCATAATTTAAGGAGCTCGTATTGAATATCTTCTTCATTGTCAAAATGAAGATTCTTTGAGTTATTAAATAATCATGTAGGTCTCCTCAATGATGTTGAGTATTTGAGCACTTAGTCCAACCTCTTTTCAACACCTGTGTTTTTGGTGTTTGTTCTTGGATACACACCCGACCATACACTACTCAAATATAGGCGTCCGTTTAAGATCAGACACCGAATTGGGCACATCTACCTTTTCGGGGGTCCTATGATAGAAGATGCAAGAACTCTTAGCCCACATTTCTAGTTGTGAACACATTCTTTTTGAATCGACAGGCTTGACATGTTGTTTGTGAAAATTATACTTCTACAGTGGTGTTTAAATCACATTGCGTCTGAGTATGTGATCATACGATAATTCGAGTTGTCATCATATGTTTCTAATTTATTTTCTCCCAACTAACTTGTTTTGCAATGTGTATGTATTGAAGGCGCATAGAATACTCTTAAACGCATTCTTTATTCTTACTAGTTTACTTCAATCCTACTACTTTCAACTCATGGATAATAAACAGGGTTGTTGACAAAATAAGGCTCTTGCAACTTCTAATAACTTCATGATTAAACATGAAGTTGTTATTGTAAAATGTCAAACGTAAAAAGTAGGTATACTAAAAGGAATAGTAAATCATATTTCTGTTTACTAAACAAATCGCTTCATTATAGATCCTACGACCCATTTATAATACACTTTCTTATTATTCTTGTAGTCATTCATTGCATGTGGTGAACATGGAAGTCCACCGGCACATTAACAAGATATCATCAGGTTCAACTTTTTGAGCTGCAAAATTGCAAGAACAACAAATTCATCGACGTTTGAACACCCATAACAAAAACGAAAATAAATTGGCTATTATGAAACCTGAGTTGACGCCCCTCGGCGGCCGGGAGAAGAGGGCCTTGTCGAGGGAGCTGTTCTCCACATACTCGTACACCAAGAACTTCTGGTGATTGGGGGCGGCGGCGTCCGCGCAATAGCCGTGAAGTTTCACAAGGTTCACGTGATGGATGCACCCGACTGTGTTCACCTCGTTCACAAACTCGTCGTCCCGGGGGCCCAACTTGTCGAGCCGTTTCACGGCCACAAGGTGGGTCTCACCTCCACGGGCCACTTTGCCCATTACGACCACTTCGCCCTTGAAAATGGACCCGTGACCCCCTCTCCCAATCTCCTCCGCAAAGTCCCGCGTCATCCACCGAACCTCCTCGTACGTGAAACTTATCGTCCCCCCTTTTGCCGCAACCCACTTGGCCTCCAATCTCCGAAACCGGCCGCTCTTGTGCTTCCGGATTAGCGCTAACCCCACGATCACACACAAACCTCCCGCAAGCACGAGGAACATCGCGCTGAGCGTGATGATTCCGATACTAAGTTTCTGGTCCCGAGAGAGAGTCCCCCCTCCCGCAATAATACGGCTACCGTTACTCGTCGCATTATAGCTAGAAAACCGGAGATATGTTGTTCGTGGTCCCCCGCGGGGGGTACGTTGGCCGTCGAGGAGGGGCGCCTTTTTGAGCCAACAAGTTGCTACGACCTCGGTTGAAACGTCCGGCAAAGTCACCACGATAGCCACACAAGTGCACGATGCCAAGCATTGTTGCTCGCAAAAACTCACGTTCACGCTTGAATACGAGATGATATCTATGTCAAACGAATAGTCGACGGACTCGAGCTGCTCAAAGTAAGTGTTGGCGGTGACGTTGGAACCACTAGCACCGTTACTACTCATATTGCACGTTGATGATGATGATGGTGATGCCGAAGAACTACTACCGATTATTAGGGCTTCGGTTCTTTGGCAACCTTGGTTTGGAAGCGTGGCGTTATAATTCGAATTATTCGAAGCAGGTTGGAAGCCCTCGGGACAAGTGCAGGCTACTGGGCCACTTAATGAGGTGCAAATTCCGTACTCGCCACAATAGTTATAAACGTCACATGAATTTGTTAGACCTGTGTATGTGGCGTCCCAATATGCAGGGGAAGAAGTGGTGACCCAGCTGTAAATGCGGATATTCCCATCGGAGTCGATAACAAAACGCCGCAACGGGTTTGTCTGAGTTAATATCCCACTTTTTCCATTTAGTCCACTTGTAGAGGTTGTTAAACATGCAATTAGCATAGCATTCTTAAGCATGTGTAGGACGTTCTCTCTCTATTTTAGCTGTAAGAATAAATCTTCCAAGAATCAAGGCTCTTAATTACATGCATGAATGCCAAGCATTGTCAAGTGGCAAGCTCTCATTACTCTGCACCTCATTGTTCGGACGGAGCCTTTTCACATCTACCAAGACCGTTTTGAAGGGAACTTGCTCATAAAGAATCTCAAGGAGTGTATACTCTTCAAGATGCTTATCTAGGGTGAACACTCACTACACCAGACTTTAAGAATACTATGAGTACTATTACAAGATGAGTACCACATCTACATTGAGAGTCGTAGCCATTTCCCTCATACTTTGTGGAGCTCATATAATATTAATACATTGTTGATTATTATAGAGAAGAAATCACTTTCTTCTTGATTAGGCACATAGATTCCCCCGAATTACGTTGATTACCAGAAAAATTAACAAAATTTGAGCACGGACATAGTCCAATCTCATTTAAACACATGATGTTTTTAGTGTGTTAATCCTTAGATCCTCACCTAACTTCACACCAAGTAAAGAACAAGTGTCCAATTAGAGGTCATTCACCTGATCAGGCCTGCTTACCTGACTAGTTCCCGTATCACTGCTGGGGCCAATTGTGAAGTTGTTTTGCGAGTTGTAGCTCACAACGAGCTGCCCATCGGCCGTCAACACCGCGTACGTATAGTTTGAGTAGGAAATCGCGATGTACCTGCAAAAAAGCATATCCAGTGGCTAGTTACAGAAGAGCTGGTTTAGGTGAAGAATTAACCAATTCATGTTAACTCCTAAAGGCCAAAGCAAAATCTCCCCAAAACTGCTTAAAAAAGTTTAGTCCGATTCAGGAGCTTATCGTTTAAAAACATTTTCTTTTCTTCTTGTGGTGGATTTGATCGTATGTATGACATTTTTGTAAAGTTAGGATAGCTCGTACAACACTTCCGCCATCACAACAAATTTTAGACAGATCATCGACTGTTTTATTCTACAAATCTAAGGTAGATGGTGTAATTAACACTTCAAACCGACACCTCACCCAAAACTAACACCCTTTAACATTAGACTGCCGTGTTGGTTTTGAGTCATCTACCAATAAAACTTACAATTTTTGCATACAAGATTCAAATAAGACATGCTTTGGTGCGTTGGGATCTCCTGATGTCAACTGCTAACAAGAATCATCTCACTTTCAAAAGCATAATAACAATGTCTATGCTTAAGTAGCACTCAAATCGAGTTGGTATGGTTTTTGCATCATCTAGCTTAGACCAGTTTCACCCAATTTCTCGTACCAGATGGGATCATGGTTAGTAAAAGGCGTCTGGTAGTAACCCCCGAGGGTGCCATCGGTGCTCCAGTTCAGATAGTATCTGCTTTGTGTCCAGTTTCCGAAGTCCTGCCATGCGTACATGGCAATGTTGGAAGAGGCCTTGTAAAGCTGACCGGGCAGGAGAGTGTTGGTGGGGGTGTCAAAGCTTTGCCACAAAACTTGGTTGGTGGCGCTGAGGAGGACGAGGTTTCCTGTGTCCAACATGGTGGCCTTGCTAACAACTATACTTGGCTGCAAATCATTTAAGGACACAAATTCCAGCATTGTTAGGTGTATGTGATTCATTAGCATAATTGAATACTAACCCCTCTTCCATGCCAAAAAGATTTAGCAGAAGGGATTGAAAAACCAAAAAAGACCAAGGGATATTCCACGTCATGAAAAAATAAAGTTAGCAAACTGTGGTGACATGGCTTTTTAAGTGCAAAGTACTTGTGTTCATAGCACTAGTGCATAGGAGAAGTCCTCTTAAAAAAGGTTGCGATGATTCTTATACCTATGTGTGCATGCAACTATTTTGCTTCCATTTCTCAAGCATCTGAGTGTTGGCAGCCGTGTTCCATTCTTAAGCGTTTAACGTAGCGATGACTAACCTAGTTGACAGTCATCTTCCATAGACTTTTATTGAAGTCGTTAAATGTTGGGGCAAATATCCGACATGGGAATCATTACTTCCTCTAAACACTATGGGGATCACTTGGTCTTAACATTGGTTCACTTCCACTAGATGCACAACAAGCATAAGAGTAAGGGGTATTAATTAACGTGTTCACTAAAAAATCATCCTATGTCACGAATAAATCTGTAAACCTTCCACAGTGGTTGATTTGCATATTTCTTCTAGTGACACGAGACGATTGCCATTGACTCATACATACCGGTAGTGATGGTTTTATGATCGACTAGAATCACAAATTTTCAATCCATTTTATCCTAGATCAAAGCCATCTAGTGCAATAGAACAATTGGTAAGACCCCGTAGTTCATGTAGTGAAAAGAGCAATCAAAAAGCTACACAATAGAAGAGGAGGGGAGCAACAAAATCATTATTCAACCTTCTTATCCATGTTGCTTGCTCTTAAGCCTCCTCTCCATAGCTCAAGGTTGCGTACTGGTTTTGTGCCACATTCTACACGTGCAGATTTCTACAAATGTCTATTATTTAGAACTGGAAGTGCATGAAAATCAAACACTTACCATTGTTGTTTGGGAAGTCCAAATGGGTTGCGCGGACAAAATTTTTCCGGAGGAATAAACTTGGAATCCCTGGGCAGTCAGTGAAAGGGTCGCACTACTGTTCAAGATCATGGACCGGTCTGCCAGCCAAACCACCGTAGTTGGAGATTGTACGTACCAAATAGCGAGCGTGTAAATTGGATCATTATTCGTTCCATTTGAAGACGATTGTATCCCCGCATAAAAACCCAGCGCAAAAATACCGCCCGGTGACACCAACGTTTGTTTCTTGCTTGCAACCAATGTTCCATTCACCGTCATGTTGCTCGAGGATTGGCATGTTGCCGTTTGGAACAACATGCATAAGGTTGTCAAAAACAAGAAGAGAAATCGACGGAACCGAACCTGGGAATAATCCATTGATGTCGAGGTTCTCAAATTCTGCTGAAAGAAATCATATCATTGACAGGCCTGCAACTTAAACTAACGAACGTAGTGCAACTCAAAACTAGAATTTGAGGTCAACCACTTACTAGGTAAATTTTTTTCCTTTTTTCGCAACTTACCGACAGGCACTAGACTTAGTCGAGGAGTATTTTGGTAAGCTGATTACTGTGCAACTTAAACTAACGAACGTAGTGCAACTCGAAACTAGAATTTGAGGTCAAACACTTACTAGGTAAATTTCTTTCCTATTTTTGCAACTTGCCGACAAGCACTAGACCTAGTCGAAGAGCATTTTGGTAAGCTGATTACTGTGCAACATCAAGGTCGGCCGAGTACTCGCAACTCTCTACTAATTCTTTCAAGATGAACTAAATGTTCTCCAAGTTTTACGACCAGTCATCATGCCAATGCACACGGAAGTTGATCAGTACTAATTAAGATTTTCTGAAATTTCTGGCCACGGTTGTCATTCGGATGAAGTAATTCGAGAGAAACTAAACGGGTCTCTCATAAATATGGTGACTGCTTATGAAGAATACTGTAAAACATTTAAACTACTTCTAAAGCAATCAAGCAGAAAACCATCACTGTAATCTCTGCAAAATAGTCACGGCCGTCGACAACGAAGCTGATTTTTTCTCTGAACATTCTTAACCTAGCTTCGGTCGGACCTTAAAAGACATAGACATTGGAGATCACCTAAACCTAGTGTATAACTAGGCCATGATATAACTGGGCTAAGGCTTCCTGCCTTCCAGATTCATTAACCTCTGAACTGCAAGTAGCAATTCTAACCTACCGACACAGGCGGAGTCCTCAGTTTCTCATGGAAATGAATGTCTCAGTACAAGTTCGCACAAAGAGCTAAACTATTAATCATGAAAAGTGTTAAAAACTTCTCTGGTAGCCGCGCCTGAACTTCGAGCAGTTCATCTATAGCAATCGAACAGGAAGTGATGATCAACGTAATCTCTGCAAATAGACACGGCAGTCGACAACGAAGCTAAATCTTTCTTAATATTCTTGAGTTAGCTCCGGTCGGACCGTAAAAGACGTGATGGAGATCACATATATCTAGCGTACACCTTGACCGTGATACAGGGCTAAGCCTTCCTTCCTTTCGGATTCATAAAAATCTCTGAGTTGCAAGTAGCCGACCTAACCTACCGATTCCAGGCAAAGTCTTCAAACTCTTCTAAAAAATGAATGTCTGATGAGTACGTATAAGTTTGTGCAAGTTTAAGCGCCAACTTAGGATCGATCGATCTAGCTTTCGTTCACAAACTTCTTGAAAGTTTGTGCGACAGAAAGGGAGCTCATGATCTTCTGGAGGCTCGCCGTGCCTAAGTTATGTCCTCTCTGGGTACGGCTCGTGGTGCCTAAGAGCATCTCCACCAGCCTCGCCAAGCTGGTGGGTAACGGCATTCCGGGTTTGTAGATCCGGGACCACCAAATGTGGATCCCCAGGAAGGCCTGCCAACGCCGTAAGAAGAGACGAGCGGGCGGGCATATTCCAACAAGTTTTCCGCCAAATTTGTCTCGCTTGCCGTGCGAAGCCTTCCCCTGCTACTAATCAAATTCCCCGAAATTAGATGTGTCAGGTTTATGGATGCTCACGTCAGTACGGGTGGGCCGAAGCGGAAGGGGAAAAATTTCATGTTCGAGGAGGAAGAACAATGTTGTAGGAGTTTCATGTACATGTCAACCGATGCACAGCGAGGGATCGGCCAAAAAAAAGCTGTGTTTTGGGTGGTTGTTGCTTTGCATTATGCAAGAAACAAGCCTGTAGCAAGTTCAGATCGACCTGCGAGGAGTCTCAAAACGAAGTGGGGCGATTTGAAGGCTAGCATTGCCAAGTTTGTGGGTTGCTATGAGCAAATCAAAGCCCTCGACGAGAGTGGGAGAACAAACGACGACGACATCCTTGCTACTTTGCAACTCTTTGAGCAAAAGGTGGGGAGACCCTTCACAGCCAAACATTGTTGGTTGCTGCTCCGAGATCACCCGCGCTTTGCTGCAATCTTCAGGCCCATGGGATCGAAATGAAAGGTTGTAGGCAGCGAGGCACTGGATATACTTGTTGACAAAAGGGAGGCGAATTTTGTGGAGTTGCAGCAGCAGCATCAAAGCGTTGACGACAACGTGAACTTGCATAGGCCACCAGGAGGGAAGTCAACCAAGTTAGATCACAAGGACATGAGGGTAAAGGTAGCAACCTTGAGGGCGAATGCAAGGGCAACAACTGAGTTCACACAAACAACTCTCAAAAAAACTGAGCAAATCGCTCAACAAAATGCTTTCATCCTCTTCACATTGGAGGGTTCTCTAATCACTTGCACAGTAGCATGGCGATGGCTACTTCTCCGCCGAGAACATGAGCTCAAACGTCTGGAGAAGGAGATGGCAACTGACAAAGAAGCTGCATTGGACGAGGCTACTATGTCGATTGTTGGTGTGTGAGTGCACACACCAACTACTGTAGCCACTGTAGCTACCTCATTGCCTCCCTTATCCACTCCCCCTTCTCCTTCACCCCCATTGCAGCTTGATATGAATGAAGGGGCCAAGGGGGGGGTTTATCAGGTGAGGAAGACAAAGACAAAGACAACGAGGGCTTTGATAGCGAGGCAACCCATCGCCATTGCTACTGCAACTCTTCGCCCAGCCTCTATAGGCAAAATGCATAGGAAAAAGCTAGGGTAAAGCAAGGTAATTATGATAGGCTTCATGGTCACTTCAATATCTCCGTAGAGGATCAAAGTGACATACATGTGGTTTTGAAACGGAAGGGGAAGATATGTTTGAGGTTCTCCCTTCACAACGTCGCCGCACTGGCGACCATCCTAACCCTGACGCTCAATTCATTTCAACCTTGAAGTAGGTCCTTTGGAATGAGACCCTAGCCTCCGACTATGCATCCATGAATTCTTTCGTTGCTATCCCTCCCTCCATGTCTATCAATCCCCCCATTGGTAGTCATTACACATAGATGCATTGGGTAGCTCCATCACCTTGGCTGCAAGGTGCAAGGGTCCTTTAAGTTTATGGATTCAAAATGTTGCATGGAAAAAATTGTGCCAAGTGCATGTGCCTTGGGCAACCTAAATATCAATAAAGGCCCTCAACCAACATCGTAATTGGCCAATTTGTCTTCTTCTTTTTGCTTGTAGTTTGGGGTTGATGTTGAGGTTTAGGGTTCAGCTGGTTTGATTTGAGGTTTTTGGCTTGAAGTTGCATATCAGCGTAGATTTCAGTTGAGTTTAGGTTGACATTACAGGTTGATGTTGAGGGTTGAGGGTTCAGTTGGTTTGATTTGAGATTTTTGGCTTGAAGTTGCATATCAACGCATATTTCAGTTGAGTTTAGGTTTACACTATAGGTTGATGTTGAGGGTTGAGGGTTCAGTTGGGTTCATTTGAGGTTTTTGGCTTGAAGTTGCATATCAACGCATATTTCAGTTGAGTTTAGGTTGGCACTACATGTTGATATTGAGGGTTGAGGGTTCAGTTGGTTTGATTTGAGGTTTTTTGTGGGAAGTTGCATATCATCGCAAATTTTAGTTGAGGCTAGGTTGATACTTGGGATTGAAATTGCATTACAATTGCGTGAACTACTAATGCCAAAAAATGAAAATTGTTACATCCCTTTGAAGTTCAATTACACTGCATAAAACCTTGCATAAGCAAATACAAACATTGCATAAATTAATCTTCACAAACATGATTCATAAACATAAATTAATCGTCACAAACATAAATCAATCTTCATGATTAATCTTCACAAACATTACTGCAAGGCCAATCTGATTGTACACAAGCAATTGCCCTCATAAATGCGTATGCAAATTTGATCCAAACCAAAACAATTCCATAAAGCTTCAATAAAATTCTCAATCCCAAACATCACAGTCTAAGGCACGGAATGTAATGCGTATGGCTAGAAGGCATTTGAGCCTTTATGTTCCCATTAGTGTTGTACTCATATATTCTCATTAGTGAGAGTTCAATCATCTTTGCGGATGAGATGAATTGTTTTAGACACTACCTTATGTCGTCGGCTCCTTGTCTCAAGGGTTTCGCAAATACCAAACTTTAGTAGTTTTAAATAATTCTAGTCTAATCTAATACTTAAGGCAACAATACAAAGGGGGTTGGACATACAAAAACAATGTCTTATATGGAAACAAATGAGTGCATCATGGGTTGCCAATCCATCACTACTAGTCCGGTTATTTTTAAAAGATTAGCATGGGCGGACCAAAAATTGTTGCTCGTCCCGCCTAACTTTGAAAAAAATATTGCCCTTATATTCTTGAAGGCCGCTTGACTACAAATCCCATATTGAGTACACTTCACTTTCAAGGTCTAAAATCCAATATACATGTGCACTTCCAATTAGTAAATAAGCAATTGATTGAGATTTCATTCCGGAAGTGAAATCATCAATGAAACACTTAATTAACTTGGAGGTCAAAAATATCATAAAATCCTCATTAACATTGAAATTATAATTTTTGTAACTAACCATTTGAATTATCTTTGTCATTCTCATGATAAATTAGTGCAAATATTCATAAAATGACCAAAGTGAAACAATGAAGATAAAATATAAAATATATAACAACAAATTTTATATAAAAATTAATTTATATTTTAGAAAATATAATATGAGGTATAAATAAATGATATGTTATTTGGAAATTGACTTTTAGGACAACGTTATAGATGGGGTTATTTAACATACTTATGTTATTTATCAAAATAACCATGTGGAATCCAAAACCACATCATGGGAGATTAGAAAATAGGCTTAGAGCATCCAAAGCCACATCATGGACCCTTGCCAATTAAGATAGAGGCAACTAATTCCGTTACCCCATTCTAAACTACACCTATACCCGCCTCCTAATTACCAACATCTACCTATCTTGAACCGTCCCTCAAGCTAATTCTATGGCCATGCCCGCAAAGTGATGGTTTTGACAATAAGGTGGCACGCCACCCCATGCAGTAGGTGCTAGGATTGGACATTATTATTAACGACCTTTACACTAGGTTGAGTTACTAATATTGGATACTAAACATGAGTATGGTTTCGACACTATTCATCCTACTACTAGGTTTGGCTCATGATTAAACTTGGGTTGGTTTAAGGCCTTGCATGGTGGGGTTTAATGAGAGCATCAAGCTCGGTTCCCGGTATAAGATAGGCCTAGTATGTATTTGGTAAAGGTTGGGATTACATAATAAATGAGCTGGTTCTCAGGTTCCTCGCTCATTTTACTTGCCCGGCCTAGCTAGTGGAATTAGGAAGCTACTATTTTTTTACTTTGACAATTCATAAAATATTATACTTTTACTAAAAAAAATTCTTTGAGGCTATTTTGGGTCAAAATGCTAATATGATCCACTATTTTTTTTTACTGTAACATGACCACGTGTACCCGCAATGGCTTAAAGTGTTGGTTTAAGCACCCTCTACCTTAATTGACATTTGCAAAATAGCTAGTAATTCACAATAGCTATGAGAAAAAAATGGGGTCTTACATGCCAATTCGGAGGCGTTTCACTACAGTAAGCTACATCCGAGCTTCTTGATGGACTCATCCGATTTTTGTTACCGGATGACTTTACTTAAGTGCCATGAATCCCCGGCCCCTAATGGGTGTCGGATATATTTTTAAGAGGCAATTTACATACATGCATGACAACAAAGGATTGACGGGGTAATTGTTGCCTTAAGCAAGGTATCATTTCTATTGATAAATCGTTTAAAGTTTGTTGACCCCAGTTGTCACACCTCCAACAACCGTTTCCTTGGGTTGATATTCTTTGCAACGAGCTAAAATGGCCACTTGACTTAAAATGAATACTTTGATTCATTGCACCCATCACTTCTCTGAGGATATATATAATGAGACAAAGGCCAAAAAGTCAATGCCAAAATGAAATAAGAACAAAGGTAAACGCATTCACTTCAAGGGGAGGTGGAGCCCCGCGGATGCGAATATCACTGGTAAGAAGTAACAAAGACCAGATACCACCAAAGACAACACACCCAATACCTCCTACCAAGGACTATTCCCATGCCACCAAGTGAACAACGATAGTATCTAACTACCTAAGTGCGTTGCCGTTTCTAGTTCCAAGTGATTTTCTTATTGTCTCTCCTACAGAGAACATTTCTAACGCCCCACGTTTGGTCAAAACCTTTGAGGAGAGCTTCGGGTGAAAAATACACTAATCTTAACATACTTGACCACTCTCCCCCAAGCCACCTTGGCAAACACAATGAGGTCATCCCAAATGTTGTATTTAACTTTGGTTTCATGCCATTGTTCTTGGTTAAACACCTTGTCATTGCACTCGATCCAAATATTTCAAGGGCAATGCCACGAAGAAGGTGCCAAATCTTAATCTTTTTGACAAACTTCTTAGGAATCTTTTTTTCTCAAAGAGAGCACGTTTCCAATGAAAACTATCATAGTTGCCAGTTCTAACCCCACAAAGTTCATGCATGATGCAGGTGGCCCACCACCAAACTCTCCGAGCTTGAATGCAATCCCAAAACTTGTGCTTAACTAATTCGCTCATTTTTGGGAGGCAAAAGACACATTGCTTGGAGACAGAGGTAGGTGTGATGCGGGCCCTCCATTCGTTGACTGCAACTATCTTATAATGCTAGATGGACCACATGAAACCGTCTTCCTTACCAGATTGGAGTGGCTCCCAAACTTGTGACCAATAGAACTTGTACTTCTTGGAATGTAGCCTTGCCTTTTATTTGCCGCCCATGTCGTCCCAAGGGTCCTATTGATGGTGAAGTCTCTACCAAATTGTGTGGTGTAGTTAAGAAAGCAAAATCCTTCTACGCAATGTCAGCGATTCGGGTCTCAGCTAGGAGTAGTGGTTTTGCCATGCAAAAAAGTGATTTCATGTTTCTTTTGCCCTATAGTGGTACAAATAACTTTAACCTCATGGAAAACCCAACCATGTCCTCGGTGGGGTCCTCCCATTCACCGAGATACTAGGAATGGGTGCCAACCAACTAGGATTTAAGTGTGTTTGATTTATGCATGAATTTTAGACGATTCCAACTGCCAATATGACGTACACTAGATTGCAAAACTACACGGATATGGTGGTTGTCGAACATGGAATACAAACATTTGTAGTTGTGGTTGTTGTGTTATTGTTTTTGTTGGTGTTGTTTGATGTTTTTGTCCCCACAAGTGCACATCCCCCATTATTTTTGGACAAGTTGTTTGTCCAAATATACTTAAATGTTAGTTCATTGTAAAACATTTAATAATGAGGGACATAGGAAGATGGTGTTGGTGCATGCATGAAGGAGTAATGTCAATTGAGCATTGCAGGATAAAGGTCGGATCTACAGTCAAACCTCTATAAATGTTAACCCTCGGGAGTGGATCAAAGTTAACATTTATAGAGGTGTTAACAATTAACAATTATAAAATTATTTTTTTGAGCAATATACAAATCTTAACATTTATAAATATAAGCAATTGTGAAGAGTCCTTGTGAGAGAATACCATTCATAAAATTGCAAGCCCAATCAAAACTTTATTCAATATGAAGTTTACAAATCACGGGTGAAATATGAATCAATGGTTCTTTGGTGAGATTCATCTGCATGCACAACTTGCAAATATTTCTCAATCTACACCAACAAACCCACATACTTGGACACATCACATGAACGTGATTCCATGTACCTTCTAATGGTACCAAAACTAGATTGCAAGTCACTATAAGATGGAATGGGTTCCACCTCACACTCCTCTCCCTCACAATCATCATCTGAAGCGCATCCTTGTAATCATCCTAAACCCTAAACACATGTGAATTGAGGAAAATTGAGAGAGAGAGGAATGTAACTGGATGTGTAGTTTTTATCATCCATATTATGGTTGTATTTCATTCGTTAACATTTATAGAGTCAAATTTACAAAGAAGGGAGTACCATTTTGTTAACAGTTAACACGTTTAACATTTATAGTGTGCAATATGTGGGGAGTAGAAGAAAGTTAACATTTAGAGAGGGTTAACACTTATAGGTGTAACATTTATAGAGGTTAGACTGTACCTCCCTGTCTTCATAGAACTCAATCCATTCTCCAAGGAGCATGACATTTGGGTGCAGCAATTGTTTGAGGATTTTGGACGAAGAATGGTCTAGTCCCCTGCTTCTATTAGAGTAAGGTTAAGTTGAATATGTGCCTCGTTCGACGAGAGAAAAGTACAACTCCCACTATAGCAAATATCAGAGAGAGAAGAAACTTCGATCCCCGGAGGGGACCGACGTGAATGAAGTGTCTGTTCGTTCCACCCCTATTTCTATGTCCACGGGACATAGGAATAGAAGTAAAGAACTACTTCCCCCTTTCGAGAGTAGACACTATAGTGACCGGTAACAGATAGAAACCAGTAACAAATGGAAGCCAATACTAAGTAGAAAGAGTATTGTTGTGTGTAGAGGCGCTTTTCATAATACAACTTGTGAGTCATCTAGGGGGGGTCTTGTATTTGTGGTAAAGGTTGGTGATTTTCTAGTCTTCTTTTGTGGAGGAGGATGGACATGGCGTATTGTATGGCAATGGTATTAATGTTTTTGAAGGTGTTTCGGATGGATGGCATAGGTAGTTTAAATTTGTCTTCAAGTAGTTTCATTGATGGAATGTGTGTTGCGGCTCTAGCGCCTGTTGTAATAACAATGAGCGGATCAATTTTCCAGCCTAGGGCAGCAATGTTTTCTATCAGTGGTTTGTATTTGTTTGCTTTAGCTTCTAGTGTTTCTGGTGAAAATCTATCATTACAGTATGTGAATTCAATGAATTGTATGGTAAGAGTTTGGTCTATATTTGTGGGAGGTTCATTTTGATATGGTAACCCTTTAACGCAAAGAATGTCGGGTCTAAATCGAGAGTTACAGTGGCATCTTTGGGTTCCACATGTGCAGGGTAAGAGCCAGTTAGGGACGGTGTTTTCTTGGGGGTTGTCATTAAAGGTACCAGCGTTCATGAGAGTGTAGCACCGGGATTTTTCGGAAGAAATTAGTAATTTTCTGATTTCCCATACTGCTTTGTTATGTCTTTTGACGTGTAGTGAGTGTATATGTTGTTGCCTACATGTAAGTAGTACATGTAGCCATGTATCTGGTTCATATGAGTTACAAATAGGACAGGTGATGGTGGGGAATCTTTGTCTACCAAAGAAGGTTTGTTTTCTAGCTTGGCCCATGTAGGTTCCGGTGCGAAATTTGATAAGGCATGATTTTTGCTTGTCCGTAATAGTAGGGTTGTTCCAAAATTCATTGGAAAGTTCCTTGTCAATGTCTACATTGCCTGTCCATTTACAAATATTGGGGGTTTGTGTGGCCATAGTTTCTAAGTTGTTTATTCTGTCATATTTTTTGATTTGTTTTTCTAGGAATCTAACTGGGCCTTTATCAGGCGTATCTATCATGGAGGGCCATTCATCTTTTTGGTAGTAGTAAGGTGTGGCATGGGCGTGTTCGTATGGGTGTGTGGCATTCCTATGGGTAAGGTCCAGTCCTTCCTTTGCTAATTTATCTGCTTGTTCGTTACCGTCTATGTTGACATGTGCTCTAACTTTATATAATGTGATTGGTTGGGAGCGGTTTTGGAGGAGTTGTACCATGGAGGCAAGTGTGACTTGGTCAGGGTGACTATTGTGGAGTGTGGGGTGTTTAATTTGTGTGTTGAGTAGATATAGTACATTTAGACTATCGGTGAATATGTATGCGGGTTCATTTGGATAGTGGGTATTGATAATTCGTAGGGCTTTATGGATGGCAATCATTTCTGCCCGTAGGATATTCTGGTGGCCATGTAGTCTTTTCGCTATGCTAAGCCCCTTAGGGCTATATATGCCATATCCTGCTGTTTCTTTCCTCCATACTCCGGGGGAGATTAGTTTAGGTTTTTTAAATGAACCGTCGGTGTAATAACTGAATTGTGGGTGGAATTTTAATGGTAAGTTAGTTTGGTAGTCGGGTAGTTGAGGTATGGGTGTTTCATTGAGTATAGGGATATTGGGATAAGTTAGTTTGGACCACTTTTTGTTAGGATTGACGGGGGTATTCGGGGGGGTATGTGTGGCAATTTGTGTATGTAGTTGTTGTATTGAGAGATTATTTACAATATGGGTGAGTTGATTTAGTTGTTCATAGGTTCCTATGCAGTTATTTTGGTGATGTATGCAGAGTATTTGTAGTGTCAGCAAATATCAACAATACATTGAACACCTTTGCGATAGAGTGCACGGGCCCTAGTTTAGGTAAAGCCATTAGCAATGGGTTCAAGTCAGGCAGACCACCAAATCAGTGTTCAAGATTGAAGCCTTCATATGAGTTTCATTTTGAAGGGCTCTCAAATTTCAATCCTTCAGTTGAAGGGCTAGTTCAAATTCAAGACGTCAATCCAAGAATATAGAAATGAAATACAAAACTCATATTAAACTTGTGCATGAATTATATGGTACATGCTTCCATTACAATGTGAAAAATTAAGAATCAACCATCTAACTCCACTTCTTGTAGTGACAATGCCCTACGCTTGTTGGTTCTTGTGGTGGGCAGATTATATTGAGGACTTCAAGTGACGGCTTCATTTTCAATTTGGGGTTGCGTTTTGAAGGGCTATTTTGAGAGAGAGGTATATTTTGAAGGGCCAAATCACGTTTGAAGGGCATTGAAGACTTCAATCTTGAACACTGCACCAAATGCTTGAGTGGAGAAGCTCAATAAGTGCGTGGGGGTGGGGAGGGGGGGGGGGAAGTTGATAAGTGTCTTTTATCATAAATCTCCATGTTTTACCAATGTAATCCCAAACCTTGGACCCAAAAAATCCTTTATGTTTTTTACTTGTAAACTAGTCCAAGCTAACCCCCCAACTTCTTCCTCTTTGTGGGTTGAACCTAGTCAGTCTATACCTAAGCATGAGTTGGAGGTTGGACTCAGCCGATTCCATAGCCTTGACAATCCACTTGCACAAAAGGTTGGTCTTAGATGCCTCTAGGTCCACTAATCCAAGCCCATTATATTTCTTCTTCATACACCATTCCTTCCAACTTACCCTAGTGCGATTTAGTGGCCCCTTGTCCAACTACAAATTATTACAAATCGTACCTCTAATTTTTCTAATAATCTTGTTGGACCCCCCCCCCCCCAAATACCGGAATAAAGAAGCACACGTTGGAGAGAAGGACATGGTTGCACATGACAACCCTTTTGGCCAAAATGAGTTTCATGGTGCTCCAATAATCTAGTTTCTTACATTTTTTTGTGTAGAGTAATAGATCTACATGAGGGGTTCAATCCAAAGAGAGTGCCACGTAGTTTAGAAAGGTCCCCTTCTTTCGCCCATTTCCAGTTGTACTTCGCGAGCCATTCCAATTTGTGCATATAGTTGTCAAACCAATATGCACATGATATTTCCCAATTTATCTTCATTCCATACAATTCACTAATACTATGATTCGACGTACCACTTCGTCAATATAATGATTATCTCCTCAATTATAAATGAAAAATCATTCACATACTGAGAAATGTTTTGTTGTTTTTTATCCCCGGGAGGACAATTTCCTTTGGTTGCCCTCGGTTACAACTTTCTTAGTGATATGGGTAAGAACCTCTCCAACAATAAGAAAAAGATATGGTACAAGTGCAAAACCATGTCAAACATCTTTTCAATTTAAAGTTTTCTCCGGGATTTCCATTAAGTTTAATTGTAGTGGAAGCATTCCCAAACATGAATTTGATCCAACTAACGAATATCTCATTAGTACCCATCATTTGCATTCCTTGAAAGAGAGATCTCTATAAAACCTTGTTGTAGGCTTTTGAAAAGTCAAGTTCTAGAAAAACATTGTGTGTTGTTTAGACACCTTAGCCCATTGTGAAGTTTCTTGGGTTAGCACAATGTTGTCCCAAATTAATCGAAGAGAGGGAGAAACACAATTCATTATGGGCTAATGACATCACATAGCATAGGTTGAAACCTCATTTGTAATGTTTTAGCAATATTTTTGTAAATCGTTGTGAGGAGGGTGATTGGTTGCCAATGGTTAAGGTCCTTGATATTCCCCTTTTGGGGAATAAGATTGATAAGACCTCTAGTTATCCTTCATAAAATGCACATAATTCAATGCCTCTAAGTGTCATTTGATGAAAGTCAAATCTAATGGCTAGTCAGAGTTGTTGGAAAAATTCCATTGGACTCCCATTATGCCCTAGTGCTTTCCCTTTGGCCATAGAAGTGATTGTAGTAGTCTACAAAAGTTCCCTCTCAGTACTTTTGCATGTGTGAGAGTCATTTATGGCCCAAGTGAACATAGCAGAAAAACCTTGAAAGACACCTTGCAATGCATCCTTTGAAATATTTTTGTGCCTATAGATGGTCTTGTAGAACTCATGACAAATCCTATCTAGGTCCTCTCTTTTAGTGAAGCTTTGTCCTTGATTGTCCCTAACCCTTGAAATAATTGTTGTGGAGTTTTTTTTTGATTGACTTAAACAACTCACATTAGCAATTATTCCCAATTTTAAAATAAAAAAGGACCCTAGATCTAATGGTGGCTCCTCTAACTTTCTTTGTTCCGATTTGCAAAGCAAACTTGTTAGCTTATTGACTTCCCCTTGTTCATCAATATCAAATGACATGATGAAGAGTAGCTTTGGCTATTCAAGGTTAGCTATTGTGTCAAGTTCCTCCTTCCTATATTTCCTAGCCCTTTTGCTTACTACATTAAAGTTATCCTTAAAGTCTCAGGATGGGGAGACCTGACTTTAGACCTGTACCTTGAGTTTAGGTGGATTAACGTAAACTTAAGGAGCTTGCCTGCCCCATTTTGCTGGAGCTTTAATTAGCCCGGTGCAGCCTGCCAGCGCGGCTGCCTGGCAGAGTTGGCAGCCTGCCAGCGCAGCTGCCTGCCTACATTTGGCTTAGAAGGGGGTAGGGTGCCTCTAGAAACAAAGGAGTCAGGATCAAAAGCTCCCGAGGGTCCCAACTCAAGGTTCCCAAAGATTGACCTTGTCATTATTTTTAGTCTACTGACACAAGAAAACAAACCCTGTAAATATAGAATAGATCTCTCAACTCGGGACTGCAGCCTGACTTTCACCCTGCATCCTGAGACTTTAAGGATAACTTTATTACTTGTCAAACATAGAGAAATGCACGAGTTTGAAGAAATATGATGCTTCTTCTAGAAGACTCTCCATCTTTCTCTAAGTTTGAAGAAAAATGATGCTTCATCTAGAAGACTCTCCATCTTTCTCTAAGATTGTCTGTAACGTCCCCAACAAAGGTGAGGGACGTCCCGCTTGAATGGGGATTTCGTAACCTCACCTTGTCTAGTAGAAAGTGTTATTTGGATTGGAGAGTGGTATGGACCTATAGAATAGCCATGAATAAAGTAGTTCTTGTGATAATTGTCAAACCCACTATGCCTCAAAATATGTTCCAACCTTGCAAGTCTCCCTAGCTCCATGCATGACCTAATTGCCCATCATTCAACGAAAATCTAGGTCCACCTTAATGACTGAACATGTGGTGAATTTGAAGTCTGCTTTGGACTTCATTCTAACTAGACCTCTCAAAATCGCTGATTGCCCTGCCATAAGGTCGAAATACCATAACCCGTGAAAATAAGGTGATTCGCATTGAAGATATGGTCTTACAATCATGACATAATTTTCCAAGATAGGCGAGAAGGATTCATGAAGAATGCAAGTTGTTTCATATTTTTTTACCCTATATAAAAAATTCTACAATTTTTCAAAGTGGAAAGTTGTCAAACCCCCTACTCGTTCACTAGATTCTCCCTACACCGAACACGGTAATCCACATTTCCATACATAACATCACCTAAACCGGTTAACTCATGAGTACATTAAACTTGACTCCCATTGGCTACACTAAGTGTACACACATTGAAGTTGTTGCCTCGCCATGATCGGTTTAAGAAATGACACTTCACTATTATGACGACGGTCTAGTGCACGGGTAGAGGGTGGTTAACTGGTTTGGGTATTTCTACCTTAGTCATGCGATTTATCATTGGCCTTACCCTAAACCCTAAATCCACAAATAACCCATTTGCAATTCTTGTGTAAGGTGGTGTCCGGTGTTCGGTGCGCTCTTGGCGGCCCATGAAAATCTAACGGAGCGAGTACCAATCAAGCCCCGTCGTACTTATAACCGTTTAAGGACTCCAAGGTGAGCAACCTCTAGTCCATAGAACAACGTAGGTAAGGGAAGCACACTAAGTATGATATTTAGGGCCACTTCACACACGAGCCAAGAGCAGTGACCATGAAATTGTGAGAGCCCAAAAGAAAGTGTCCAAAGGCCGTCCCCAAGACACCTCCAAAATCATGTAGTGTGGTCACGGTCCCTCAAGTGTAGTGTGAAGTCATATGTGCCCAAGCCCTCAATCAAATGCTATTTCAATGAATTTCTATTCATGCGGTCCTCACACATGATAAAATTGAATAAATCAATGGTTGTGAGCGTTCGGAGTGCCATGGTCTCCCAATTTTGTGTTAGGCCTACCTCCAAGAGATGGTTTTTGAAAATAGTCCAAGTGACCATGAAACGTGATCCATTTGATGCCATGTAGGAATCCATGTAGACTTTACATCCATCTTGCATTCACATACTCCATTGGCCCCTCAAGCGTAGTGTGAGGTGAACTTGGACCGGCTCCGCCTTTTCCACCAATGACAGTGCTTGAAGCGTAATGGTCACGGGCTCTCAGTCTCGTGTGTGTGAAGGGGCCCTTAGTGTCACCAATTCTAAATTGTCTTGCTCAATACTAATTGTAGACCGAGGTATAGTGTCACCAACACTAAATGTTGACCCCACACCATTTGTCATTCCTTGTATATTTTTTTGGGGATTATAGACTTACAGAGTTGCAATTACTGTCACTTACCAAGTGATTTTTCATCCACCCATGACAATGTTTCATCACAAGTTGCTGACAAGAGAAGGTAAGGTTTTGGCCAATGGATGAACTCATCCATCATCCACGACAATATTTGTTCACTTATTCATAAGAAGTTGTCATCCGAAAAGTTACCATGGTGACATAGAATACCATATGACACTAAATATCATATTTAGTGTAGTTTCTAGAAATGGAGCTAGGGAATTTTCTTCATGTTTAACCTTCTCCCCTTTTTCTTCCCTTCTTTCCTCGTAACTATGGAAACATTTAACCAAAAAATAAAATATTAAATATTAAAACGGCATTTTTCTGCCAATGGTCCCTTGTCATTTGCAGTGAGAGAACCTCTTTTGTCTCTCCCACCGCAAAACTCATTGAATCATGACAGTGTATAATGTAGGCCTAAAAATAGGCCTTTTGGGGACCTCAAGTTCCATGATCACTCTTACATTTTTTTTCTAGATGTAAACCGAAGCAGTCCCGGGACGAGTGCAACGGCCAATCACATATTTTAGAGGAGCAAGGGACGACTTCATGGTCCATGATGTAAACAACCCCTAAGTGAACAAATATTGTCATGGATGATGGATGAGTTCATCTATTGGCCAAAACCCTACCTTCTATTGTCAACAAGTTGTGATGAAATATTGTCATGGATGATTGAAATTTGGATAAAAAATCACTTGGTAAGTGATAGAAATTGCAACATTGTAAATCTATAATCCCCCCAAAAAATTACAAGGAATGGCAAATAGTGTTGGGTTAACATTTGGTGTCGGTGACACTATACCGCAGTTTACAATTAGTATTGAGCAAGACAATTAGAATCGGTGACACTAAATATCACATTTAGTGTAGTTTGTATGCACACTGAAGAATGTGATTTAACTTAATTGGTAAAAAATGATCTTGTTGGTAAAACTTTATAGCAACACGTAACTCCAAATGGTAACCCACACTAATTAGACAAAACAATGTAGTTACAAATGAATTGGTTGAGTTTGAGAGATAACTGGTTGAAGTTCAAGCCTTTAGGAAAATCACCGATCATTCTAGAGGAATCTATGAAATATACCTCAAATTAATAAAGAAAAACCAAAAGAAGTCAACATGTATGTGGTTGGACTTGGAAACACTAGGATCTTTACCGACTATGTTGAAAAATCTCCCTGGAAACTTGTTCCTAGGCCATGAACAACAACTCATAATTGGCACATACAAGGGGATTCCAAATGCTCAATTAAAATAAAGCATTGCAGTGGTCCCTATGAATGGTTGACAAAATGTGTTTTCCGTCCATTACTCTAAGGGCCGGTTTACACTAATGAACCATGAAGTTGGACCATGGAAGATGGTCTTTTTTCATGGTCCAACTTCCATGGTCTGATTTCTTAAAGAATCAATTTACAGAGCCTTTAGGCCCTTCACTAGGTGTAACCCGATTGTGGACCAAGAAGAATGACCATGCACCAAAGAGTGAATGTGCTGATTTTTTTAATATATGCCCAAAAATGGAAATTTTGAAATAAATAAATTCAAGTTTGACCATTTTCTTTTCTTCATCTTCTCTTCCCCAAATTAAATTTCATTGAAATTTTATTCTAACAACATTTCTCTGCCATCGGCCTTTGCTTTTTTCTACTAGAGCACTTCTTTTGCCTCTTCCGCCGTAAAATCCGTTGGACCATGTCAATGGATAATGTAGGCCTTAAAATATGTGTTTTGGGGACCATGAACTCCATGGTCACTTTGACATTTTTCCCTTTGGTGTAAACTGAAGTGGTCCCAGGACGAGTTCAACAACCAATCAACGATTTTACAAGGCCTTGGGACGACTTCATGGTCCATGGTGTAAACATCCCCTAAATGTCAAAGCATAAGTAGATGTTGCTTTGTGTTGGATGGTCATGTCATTTCGATACCTTGTTTCTACTTGTGAAGTGAAGAAATTGAACCAAACATATGTAAACGGTGGGAGTAACCATGACTCTCTTAAGGTAGCCAAATGCCTCGTCATCTAATTCTCCTAGGATATTAAACATATGATTAAATGCATGATGAATGGCAAAGGCATATTGAGGTTGTAGCCACTTTCCTTGTACTTTTCAGAGCTTATATGAATACCGTATTCATTATCAAAGTGAAGATCTCTAACTTCTCAATGGTCCTAATTATGTCTTCACTTATGTTTACTAATTGAACCTAGGAGCACGCAATTAAATTTTACTTAAACACTTGTTATTTTGGTCAATGATTAGGATAAGTAACCAAATTGGGCCCACTTAATATAATCTCACTACCTTCTTACTACTCACCTTCTTGTTTCTTAATTGTTAACCCCTAAAGGACCAAGCATGATTTGGACGGATCTGAAGGAAATTCGAGCCACTGTCATGTATGGGATGGTGCATAGAGCGTGGCAAACATTTGATGGTTTCCAACCTTATGGAATGGTTGTTAGCTTTATCAAGTACGATAGGGAAAAATATCCATCCCTTTATGTAAATTTCGTCCATTAAGATTGATATGTCTTTCAATGGTTCGATGGTATTCTTGAGTTGCCCGAACATTGCCTGACCACTTTGAACATGTCTTGCCATTATTATATTTGTTTTTTAGGCAACATTTTGCAACGACACTGAAAGTTGCGGATTTGGGCAACTATTAGTGCTGACAAACCGTCATTTCAATCTAATTTGTTGGCTATATGCGCCTTGCTTTATATACAACTACAAAACAATGAAAATATTGCGATTGTTTAAATAATATACATGTATAAAACTGCACTGAAGTCCGTACGGTGGATGTATGCAACAAAAACCAATAAGGGTATGCATAATTTTTTTGCAAATTTATGATGTCATTCTTGAATTTAAATGTAATTTAAACTACTTAGGAAGTTGTGGATGGCGGGCACACAAGGAAAAAGGGTGTGGACAATGGAGATTCTTATCCCACCCTTTCGTACCGTGGCCCACAACCATTTATATATTTCATTCTCAATATTGCATGCCTCATACCACCCTCTTTCATGGCTATGGTGTCATTATATACCCCCTCTATGTACGTGCCACCCCCTCCCCCCATACATCGCACCCTTTACATAATAAAAAATGGGGCCACATAAAGGTTGCCCAAGATTCAACCATGGCGCAAGATCATTGGATACTTTGAACAGTTTCGGGCAGTTCTACAGTGCCAAATAGTGCATTTTGAACATTTACATCATATTTACAAACACCAAATTATTGTTTTTTGGAATTTTTTTCTGGGCTGCATTTCTCTGTCCATTGCGCATCCATTGCAATTATTTTCATTCACATCGGTGCAGATCTCTAAGTTCTAGCCTACACAAAATACTGAAAACATCCAAAATTGGACGCCTAGTCCTTTAGGGGTTAATTACTAAGGACTCAAATAGGTTGGGTGAACTCTTACCGATAGCCTTCAAGTGTCCAAGAGGCCCAACAAACAACAACATGCACAACGAACAAGTTTTAGTGCACATGCTTCCATTTGAGCTAGTTGTGTCAAAAAAACAATCCCATCCAAAATTAACTTCATTAATCACATATGCTTCTAAACTTGGTTCAATACATAAAAGGAAAACAAGATCCCTTGCAAGTCACTGGTACTGAAATAGGTGGGATTTTATTAGTTATGAAAAAACCAAACATTTGGGGATCATCCCTTAAGATTGCATGCAAGAATCTTAAAACAAAACAACCTTCACAACTCAGCGGTCTAGTTTTTTGGCCTTTCCACTTTCTTTTCTTCTTCTGTTTGGAACACAAGAGGCGCTTGACCACCTAACTAATTTTCCCATCAAGTAGAGAGACAATTTCACGGCTGGGAATCGAACCGCCAACCACTCCGTTCAGTTTGGGTACCTCTCCACTATCATCCGGTAGTTTAGGGTCATCTTAGACCATGGCCTTTCCGATTTCGAAGGGTTTGCATAATAAGTTGCGCCCCCAAGAAACTAAGGGTAGAGAGAGACAAGGTCCTTGCAACAACACTCTAGCTTTTGTTTAAATAAATAAATAAATAACCAACGTCGGGCAATTCGACGTGAATTTGAGCCCGTTGGCCTTACCCTGCTCAAGAACCCTCTTGGTGCAGGGTGGGGTTTACTGCCTACCTTGTAGTGGGTGGGCTCTTGGCTTCCTACCTACCTAGCTAGTTTTTCCGTCAAGTAGAGAGAAGATTTAACAGCGGGAATCGAACCGCCAACCACTCCATTTGGAAATGGGTGCCGCTCCACAATCACCCAGTAGTTTAGGATCATCTCGGACCAACTTTTGTCAATAAGTTTATGCATACACCCATTTACTAAAGGTTATGTGGGTTGTAATTCCATTGCTTGTCTGTTACGTTTCTTAACTAGACACCTATATTTAAATCATGTGTGGCTAGGTGGGAAACTAAGCACAAACACCATAAAGGGTCAAGGCATAGGTTCAATAGATATTGGGCTACCGTCCAATCTTAAATTTTATATTACTACTCTACACTCTACACTCTACACAATTCAGGGGACCTATGTAATCGTTCAAGGAATTACTACACATGCACTTCCAAAAACCATTATTGGGTTCTACTATTAAATCCGATTTTTGTTGTTGGTGTTCACATAACATTATTCAGACCCATGACAGTGTTATGTGGGACTGACAGTATTCTAGGGAATATTCCCCCACATTCAGAATGAATGTGAAAAATACCGGGAATATTCCATGGAATATTGTCAGTCCCACATAACATTGTCATGGGTCTGAATAATGTTATGCATCACCAATTGCTAATGTAAAATAAATTTCAAGATGTAAATATGAATAATAGAAGATGGATGAAAAAACAACCAATTGAATAAGATCCGTATACCTTAATAGGAAGAAGGGGGAGTTTTTGACACTACCTATTTGACACATATAATGTAACAATATTGAAAGTTGACAAAACCAACTCTAATAGCCCCTTTTTAAATACCCAGTTTTTGCACATGGTTTCTTAACCTGAAATTTAGTGACCCACCTAAGTCAACACCACCCTATAATACTACACAACTCACATGTGTACATTACAAGGCAAATGGGCAAACATTCGCATTGGTGTAAAACACACTAATCTTTCGTTTCCTTTTTCCTTTTTCTTTTTCTTTTTCTTACTTTCATGAGAATTTCCTAAAATGTGATATAAAAGTATGATTCGCCAAAGGTAGCAAAGTTCATAACTTTATTCAGCCATGTGGGTCGGTTGCACGACACTGGAATATGTCAATCATATTATGTGGCCCCTGAAAAAGTAAGAATATTCATTTACTATTCATACATTTAGGCTAACACTTGGAAATTTCAGTGGAGTTGTATTGCCGTCGCTGTTGCACATGAAACATTGTTCACCCCCGATATTATTCGATGAAAATACTATTCATCGATGCATTATCACTAGAAATACCGGCATTATTCACAATATTCTTACTGTTCATACTTGCATTATTTATTATTCGTACTGACATCAATTTCTTCCCATGAAGATAAGATAGTGGAGACCCATGTTAGATGCTAAATATAAAATGGAACACAACCATGTAGATGAATAATGTTATGTTGACGAATTGTTCTCGATGAGACCAATAATATATCTTAAAATTTAAGATTCCTCTAAGTGTCAAAAATGAATAGACTGGAACGGCCACGGCCATTCGCCCACCACTATGACCCGAGGTGAAACACAATCAATCCTATCATAGCATGTAGAATTTTGTTTAAGAATATTTTACCTGAGAATTAGCATTAGAAGCTCAAACCAAGTCTAGAAAGACCCACTTGAGATGAATCAACCACAAACTTTTGGGGGTCAAGTTTTTACTAGACCCCTTTTACCTCGGCAGTACACCGTTTATGATATTCAATGTCACATACACTATTTGCGAAGGGCCTAAACTAGATGCCTAGAGGTCTCAAAGTGTCACGTCCGCTAATTGCTAACATGGTATTGTTTGTCAATATAGGTAAATTTTTGAAGTGAAATAAAAAAAAATCACATTATGACATTTAGTGTAGCACATTGAGATACTTGAGATGGAAGTTTTTTGTTTTAACTAGGCAACATGCAAGAGGAAGATATCACTAAGCCAAACTAATGGCAAGCATCATGTACTGACATTTTAGTATGCAAGCGGAAGATATACTTGAGCATACTAATGCCAAGTGACATTTGTGTACACTTTGGTCAACTTGGAGACCGCTGTGTAACATAGGTATACACCTCATAACACCATCAAACATACTCAAGTCAAGATATCAGCAAGCACACTTGACCATCAAGTATAAGTTTTTTTTTGGACAGAAGGCCGACAGGCCAACGCCAAAGCACAAGAGGCAGTTGACCACCTGGCAAGTTTTTATCAAGTAGATAGGAGATTTCACAGTCGGGAATTGAACCGCCAACCTCTTCCTGGAGATTTGGGTATCTCTCCACCATCATCCAATAGTTTAGGGTCGTCTCGGACCATCAAGTATAAGGTATTAGTGTAAGGTATGCTACTCTAATACCGAGAGGATGCCCTTTCGATGAGCTCTAGGGAACAAACTCAAAAAATAGGGTCCTAAGGTTCCCAAAGTTCCCAATGCATTGACCATTGAGGTTGTATGAGCTGTGTGGAGTCCATCTCCATGAAGGAACTTTAGAAGCACTTGCAATGGGAGACGCAAGTACCCAAAAAATAAGGACACGGTCTCTCTAAATATGACAAGGTAAGCATGGTTTTCGAGGACGAGAATAATTACTTCCTATTTCTTTGCTATGATTGGTTGCCTAGGGTGTCGGATATAAGACACCTAGTGAGGGTATTTAGAGTCGTGTTAGTGTGTAATTAGCTCATTAGGTGTCGGGATCCAAGACACGTGATGAGTGTGTAAAGATAAACTTAGAGGTTATAAGTAGACAAGGTTTTATTCTATGATAGGAGTTGTTCAAGTCTAAAATGAGACCTTCCAAAATATACTATAGCACACCCTAGGATAGTACTTAAAAATTTCATAACTAATTCAAAAATGATAAATTACATTCAAAAAAATGAATGGCATATTTTTGTTTGGTTCCTCTACATGGGAATTTTTTTCATGCCAAATGTGAATGTACATAAAAGGGCACGCTAAACCTCGCCATACGAGCTTTTAGAGGGAGGTGGATAGGGGTCCGGGAAGCCTCCTCGAAAAAAAATGAGATTTTTTTGAACTTGACCGGAAATTGCTGCCCATCCTGCCTAAGTTCAAAAAAAACATTGCCCTTGCATTCTTGAAGGATGCTTGTCCCACAATTCCCATATTGAGTGCACTTCACCTTCAAGGTCTAAACCCCAATATATATATATATATATATATATGTGCACTTCCACTTAGTAAATAAGCAATTGATTGGGATTTCATTTCCGATGTGAATCTTGTAAAAAACCATGTAATTGACTTGAAAGTAAAATAACAATATAAAATCCTCATTAGGATTGAGGTTAAAATTTGTGTGACTTACCAATTTGAAGGGGTCTTTTTCATTCTAAAATGAAACTTAAATTAATGTGTTGGTTTTAGTATCTGTATTTTATGATAGTTTAGGTAATGTTTTCTACTTTCACAAGTATTCATACGCATTCTAACTAATTAAACGTAAATAACCATAATTGAACGTAAATTAGTGCAAGGCCTAAGTTTCTACAAGTATTCATACACAATTGAACTAATTAAGCCTGATTAAGTGCAAGTAAGCACATTAAACCTAATTAAGTGTAATGAAGCCTAAACAAGTGTAATTAAGCACATCATTTCTCATCTATGAATTAAATCATAATCAATACATGTAAGTGCATTTAAGAATTAACTAGGCTTAATTAGTTTGGTGAGCATAATTTTTTATTTGATTAGGCATAATTCGGCTTGATTAGATTCATCAAACTTAATTAGGCTAAATATGCTTGATTACATTTAATCACACAAAATTCGTTTGAATGCATATGAATACTTGTGAAAGTAGAAGGCATTACCTAAACTATTATAAAATACACATACTAGAACCGACACACTAATTTAAGTTTTATTTTGAGAATGACAAAGACCCCTTCAAATGGTAAGTCACACAATTTTTAACCTCAATGCTAACGAGGATTTTGTAATGTTTATTTTACTTCCAAGTTAATTACATGGTTTATTGACAATTTCACTTCAGAGATGAAATCCTAATCAATTGCTTATTTACTAAGTGGAAGAGCACATATATATTGGATTTTGGACAGTGAAGGCGAAGTGCACTCAATATGGGAATTGTGGACAAGCGACCTTCAAGAATGCAAGGGCAATGTTTTTTTTGAAGTTGGGCGGGACGGGCAACAATTTTCGGTCGGGTTCAAAAAAATCTTGAATTTTTCTGGGCCTCTATTCACCTCCCCTGAAAAGCTTGTTGGGGGGGATTTAACGTCCCCCCGCAGTGAACGGGGAGATCCAAAGTTTAATGCAAAATCAGCCGAGTGAAATTGATAAATTACCGGTTTAATTTCAATATTTTATAAATTTAGGCCGTATAACCGAAGGAAAAATTAAGTGTATAGGAAATCAACCGGTTTTTATAAAGTTGATGACAATTTTTCATCCGTTCCCATTCAAGAGTGGGCGGATATTAGCTGCCCCACACCATCTCCCACCGGTCCTTAGCTAGATCGCCCGAGGGTATCTCCGGTTATAACCGGTTCTACCACACCTTACCTTGAATCCTCCATTTGCCTCTTTATGTCATTTAGGGTTTATGTACGAGGTGCCACGGCGGGACTACACCAAAGCTATCATCCCCATCCCTTTGTTTAAGTGTTGTTTTAATGTTTTACAGTGTTTATTTGATGTTTTTGGTTGTTGTTTTCATGTATTATGGAGGGTGTTTCATGTTTTCATACTTGAATACTTCTTATTTCTTTCAAAATATGATTTGAAATGATCTTTTATCATATGTAGTAATCAAAATTGAATTAGTGCGCAAGTTGCCTTAAATTTAGTATGTGAACTGAGTTCTTATTTTATTTGTCAATTTTGTAACTGATTGCTTATAGAAACTTAGGGAAAATGACCGGGAAACCAAAAAAATGTTAGGTTTTTCACCAAATTGAGTTACTAAGCTTAGGCATCAACCGGATGAGCATAGACAACCACCGAATGACATGTGGAAAGAGGGGTAAAAATCCGAGTCAACCCATAAACTCCCCGTTCACTGGTCCCCTGTACATAAATAGCAACAATTGCCAAGATGTAGTCCTCTATAATAGGGCACCATATCATAATCTCGCATACGCCTCAAAATAGGGTAAGTGCCACTCTTATGCATGTGTCACCAAACACCAAAAACGGTGTAATTTAAGAGCCCAGATCAAAGAGGTGAGCATATTCTAGCCCTGGTCAAGAGGCACAGCAATGCAAAGGGACCACCTCCCAAGTGGTTGACTTTATTACACTTCAATGAGTTCCGGTTTTATTCTTTGAAATACTTGGCATCTAGGCACATCCTCCATTCTATTTTATGTACCGACCTAACGACAACCACATACACTCTAAACTCCGTAGTATCACACTTGTGGCAACCAAAGTGCACGTGATATTACGGGGTTTTGTAGTGTTAACATGGATGCGTGATACTAGTGAATTAGTGTAGCATGTGACATTATGGAATAACACAAAGGAGATGTGAGGACAATTTGAATGCATTCTCCTGTCATTTACGCTAGTGGGGTCCACTCCACTTGGCCTTCCTGGGCGATGTGGCGAATGCATGCACCAACATTCAACAAGTGGCATAAGAAGAAGAAGAAGAAGAATAAGAAGGTGACAGTCCACATGTTGACACATGGCGCAATGCGAGGGTGTGGGTTGACCTCTTTGGTGGTTTGCATTAATGATAATTTTGTGATATAAGGGAGAGAAATGTGACAATAAGGAGTGAGATTTGAACTACAAACATCCATCCCCTAGGGTTTCGGGATATTAGAGAGTGTGTGACATTATGGAGGTTGATATTATGGAGTTTAGGGTGTAACAAAGTTATTCGTGAAGTAAAGCAGATGAAACCATGGGTTTAGTCCCAAACCATGAGTTTATGCGAATTAACACACAGTCACTCAAGTTTTCTTAATGCTTAAATTATCAGCCACAAGGAGCGGTGTCGGGCTATGAAAAACCGGCTTTTCTAGCTTGTCCTATTAGGATGGGTGAGTCAAGCTAGCCTTGCATTGTCCGATCCAAGATTTAAGGATAACGGGTCCCATGCGCATACCCTTTTTTAGATCCTAAAATTCTCTCAAAGTTCGAGAGGTGGGAGGAAGAGGTCCTAACATTTGCACCTAGCTTTCAAAATAGGCTCCAAAACACAATGAGCTAGCAAGCTCTTAAAAGAAGGTTTTCTCAAAGAAGGATGAAGCCCATGGTTTCATCCCTCCTTTAGGGTCTTTACGGATGACTCTAATGCATACCAGTGTCCAGGGAGGTTTTAGGGTATATCAAGGGTGGATTGTACCATTGGGGGTTTGGTGAAATCATTCTCCACCCAAGTTTGTTGCTAATTCATCCCAATCGACTCCTACAACTTACACTAAGGGCCACTTCACACACAAGGTTGAAGGCCCCTGACCATGGCAATGTAAGAGCTCTCATTGGTCGAAAAGGCAGAGACCGTCCAAGTTCACTTCACACTAGGAGGTGAAGACCTAAAGGCCCAAAGAAAAGTTCGTGGATGAAATGTCTACATGAAGTGGCCCTCAATTGAGGTCATCGACCCCGCCGATTCAGAGATAAATCATGCTTTAAATAGAAACGATTCCTCTAGTACCGTACTCGGCCGTCAGGGTCAACATCTCATGCCCAATAATTAATTAAAGTGGAGAAAGTGGGTTAGGCATGGTAAAAATAAATTAACAAAAAATTCAACAATTTCAAAAAATATTTGTAAAAGATTAGGCGCTTTAATACAAGGCTAGTTCACAACAATGAAAGATTTCTAATTTTTTGCACCCTTTTGTGGCGGCCTTGGTGTGTTTAACCTAATTGAATGCCCTAATCTCAATTAGTGGTCCTTTGTATGTGTTACTTTTGGATCCCAAAACGCCACTGCAACCTCTGGGTTTGCCATGATTTTGGCCACAAGCTCTTCAGGGGTTAATTCAATTTGCTCTGCAAACAACAAAAAATTTGGGCTCATAATGTCCGGTTTTTTTTTAAAAAAAATTGCACGAACTAGTGATGATGCTACGGCATGCAATATTTTGGGATTTTACTAGATGAAGTTGGCTCAATTTTGTAATATTCGGCATGCTCTTCAATGAATAACTTTTCTTTTCAACTCTCTTCTCCAATAATTTCCGATTTTTTTTCAACTTCTATTTTTTTATTTAATTTTTGCCGACCCTGACGGCCGGGTACGGTATACAATGTTTCTCTGCATTTTCACTCTCCCCCGAATGACACGTGTCACAAAACTTTGCCCCTAATGGATGGACAAGCATGCCGTTGTACCTTGTAGTAAAGCCTTGAAAAAAGCTGAAGGTAGCAATAAATTAAGCTGCATGCTCTTCACATATAGCAACATGGACCTGGTCCCCATGCAGGAAAAACCTACATCAAATGAACCTAGTTCATTCTAAATCGATGAACGGGGAGTAACTGGCTGCTAGCTAATTACAGATGAACCGGTGGAGTTTTAGAAATTCCTGGTGGGCGTTTCAAGTCTTGAGGGAAATTACCGCTCATTTTAGAGGAATTTATAGAAAACACCCCAATTTAATAGAGAACAACCGGAAAATCACAAACATGTAACCGGTTGAACTTGAAAACACTAGAATATCAACCAATTATGCCCAACAATCTCTCCAGGCACTGTTCTAAATTGCACGTGCTTCTTTGTGTTTACACACTGATCGAGCTTCAAGACCGGATGACTCGAGTGTTGAGGGAGATTTTTGGGCATAAGCAGTCGATATTCTAATGTTTTCAAGTCCAACCGGTTACATGTTGTGATCTTTTTGGTTATTCTTCATGAATTTGAGGTATATTCCATAGATTCCTTGCAAGGGATCGGCGATTCTCCTGATTCAAGTGTTGAACTTCAACTGGTTATTGCTCACAATCAACTGGTTCATCTCTAACTAGCGCTCGGTTCTCAACGTTCCTTGACTTTAAGCTACCGAATTATCACGTCACAGTGCATGTGGAGCCATGTCATGCAAATGTCAAGATGATGGGCATGATACTTACGTATCAAACCCTACTACTACCTGCAGGCTTTTAGAAATGTGTTACAAATTTGGCAACTTTGTAAGGTAGAAATACCATAAACTGTGAACTACCCTCTACCCGTGCAGTAGATTTCCGTTAGAATAGTGAAGTGCCATTTCTGAAACCGATAATTGCAAGGCTGGTAGCTTGATATGCGTGTATATCAATTTAGCCAAATTTAGTCATGTTTGACTACCATCAATCACAGTTTAATGTACTCATGAGTTACCCGGTTTAGGTGATGTTCTGTGTGGAAATGAGCATTACCGTGTTTAGTTTAAGGAGAATCTAGTGAACGAGTAGGGGGTTTGACAACCTTTCCACTTTGAAAAATTGTAGAATTTTTTTTACAAGGAATAAAAATGTGAAACAACTTGCATTCTTCATGAATCCTTCTCTTCTATCTTGGAAAATTATCTCATGATTTTAAAACAATATCTTCAATGCGAATCACCTTATTTTCATGGTTTATGGTATTTCTACCTTAAATAAGTACATAGCTTGAAATTTCGATCGACCGATGTTTCAGTAATTCCCACTTCAATGGCAATTCATGAAAATGATCATGTTGTCTCTAAGTAAGGTAGACGTGTCTAATTCGGTTACTTATCTTAAATCGGACACCTATAGTAGAGGTGCCTATTCCCAATCAAAACCCCATCGGCAATTTATAGGGTACCGGAATTTCAATCAAGCCATGATTAGATTTTGATCAGGCGGGGACTGAATTTCGATCAAGCTATGATTAAATTTCGATCAAGTTGGGTTTGAATTTTGATTGGGCCGGAACCAATAGTGCCATGACACGTGTTTTGGTTTGAGTGCTGAAGAGAGGAGGAATGAGCAGTTATGGTAGACTCTAGACTTTGGTAATATGGTCAGGCCAACTTCTGGCTTCAAAAAATCACAATAATTTCAATTTTAAGGAATCAAATTACTATTTTTTTTACATTCCACATGATTTTTATATTCCTACATGGGAAAAATTTGCACCACCTTATATTCTCCAAATTTGGCACAAAATATCTTGTGATTGGTTATGGGTGTTGCTACTCTATATGTGAGGGTATGGGGCTTGGTGTGGCTTCAAGAACAACTTCCCAAAAAAACATGTGTTTAGAGAAACTGGTAAGTGTGCTCAAAATATGATCACCATTTTAAACTTGATAGTCAACATAAATTGGGGGGGGAGGACCTATATGACCATTTAATGAGCACAAGAAAATTAATAAAATGTACATATGAACTCTGAAGATTATGAAGGAAGTGACTATGGCCTTGATCTAGGTTTGCTAGCCATTCTCATACATATCGCATGTTTCATATCCTAGGAGAAGTGAGCAAGTTGGGGGAAGAAGAAAAACAAATAAATAAATCAATCAAACCTATATGACCATTTAATGAGCACAGAAAATTTGATAAAATGTACATATAAGATCCGAAGATTATGAGAACGTGACTATGGCCTAGATCTAGATTTGCTAACCATCTCATACATATTGCATGTTTCATATCCTAGGAGGAGTGGGCTAGTTGGGAGAAGAAGAAATGATATATATATATATATATATAATTTAAGACGGTCTATCTACCTTAATTAGTAAGAGCAAAGAGCATGCTATTGAAGTCCTGTGAGCCCAAAAGGGTGCCCACATTTAGTCTTAGACCCTTGAAACGTTAGTTGATGCACTTTGAAGTAGCATGTTACTTCACAAAAATATAAAAAGAGTGAAATGTTAGTCTTAGAAGTACCATGTTGTAAGAGGCTAGGATGTGAGTTGTTATTGTGTTTTTACCTTCGGAAGGATTTGAGTGAATGAGGATAGGTAAGGAGAACTTGGATTGAGTAGTTAGTGAGTAGGCTAGTACAAATGGATGGAGACAACCAAAGTGACTCAAGAGGCAAGTGCATTCGAATTGGGATGAATGGAGGATCACACGGAGCGCACAAGTGGACCACCTCATCATGGCCACTTAATGGGGAAGGTCCAAGGAAGAATGCAAGGTGGAGGATAAGCAAATTCTCAAAGCACCAATCAAATCACGAGTTAAGCATCGTGGTTTGAATTAAGTGGTGAGCAACGATTTGGGAAAGTAAGGGGAGAAAGTTATGGCGGCGGAAAGCGAAGGAGGCTAAGTTTGGGTTGAAGCATCCCAAGTTTGGTAAAGTGTGGTAGGTAGAAAGCCAAGGCTAGTTAAATGTTCGAATTAGAATCCTTGTTGATCATTTGAGGGAGGAAGGCTTAGAAGATAGGATTGGCGCCTACTAAGTAGGAGGAAATCTCAAGGGCTTATCGTGAGCCTTGAGGGTGCTCACCCCCTCAAGCTTACTATATAATCCCTCATTCTTCCCTCACTCATCCTCTCTTTCCTTTGTGCTCCAAGGCACCCCACGAGTTATAAGTGTGGGTGTGGGAAGCCATATTGGAGCACATGTGTGTGCTTAGTTTTTAGTTTGAGAGCCAAGGCTTGTTAGCCTTGAAGAGGGCTTAACCTCTTGGTAGAATTAGTGTTGACGTGAAGGATTTTAAAGTTAATTCATGATTCCAATTTGTGGTACTTAAAGTTCATGTTTTGAATACACGTGGTTGCAAGTTCCATGTTTAAGAGTTGAGCACTTGAGGTTGTGATGAGTGCAAAAATATACTTGTGTGGATTAGTTAGTCTTAGTGAAGTTAGGAAATTCTCTCTCCCCCTCTCCTCTCTAGGATTTTAGGATTTTAGGATTAGAGAAGAATTGTGTGATTAGAAAGGGGTTGTTAGTAGAATTAGGAAAATTAGGTAGGAAGATTAGTTAAGGGCTTGAATAATTAGTGAGGTAGTTGGGGATTACAACTACAAAGTTGTGGGTTCATGAAGGAGCTGGGTTTATGAAGGAGCTGGGTTTATTTAGTTAGAAGCTAAAGAGTTGGGTTCATGAAGGAGTTGGGTTTATGAAGGAGCTAGGTTTATGTAATTAGAAAGTAAAGAGATGGGTTCATGAAGGAGCTTAGTAGATAGCCTACTTAATTAGCTCATAGACAAGTAGTTAGTTACATTATGCTAGTTAGTGTTATGTGTGGCTTTCACAAGTAAATGTATTTGAGATTGACTATAGAGAATAGTATTTTTTAACACTTGCATCCTCTCTTTAAAAATAAACCACGTGCACAAATTAATGGAGAATGTGGAGCACTCTCGCGATGGCAAGACAAAGGAAGCAAAGACCAAAGTTAAATCCAAGACCACTTGAAGGGTGAACCTTGCACTATGGACTCATCCAAGTCCAAATCCAATACCGCGGAGGAATGTGAGCCCAAACCCACTACTCGGACTACGGACGCTTAAGGGTGGGGGGTTTGGCCTCACAAGTCCGCAATAGAATACCTTCAAAATCACCCTCTACCCATGCACTAGACCGCCGTCATAATAGCGAAGTGCCATTTCTGAAACCGATCATGGCGAGGCAACAACTTCAATGCGTGTACACTTAGTGTAGCGAATGGGAGTCAAGTTTAATGTACTCATGAGTTAACTGGTTTAGGTGATGTTATGTATGGAAATGCGGATTACCGTGTTCAGTATAGGGAGAATCTAGTGAACGAGTAGGGGGTTTTACAACTTTCCACTTTGAAAAATTGTAGAATTTTTTGTACAGGGCAGAAAAACATGAAACAACTTGCATTCTTCATGAATCCTTCTCGTCTATCTTGGAAACTTATCTCATGATTGTAAGACCATAATATCTTCAATGCGAATCGCCTTATTTTCACGGGTTATGGTATTTCTACCTTATATCAAGGGTGGATTGTACCAGCGGGGGTTTGGTGAAATCATGTTCCACCCAAGTTTGTTGTTGATTCATCTCAATCGACTCCTACAACTTACACTATAAATCGAGGTCATCGACCCCGCCGATTCGGAGATCAAGTATGCTTTAAATAGAAACAATTCCTCTAGTATACGATGTTTCTCTGCGTTTTCACTCTCCCCCGAATGACACGTGTCACAAAACTTCACCCCTAACAGATGGACAAGCATGCCGTTGTGCCTTGTAGTAATTAAAGCCTTAAAAAAGCTGAAGGCAGCAATAAACGGATAACATTACCCAACCCAAACGTCTTAACTCCGGCGCGGAGTTCGATGCGGCTCCGGGGAGGTTCGGATGCCAGCTCCGGTGGGTTCGGGTGGGTTGGGGCAAAAATTGCCCCCTATTTTTTTGATTGGGTGGGGCCTTACTTGATCTCATAAGGGGCCTCCTAGAGTAATTTGGGGCCGTAGAACCCAAATTTAGCAAAAAAAAACCAAAAAAAGTCATCAAGGGGCCAAAACGGGGAGGGCCAGAAAAATGGACCCACCGGAGCTGGCATCCGAACCTCCCCGGAGCCGCATCGGAGCCGCATCGAACTCCACGCGCGGAGTTAAGACGTTTGGGTTGGGTAATGTTAGGGGCAATAAACTAAGCTGCATGCTATTCATATATAGTAACATGGACCTGGTCCCCATGCAGGAAAAACCTACATCAAATGAACCTATTTCATTCTAAATCGGTGAACGAGGAGAAACCGGCTGCTAGCTAATTACAGATGAACCGGTTGAGTTTTAGGGCCGCTTCACACTATGGCCGTCCAAGTCGAGAGGCCGTGGGATTGAGTGGCCAAACTTTGTTGAGAGTCCAAAGAAATGGGCTGAAAATAGCCAATAAAATATAGTATGTGGAGCCTTCAGCCGGGCATAGTGTGAAGCCTCCAAAGGCCAAACCCAAAGTCCAAACCCAAAGGAGCATTCCACTTTATTCCTTGCTCAAAATAACCCCACCAATCTAACGGCCAAGATCTTGTCAATGATTGATTTTTTAATGCAAACAAACCGACGGCCTCTCGACCATAGTTTGGGTTTCTATTCCCGTCCGACCCAAACTTCCTTCGAGAGTCCGTCGCCTACTTCAAAAAGTAATCATTTTAAATTGCGACGGCCTTTGGACTTTGGCCATAGTGTGAAGGGTCGAGAGGCCGAACTCTTGGTTTCTTGCAATTTGATTGGTGGAAATCGACGGCCTCTCGACCTTCGGCCATAGTGTGAAGCGCCCCTTAGGAAATACATGGTGGGAGTTTCAAGTCTTGAGGAAACTGGTCCGAGACAAACCCTAAACTATTGGATGATGGTGGAGAGATACCCCAATCTTAAGGAAGAGGTTGGCGGTTCGATTCCTGGCTCCTCTTTACTTGACAGAAACTTGCCAGGTGGTCAACTGCCTCTTGTGCTTTGGCGTTGGCCTGTCGGCCTTCTGTCTCAAAAAAAAAAGTCTCTTGAGGAAAATCACCCCTCATTTTAGAGGAATTTATAGGAAACGCCCCAATTTAATAAAGTAAAAGTGAAAGATCACAAACATGTAAATGGTTGGACTTGAAAACACTAGAATATTGACCAATTATGCCCAAAAATTTGCACTTCTCCATATTTGGCGCAAAATCTCTTAAGTGATCAATTATGGGCGCTACTACTCTATATGCGAGGGTATGGGACTTGGTGTGGCTTCATGAACAACTTCCAAAAAAAACCATGTGTTTTAGAGAGATTGGCATGTGTGCTCAAAATATGATCACCATTTTGAACTCTATAGTCAACATAAAATGAGGGGGGGAGGGAGGATCTATATGACCATTTGATGAGCACTTGAAATTTAATGAAATGTACATACGAACTCTGAAGATTATGAAGAAAGTGACTATGGCCTTGATCTAGGTTTGCTAGCCATCTCATACATATCGCATGTTTCATATCCAAGGAAAAGTGAGCTAGTTGGGGAAAGAAGAAAAACAAATAAATCAATCAATCAAACCTATATGACCATTTAATGAGCACAGGAAATTTGATAAAATGTACATACGAGATCCGAAGATTATGAGGAAGTGACTATGGCCTAGATCTAGATATGCTAAGCATCTCGTACATATTGCATGTTTCATATCCTAGGAGGAGTGGGCTAGTCGGGGGAAGAAGAAAATCATATGTGTGTGTGTGTGTGTGTGTGTGTGTGTGTATATATATATATATATCATTTAAGACGGTCTATCTACCTTCATAACATTATTCAGATCCATAACATTGTTATGTGGGACTGACAGTATTTTGTAGAATATTCCATCATTCAGACTACATGTGAGAAATATTCCACATAATATTGTCAGTCCCACAAAACATTGTTATGGATCTGAATAATGTTATGTTAGTAAGAGCCAAGAGCATGCTATTGAAGTCCGCAATATAATACCTTCAAAATCCAAAGAGACTTGGCCCGGTTGACAAAGGAATCTGCTTCTTGGTTTATTGTGAGCATAAGTTGTTTGTTTTGTGAGCATCCAAATGCAACTAAATTTTGTGTTTTTCCAAACATTCATAACTCAAAGTTGGGAGGAAACCTCAAAACATTTCATTTTATTTCATTTGTTGCACTCAAGTGAAAATGAGAACGAACACACACACACACACACATGATTTCTAGGCTTGACCTAAGAGAGGGCAAAAACGGTTGACAATATGTGGACATCTATAGGTTAATGTTGGTGTTGGACTCATATTGTCTATTGTTTTATGCAATTTGGTATCTATAATGAGAATTTCACATTTTTTTCATACCATCATGATAGCAATATTTGACAGTATTTGTGTTCTTGGTACCATTTGTGTGTATATATACCACGCAAGAACCTCCAAAAGCCTTCACCCGAATTCATAGACAGCTTGATAACAAAATTTGACAGTAGATTGAACACAAGTTGTGATCAAACTCTTTTTGCGAATTGTGAGAGAAGCCATATTGCTTAATTGGCATAGCTAGGTAAAATCATCCCTAGTATCAATATAGCATAGAATGGTAATGATCCAAATATCAGATTGGGCATGCAAAAATTCTCTCACCTTGAGATACCCATCAAATATCAATATTTGGCAAAAAGCCAAACGTGTTTCGAAGAAATACAAAGATTTCCCATATATATATATATATATATATATATATATATATATTCTTTTCAATATCTACGAGGGCGATTTCAGATTAGCTCTCGAGATTATGGGTTGTTTCACTATCTTTCAAACAGTAGACCTTTAATAATGAATAGCTTTGCGTAGTATTACAATTTTGATACCCACAAGTAAGTTCTTTGATACCATTACTGATGTTGATTATTGATACACGTGCATTCACCTGATATAGTTCGATCCAACATTGCTTAGGCATAATTCACACCCATGGGTATCTTTTCTAAACATCATGGTTATTTTAATCTACATAACTCACCTCATACATTAAGTTACCATCGCTAGGTTCAGTTATCACATAGCTATAACCTAGTAACGCAATTAAAGCCTACCCCATGTTGGTAACTTACCACACGTGTATGAGGATGGTTAGCTAAAGTCAAAGATCATGGTAGGAGCTAGTGACTTACTACACTAAATATGATATTTAGTGTCACCAATTCTAATTGCCTTGCTCAATAGTATTGTAAACCGCGGTGTAGTGTCACCAACACCAAATGTAAACCTAACAAGTATTTGTCATTCCTTGTAAAAAAGAAAGAAAGGGGGGCATTATAGATTTACAATGTTGCAAGTTTTGTCGCTTGTCTAAGTGATTTCTCATCCAAATTTCAATCATCCATGACAATATTTCATCACAAATTTGCTAGGATGCAAATTATACCAAACTTTGTTTTCAATAATTGGCATTTGGATGAATTGAAAGTAGGTTGGGATGACAGTACTTGCAAACATATTCATAGAAAGTGTCACTAAAAAAATTACCGTAGTGACATAAAATGCCATATGACACTAAATATCATATTTAATGTAGTGATCAAATGACATGTTGACATGGTGACACATGGCAAGCAAAGTGAGTTTAATGGTGGCCATGTGTGAATAAAAGTAGTAAACCACTCCAAATAGGTGACATCTTTGATAATGTTGCCTATAGGTGTGAATGAAATGACATTTGGGTTAATCTCAAGCTACATTATTTTACCATTTAATATTGGTAAATTTATAATTTATAATTAGGATTTACCCATAGGTGTGAACCATCCCTTAATAAGTGACCTTGTGAAGGGTCTATTCCTTGAGCCTTTTGACACAAAGCCTCAATTACCAACCTAACAACCATAAGTCAGCATGGCCGAGTGGTCTAAGGCGCCAGACTCAAGTTCTGGTCTTCGTAAGGGGGCGTGGGTTCGAACCCCACTGCTGACATGTCTGAGGTTGTCAACGGCTCCGAATGGTTTTTTTTCTTGGTTGGCCAAGTGGAAATCACTTCATGATGATTTATATGAAATGAATAAATAGAATATTTCTTGTCATTTTAACATGCAGCAGTAGATGTGCTTATCACTCACAAATAACACATCAGGAGTGCAACAAACGAGTAACATACCAGAGGTGACAAATATGAGTACAGCATTACTTTCTGGTGATTACAAGTGGGGTTTGCAATTAGTAAAATCATCACTTTAAGCAAAAAGAGCTATGATATTCCATATACCTAGTAGTGTATAAGAATGCGTTAGGCGTTTTCAAGTAACATTGGATCACTCGACACAAGGAAATTCAAGACAGATTCAACCACACGTCTTGAAGTAAGATTGCATCAATTAACGCAAGGAACTTCAATGACAAGTTCAAACCACATGTTTTGAAGTACAATTGCATCACTCAACACAAGGAAATTCAAGACAATTTCCAACCACATGTTTTCTCCAGATAGTGAATTCATCCTGCTACTGGAAGGCACGTAATGAGGAAGTATGTATAAGTTATGAGCTCCGATCTGAGTGTGCTTTTCATGCATCTGTCCACATGCCATTTCGGTGCGTTGGAACACAGCAAACATTTTTTAACTGCACATAAAAGCACATGTGTTGAAGGGTGTGCACTTTTTTTAATTGAGTGGTTTGTGGTTACATGTGGTTCTAAGAACGGAAACCATAAAGGTGTTTACAAGCGATTGAACTACGTGCTCAAAATTTGTTAAATTTGTTAACCATCCTATGGTCAATAGTCAACGTAATTGGAGGGACCTATGTGACCCTATGGCTTTTGATGATTCAGAGCAATTCAAGATGATTAGCTCCAAAACTTTCTTGAATTGATCCTGGCTTCTTCAGATACATTTGCAGACGTGCAACCTCGCGAACCCTAGTATAAGGTAGCAAACAACAAAAAGTAGCCAAATAAGACCCATCTACCTTACGCATTCCCTATGGAAGTGAAACAAACCTTGTGCTATCAGTTTGTGTATTCCAGGTCCACCCGGGCCTTGGAGGTCAATTATGTTTGACCAGCATTCTTGTGCTACCTATCTATAGACTTTTCAGAAAACTACTATGTACAGATTGTCATTCTCAGGCATCACCACTATGTTAAATGGACCAGCCTGTCCTAGACCCAAACCAAATGGCAACAATGTAACCCGCCCACAGCCTGTTCCAGAGCTGTGAAATGGTCTGCACATGCAAAACAGAACCACAAATTCCTCCATCCACATACCCTGTTGCATCCCTCACTTCCAGGATCATTCACTGCACCTCAAAAATTTCATCAAAATACAGCTCCAAGGATATCTCCAAGGAGCAACCCACTGATCGCACCCCCGACCAATGCCAACGCAAGCTTACCACGACTGCGACGTATATTTCGTTGTTCCATGAACGGAACAGAAGACCATGGAGCTTGCACGTACGGTGAAGGATTGAATTGAGAAGAGGAGGGGTAGTAAGGAACCGCTCCCGCAGGTTGAGAAGGCTGAGGGAGATTTTGACTGCTGTGGCTTGTTGATGCAAATGGGACATAATTGCTGCTCAAGCCTTGCTGGTGTGGAGCATTTGATAAATTTTCATATGGCGGTTCAGTACTGTAATACGCCATGCTCGGAGTGAGTCCGACAGGGTACCCAATCACAGGTTCCGCGATTGTAGATGATGGCATTGTTTCCACACGGTTAACGTAACTTTGGCTTTTATCTGCAAAGAGCTTACAGTTGTCAATACTGTAGAATGCTATATAATTAGACACAATATAATTAGTTTTGGAATAAATTTGACATGTGTCGTGTTCACATTGGTCAGACCCATTAGCATTGTATGTGGAAACTACCTTTTGGCACTCAAAGTGTTGAACCAGACATCACTCTTCGGTAGACACTGAAGTGCCACAACCCAAGAATGCCTACAAGGCATGTGTGAACCTTAGTGGATCTCCAATCACACCAGGGCAGGAGATGAACTCATTCAAAGAATTGCAGACATTAGATTTATCCTTAAACTCAATGGGATTTTTCGTCAGGAGTTGGTCCCTACAATTTTCATTGGTTGTTTTGCATACAATATCAGAAATTTTATTTCCACTTGTGGTTCATGGCACATTCTCAGAGATAGTGGTTGGAATTGAATGGAAGAGCAACCTATTTTGGTTCATTAAAGGCCAAACTCAATTTAGCACCTCTTGACATGCCAAAATGAGTTTGAACATTATGAACCCATAGAGAATGTCCTTTGTTCAAACCTCCACACTACCTCCAATTATGCACCAAAAACTTATGGAACATGGAAGGTGTTATATGCAACCAAGCAACTACCAACCAAAAGTCATGTTGAGTTAGAGGATAACTCTAATTTGCATAGGCAGCACGAAAAACTTTTGATTTTTAATGGACTAAAAATTTGCACTTCTTCAATGTTGAAGGATAAATTTGCACCTTCTCATTGGAGGAGGTGGTGGAAGAAGTGATACATACCTATCAAGACGATTGAGAGACTAATGTATCCCTGGGGATGACCGTCGGGTGTGTGAAGTGGCAACTGAACAATATCAAGCTCCTCAGGATCAGCCTTCATTGCCTTCATGGTCGCAATTTCCGACATAAGAAGGAACGTGGTCCCAAGCACTGTATCTCTCTTTCTCCCAACACTCATCACCTGTGATAATAAATGTAACAATATCGTCAAGAAACATACATAGGTATTCGATTTTGTACAAGTAGAACCAGCATATCCAAGAATAAAATCTCCTTCCAAGTCAGGAACAAGTCCCAATAGCACTCATTTATGCATCCATATGCACACAATTCCAGGGCTAGTAAAAAGTTTCCAAAACCTGAAGTCAAAAAATTCAAAATTTCATCTCCAACATCCATCTGCCAGTCTCAAAACCTATTTAGAAATGGGCAAAACCCGCTTGTAGGTTGCCACGTTGAAACCCACAAATAATTCCATTCCTTCAAGAACAAGCTCATATAGGACCAGTTGTCGGTAGACATTTGTGGGGGGAATATATGCATACGGTGAATATGAAGCCAGCCACCTCACATTGCGAGGATTAGTCACACGGCAGAAAATTATGGACTAAATTTAGTACGAGGGCATGAAAAATGACCTCGATGGTGAGAATGGAATGGGGTAAATCAACACATCTCAATTGTCGGTAGAAATTTGTGGGGAAGACGTACTCCTTAGTAGGGTTTTCAAAACCTGGAGTACTTGAAAATTTCCAAGTTCTTATCTCAAATATTCATCTGCCAAGTCTCAATCCCTATCTAAAAATGGGCCAAATCTGCTTGAGTTGTTAGGCGTGTAGGCTTTGACATTGAACCCCACAAATGATTCCATCACTTCAAGAACAAGATCGTTTCCGTTGCCGGTAGAAATTATTGGAAAATATGTGCATACGGTGAAAATATGGTCAAAATTCAGCATGAGGTATGCAGCCACTGACCTCGATGGTGAGAGTGGAATGGGGGTAAATCAACACATTGTCTCCCAGGCTGAAGATGATCTCGTCGTTCCAGATGGGATTCCGGCCTGCCCTGTGCAGGATCCGTGTCGACCGTTTCATGGCAGGGTCAATCCACACCACCGCGTACACACTATTCCTCCTCAATTTGCTTCGTTTCTTCAAATCCTCCGCCCCCATCACCGTCACATGCAACTCCGTCCTCGCCATAGCCAAAATCCTCCAGAAACTTCCAAAACCCAAAACCCACCTCCCACAAAACTCCAATCCCTTGACTCAAAACTTCTCAAATGCCAAAACCCACAACCCCGTGGTCCACAAATTCCCACACCACCAAAACCCACCACTCCGAAACCTCCAACCCCTTCGATCAAAACTTCCCAAATGCCAAAACCCACAACGTCAACTCCCACCACCCCCTGGTCCACAAACTCCCACAAAACCCAAAACCGACCTCCCCAAAAACTTCAAACCCCAAACTCTTCAGTCAAAAATTCTGAAAATGCCAAAACCCACAACGTCAAGGCCCAACCACTCCCAAACCACCCAAAACCAACTCTCCGAACCTCCAAACCCTTCTTCACTCAAACCTTCTCAAATGCCAAACCCCACAAATGCAAAGCCCAACCAACCCCTCGTCCGTGAATTCCCCGGCTACTCTCACATCAATCCTTGTTAAAGGTGGAAGGATTCCGTGGCAAGCGCCGATCGCCCACAGCCGAGCTGTTTTGGTGGAATCTTGCTTGCATTTGACTCTGACTACATGCAAATTGCACGGAAACTGCGGAAGTTCCCAGGTGGATTTGAGAAAGAGGAGTTGGCGGGGGTTGGGATGTGGATTGTTGCGATGTGAATGCGAGTAAGTTGGGTTGAGTTAGCATGATCGGGGTGGGTGAAACGTGGGGAATTGGCAAGGACGCGGTCACGCGGGGAGAGCGACCATCGCATGGGCCTTCCTTCCTGTCTTCCCCTTGCATGCTTCGCGACCAACTCTCGTCCGTTTCTCGCGTCCACTTCGTTCGCTCATTGGCTCTTCGTTCGCTTTCCGTCCACATGGGCGAACTGCACTAATTATGGTAACTACATACTGAGGGCCGGCTCACATGGGGTCCCAAGTTCCAAGTCCCACTCATGTTATAGTTCCAACATGGAGGCCAAGTCTCAACACAAGTCCCAAGCTTCACCTCCAAAAAGTATTGCCACATAGGCATCCATGTCATACTTGGGACTTAGGACTTGGGACCCATGTGGGGTGGCAAGTCCCAACTTCCATGCTTTCAACGGTTGAGATTGCACGGATAGGCTTCAAGTGACTTGGGACTTAAGACTTGGGACTTGGGAACCCGTGTTTTGGAGCACCTAGTAACGTTAATGGGTCTTAAATGGTTATTTTTTTCAACTAGCCCAGTTCTCTTAGAATATGAAACATGCAATTGGTATGAGATGGTTAGCAAATCCATAATGAGGTCGTAACTACTTTCTTAAGTCATCAATTGAATTGCTTTCTTAACTCATATGAATATCTCATTCATTATCAAAGTGAAGATTATCGTGCTCATTAAGTGGTCATAAAGGTCCCTCCACTTATGTTGTGTATTGAGTCTAGAATGGTTATCACATCTTGAGAGTGTAGTCCAATCTTTTCTAAACAAAAGTCTTTTTGTTATTTGTTATTGGAGCCACATCAAATCACATACCACTCACATTTAGACGTTTGATTAGGATAAGTAACCAAATTAGGCATGTCTAACTTATCGGAACCTTGTCGAGGGGAGAGTGACAATTGTTGATTGCTATGTGGAGCCCATGGTTGTTACTCTTAGCTAAATTGACACCTGGTTTGGGATCAAAAACCCGCATTATTCTGTCAAGGTTAAATTAGGATGATCTATCAACAAACCTATATGGGCCAAGTCTTACCGCATCCCCCATGGCAGGTCTTGGGAAACGAAATTCAATAGACACATGGTCACATTGAGATTGGGTCCATTTTACACTACAAGTTAGGGCCGCGATCATGAAATTATGAAGGCCCTTGAAAACTCATCCAAAGTTTGTACTATGGCAAAATTGGAATTATGCGCATGGCATTAATCACAAGGACATGACAAGTGTGCACTATTTTTGTGATGTGTAATGTGGGCCACACTATAGGGTTCCCTAGAATGAGTCACACTATTTATCATAATTGATTTAGGTTTGTTGGCCCTTGTTTATATCATATTTTAAAATTGATTGTTTAACCTTGAGCCCTTAAAGGTCACCAAGCCCATTTTGGGTTGGAGAGGAAATTGTCGCATACAAGTGGCCCTCTCATCTATACAACATAAAGACTTGACCCCCCCCCCCCATAAATTTGTGGTTTATTCAACTCAAATGACTTCGAATAGACTACTTTGGGGATATTGAAGCTAACTCCAGTATAAAATCAACTCTAAAAGGTCACCTCCAAACTGCATATTATTTCAAGGCTTTATGCTAAATGAATGAGAGATAACACTCGTATGTGATACTTCCCATTAGCCCATTTTGAGTCTCAAGTCATCATAAGGAGTTGTTAGAGGCAAAATATTGCACTATTTAGCTAAATGCTTAAAAGTGGCCCAACTTGAAATCAACCTAATTTTTAATTTGAACATTAAAATATATAATAAATTTTAAGAGACTTGAGCTCATATAATTGACCTGGATTCAGCTAGGGATTCGTGGCATCCATTGTATACTCATCCATTGTAGATGAAGGGACTAGTAAAAACAAGTACCCTATAAGGTTGAGGGTTGATTCATTCCAACTTGACTTCATTGAACTAATTTGGAGTGTCTGACATTATTATTTCCGGAGTCAAATCATCTAAAAATAGTTAATTATGTATAGGCACTATGCTTTCACTATAAAAATAGTTCACTATGCTTTCACCTCTGCAATGGATGAGTTTACATAGACACCACGATTCCCTAGCCTCTAGATTCAAATACACACCATGTGGATCTTATCTCCATTGTTAAATATGATCATTCTCTCACTTCCTCTTTGTAAACTAATATGTGCGATTAGGTTGCCTTCACGAATAGCATGCCTCTTTACCCATGCAAACTAACTTGGGTCAATATCGGATTATGGAAACCTATAACTTTCTTTATTCATTTGTATAGCACCAACAGTATAAAAAAAACAATCAATGTATTTTGTTGTTGTATTGTTCTCCCTCTTTAGTATGACACGTTTGGGAAACACAAAAAAGTCATATTATCGAGGTGTCGTCTTCTCATTAATATGACAAATAGCGTAAAGTTGTCGTATTATTGAGGGAATACAAAAACATAAGTAATATGAGCTTAAAAATATATAGAACGAGTTTAAGCAATATAGATGGTATGAAATAATAACTTATAACTCCAAACAAATACAAATATTCTCAAGAACTCTTGAAATAGGAGTCCAAAAATCTCTGGTGTTGCCTACCCAAGTTAGCAATGGTCATCTTATCTAAATTCCCTACTAACTTTTGAAAACTAATAATTTCATTAACAACAAAATATAAAGAGTTTTCTAATGAGAAACTAGACAACAATGATGCATGACATTTAGCATCAAGATACTAGTGATACTATGTCACCCGTGTACAAGGCAACATACTAGGCAGGAGGCCACTCTAACCCTAACCATGTCCATTCTACAGTAGTAACCCTAATTATCATTAAGTTCTCAATGATAAGTGAAGTTCCCAAGTAGTTCCCAAGTGAAAATGGATGCATTTTAGATGTACATAACATAGATGAAAGGAATTTTAGCATTAACTACCTCTTTTAATATGACAAAACGGAGATTCTAAATGTCGCATTATCGAGTGTCGTAGCCGTATGAAAGAGGGAGTTTTGAACTAAAAAATTTGGTCTTGCAAAAATGTGCCATAATATCGAGGGTGTCGTATAAACGAGGTTAGAATGTAGTAATACACACTTAAAATAGTGTGGAATGTTGATAAATTAGCATGGGGCAACCTTATTGGACATGTCAGTGTAGTGGCGTTGAATATACTTTGTCATATAGACCAAGTAAAACTTGATAATTGTACTTATTTGGGGTTCACACAAAGCATCATGTACACAATGGAAAGGCACATGGACTAAGTTAGCTTTCCACCCAAATTGCGTGGAGGATAAGCATGGCTCGCATAAATAATACCTTCAGTATGAATTGCAGAGGTATGATGCTTCAGGAAATGTAGAAAGCCAAGTAAACATTTGGCAACAGCTCCTAACTTTGCAACCACCCAATCTAAATTATAAGGAGAAGTGAGTCAAACTCAACTACTTACTTTCTACTACTGATTCTGAAGTCCCCAAGTGTTTTTGTTGCAAGGGTGTTGATCTCAAAAAATCGTAACTCGTAAATTATGCGTTTAGAAGCTGTCAAAGAAGAATTCCAGAAGAACCTTCCTCAATCAGCGAAACACATCACTACACTACACATCCACATATGGCATCAACTATAAGGTACAATTCATTAAAAAGAATGTCTGAATGACATGCTGGCCATGGCCAGTATCCAACTAGCTCTTCGTCTCTGTCCACAAATAGGTGGTCAATGAACCCTTGATTCTACAACTATTTATCCTACTTGCAAAATATGCAGAGTAAAATCATCGCTCTGTGAGGAAAAAATGTCTCTCTAGTAATTACCTGGTATATTCCCTTTAAATTGTCTCTACAACTAAACCTATCTGCAGACCCGATGACAATCTCATCAACACATATGAGGCTAAGTGATATATTTTGAATTGGGTTCTGGGATTAAAACCAGATCTTTAGCTACTCAAATGGTCGGAACACCCAACTACACAACTAAGAACTCTTCAGTGACTTTTGATGCTCCTCAACAATCCTCAGGTATTCAGCCTGGCTTGCGCTGATTAGGTTCTTGGCAGCATCAAATGTTGTCAAACGAATGCTGCAATTTAGACATGGAACTGTATATGTTTACACTGATGACATCCCAGCTCAAGTGGAAGAAAGGCCAGGACAAGCACACAACACCGTGCCCGCAACAGCTGTTACATAGTGTTATGTTTGAAACAGCCAATGTCTAACTGAAATAAGCAAGCCTAGAGCAAATCCCATAAAATCATTCCACTATTGTGCTCAAGAAACTCCTAGTTCTTGATAGTGTTTCTTCTTTCATAATCGATAAATAATTGCACATTGAGCAGACTACACTGCAGACAAAAGAGAACACAAGGTCCTGAGAACAATTCCTCTTGCAATGTGGAGGAACATGTCATACCTGCTGTTTGGAAGGTTTTTGAGGACATTTGGAACAAAGCCACGATATAGCCCAAAAAATCCATCTCGGCCAATGATACCTGCAACAGACAGTCCTCTGGTTTATAAAAGAACTGGAAACTAGCACAAGGCTGCAAGCTATCCTCAGATTGTTCATTATTGAAAATCAGACTAGTGTAAGCTGCCCTCTAGAATGTGCATCTAGATGCACATAAAATTAAATTAAATTAAAATTATTTAAAAAGAAAACGCTCTTAACACCTCTGACAACCTATGGTCTTGCCACCAAAAATGACTTGAAATTAGTCCACAAATGTGAACACACCTGGAACAGCCTCAAGAAAAGAGTTGAAAGGTGAGCCCTTCATTTGCATTTGCCTTCGGGCAGTGTCAAGTGGGTAGCACATAGCTGTTGCAAAGGATGCTGATACTAATGCTGTCACCAGTGATGCTTCCGGCCTTTTCCTCATATCCTCGGGAAGGGTTTTCTTCATTCTGTATGCCCATGACATGAATCAGATCTACATTAAGTGTCTGCAATTTTGATGATCAGTAGATGTAAATTACAGTAGACAAAAGAATCATCCCTGGTCATATGTTTGCAAAGTATTTTATACTACCTATTACACAAATCACTCAAAATCTGTATGGTAATGTGCTTACAAGTCAAACACACAGAAATTGAGAGCGATGTATGGTGCAATGCCCAACAGTGATGGGCCCAAGCCTTTATAAAAGGACTTCAAACCTTCATCTCGTAGCATCAATTTTGCTACCTGAAAATGCAAGATTTAGCACTGTAAAAAAACTTTGTAAACAAAACAAGCCAATTGTCACGTTTAAGGTACGTTATTTGACCTGGAAAATGTTTGTACATAGTAAACTTACAGAAATATATACATAGAATGACGAACCTTATATATTTACCTGGCCCATAGACTGACTAGCCGGGTCCACAGCCAGCCTCAATCGCAATACATCTAGTGGGTACGTCACCTGGAAAGAGAAAGAATCAAGCAGTTGGTCTCTGGAACAATATCAAGCATTCTTCTCAATAACGCACATATGGATGTTGTCAATCAAGAACAAATATGCAGGAATCTGGCAGCAGTGGTGCCAGCCCACATAACTTCTCATTGTTTATAAACAACTTCCGGAGTAAAAGGTTAATCAACACATTTTAGTGCTTCCACTGAGTAATATTGGACCAATGTAGGAGATTTCAGTTATGGTGGCTTGTGTCCATGTGAAAAGACATGCAAGACTCACCAGTGTAGAAGTCATGCCAGCACATGCACCGGCAGCAAGCCTACCAACGACTGATAGTTCCTCATTGTCTCCTTTGAACAATTTCTGCAGCAAAAAGATCTTCAATCTAAATTTCATCCATAACAATGATAAATCATCACCCTCTAGGACAGAGACAACTTTGATGCAATACAGCAAAGAATTCAATGTGAAATTACTACTTTGTGAACCTAGACAGAAACATCACATATTTAATTCTTATAGAAACATGGCTATAAATCATCACCAAAAGTTTTCAAAATTTACCTTATATGCTTCATATGAGAAGAGCTGCACTGCACTGTAGGGTATGACGCGAACAACCTTCCAATGTGCCACAAAGAAATGAACATCCTTGTGAGTAGTATTCCACATTTTTTGTGGGTATGACATGTCGTCAACACTCCCCACATGATAATCACTACGCCTGGTAAAATGCCTTCTCACAAGTCAACTACAAACCATGAATTGTGTTTCTAGAAGCAGCTGGAAAACTGAGCCACATAAGCTATCAAATAACCAACTTGAAAATGTTAGTACAAAAGTATCTCTTTAGAACTGAGTTATCAACCTATTATACCATATGTGCTATATATCATGCTAGCAAGACAATCCCAACAGTAGGAACTAAAAACTAGTAATTAGTACAACTCAGTCCCCAACTTTCTTGTAAATTGATTCACCTTTTTTATTATTGATGTGTAATCATACATACCTGAGGAACATTCCCTCTCCAAAAACCTTTGACACCTTCCTCCTGCCCAATCTTGCTTACTGCCTGTAGACCAAGAACACAAAGAGATACTATGAATCCACACTGAGTATCTCTAAAAGTCAGAATGTTTGTCGGTTGGTTAGTTGGTTGCACAATCATACCAAGCTCTGGTACTATCAGACACCCCTCAATGAGTCGAGATATTTAAAGGAGTCCTCCAAGATTGTCTTTCCATGACAAAACGGTTTGCTTCTATTCAAATGTGAGATACAAGAAACTGATTCTGAAATTGGTTTTGCCACAGGATTGTCCTTAATTAGTCTTTTTAGAGGCACTTAATGTCTAAATTATATACCTCAAGAAGTCCAATGCCTCGTTTGCTGCCTTCCTGTGCCATGCGTACGCCATGAACCTGCAAAATTGGTGCAGCATTTAGATATTGCAGAAAAGACAATAGAATCTGCTCAGCCATCTGCCTTCAACTGGTGGTTGACACATAACCACTCCTTAGACTTATATCCTTTATGTGCACTCTTCGAAGAATTTATTATCACATTGTGGTTCCAATGATTGTGAACAAGAATGACCATTTGACTGTATAATACCCTCTTTCAAAAGAGCTCCAAGGTGTCCCATTTATCAAACCCACACTTCCCTTGGGCATGCATGCAAACCAAACAGCTAGAACACATACTTGTCTTTCCAACAAAAGCAAAAGGCAGAAATCATACAAGTCACTTGAGGTCTTTTAAAATGCGTTTTCCAATCATAATAACAGGAAAAACTCGAATCCCATAGTGGATAGAAAGCATTAATGTAGCCTTAAATACCTCTGCAGCTGTTCTTTGTTCTTTTAACCAGAACTGTCCCCCGACAAGGTGTGAGTGTGTACATCTATGTGGAGAGGAATTTAAAACTAAGCCCATGTGCAGACCTGCATGAGAAGCTTGACTCTGTCCAAAGGTGCTGTGACAGTCTTTGCTGCTGCACCTGCAATGGCCCCAGCAAAGAACAATGACAGCTCCCTTGGCACAAAGCTCACAAGGGCAAGAGGATGCTTGAGTAGCTTGTTGAAGTTGGGATGTTCTTTCGCCATAAGTTGTGCTCCCACCTCTGGACTACTATTCCTAAGTGCCAAATTTTCCGCAGGGTTTTTTGTTTCTTGAAAAGAGGATCTGCTGCAGGTGCATGATAGATCAGCTCAAAAAACTGCCATATGCAAACTTAAAGAAAATCAAGAACCTCATAGATGCATCATTTTAGGTACAGAATCTTATATAGCCAACTACGATTTACATTCATCAAGCTTCTACTGCATAAAAGTGAATTAGCACAAAAGCAAAATCTACACCACAACTGCTAACTTCAATGGGCCCCAAATCAAGGACACGCGTGATAGCACTAACCTCTTCACCCGAATTGCGAGCTCTCCACCCTGCATTGTGACTGTGCAACGTGTTGCAAGGGCGGGTTCTTACGGAATCTGCAGCCATAAAATACATCACCACCCTGACTAAGCATCACATGTTTGCCAAGATGCAACGAAACTCGTCCATGGTCATTACTAGAACCTAATGCCACAAGCGTAGGATGCCATAGCAGCTGCCCTCAAGGACACGCAACTTTCCAATAATACCCCCTGATGGTTTACAATTGAAGATAAGCCCAAGGCTCCAAAATTTCCCAATGGCTTACCCCCATGAATCAACAAGCTGGGGTCACTAAAACCATCAAAATCTCCTCCCTTTCACCCGCCACGAAGCTAGACCGCACCAGGACGCCAAATGGTTAACCTACGTGAATTAGAAGCTCCGTCATGCACCTGGATTGCACAGAAATATCCGACCTGCCTAATTTGGCATTGGATGCGTGCATAGCTACGGGACTCGCTTGCGACATTACTACAACTCCATGCCACAAGCATGCCAAGTGATACTAGCTGCCATTAGAAACAAGCTTCCTCCGAGTACACCTGTCCCAGAGCTTTTAGAAACCCCAGGCAACCCGAGACTCTCGTATTTCCCTTTCTTCACCCACCTCCACACACGTAGACCGCACTAAGCTGCGAAATGGCTCATTCACAGGATTTAAAAACCTCCGCTATGCACCCGGACCGCCACATATTTCCCCACATGACTAATTTAACATCAAATTTCGCACGAAACTCGTTATGCAATAACACTGGTTACCACCAAAACACACCTATTTCGAGCACTCCTCCCTCCAAACAAGCTTTCCAAACCGTCAGACATGGCCGAGGGTTTAGTTTAATCCTCTGTCTCTTCAACTCACCACTGATTTACCGAGCTGCGAAATGGCTCACTCGCACGATTAAGAAAGCTCGGCTATGCACTCGGATCGCCACAAATTACCCGCCGTGACTAATTTAGCATTAAAATTCGCGACAAAACTCATCAGCCACTGACTACCTATACACCACTACCTGACGCTGCATGCTCCGCTATGCACACGGAGCGCCAGAAGTTTCCCGACATGCCCAATTAAGCATCAAAATTCATGAGGAAACTCGTGAATCCACTGACTACCTATACAAAACTACATCTCATTCGAGCACTCCTTCCCCCCATGCGAGAGATTATCGTAACCCCAGACACAGCCGAGGGTTTGGTTAAATCCTCTGTTTCTTCGTCAACTCGCCACTGAGAATGACTTCAAACCAAGAGTTTAAGGTTTCGGCTACCTTGCCCGCATAAATCAGCAATCTCCGCCGTGCGCCCTAAGCGCACAATCCAACGAGACCGCCAGGTCGAGGAGCTGAAGCCGGAACTGATGGTTCAAAGAAGTTTTGAGTAAGTTACGTTCGACGTGAAAGCGAAGCTCCTGGCCTTTCGCTTCCTTTGCAAAGCACCGAACCCTAATGCGCAGGGCACTCATAACGCCTGGAATGTACGTCTTTCCTAGATCTGGCGGAGGACCAGACCTCGACGGCGCGGGAGTGGATAATGTTGCCAAAGGTCGGCCTACTCCAAGAAAGTGGGCGCTCGTGTTAAGGTATTTGTAGGTCGTCATTCTCCCATTTCATAGGGGTACTAAACGAGCATTTTGGCTAGGGCTAGGGCTACGTGTCGATGTGTCACACAACCCTCACAACCCTCCCATCTACAAAATCCATGTGAGATAGGGTTTTTGAATTCTTTTAATAAGGGCATGAAAATTTCAACAATCTCCTCTCTTGATCTTCGGTTCATTGAACCATGTGAAGCATGGGGAGGAAGTGCCACTTGTTGGAGAACTTGAATTGACACGTGGACATTTGCTCGTATCAAGTAGGGGTTGTTTCGTAAGAAGTTCAATCACTACTTTTTCCCCTAGAACTACGTGCCAATGTGCATGCACACAACCTTCCAACCATTATATATATATATATATATATATATATATGAGATAAAGGGTCTTGGTGGTTTTCATCACAATAAGAATACTGAAAATTATTATGATATTTTAACATTTGTATATTTTGCATAGTAATTCTACCTCTGGAAGTTTGTGATGATGTATGTGGTTCCTCACAAACCTCGAGAAAATTGATGTGTGTGAGTTCAACCACACATTTGTAGGAGATAAATTATGGCACAAAAGGCTTTTGTGAACGTGGTTGTGTGATGTGAAGGCCATACACATGTGAGCACACACTTTTACAAACAAAGTTTAACCAAACTATGTTTATTTAACTAAATTTTGGCCTTGATATGTGCCTATGTCCCAAAGGTTGGTATCCTTTCTTTTGATGTAATTGTTCACTTCAACTATTCTAAATGATAGTACTCTCCAAACCGCCCTTTGGGATTGAGGTTGATAATTAAATAATCAAATAATCAAAAATAAAATACTTAAAAGTAAAGTAAAAAAGAACCAAAGCTCCCCAAAGGTTATTGATGCACACACTCTGACCAACATTTTCTTGCCTTGACCATCAAAGCTCAATATCCGAAACAAAGTTTACACGTGTGTGGCCTCCTTGACAAAGTGTTGAGACTAGAAAGTTCCGGTCTTTGCACACTACTCACCTATCCATTATATTATATTATTTGATGAAGGGCCGGAGTTTATTCAAAGCAATCATCTAAGAGCATCTCCACCCTTGCGCGTCAAAGGGTCTTGGCAAGCCCTTTGACGCGGCCTGGCAGAAAAATCTGCCCCACCCCTCTTGCCCGGGCTCTTCAAACTTGCCAGGGCTCTTCAAACTTTCGACTCCACTCACTATCCTCCCGGGTGAGCGTTGCTCTTGCTGCGCCCAAATTCCGGGACCTCATCCACTTGCGATCTTTGAATCGTGCCACTTTTGGGTTGAAGCCACTTTACAGGGAATATTCCTAACGGTTTTTCGGGTTGAAGAGCCAGTATGCAAGGTAAGGGTGGGGGAGTGCCACCCTAAAAAAATTTAGTGCATGCTTGGAGCCCTTCAAAGCACATTTCGAGAGTCTGCCTTTCTGCGCAAGGGTGGAGATGCTCTAAGGTAGAAATACCCAAGCCGGTTAACTACCCTCTACCCGTGCACTAGACCGCCGTCATAATAATGAAGTGCCATTTATGAAACCGAGCAATGGCAAGGCGGCAACTTCAATGCGTGTACACTTAGTGTAGCCAATGGGAGTCAAGTGTTAATGTACTCATGAGTTAACCGGTTTAGGTGATGTTTTGTATGGAAATGCGGATTACCGTGTTTGGTGTAGGGAGAATCTAGTGAACGAGTAGGGGGTTTGACAACTTTCCACTTTGAAAAATTGTAGAATTTTTTGTACAGGGCATAAAATATATGAAACAACTTGCATTCTTCATGAACCCTTCTCGTCTATCTTGGAAAATTATCTCATGATTGTAAGACCATATCTTCAATGTGAATCACCTTATTTTCACGGGTTATGGTATTTCTACCTTACACCCCAAGTTTATGACTTAGGGGCCGGTTCACATATCCTCTCAAGTCCTAAGTCCCAATTCACTTGAGGCCAATCCAAGCAATCTGAGCCGTTGAGAGCACGGAAGTTGGGATTTACCACTTCATATGGGATCCCATAGTCATACGTCCCAAGTATGACAAGGATGCCTACATGACATTGCAACACTTTTCGGAGGCTCGGCTCGGAACTTATGTTGAGAGTTGCATCAAGCAAAAAGCTACATTGTTTTTTGTTTCATTAGTGTGGGTTACCATTCGGAATTACACATTGCTATAACATTTTTTACTAAGAGTATCATCTTTACCCAAATAACACAAGTAATTAGTATGCACATTGAAGAATATGATATAACTTAGTTGGTAAAAAAAGATGATGTCAGTAACAAGTTATAGCAACACGTAACTTGAATGGTAACCCACACTAATTAGAGAAAATAGTGTAGACCCAACTCGCAACACAAGTCCCAAGATTTTTGCATTAAGTAATCAAGATCTTACTTTAATAGATGTAAATCATACTTTGGTGGTTGTTGACGCTCAAAAGTTGGAACTTTGCCTCCATGTTGGGACTTGTTGACATGAGTGGGACTTGGAACCCCATGTGAACCGGCCCTTATATTGTAACATTCCTAAATCTAGAGCAATCTATGTCACAAGAACCACCCAACCGTGAGATATATAATTAATTGAGGCTTGAGAACAACAACCATAACATTATTCAGACCCATGACAGTGTTTTGTGGGACTGACAATATTCTAGAGAATATTTCCCGGTGTTTTTCACATTCGGTCTGAATGCGAGGAATATTATCTAGAATATTCTCAGTCCCACAAAACACTATCATGGGTCTGAATAATGTTATGACACAAAGATGAACCGGGAGAATGAAAAATGATCTCTAGCTTCAATTATTAACAAACAAAAAAACACTAATAATTTGCATGTGTTACATGTAGTTTTCTTCTTTATCCTCATGAGGATTGCCTACACTTGTCATGGATCTGCTTCAACTGCTTCGAGAGATTTGGAAATTATAAACTTACTCATACTTGACTACTTCAAAGTATTCATATACTTGGGCTACATGGTAAAAGAATGTCATACTTTTAAGTGCAGGTGGAAGTTGAATGTCTACACCCGTTTATGGTATTTAGTGTCACGTGCACTATTTGTGAAGGGCCTCAACTAGATGCCTGGAGGTCTCAAAGTGTCATACCCGCTAATTGCCAATGTGATTCCATTCGTCAATGAAGTAGCTTCTTTAAGTGAAAAATATCTACATTATGACATTTAGAGTAGCACGTTGGAATACGTTAGATGAGAGTCTTGCATTTAAGTATGCAAGGGGAAGATATTTTTGAGTGTACTAATGGCAAGTGTCATGTATTTACATTTTAGTATGCAAGAGAAAGATATGCTTGAGCATAGTAATGGTAAGTGTCATCTGCATACACTTTAGTCAACTTATATACCATTGTGTAACATAGGCATGCATCTCATAACACTATTGAACATGCCCATGCCAAGATATCAGAAGCGCACTTGAACGCCAAGTGTCTGAGGTGACAATTATGGTGAAGTTGTTAACCATCAATGTAACCTAGCATACGCCTTGAAATAGGGTAAGTGACACTATTATGCATGTGACACTAAATACCATACACAATGTACTTCATTTGCTTTCTCCACAACAATTGATTTGGACATCAACATGAAGGTGGTGATTCCCTAATAGCATTGAAGACATTGTCTAATAAGTTGTAAATTACAATTTCATGGATGCAACAATTCAAACAAACACTAGAAGAAAAAAACTTGTCCATTACAACCACATTTGCAAATTGTCCCTTGCAACTTATGGCGAGAAAATGCATAGATAAATCAACTTGATTATGAACTGGAGGTCTTTGGTTGTCAATAAGTCCAAAAACCACAATCAAATACCTTTGGTTGACAACCTCGTTTACTTGTTTACAATTTTTCTTGCCACAAGTTCCAACATATGGTTGCAATGGACAAGTTTTCTTCTAGTGAAAGCTTACATATGACATCATTGAAGGGCATTGACTAGGTGCCTTATAGTTGGTGCATTTGGATGAGAGGGAATTACTGCATATGAATGTACATCTCATTCCTCCAACATATAACAACGATCTCCAAATAAATAACCGACGTCGGGTAATCCGACGTGAATTTCAGCATGTTGGCTCTACATTGCTCAAGAATCCTCTTGATGCAAGCGAGGTTTACTGCCTACCCTGCGGTGGGTGGGCTCTTGGCTTCCTACCTACCTACCTTTTTTTTCCCTGTCAAGTAGAGAGAAGATTTCATAGTGGGAATTAAACCGCTAACCACTCCATTCGGAAATGGGTACTTCTTCACTATCACCCGGTAGTTTAGGGTCATCTTGGACCATTGATCTCCAATAAGTTTGTGGTGAACTCATTTCAAATGACTCCGACTCGACTAAATTCGGGGCCATTTGAAGGCAATTTTAGTGTCAAATCAGCTTGAAGACATTCCCTCCAAATGCACATAATTTCGGGATTTCTATGTCGTCCATGAATAAGAGGTACACTTGTAGCAACAATTCCCTCTCAATGTGGATTTGAACTAACTTTGCCCTTAGCAAGTGATTCTCGCACATATTTTCCCATGAAAGTTGCCCACTCAAACACAACCTCATGATGGGAGTGGTGAAGTCTTTTAAATTTCTAGCACATAATTATACTTCAAATAGTGTGGACTTCATAAATTTGTGGATAATAGATAGAGTGGACCACACCAAATTTCAATTACCTCAAAACTTGAATGGAGCATGTGTGATCAACCAAACCACAACTTAGTAACATGGTTTATTTGTTAATATAAAGACGGGAAGGAGATGTGACAACGTTGACGTGTAGCCACAATTATTTTAGAGGATTTTTTGGTCCAACATGTTGAGAGTTGTAAAAGAAATTCAGATGTGAGAATGTATCATAACATTATTCAGCTTCATAACAATGTCTTGTGGGATTGACAATATTCCATGGAATATTCGTGGATATTTCCCACATTCAGTCTGTTAGTCTCACCAAACACTGTTATGGATCAAAATAATGTTATGATAGGGTCCCAAGCAGAGCCCGACATTTTCCTTCGAATTTGTACCCATACCCACCCATACCCATCGGCAACGACCTATGCCCACCCATGCCCACCCATAGCATGACCCGTGCCAACCCATGCCCACCCATGCCCACCCATAGCATGACCCGTGCCCACCCATGCCCACCCATGCTAGTAAAATTGCCGCCAATGTATTCAAAAATTGTGTAATGTGCATTGCCCGCCTACACCAAGTCTTGGCCCACCCATGCACATGCCCACCCTTGCCCACCCATGCCCAATAATATCGAACCCATACCCACCCAAAACCCATGGCATGGGTGGGTTTGGGCATGGGCATGGGTATGGGCACCCAATGTAGGGCTCTGGTCCCAAGCAATGAGGTAACAACACGTGAAACACATTCTCAATACGATCCCAAGGTAGATGGGTCTTAAATGATTACTTCTTCGATTGGCCCATTTTGCATAGGATATGAACACACTCAAATAGCACAAGATGGTTAGCAAATCCAAATCAAGGTTGTAGCCACTTTCCTCGTAAGTTTTCGAGTGCATATGAATATCTTATTTGTTTTCAAAGTAAAGATTCTTGTGTTCATTAAATGGTCATATAGGTCCCCCCCATATTGTATGTTGACTATTGGGCCTAGAGTGATTATCACATTTTGATCACATAGTTCAATCTATTTTAAACACATGTATTTTTGGTGTCTATTCTTGGAGTCATACCTAACCACGTATCACTCGAATAGAGGTGTCTGATTAAGATAAGTAACCAAATTAGGCATGTCTGTCTTGTGTTGGATTGGATAGGGAACCATGACATTTGCATTGATTGGCCTCATGATAAGGGCCGGTTTACACCATGGACCATGAAGTCGGACCATGGAAGATGGCATTTTTTCATGGTCCAACTTCCATGGTCCGATTTCTTAAAAATAATAATTTATAAAGCCTCTGGGCCCTGCACTAGGTGTAATCCGAATGTGGACCAAGAGGAATGACCATGCACCAAAAAATGGACGTGTTGATTATTTAATATATGTCCAAAAAGGGCACTTTTCAAGTTTGACCATTCTATTGTCTTCTCTTGTCTTCGTCTTCTCTTCCCCCAAAAAAAATTCATAAAAATTATTTTAACGATATTTCTCTACCATGGACCCCTGCCTTTTTCTACTAGAGCACTTCTTTTGCCTCTCCCACCGCAAAACCCCATGGACCATGTCAATGGACAATGTAGGCCTTAAAATATATCTTACGGGGACGTTAAACTCCATGATCACTTTGACATTTTTTCCTTGGTGTAAACCGAAGTGGGACGAGTTCAACAACCAATCACAAATTTTATATGACCTTGGGATGACTTCATGGTCCATGGTGTAAACAACCCCTAATAGAGATCAAAATACCCCATGATAAGTGGGGGACAAGTGGCTTAGTGTGATGCACACAAATGACAATGTTGTAGAGAGAAGCTCATTGATGTTGATTGAGTTCATGATATACCCATTTTTTTAACATCATGTAATTCTCATGTAACACACGGGTGCACATTGGTTTGTGGTAAAAAAAGAGAATTAGTTTTGATTTTAGAGTTATTGTGGTCCACACAATCTCCAAAGTAAGAATGCTCAAAATGAATTTGTCCACGCTATTTAAGGAAAAATAGGTTCAAGGATGTAACAAAATGAAGTATTTGCTATCACTTTTATACATACATGTCCAAGTAAAATTTGAGAAATTTTCATTCAAATCTTCGTTCTACGAAATTGACAATAATCTACAATCTAGGGAAGGTGAGACGATAGCAGGTCCACCAGAAAGGGAAACGGCAGCAGCAAAGGAACGTGAACTGGGAGCTAGATGTGCGCTACTGCTAGATTATGGGATAGGAAAACGTAGATGTAGGGACGAAAAGAAGGAGATACCAAGATGAGGGCTGAGCGCCAATACGGGAGATGTCCTAGAGAGCAGTGTTCAAGATTGAAGCCCTCATATGAGTTTTATTTTGAAGGGCTCTCAAATTTAAACTCTTCAGTTGAAGGGCTCATTCAAATCCAAGACGTCAATCTAAGAATATAGAAATGAAATACAAAACTCATATTAAACTTGTGCATGAATTATATGGTACATGTTTCCAATACAATGTGAAGAATGAAGAATCAACCATCTAACTCCATTTCTTGTAGTGACAATGCCCTATGCTTGTTGGTTCTTGTGGTGGGCAAATTATATAGAGGATTTCAAGTGACGTCTTCATTTTCAATATGGGGTTGCGTTTTGAAGGGTTGTTTTGAGAGAGGTATATTTTGAAGGGCCAAATCACGTTTGAAGGGCATTGAAGACTTCAATCTTGAACACTGCTACATAGAGAGGGAGGCAAAGAGCAATTGAGCAATGGAGCAAAGGAAATCCAGATGTACCTATATCGTAGATTTGGGGGTGGAGGATGTGGGTTCGGGGAAGAAGCGCGGCGTGAGAACGGGGGACAAACCAAATCAAAGGCTTAGGGCCAATGCGATGTAGACACGTAGACAGGAAATGTCCAAGAGAGCCTGGCGGAGTTGAGACGACAGCGGAGAGGGAGAGAAGACGACAGCAGCAAAGGAAACCGGGGGAGGCAGATGTGCGTAGATCGTAGATTTGGGGGTAGTGGATGTAAGCAGGAGGTAGATGTTGGTGGGATGAGAAGAGCGTGAAGGGAACGAAGGCGAAGGAAGGGAAGGGAAGAGGGGGAGAGCGAAGAGAAAGCATGGGCGTTGCTGCCGCAGCACACAGAGCAGCGCAAGGCGAACAGGAAGCTCTGGCGGGCCTCGCCGCGCTCGCTATGGCCGACTCATCGGGCCGCTGGGTGGACCTGGACCGCCTTCTGCTACGGCCGGGCAATCTCGTCGGCCCTGGCTTCGAACCGGGCCCTGAGGTATTGATCCCGTCCCATTCCATCCATTCTAGGGTTTTGGGTTCTGGTTCTCTTTCAATTTCAGCTTCTGATCCCTTTTCTGCACGCTTCTTATGATTTTTGTGGTTTAAAGAACAGGATGTGTCGGGGTTCCTCGTGGATTGATGCCTTTGGGAGTTGGGAATTTCTGTTTGTCCCTGACATAGCCATTTCAAGGTTATGGTTCTTGTTCAATTTCAGCTTCTGGCCTCCTTCTTACGTGCAATTATGTCTTAGAGATCAGGTCGCGTCGCGGTTCCTCGTGGATCGCTGTCTTGGGGGCTGGAGATTCCGCCTGGTCCCGACGTAGCCATTTTAGGGTATTGGTTCTACATCGGATTCCAGCTTCTGATCCCCTTTCCTGCACACTTCTGATGAGCAGTTGTGGTTAAGAGGCCAGGTCCTGTCGGGGTTCCTCGTGGATTGATGTCTTGGGGGTTGGAAATTCTGCGTGGCCCTGACAATAGCCATTTTAGGGGTCTGGCTCATGTTCAATTTTAGCTTCTGACTCCCTTTTTTGAACTCTTCTTATGAGTATTTGTGGTTAGAGATTAGGTCGTGTCGGGGTTGCTTGTGGATTGATGTCTTGGGAGTTGGGAAATTGTGCCTGGCCCTGACATGGGTATGTCAGGGTTATGGTTCTTGTGCAATTTCAGCTTCTGACCCCGGTTTCTGCACGCTTCTTATGAGCAGTTGTGGTCAAGAGATCAGTTCGTGTCGGGGTTCCTCTTGAATTGATGTCTTGGGGGTTGGAGATTCTGCCTGGCCTTGACATAGCCATTTCAGGGTTTAGGGTTCTTGTTCTGTGCAGGAATCTAACGGATGGCTAATTTCTGTATATTGCGTGTGAGGAATTATGGTGTTGAGAGCAGGTGACGTCGATTTTTCATGTGGATTGTGTGTGGTTGTGGAGTTGTGGGTTTCATTTGAGACTTGAGAGAATTTAGGGTGAGGTTAGGGTTTCCTGGGCATTTTCTGGTGTATAGGTGTCCTGATGAATTGGACATTTGGGCTCCAATTCTTGTTAATTTAGCCATAAATTTAGGAGAACAGTGGTGAATTGTGGTGTCTATGTTGATAGGTTCAGGGTTCTGGTTCACACCCAATTTCAACTTTTGACTCCTTTTCTGCACACTTCTGATGAGGAGTTATGATTAAGAGATCAGGTCATTTTGGGGTTCCTCCGGGATTGATGTCTTGGGGATTGGTGGATCTGCATGGTTCCTGACATAGCCATTTTAGGGTTTAGGGTTCTTGTTTATTGTAGGAATCCACTTGATGGCCAATTTTTGCACGCTACCTATGAGCAATTTTGGTTTTGAGATCAGGTGATATCAGTTTTTCTTGTGAATTGTGAGGTTGTGGGTTTGGGAATTCTCAATCAAGACTTGAGAGAAGTTAGGGCTTCCATGATGTACATGTGTCCTGATCATAGGACATCAGGGCTATCAATTTCCTTCTAAATTTAGGGCTAAACTCAAATAGGAGAGTGCTGAATTGTGGCGTCTAATTTGATAGCTTGATGGATCAATTGTGATGTATTGAGGAATTCCTACTCGAGAGTTGCTGAACTGCTCCTTTGACACGATTTAGTTTCTTTCCCAGTATAGATTGCTTCCAAAAGCAGCTATCTGACTCATGGTTCTTTATGGATCAGTGGTGTAAGTACCTGATTGTAGAAGTACTCTATTAGTCATTTGACACCATATTTGTGATTGCCATTCAGCTTTAGTCAAGATTCTTGATCTCGAGAGTGATGATGCTCTTTTACAGCAGTTGCATCAGCTGATTATTTTGTGTAAGATCTTTTTAGGGTTTGTTGGATTGTACTATTCTGTGTTATCCTCTATGCACTAATGCAATATGTTGCGGATGTCCTCCTACTGTACCAATCAATTTGGGTTATCTATGCGATCCTTGCGCATGAATTATAAGTAATTTCAAGCTCCTTTGAGCTTAGTTTCAAGTTTGCCAATCTCGAGATTGAAGGTCATTGGTTTAGAATGATTTATAATTGCTACAGCATGAGACATTCATCATTTATACTTGGATAGACATGATTTCTCCACATAAGAGTAGCTAGAACGGCTTCTGTTGAGAGAAGCATTGGGACCAATGTTCAATATAACATAGAAGTTACTTTATTGACTTCCATGATATGAATTTTAACACTCTTTTCCAATAAGTGTACTGAAGCAGAAGTTGGGCTTGGTTTTTTGCAGCTGCTTGAGTCGCTCCAGAATGAATTTCGAGTTCTGGTCATTGGAGCGGGGGGCCTGGGATGTGAGCTTCTTAAAGACTTGGCACTATCAGGTTTTGGGCATATTGATGTCATTGATATGGACACCATCGATGTGTCCAATCTCAATCGGCAATTCCTCTTTAGGTGAGCACATTCTGTCGGTCCCACTTTAATGTAGTGGTTGGTTGGAATGACCAGTTGTCAAAATGGAAGTATAGGTTTGAATAATGCATGACTCCATGTGGATCAAAGGGTTTAGGGTTTAGGCATGACCAATTGGTTGTAAAGGTGTCAGAGAAGTTGTAGTGGCAAGTATTTGTGATGGTCTAGCAGCAAGCTCAGTTTCACATGCTTGTTGTTCTTTACTTATTCTTCTCAGGAGGAATGCAGGTCAAGACCTAATGATTCAATAGTTCGTTTTTGCAGGATGCAAGATGTCGGAAAACCAAAAGCTGAGGTTGCTGCACAAAGGGTGATGCAACGAGTGAAGGGTGTTACTGTTGTTCCCCACTTCTGCAGGATTGAGGAGAAAGATATTACGTTCTATCAGGATTTCCAAATAATTGTCTTAGGCCTTGATTCACTTGAAGCTCGGAGCTACATCAATTCTGTGGTGTGCAGCTTTTTAGGTTTGATTTTACAACCATACGGCTTGCATTTCTAAGTTCAGGTGTTGCAAGTTCAATTTAAGTTTATTTAGACTTTGCCACCCTTTTCACCTTTCTCAGCTGAAATTGTTGGAAATATCAGCATGCTCCTCTGGCTTGTTTCAGGTTAGAGATACAAAGTATTCTGTCCACCTGAATTGTTGCGGTACCATGTCCACTATATAGTGTTTTTGACGATTCTACTGGAAATTCTTTGTAGACTTGCTAATTGAAAGACTTTTTTTTCTTTTCCTTTCTGTGGTTGAGAAGAATACGAGGAGGATGGTTCACCGGATGTTTCTACGATCAAGCCACTCGTGGATGGTGGCACAGAAGGATTCAAAGGCCATGCCCGAGTTATATTTCCTGGATTGACTCCTTGTTTTCATTGTTCCCTCTGGTTATTTCCACCTCAGATCACATTCCCATTATGCACTCTAGCTGAGACTCCCCGATCACCAGCTCATTGCATTGAATATGCCCATCTTATACAGTGGGGCCAGGTATGACAGTCAAAATCAAAAGCGAAACTTTTATATGCAAATCTACCTTTCTTTTTGGAACTTCCACGAAGGTCTATGACTGTGTGGTTCTGAACAACCTTCAGGATTTGCAGAATGATCATGGGACATATCAAACTTGAATGTGTCTGTCCATGTATCCATTACTGTTACATAGTAGGATTAAGCTTGCTAAACTAAATGGCTTTCTCAATTTCTGAGCTTGAATTGTGCAGGATCGATCAGGCGAATCATTTGATGCGGACAATCCAGAGCATATGAAGTGGATTTATGATCAGGTACTTCAACTTGTATCCAAGCACCACAAATATGTGGGTAAGATGTTATGATATTAGGAATTGGATAAATGAGAAGTTCTAAAGCATTGATCACCTTCAGGGCGTCTTCACAAAGCAGATGATGTTGATGAAACAATGAAATGTCTGCACATATCTGGGCAGCAGAATAATATTGATGAGATTCTTTTGTTGGATCTTGTCACAGGCTTTAAAGAGGGGAGAGCAATTCAATATCAGTGGAATCACATATTCGTTAACCCAGGTCTGATCCATTGCTTATTGCAACCTATCTTACTGTTGATATTGTGTGAATCTTATATTGGATTTCTCAAGCGTTTTACCATTTTTGTACCAGGGTGTAGTGAAAAATATAGTCCCAGCTATTGCTTCAACAAATGCCATTGTGGCAGCTACATGTGCTTTGGAAACCCTGAAGATCGCCACAATGTGCAGTATGGGCATGGACGTATATATGCAGTATGATTTTGTAGACCCCTTCTTTACTCTATGGTCTGAGTTGAATTGTCTGTTTTCAAATGATCTGATTGACTTTTCTGGAGTCAGATCAGGATTTTAGTCTTTGATTTGTGGTAGTGTAAATGCAAAGGCAGAAGTTAAGAGTCTACAGGTCAAAATTACCTGAAAGCAGGCCCACTTTTGTTGAAGGCAGCTGGATGCAACAAAGAAGTCAAAAGGTCATATTCTGAGTTGTTTCAATATCAAGATGATTAGTTTTTGGCTATTTCTGGCTATTTCTGAATTCTAGGTTTTTCATATCTTTTGTTTCCTTGCTGCAGATATACAGGTACAGAGGGAATTTACATGCGTACTGTGCCCCATGATAAAGACCCAAATTGCATTATGTGCAGTGCGGGAGTTCCTATTGAAGTGGATACCAACATAACCTTGCAAAAGGTACATTGACTGTTCCAGTATGATTTAAGCATTGTTTCTCACCATTGAAGATAAACTGCTTGCAAGTACCTTTCTCCATTTTCCATGTATGTAAGGTTGTAACAATGAGTATTGAGCACCAATGGGTGTTTGGGGAGATTTTTGGGCACAATTGGTCGAGATCCAATTGTTTCCAAGTCCAGGCGGATACATGTTGATATCTTTCGGATTTCATTTATTGATTCAAGGTATATTCCATAAATTCCTCTAAAGTAATCAGCAAATTTGTCTAAATTCTTGAGCTTGAACCAGTATTTCTTAAACTGAACCCATTTATTTATAACTAGTGGTTGGATCTTCCCATTGATAGAATGGGGCATGATAACTTTGTTCCCGTCTCACTTTGGGTTTGGAACTTTCACGCACTGTGCAGTTCATAGATCAATTATTGAAGGACTCAAGATTCAAACTTAAGTTGTCGAAACCCAGTGTGTCGTTTCACGGCAAAAATCTTTACATGCAGGCGCCTCCCATCTTGGAGGAGATGACCCGTGCCAACCTGTCTGAACCTCTATTGGGTCTTATGGACGGCAAGACCTCAGGGGTGTTGAATATCAATGACAGAAGGTTGACTGGAGTTTTGCGATTACGTGTTACATTCAAAGAGGGTGCCGACTCTGCAGATATGGACACAGCTGGAGGGGGCTGAAGGCATTCTATTATTGTCACATTTAAACCTTTGCCCTCCTCATTGGCCCTTCTAAGTATCATATTTGTCAGCATAATGGCAGAAAGTTCTGGTCCCCCCCTCTTTAAACGATTTTGTGTAAAAAATGAGACAGTTTGTAATAATCTGTGAGGTCAAGATGCAACTACAACTACAAAAATTACTTCCGGTATAGTTCAGTGTTATCTGCTTTGGCTTTGTAGCCTGTGCACTGTTCATATCCAGGTCAGCATATATTGGTGGTGTTAGATTAAGGTGTTGAGGAGGCCGACACATTGTCTTTGCCTCAAGAAGAAACTTCACTATGACCTGTTCCCCACAATACGACTATCAGAAAACACTTTCAAGGTGTATTCCCCTCTTGATTTTCAGGTCAAATTTGTCATTTGGGGTGGGCGGTGAGAGTTGGGAGAAATTTGTCAGGTCAAAAGAGTCATCATTTGAGAGGGAGGTGCACAGTTTGTTCCTGCAATTGATTTGAGCCCTGGCCTTGACACCACAAAACACTTCAAAACATACTGGAAGCAATGAAAGATGTCTTCTGAACCCGGAAGATGCCTCATGCTGCTGACATTTTCTCGAAAAACATTTGTATAAGATGCTAAACAATGTTGAAACTTCTCTTGCTGCCACGTGTTTGTATACCTTCTTTTGAAATCTTGAACTAAATTTAGATAAACAAGGAGGTACACTGACGATTCACTTTCTAAAATGACAGAATACCAATAGCAGTACATTCCAGATCACTCAAATCTGTAGGCAGGAAATATCAGTATCTTGCCAAAAGTGCAGGCATTTGAATTTTAAACTTATGTTTTTGTATCATTTGGAGTTGACCTGGGCTAAAATGGGTAACTTCGAAACTGAGCAAACCCATAATCTCAAGGTCCACAGCAGGAGATAATGATTTGGTGATGCCTTAAGGTATGTGGGTCTTAATTAAACAGCAGCATTGTGTGTGTGTGTGTGTGTGTGTGTGTGTATACAGTGATGAATTAATTGGTGTTTGAATTGATAAAGTAAAATCATACCTGACAAGGCAACTCAATGACCCCAAGATGGGCTTGGAAGAGAACCAAGGAGAAGAAGACCCAAGACAAGACCCACATACTATACACAATGTCAAACTAACATGAGAGAACCATAAGCACAAGAACTCACAAACTGGATCAGTAACATGGAACCAAAGGGCACTTGCCATAGTGGCAGGAGCCAACAGCTTCCTCACAACACGGTTGAAGGCGCAAAACATGCTCAGCTGGCAGGTGTCAACACTAGATAGTAAATGATTGAACACTAAGTCATGCAAACGCCTATATTTTAGTGGTATAAAGGTCAGGCTTGTAGATAAGAACAGACATCAGAAGACAATTTTCATGATGAGATTGGACTATGTGCTCAAAATAAGGACATTCTTTCAAGTTCAATACACCCTAAACTCCGTAATATCAACCTCCATAATGTCACTCACTCTCTAATATCCCGAAACCCTAGGGAACGGATGTTCGTAGTTCAAATCTCACTCCTTATTGTCACCTTTCTCTCCCTTATATCATGAATTTTGTCATTAATGCAAACCACCAAAGAAGTCAACCCACACCCTTGCATTCAGCCATGTGTCAATATGTGGAGTGTCTTCTTCTTCTTCTTCTTCACTTGTTGAATGTTGGTGCATGCATCTGCCACATCGCCCAGGAAGGCGAAGCGGAGTGGACCACACCACACCATTTAATATGTTGCACTCTGTGTTTATTCCATAGTGTCACATGCTACACTAATTCACTAGTATCACGCATCCATGTTAACACTACAGAACTCCGTAACAAATGTAAAAGATATAAGCTCACCCAATAGTTGGTTAACTTATGAGATACACTTTTTGTTTTTGCTAAGAGATACACTAAACAATTGATCTACTGTGGTTCACATTATTCATCTTCGACCCATATTCATTATCTTACAATCATTGGGTGGTCACTAGATAGGGTGTCACATGACACTGGAAACTACATGACGAATCACGGAGTCCACTCTAATTACATGGCACACCAAAATCTAAGTGCCCACACTAAATGAGATGTTTAGTGTAGTTTGGCTTTTATTGTGTTTGTAGTATTTCTAAGTTGGGCACATCACCATTAACAATGCCGTATACCAAGCCAACGCATAGCTACTTAGTCTCATCTTTCCCTAGAGGGACATACTCGAGTCTTGGTGTGATGGATGTTGTCCGACTTCGATATGTCTAAGTCAAGTCATTTCGATTCGGTGGCATCCCATGCCGTGAGGCCGAGTCCTTTAAGGGAAGGCCCTAGGTGTAGGGGCAAAAACTTAGTTGGGAGTCAACTCATCAAGGCTCTCGAAAACTAGAAATGAGTTCCCGTTTGTACTCTTTGCGTGTGCTCGAAAGCCCGTGTGTGCAAGAAATAAGGTAAAGGTAGATGCATGTTATATAGGTACTTTTCCCTCTGCACCCATTTCATCTCCTAGGATTATGAAACACGCAATTAGCGCAAGATAATTAGCAAATCCAAATCGTGTTTGTAGCCCTTTGCCTTATGAATGTAAGTCATGCAAAGCTCAAAGGTGATATTATCGGTCGTTCTAACCTCCTTTCGTAACATTGTTACGTTTCATTTGTCACTTATCCTAGGCAAGGGAGTAATTGGGTCAAGGGTTAGGAATAAATATGTTGTGAGCTTTAGATAACGAGGGCTTTGGCGTTAGTGCCACGGGCAAGGTTCTGAGTCATAGAACATGGCATCTCTTTTATATAGAAAAGGTGGTGGAGCATGAGGCCTAGTAATGTGATATTTGAAGTCCCTTTTCAGATACACGTGAGCTATGTGGGCCTTATTTGGTCACTCTTCTTATTTTGAAACTTATATTTGAGTGATATGTGACAAGGCTTGTAGTTACAAACGGATACCAAAAAGACATGTGTTACAATGAGAATGGGTCATGTGCTCTAGTTGCAGACATCATTCTAGGCTCAATGGTTTAGATTCACAACTAGGAGGGCATATATGATCACTTGAAGAATGAGAAAATCTCTCATTAGACTTCTTATTTATTTTGCACCTCAACTCCGATTTTGAAACTCGAAATGACAGTCTTTGTGATTCACAATCAATCACCGGCTGAGACAAACAATTCCAAGTTCAATTCAACCCCCAAAACATCTGTGGAAGTTGGAAGTGTCCACACTAGGGTCACATAAGACATACACTGATTCAAAATATTGAGTCAATGTTTCTCTCTGTCAACTTCAGAGAGTAACAACTGAAATTCTAAAAGCGATCTAATTTTAGAAATTGTCACAATTTGAAGATATTTTTATGTAGATTCATGCCACATAGCCCTAATCTCACTATAGATGGTGGAATTTGAGAGAGACAACAGGAAGAGAGGCGGCCTTTATAGACTCAGTTTTTTGAGCAGTTTTGAAGCAACTTGTGATGAGTGAAACTTTGTCAATTTTGATAAGTTTTGAGTGAAATTTTTTGTGGGTGGTGTTCGATTGAGGGCGTACAAGGTTTCTAGTGTGTCTAGAGAGGTTGTGAGGCACAATGAAGCCAATTTCAAACGAAAAAGAGTTGAACGTAGTTGCGCTTTTGCAGAAGAATTTGAGCAGTAGAAAAGTAGCACATGCGGTGGGATTGTCGCAGTCTATGGTGAATAGGATTAGAAAGAAATGCTTTTAGAACATTGACTTGTCAAAAGGAGGGCGTCCAAAGGCTCTCACCTCTTATGAGAAGAGATTTGCAGTACGTTCATTCACTGTAGGTAGGTTGGAGAATGCAGTTCAAGCAATGAGAGTACTCAAGAGTGAGATAGGAGTGGATGTTTGTGTTGAAACTGTGAGGAATGCCTTGAGAGAAGCAGGTTTAGGGGCAACAGAGAAGGTTTCCAAGCCAACTTTGTCTCCAAAAATGTGACAGATAGATTGGTTTTTGCTCAAACACATAGATATTGGACAGTTAGTGATTGGGAGAGGGTTATTTTTATTGATGAGAGAAGAGTCAATCGTTTTAATTCTGATGGAAGGACTTGGTGTTGGATTCGTGATAAAAAGATTCTTCCAAGTCAAGCTGTCAAACAAACTGTGAAACATGGTGGAGGTTCAGTCATGTTTTGGAGTTGTTTAACTTCAAGAGGAGTAGGTAATGTGCACAAGATAGATGGGAGGATGAATGCTACAAATTATCTTGAGTTGTTGCAGGAGGAATTATATACTACATTGGTAGATTTTGACTTTGATCTTGATGAAGTCATTTTTCAACAAGACAATGCTCCTGTGCACACAACTAAGATTGTTCAAGAATGGTTTTCGGAACAACCATATGATGTTATGAAGTGGCCTGCTCAGTCTCCTGACCTAAACCCCATTGAACATGTGTGGGCTTCTGTGAAACAGAGATTGAATTATTATTCCACTGCTCCAAGGAATCTTCATGAATTGTGGACTCATATTGAAGAGGTTTATGCTTCTATTAGTGTAGATGAGTGTAGGAAGTTGTATGCTAGCATGCCTGCTCGAATTGCAGCTGTTCTGGAATCAAAAGGAAGATGGACGAATTTTTGAGTGTTTTCTAAAAAGTGCTCAAAAATTTGAGTCAATGTATATATCTAATTTCGGAATTTCATATTTTGAAATCTATCAATTTAATTCGTGTTTTGTCACTTAGATGTTGCTTATTACTTTATGCTTTACAACTTTTGTATACAAAGTTTTTCAATTTGTTCATTTGTTCTCATGGCATTGTGGATCTAATGAAACTAAATGAAACATTGACTCAATATTTTGAGTCAGTGTACGTGCCTAGATCCAGAATAGCCTAATAATTTTAGACACCTACACTCAAGTCTAAGAACGGACACCAAATAGACACGTGTTTAGAACGCACTTACGACGAACATCATGATTTAAGTCACGATTAAGGCGACTAATCGATTTCCGCCTAATGATACTCCCGAGGCTTACTTAAGAAATTAAGTGCATTTCCATCTGATCGATAAACACTTATTTGCACTCGAGTCTTTAGCAGACAAGAATTAGTACACACTCGCTAGCAAGGCAAGGGCCGGGGTTTTTGTACCCAAAACGACTTGGAATTAGAGTAGGTGGTCACATCTCGTCCCTCTCTGAATCTGCCATAAACATCACACCCTCCAACAAGTCCCTCTCCGTGTACCCACTCACATGAAAACGCCAAAAATATCACGGCTCGTAATATATTAAACAAGTACAGGATGAAGTTCATCCCACCTTGGCTGACGTCTTTCATCCATACGAGTCTTCTACGACACCAAAGTAAGTTAACATGCCAATCTAAGCTATACCTACTAAGAGTATTTATACCCGTAAGCATTTGAGAAAAATATATTATAATTATGTTAGCTTGAATTTTGTTGGTCTTGTTGGTAAGACATCTTAGGCCCAACCCACACGGGAGGAAACTTGCATGAACGGCACTGAGTTGGATGAATAGCATTGGTTCAAATGAGCAAGTGGTTGATTCTCCTTAAACCGGGGTACTTCCTCTGCCTCTCGTGTGGGTTGGGCCTTAGAGCGTGTTGGGTGCCCACCAACCCGAGTGAATGGTTTTGGTACCATTGGTGATTTGAGCTTTATAAGGTAAGTCGGTGTGTTTGTGTCAACATGTATAAGTAGAGAAATTCAATGTCAATCCGTTATAGAGGGTCTCTTTTTCGAGGCTTTAGTTGGACAAATATGAGAGCATTTCCATGGTCAAACCCTCCAACAAAGAGAGGCCCTCCATACCACAATCGGTGGGGCAATGAGAAATTTTTGGTCGTATATGGAGGGAGAAATATGCCGTCATACCTTAAAAACTCTTAAAAGTTGATTTGAAGAAAGCTTGGAGGGATTGGTGGGCACAAGCTCTCTTGGCGTGTAGATTCTAGACACCATATGAATGAACCATATATTTTCAAAGTGGTGATTGTAAGTTTGTATAAAATCAATCATAAGCTTCCATGTTCAAACCATACTCGTTTTAGACAAGAATACCCTTTCAGGTAAGGGTCACAATTATGTTTACCATAGTTGTATATCTAGCTCACAACCTTCACCTCAAACCCATAATATGTTAATGTACGGCGTAGATCAGGATGATTAGAAAAATGAACACCGAACATATCCCAAACTTCTCATTCCCACCAGCCGGCTGATGGAAATATACCGACTGCCAAACAAATTGGAGTTATTTTGTCCACACTAGTTTGTACGCGAATGCGTGAGTTATACTGAATACATAGAGTCAAGAATTCCATTGCAGAGCTACAATCAATTTTTTGGTAGGAGTGTAGCAGCGGTCGGAAGTGATTCGTCCAATTGCCTCTTGTGACACAAAAGTCACTGCAACTACCTTGTTGGGAGGCCTTTTAAATGAGCAAGGTGAGTTGCAACTTACAAGTTACACCGATCGGCTGTAATGCCATGTCGTGCAGTGTTGGGCATAGGAATAAAAATGTTTTTGGCCACTAAACATGTGTTTGGATGATGGTGGTTGCAAATGTCATGTGGTGATGTGTCCATTCTAGTGTGAGTTGGTCCTATTGAGTCATTTCCCCCCCCCCTTTCTGCTTGTTATTAGAGCATGTTCACATGCACACCAACCACCAACACATGAGGGTTCTAAATGGGGTAACATACATTAGATGAGAGAAGTCCCACTATATGTCCGACATGTTCACTCTCTATGAGCACTACAAATTGCTTGTTTGTTGATCCCATGATCAAAACCTAATATCTTACAATACACAAGCTTCACATAAGAAACAATTGAAACTAATCCATTCTATTCGATCAACGATTGTGAGATATTGATAGTTGACTCCCATATAGAGGTGTTGAAACCTACCCCTTTAAAAGTTGTACATTTGAAGGGGCAAAAGACTTTAGAGGAGAGAGAACACCTCTAAACTATTAATAAATGAAAACACGTGAGAATTGTATGGGTATTAAATTTCCCCTTTAAATTGGCAGTATGGGTTTAGAGATGTCCATATTGATAACGTGTGAGCATGCTCTTTGGTTAGTATGAGTGAGGGCAACATGAAGGGACTTTCAATCAATTCTTGTGGCTAGGCATCACTAGATTGTACCTTGTTAGTCGATCCCAATTCAACCTTCGAGCACCTCGCCATTAGATTCCATACCCCGGCCTTTGCGGTTGATGGATAAAATTGAATGGATGAAACTATCTATGAAGCTATCTAGCTCAATAACACATCATTTGGATCCACCACGTGACTGAATTAGGGTTTCGGAAACTACAAGGCTCATAAAAAGGTAATTAGGGATTCTCCATGCACAGTAGCTTAATTACATCTCAATGGAGGTGGACTATGTTCATGAAGGGTATAAGAGGTGCTTGAGAGCCCACTAAGGGGCTAAGGTGGATGGGTCTTAAGTGGCTTGTTTTCTTAGTCGGACCCCTATATTTGATTGGTATGTGGTTCGGTGAGGATCAAAGAGCAAACATCATAGAGATACATGCTTAAAAGAGATTAGACCATATCTTCAAATATGAATGACTACGCTAAATATGATATTTAGTATCATATGGTATTTAATGTCAGTATGGTAACTTTTCGGATGTCACTTCTTATGAATAAGTGAACAGATACTGTCATGGATGATGGATGAGTTCATCCATTGGCCAAAACCCTTTCTTCTCTTGTCAGCACCTTGTGATGAAATATTGTAATGGATGATTGAAATTTGGATGAAAAATCACTTAGTAAACCTATAATCCCCCCAAAAATTTACAAGGAATGACAAATAATGTTGGGTTAGCACTTAGTGTTGGTGACACTATACTGCGGTTTACAATTAGTATTGAGCAAGACAATTAGAATTGGTGACACTAAATATCATATTTAGTGTACTCTACACTCAATAGTGAACACAATTGGGAGGACCTATGTACCTAGTTAAGAAATCAACAAACATGCACTTCCAATAACCATGATTGAATAATAGGAGTCCAAATTTCAAGCCGGTTTTTGCATATGTTTCATCATAGATTTGCTAATGCAACACGAGTTTTGTTGTGTAAATCTAATCGGTAGAAGTTGGAGAACATGAAAGATGAACTGAGTAGCATCCACATATCTTATTTCCCATTTGTAATGAGCTGAACCAAAGACAAAATCTTTTGAGAGAGGGACTCCAACTTAACAATGGAGCAGTGCATCACAAAACCAAAGATCCTTTGAGTACCTAGAGTAGAACCACTAATTCTCAATTAAGACCCCATTCGGGATCTATAGGGTGCCATAATTTCGATAAGGTTGGGATTGATTTCAATAATTTCTTTATGTGGGTGGTTAAAATGAGATTCCATGTTTCATGATATTTAAGGGTTAGTTTCCATGTAGGCCACTTCGCCCACCAGATCCTAGTTGAAATGTAGATGCCACTAGGGGGAATCTACATTTCCACTAGAATCTGATGGGCGAAGCGGCCTACATGGAAACTAACTGTGTAACTCTCCAACTTTGGTTATGGTATCACCAGGGAATCGATAGTGCCATGACACATGTTCCCATTTGAGTGCTAAAGTGAGGAGGATTTCATCTCCAAATGAGCTCTATGGCGCACTCTAGACACTGGTAATATGTTCGGGCGAACTTTTGGCTTCAAAAATTCACAATAATTTCAATTGAAGAAATAAAATTACCTTGATTTCTATCTTCCTACACGGGAGAAATTTGCATGACCTTATGCTTCTCCAGATTTGGCGCAAAATCTCTTAAATGATTGGTTAGGAGCGCCTCTACTCTACTAATAACCATCATATCTATTAACAAAACAATCTTGCACAGAAAATGCAAATGCATGATTCAATATGGGGTGTAATGCACTAGCCACATGTACTATTGCATGCATTGGCCACTCACATGTGTCAAGGGCACTCACACGGTCACACCAATGTATTTGTGGGCCTCATGTAGTATCTCTTCTTAACCAACAGTCTATGTTTAAGTGATAATGTAGAAGGCTCACTATTCTGACAAAAAACAATTATTATTTCTTCAGTTTTGCCACGTGTCGTGCTCACATTGGCTAAGACCCACTTAAATCCCTCATGAAAACTACGTTCCGGCACTAATACAGTTGAAATAGACCACCCTCTATAGTATATGGCAAGGCTTGTACCTTGTTAAGAATGAATGCCCAAAAAACATGCATGTGTTGATATGGGATTGGTTATTTGTTCAACATGTACAAATCATTTGAGGTTCAAAAGTATACTTAGTTGGGAGGGCCTTCATATGTGGTCATTTAAACAAGGAGCCAATCTTCTTTGCACTCAAATAGCATTTGCATTCGTACTCCAAATTTGAACCATGAAATGATACTACTCTTTGTGATTCACAATTATTTCTGATTGGATGATTCCCAATGGCACAACGGCCATAAATGTATGTGGAGTTGAAAGTGTATGCGATAGTGCCACATACTTTACCCATACAAAACATAGAAACTTGTTACAAAAGTAGGTCCTTTTTGGTTTTGGTATCAATTGCAAGTGGCTTGTTGTGAAGCCCCATGCATGTTCTTTTCCTTTGCATTTTGTGGATAAGTTATAATCTAAAATCTCCCAATCAGAGGTTTTAATTCCAAAATGGAAGGTTTTAGGCCTTCCATTTTACATGTATGTAAAATCATGGAGCCTTTGTCTCTTTATTGTGGCAGGGCGCATCACCATGTGTAGTTGTCCGCCAACAATTCGTGATGGCATTCTGCACACAATCTCTTAGCAGAATGTTGAGTGGCCCATGTTTCTTTACGTATGATGAGGCCCCCACCCCGGGGCTTTCTAGAAAATAACGGCTGTGCATTTATTGGGATCTCGCCCGACAAGCGAACCCTTGTTTCACAAATGGCCCTGGGATGAGGGCCTCATACCTCCCATGTCACTAGAAAAAAGCTTGTCCATTACAACAATATGTTGCCATTCATGGTGAGAAAATGCATAAATATATCATAATTTTTAGACAATTGACAACCAAAATGATTTATTTATGCATTTTCACGCCACTAGTCGCAGTGGCCAAGTCGCAATGGACCGTTGATATGGACAAGTTTTCCGACTAGTGTACTAAACAATTACCCCTAATCAAGGCAAAACCGGGTCATAAATTGGGTCCACTAAATACCATGATAGGTATTAGGCACCCGCGAGCCTCAGTACGCTACGGCCGCTACGACGAGCTAGCGGCAGCAGGGCAAGCTGTGGTCGCAGACGCCGGTCAGCGTCTGCGATGCCTCACGTGCTCGCCCTCTCGGCGTGACTTGCTATGGGTCGCAGGAGCTTGTCAGCGTCTCCTCGGCGTCATGCGAAGGTCATCTCGGCGTCAATCCCTTCGCCATGGTCGCAGGTTACTACTCTGCGACATGACGGCGACGTCGCCTTCTCCGACGACACCTCTCCCACATACTCACCGCCTCCTTCGATCCCAACTTAGATCGCTGCATTCATTCCCTCATTCCTTCATTCTTCCCAGCTTCAAGGACTCTGCTACACTACTTACTCAGCTCCAACATCCATCATCAATCTCCATAGTGGCAGGCGGTTCTTCTGTCGTCAGCAACAGAAAAAGTTCGTATTTCTTATTTGGGAGGAGCTGTTCGACCGGCTGCAAAGGCGAGGGAGTGGAGTGGAGTGGAGTGGAGTGGCTGGTTGTGTGATGATCAGTGCCATAACTCCGCCATTTCCATCCACATTGGTTTGCAAAACTTATAAACGTTTGAAGAACTTAACCCTTTGCAGACCTGGTGTTGCTGGCATTAGCTAAAGTCAAATATCACAGGTACTTCAGCTCGAGGAGATACAGTAGCGGAGGTGATATAAGCCTATTTTGTGTGCATATTCTTCACAAGTTTGCGATATAAGTTTATAACATCATGGCTGATACTGGAGAGCACGAAGAGGAGTTTGTAGGACAGCATCAACATCAGCAGCTACAAATGATGGAGGCGGAAGGGGAGCAAGGCAGCAGATATCCTGCAGATGATCACCAGAATGTCGATTCGATGCGAGACTTCTGGAGGATTAGTTCCGACCGCGTTGCAGCCATTGAAGGTAATTAAGCTCTAAAACTTCGAGTATAGGAACAGTTTTGCCGGAGTTTCTCTTAGTCACTCTCAGAAACTGCAAAATATTTGAACATAACCCTCCGGCCTCAGCTGCCCAATCATCTTGTGGACTATATCCGAAGTTTGACATGGATTAAGTAATCTCCATCCCGAAACTAATTAATTAGGCAGCAGCTAATTCGACAAGGACTACTGCCTACAAACAACATCCTCACATGTGAAGGGAAAGCTGTTTCTTCAACGACATTACAAGTACTCCACCTGGTACATTCAATGATAGTGCATCAACGTGCTGAAATTAGTGATACTAACATTAATATGTCAACCAGTGGCCTCAATATGGGCTTCGATGCAATTGATCTGTTGTTGTGATGTCTACACAGAGATTCAAGAAGGAGACGAATATGAGGAACAAGAAGCAGATGCCCATTGGCATCAGCAAGTTGGGGAGCACGGCGCAGCACTCCGCCCTTACAGTTTTGTTGAAGAGATGTCAACAGAATCTGACATGCATGATGAGCAGCAGCAGCAGCAGGAGCAGGGTATAAATCCTACCGGCCAGCACGCGTTTTACGAGTACAGCTTTTACCATCCCAGCTATAACGTCGACATGAGCAGCAACAATCACATGACAAGCTCCGACACCAACTTCGGAGTGACAGCCAATTACATGCCGGCTGCCCCTCATGCAGCGGCCGAGAGTAATCATCAAGATGTTGTGATGAGACCAGTTGCATCTGTGATGAATCCGGCGGCGATGATGAATATGGCTGGCAGTTATAACAATATTTTCCCAGGCGCTAACAATAATAATTATATTCCAAATGCCACCGTGATCTCGAATGTGAATGGCGAGGTTCAACTTATGCAGTCGTCGGCTGCAGGGATGAGTTTGAATCGAGACATGAAGGAGCTTCGGCGGGAGCTTCTGTGTCCCCGCTCTTCCGATCTTTTGCTGGCGATAACCAAGTCTGCTACTCGTATTGTGCAGGAACATACAACAACATCGTCTGGATCGTTGTCGGGTGCTTCCAGCGATGCAGACGACGAGATTGCTGAGCAGGCAAGTTCATGGAAATCGTATATTCCAAATGAGCTAGCTGGCTTGCATGGCAGACTTCCATAATATTCTTGCAGATAATCAAATTATGCAAGTGGCCTGCAATATGCCCAAAGGAAACTGAAATTGCAGTTGAGCAAGCACATCGAAGACATACCAAGAGGGGACCAAGAGCGAACTAAATGCAGAATTAAAGAAGCTCAAGCTTCGATAAGTGTCTGTATCATTGATGCATCCACTCAGGAACTTCATAACTGTGTCAACCATTTGACATTGCCAGTTACCAGTGCAATGCCATTGATTGGTAGTGAAGATTCAGGCTAAAATACTATGTCAAAAGGCAAATATCTTGTGGGCAAATCAATTAAGCGAATTCTAAACAACAACAATCTCAAGTTTAGACACACACACACACACACACACATATATATAAGTAATTATACAGTGTCACAAGAGCTCCGCCTTACCGGAGGCAGATAACCCCCGTGGATCATGAACAAAAACACTATAATTCACAGATTGATGTACTTCTCCCAATTCACTAGCAAATTACCTCACAGGTGATGCGCTACATGGAGGTCCCTGCTTGTGATGCAGACAATAATGATTTTTGTAACAGTTTTGTATTGTTGAGTGGAATCTAGGTTAATGTTGCGGTATGTAAGTCCTTTTTGTAACAAGCTGTGATAATTACATATATTTCATCTTCACTCTGTAGCAGGAACAGTTGATGAACCCGGACGAGAGATCAGCTGCAGAACAGTATAGTCGAGCGGCCATCGTTGAGCATCCTTTCTACGCCGAAATGGTGCTCGCTCATGTGAGAATCTACAAGGTATGATCTATCGAATTCATCATGTCCCCCTCTTCTTGCTTTGGTGCACTTAATCCCGATTGCTTTAATTTTACCTCGGCAATTAGTTATGTGCAGTTGAGAAAGGAGGTTTGGTTCATTGAAGAAATATTTAAGCAAACGTTTGACGTGGGCTTGAGTTGATCCCTATCCCGGGGTGGCAACTCTTTCTTCCTAAAATAGCAGCTCTAAAATTTTATTCTTTCCTGATGCACCTCAGAGTTTATGATTTGATATTATGGGTAGACCTGCACAATGTGTAGAAAGGATATTGAGAGGAATCCAATGACACCATATAGTAAGTGTTTAGATCATCAAAGTTTTGTCCAGACCTCCAAAAACGGTTGGTTTGAAAATTTGTAAGAAACAAAGCTTCTTAAACAGTCTAGGAGTCACCGCATATGGAGACCTCCTAGTTCTCAGAAAATTAAATTCTAAAATCTTAGTATACATTTGATATGATATCTTATGATAAGAGCACATTCTTCTTATTAGAAGTTCTAATACTTTGAATCTCAGCTCTAAATTAGATTCTTACAACGGTACAAGAGTTGCCATGCCGGTACCCCTATCACCCTTCTCTTGACATTCCTGCTCTCCTGATAAGGGATTCTTTCTTCCTTCCTGGACGTTTTGGTATTCAATAAGACCGGCAGCTTAACAGTCATATATTAGTATATAATCAGCTTCCCTTACATTACTGCACATGTGGTTCTTGAACTATAAAGTATAAATCCATAATTTCCTTCATCAGAAAAGGGTAGTACTTCTAGCTACAAGTCTTGCTGACGTTGAATTCTGAATTGCTTTTGAACTGCTGCTTGCATGGTGCATGTGTGAACTGTTGTTGCGTTTCCCATGATATATGCATAGAATCCACGAAAGACATTACTTACCTGAGATAATAAAGTTATTCTTTCAGTGATTAAACTACATCATGCTTTAACTGAATTCAAAATTGTGACCGATCATCACCAATTTCCTCTATATTCTGTCTGCAGGTCGGGGCGCCAGCAGGATTGCGTGCTAAGCTGGACGATCTGACAAAGAAGTATCAGAGGTATCAGGATGCAGGAGAAATCTCACAGATTGGAGATGACCCTTCTTTGGATCACTTCATGGTATTTATATATATCACCCTTTCCTTCCCTTTCCTTAAATCCTTTCTTCTCTCCTAGCTATTAATTACAAACAGGGTTAACATTCACCAAACTTAACAATATTAGAGTTATCCTTTAATTCAACCGTAGCTTTGGTTGGAAGTTGGTTAATTGTTTTGCACATAAAACTTTCCATGTTCAGTAAGTGTTGAAGTTCTAAAGACAGGTGACCCCTGCGAGTGCTATGTCACATAGTTGCCAACCCGGGCTTTGAGTGCAGAATGTCAAAATTTCCTCAAATAAGTCGAGATGGGTATACCCCTGTCTTTAAAAAATTGCTTCTTATGCTTGAACTACAAATGACGTCGTCTGAAAGTCGAAACGTTTTCTCATTCAGACCACAAATCATATCAATGGATTCCTCCCAATCCCTCTTTCCAATGTCTTCCTCGTCTTTGTGCAAGAACAAATCGCCAATTCCATTAGGAGCATTAGGAGTGAATTAGAAACAACTGTTGTAATTTAAGGAAGAGTAATTGCCACCCCAAGACTCAAAAAATCCATGCTTACAATGTATCTAGCTACTAGACCCCTCATCAGTTCTGCAGAGGTTTTCTATGCTAATCATGTATTAATCTGATCTACTGTACCTGACGAGTTGAGATTTAATATTGTGATTTATTATTTGCACAGAAAGGCTACATAGACCTGTTATCAAGGTTCCAGGAGGACATGCGGGAGCCTTTCAACAAGTTCATGGCGTACAAGGATACAACGACCAAAGAGCTCGAAGACATCTGTGGCCACTATGTGGAGAGTAAGCATACTACGTTATGTCTATCCTTCCACTTTAATATGTATCCTAATCTATCCAACGAATTTTCCCAAACCGGCATTTACATAATGAACTCGATCGTTACTAATTAATTAACCTACTTCAATACTATTTCCCCTAACACTGTCACAAAATTCAATGCTGCATCCATAGAGGTCAATGTGGGGTGCAGGATCTCCTATACAGACTAGCCCTGGTAAGGTTAATCTAGCTACGTATTGTCCCAGACAATGCCACATGTCATCATGTGATTGCTTCTAACCGGTAATAGATGATCTGGAATTGCATTCAGACAGGGATGTGCCCAATCAAACCTGACCGTAGGGTACACTGTGTCGTAGGGTATTCGTATATATATCGTAGGGTGCATATGTGTCTTGTACATGGCATGCGTGCATTCAAGGATTGGGTACCGTATGTGTGACCGTATATGTACCGTATGTCTGTCCTGGAAGAATAGAATTTGTGGTATAGTAAGAACAGGGAGGACAGAAACAGTGACGGCAAAATCTAAGGTATGCGGCCCTATTGTGGCAAGGCTTGTAGTGAAAGAAGGACACTAATGATAGACACATGTCGCGATGAGATTGGATTATGTGCTAAGAATATAAACACCTTCTAGGTTCGGTAGTTAACACGTTTGGAAGCGCCTATGTGATTGTTCGAAGAGAAAGGGGACCTTCACTTGGACCTTTCACGACTTTTGCACACCAACCCCAATTATGAAATTTTCACAACTGAAAGTGAGATGCAAGAGCTATAATAAGGGGTGAAAGTTAAGATCCTCTTTCTCCTTTGAATGATCACATAGGCTCTCCCGAGTCCCAAGTGTGTTAATTGTTGAACCTAGAATGGTGTTTATAGTTATAGCACGTACTTAGTCCAATCTCATTGTGACATGTGGACCTTTATGATGTCTGTCTTTATAAACTACTAGCCTTTCCATATACTACAGCTCAAATATAGGAGTCCAATTAAGAAGAGCAACGACATGTAAAGCGTACTTGTACCTCGATAATGAACAGTCATTATATGATTTTGATCCCATTCAATCATAATTTTTTTCAAAGTTCATGTATTATTGACCTCAAATGATTACCACACACAAATGCTAAGGCCACAAATAGGTAGGTGATATGATCATTCTTGTATGTGAAGCTAGATAATTTAAATGCGATGTGACTGCTACATAAGTCTAATGGCGTGGGTGTTAATTATGGTCCAATTTTTGACACTGAGCAAGGCTGTCAAATACCAGCCCAGTTAATTACTACAGTTTTCATTACTTCCAATGAAGCTGTTGGGGAGGTCTCCATGGTTTTCCGGGTCCAACCTACCTGGCTTTTATATAGAAAGTATAATTGCGATTAGTGTGGTGCACACTAATTTTCAATTCCACTGAATGCATTATTTTCTTTTAAATATTCTTCTATGCCACAAGATTGCATTTAGGTTCCATGATTTATTTCTATAGGAAAGTTATTTAATGGGAAAGGACGCTCTTATATGTGCGTCATGTGGCGACACCGCCACACCTTGGTTACCACAACTAAACGATAATACGTTTGTTTCCTTAGAATTGTACAAAAATCTTCATGCAAAGCATAAACATTATTCAGATCCATAACAATGCTCTGTGGGACTGACAATATTCCATGAAATATTCCCGAATATTCCCCACATTCAGCCCAAATGTGGGAATATTTCATGGGATACTTTCAGTCCCACATAACACTGTTATGGATCTGAATAATGTTATGAGACCATCAATGTAGAGAAATATGAAAAAGAATCAGTATAATACTTTGTATGGAAGAATCCTGCTGAATTTACTGGCAACAATCTAGTTGGAATGTTTCGATGAGAATTAAATCTATAGTATGGTCTCTGTATAGAGCAATACGTAATTCATCAAGGATAATGAGAACCTCAGACTGCAAGCAGTATTGGCTGCTGTAATTTTCTCATTGATTACAAAATCATCTACTCTTTTTTCAAGATTGTTGTAAGTTTGATGAGAATATATAAGTGTGGTGCCCACATTAATAGCACTTCAGTTTTGTATACTACTTCAGGTTTGTATACTTTGGACTCGGACCCTCGTGTGAACTCCTTGGATCCAACATCTTGCTCCTAACCAATTGGGTTGTTTGATTTCAAAGTTTCTATTGTCTTGGAAACTTGGGGTCCCCAACACCCCTCAATGGATCTTAAGCTTTGAGAATGGATTGTCAAACTTGGAGGAGTAAATTTCTTGAGTTGGGACCAATGAAATTTAACGGGAAAGTGATGCCAAATTAGTGTCACTTCATTTTTTCATATCTTGAACCTGACCATAGTGTAAACTCCTTCGGTTCAAAATTATGCTCTCAACCAATAGGATCGTTCGATTTTGAAGTTTTTTTGGTCTTGGACCCTTGAGTGGGCTTGCATTGACGCTCGGGTCCAAGAAACTCAGGGTCCAAAACACCCCTCAATCAAAACACCCCTCAATGGACCTTAAAGATTACTTTTGGACTCCATCTTTGAGAATAGATTATCATTCGAGGAGGAGTGTTTTCTTGAGTTGCGACCGACAAAATTTAACGGGAAAGCGATGCCAAATCAGCACCACTACTTCTTCTTCTTCTTCTTCTTCTTCTTCTCATATCTTGGACCCGACCCTGATGTAAACTCCCTCAAACAGTCCAAGAATTATGCTCTCGACCTTGAATAGGATCGCTCGGTTTTGGAGTTACTTTGGTCTTGGACCCTCAAATGTAGACCCACTTTTGTTTTTTGGGTGCAGCTCGACCCGATGAGGAGGATAACTATGGATTCAGGTTTGCTATTGGACCCTTGGAGGCGAGCAGCCCGCAAGAGTGTGGGGATGACCTGGAGTCGTTGGACATTGCCAATATCATGTACCCGTTGGACGTCGACGAAAGCATTGTCATCGACGCCACCGCGTCCGATGCCGAGATCAAGAAACTGCTTCAGAAGAAATACGGCCGGCACATCGGGAACCTCAAGGCCGAGTTCCTCCGGGTTCGCAAGAAAGGGAAACTGCCTTCCAATGCCCGCCACATCCTCAAGAATTGGTTCAACCACCATGCTCACTGGCCTTACCCTTCGGTAAGTGCCGCAAAATTCAGTTTCATCCCGGTTAATAATTCCGAATCTAATTTATTTATTAGGTACTACTAATTCTTGGACTTTGTTGTAACAAACTTGTCTAGTAGTTATTGGAGTTATGCTTTGATTCAACAGAGTTTTGGTCGGGAGTTCGTTGTTTGCGAACAGTGCTTTTCATGTTCGGTAAGTGTTCGATGCATGCTTGGAGTCGGTGTGGAGGTTTGAGCGAAGGACACCTATGTTTAGTGTGGATCTAAGAATGGACACCAAAAAGGCATCAGACTTGTCCAAAAGAGATCGGACTGCGTTCTCAAAACATTGTTACCTAGGGATTCTAGACTCAGTGGTCTATGCAATTTTTTTTTAAAATTTTTTTTTGGGGGGGGTGGACCTAGGTATATGATGGTTTAAGAAGAAAGAGAATCTTCAATTTGATAGTAAAATAAGGTGTTCATATGAGGTCCCAAATTACAAGGAAAATGGATGCAGTTAAGTTCGATTTGTCTCCCTAGTCAATAATCAATATCACACTTAGATTAGGTACGTGACCCATTGCGGACACTTCCAACTCCACATATGGTTGGATCTGATTGGGCAGTTGGATCCCATTGGAAATTATCTCATCCCATTAGCAATTGCGAAACACGCAGATAGTGATTTAAAGTTTCAGAATCGGAGCTCGGATCCAAAAGCTATAAGAGGTCTAAGTGATGATTCTCTCCCTCTTTAAGTTTCTATTTAAGTGATCACAAAGGCCTTCCCCAACTTTGTTCGCTACTGAACCTAGAATGGTGTATATATGTGGAGCACACAGTCCAATCTCATTCTGACCATTTGATGAGCATAAGAATCTTGACACTTTGAAATGAATAAGATGTTCATATGAGCTCCAAAAATTATGAGGAAAGTAGCTACGGCCTTGATTTTGAATTTGTTAACCATTTCATACTAATCGCATGTTTCATATCTTAGGAGAAGTGGGCTAGACAGAGAGAGTGACCATATAAGATCCATCTACCTTACTACATTTCAAAACATGTGCAGGAATCGGAGAAGACGTATCTGCAGAAAACATGTGAATTAAACATGAAACAGATCAACAATTGGTTCATTAATGAGCGCAAGCGCCACTGGAGCTGTGAGGGGAAATGCATGCATCCCAACACCAAGTTTTACAGCAACGATGACTATGGTGATCACTCCGGCCACTTCTTTGAGCCATAAGTAGCTTAGATCAAGAGCCATTAGATTCCTCTCAAACGGAGTTCTTACTTGAAGGGAGAAAAATCACAAAGTTATGTATAATTACTAGTGCAGGCTAACTTACTTTGCTTACATGCCACCATTTTGGGCTGCAGTGTACACAAATATAAGGTACTAGATTATAAACGTTTTTCTTTGAATTTCAAACACCTGAGAAGCCAATGGACTTTCAGAACCGGAAGCAAGCCAGAATCTGGTAGGTAGTTTTCTTGAATAGGACTCCTGGAAGTTTAAGATCCGGGAGGTAAGTATTGTGGCGAGGCTGGGATAAAGGCTGCCTTAGATGTAAGTTGAGTTAGCTCCTCCTGCTATAATTAAGTTAACTTGTGACCAGTATGCTTAGAAACGGTATGATATATGCATCAACAGGAGTAAAAACAATCATGTTTTTGTAAACATATGTAAGTAATGGTTTTTCATTGTCAAATTTCTTTGCTGTGTTTGTTGCTAACAGTATATTCTATACGTGTGCTGATATCTAATCGTAAAGCTTTCAAAACAATTTAGTTTAGATGTGACCTGTAGACTTTCATCGCGTCAAATTTTCCACTACATCTATTCAAGTTGTCCAGATTGTAAACATGAACAATGCCAACAGCAGACTGTGATACAAGTCACACATAAATTGCATACATGTTTGTTGCAAACAATCTACATTCACCTTTCTATTCTACTGGCTTACAAGCAAGCATCAACAACAAAGAATTATCAAAATGACCACTTCCAAGAAACTCACTTGACGCCTCCACATATACAATTTGCCAAGGTTGAGAAAAAAACATCCCAAGCTTGATCAAGCATCTTCCTTCTTGCCTCATGCTTGGCGTGCAATCAAGTCCATTTGTAAGCTCCCTCACTCCATGGCTTATCAACAGCTAGGATAAGAGATTCTTGCACAATCATGATATCTTAGCCTACTAAGCTATATAAATCACCATCCTAATTCGTATCTAAATCCCACCATGTTCATAAATTGCAAACTCCTTTGTGTAGGCCTTGTAATGGATTTTCATATCAAGAAGACTTTAGTATGTATTTGCTTATTCAACAAAAGCAAGTGAAGACTTGTAATTCTTGCTAGTGTCCAATACGTGTGTACGCACCTTGAATAAAACCTTCATCAAGTTCCTCATCCAGGACTCACCAATATTTGTCCGCTGAGGTTGTTTCTTTCTTGAAGGTTTAGTGCAACAACTTCAGCTTTTGCAAGGTGACAACTAAGAAACATCTTCTATGCCATTCTTTATTGCTCGAACTACAGCTCGAACTATACGAATAAATTACCTGCCTTGAAAAACGGCAGGAATTACAGTCTGTAAACCACAAAGCAGTATTCATAGCTATAAACTCAGCACCATTGTATAATGTCAACCATCGAACGCTTTTGGTTTTGCAACTGAATGTCAGGGATAACTGCTTTCATGAACAGTGGTCAAAGTATCCGGTAAAGGCATCCTCAGAATACACATAATGTTAGTAGAACCTAGACTACTCTACTAAACAAGGTGCTTGCAAAGATGGAGATCTTCTACTAGCCAAGTTTTGAGCGTACAAATCTCTTTGGACAATAGATGACCATAGTCCCCAGCTTTGATGACTCTAGCCATCTTGAAAAAATTGTGTCAAAATCTCAAGTCTAAAAGCTCTAATAATTGTTCAAGAAAGAACTAAGAAGTAGTTATGACCCCGGAGCCTTGACCGGGGCAATCTTTTTGTCTTTCTTATCTTTCTTTTCTCTCTTCTTCAAAGCATCCATATGTGCTTTCAGCACAGTTGCATAAGACGTTTGAAATCGTTGATGATCTTTAGCTGTCAGCTGCATCCAAAGCATGTATCCTAAGTAAGAATCAAAGTGAGCAATTCTAACAAGTACGCCAGCTAATACAAATATAGCAGAGATACATCCTCAAAAGATACTTCTACAACCCAAGCAGAATGGACCTGCAGGGATACAAACAATCATGAGACTTGTGTATGCAAAAATAACTTCCACAGCTGGAAATTGCTTCATACACACTAATACAGCAACATGGATACCTCGTCACTCATGTTTTCCCCAACAGAAACCCAAGACTTCTACTTTCAAGTTTGCAAGGATATGCTTGTACTCATCCAATCTAATGTAGACAAGTGTTCATCAACACTTTTAACTTTGCACCCATTTCTTGTAGGATAAATACCCAATTAGTGTGAGATGATTAGCGATCCAAATCACGCCCATAGTCATTTTCCTCATAATTTTTGGAGCTTGTATGAATTGAAATTTCTTGTGCTCAGTAAAAGGTCATGAAGCCTCCCTCAATTATGTTGACTATTGAGCCTAGAATAAATAACATATTTTGAGCACGTAGTCCAATCTCTTAACACATGTCTTTTAGGTGTCTGTTCTTAGATCCACACCTAACCACACACCACTCAAATATAGGTGTCCACATTTTGATGGTGTTGGGTTGAAACCGGTCTACTTTGCTAGAAAAGAAAGAGGGATAAGAGCTTACCGAGCAGCTGATCTTCTTCTTGCCATCTGTAGCTCGGACTAAACAGCGGAATTCAGATGGCTCTGGCACTTTTGCAGGTGCTTCTTCAATAGTTTTCCGCTTCTTCTGCCGCTGGAGAGTTGCTACAGTTACCAACCACATTAAATATGTGATTAGGCCACCTGAAATTGATGTCTACGGACAATAACAAAGTTGAGATCATGAACTTGGCCCCTGCAGTGACTACTGCAACCTTTTCTTGTCCCACCACTTCCATGCTTAAGGGGTACTTTACACTAGAGCTTGAGGGTCCATGACCATTGGAATCAAAAATATCACATTAGTGGAAAGGGCAAGACCGTCCCACTTCACTTTAACACTAGAGCTTGAGGGCCTAAGAAACCAAAGAAGTTTAAAATGGATGAACAAACCTACATGGAGTCCTACATGGCATGAATTGGATACTGTTTCATGGTCTACCAGCTTTTGCGTCAAGCCCACCACAAAGAGGTGGGTCTTACACAAACCTGGAGACCAGGACACTTCAAAACATGATCTCAAAACGCAATGGAAGGGCGCACATAAATAGGATGCTGATAAGAATAGAATTCGGTTAAGAGCCCGCTGTCTTTACACTACACTTAAAGCCAACGTCACCACATACAATCCAATTTCTTTCTAATTTCCATAATACGGCCTTTGGATGAGTTTCCAGGGTCCTCAAAGCACAATTTCATGATCATAGCCCTTAGCCATAGTGTAAAGACAGTGGCCCTAAGAAAAGACAGACACAAGAACCTCATACCAAATTAGGACACCACAACTAGAGTACATAGTCCTTGCTCAGTAACTAGTCCTAATCAACTAGAATAAGGACTCCCAAGCCCTAATTGACCAATCATCATACTTGTTGCAACTCCTAATCACTTCACAACTCCAGCAGAAGTAGAGGGAAAGTAGAATTGATTACAGCGTTTGAGCGTAACCCACACAGTCCCCGAGTTCTTCGTCTGCTCGTACAGCTTCGTTAGCTCATTCAAGAATGGATCTAAATCTAAAAGCACCTGCAACAATGACACAAGCCATCCATCTTTAAAACAATTGCAAATCGGGACCAAAACCACTCCTGCTTCCCAAATCCTGAAACCTCTCTCTGTATGCAAGCAAGCTCAACCCCGTCAACATGAATGACGGATTCTTCAATTCATAGCAGCAAGTAATTCCACATTACTTGGAACGAATCACCAGACCACTCGATCCTAACTCTCAAACCCGGAAATCTAATAGCACCTACAAGTCATGTCACCCGCGTAACATTTTAACCCTAATGGTTCCCAAACCCTAAAACTCTGCTTAGACCGCAAGCTCAACCCCTGTTTTGACTCCCCACTTCGAAACATCAATGACAGATTCTTCAATTCGCCACAGAAAAACTAAAGTAGCAAGAAAATATCGCAAGAGACCGACATCACTCGTAACAATTGAACATCAAAACAACTAACTCCTAATCTCAAACCCTAAATCTTCAATAAATCCTATGCAACACAGCCAGCCACTCAGCCCCTGGTTCCAGGGCTCTTTCAACTTGAATTCCGGACTATTTCAATTCGCAGTAAACATGAAGTAGCTAGAATCGGAGACGCATGCTTGCAAGTTGCATCCCCCAAAATCAGCAAAAACCATTACAAGTGATACAGATTTACGGATATTTCATGTCATTGGCTGAAATTTAGAGAATCGGATAGATACGGCAGAGGCATTCAGGAATAGAATGTGTTCGTAGAGTCTGATGGTAAATTGCGTACCATCGTGTTCGGTAGATGCGATGACGAGAGCGTCCAAAGGCAGAGTGGCGAAGAGCTCCGACGAAACTAAGCAGACTGATGCTAGTCTTGCTTGAGTAGCCGGGTAGGAAGACCTGGTAAGGAGACCGAGTAAGATGACCGGGTAAGGAGACCGCGTAAGGATACCGAGTTCGGGGACCAGGTGACCGGGTATAACGACTCGGTGGACAGGGAGGCGGGTATAAGTTCCAAATTCGGACTTCAACCTGGTGAACCAAAAGATGCATGTTGGATGGGCCTTACTTAGGCTCCGATCACACATCCCAGTTAAGGCTCCGGTTGCACATCCCAGCTAACCTATATGAGAGCTAATCTATCTCACAACCGCATCACCTAAGGCAAGTGTGCCAATGACCGCACGGTCAATCTTCAAATCCTTGTAAATAATAATTTACAAGCTTAAATCGTTTCAAATTTTGAAGGATTGTTAATTGTGAAGTGGGGATTCTCCTTCAAAAAATAAAATTAAAAGATATTATGATTTGTGAAAGCTATCACAAATTGAATCTAGACATACACAGGTGGATCTCAAAAGCTTATTAAGCCCTTCACTGCACACCGTGCGGTACCTATAATAAAACACCTAATAGTGATGGTGTCGAAGTTCCCTCGGGAGTTCTCATGAATGAAATTTGTGCGGTGGGTGTGCGGTGGGTGTGCGGTGGGTGTGTGGTCCTTAGGTTGCGTTCAGTCATTGGCACACTTACCGTAGTTAAAATTAAGATTTAAATAAAAGCTATCAAATTAGAAGTCAAATAACTTTTGGGACCTTGCTTTTGTGAAGAAATCTTAACTCACACATACCCCCAATGCTACAGTAATTAATTTTTTCAAATGAGTAGCTCAAGTTCTTTTTTGAATGCCCGTCTTCATCTCTTCTACGTTTCGCTACGAGGTGGACCACACTAGTTCTTACATTGTCCTAAATTATATATTTTTAATATATAATAATATATAATAGTATTAAATTGTCACTTTGATGTCATAATTAGATTATTTTATTTTATTTTAATCATGATGAAACACAAAGGGTGTGGACCACAAAATTATAAGGTCTCATAATTAGTGTCATGTTCAAAACTTCTTCACTCGGTCAACCTTTGGTTAGTGGTAACTGGGATGTGCAACCGTGCGATCAGTTAGCAAGCGTACAAGTTAGTTGATTTCACTAACTCATATTGTTAGCTAAATCTCTTAAGTAGGTGGTGCGCCCATGATTTCAATTAGCTAAAACTTTGGTTAGCTAATCTTCACTAACTCGTAAGTTAGCTAACTCTCTTAAATATGTGGTGCGGCGCAACCCTTATATGATTACTTTTATTTTTTCCTACCTATTCTAGATTGATTATCCCAATTTAGTGTTTGTTACTATTCAAAGCCACACAATGCTATTACTATTTCATGAGAGTGTAATGTTTTACCAAGCCAAATCGTTTATGTTCTATGATGTCCAAACAACCTATTGAAATTTTGTTAGTAATAATCAAACTCTTGAGTAAGATGTTATTGCATTGCATGATTCCAAATATTAACTAATTGGGATAATCAATGTAACATACTCCAATTTGTGAGGTTGAAATTTTTGTATGTCTGCCCAAAAATAAAATAAAAGGAAGACAACTTTGATGTTGCCACTGGTGTGAATTATGGTGTTGAATATGGTGTTGAATATGGTGTGAATTATGGTGTGAATTATGGTGCCAATGTTACATTTTCGAGTTGGTCTGAATTTGTATATGTAATCCAAAAACAAGCATTATGAGAATTAGAGGGGCCCTGATGAGTACCACCTCCTTGCAAAGATGAACACCTTGAATAGCACAAACAAGCTAGCTGACACTTATCTCCCCTTGGCGAGCTCCTAGGTTCCCACATGGTTATTTGACAATATCCAGTTCACCCAAATACCCCCGCTTATGATTAGATGGATCATAAGGTTGAGGCATTTACAACTAATAAAATAAGAGAGTTTGCATCTATTTAAGAGGAGTAATAGTAGGGAATTATTTTTCTTGCAAAGGTAAACAAATTCTAAGAAAGTGCAATTTTTTTTTCTCATGAATATGGAAATTGCTACAAAATTTGAAAGGGTAAAGTTAGGGTAATACATAGTCGATCTATAGGTTAACATATAACCACTCATATGAATTCTAATGCTTGGCTACGATAGTTGTCAGAGCTCTTAAGAGGGTAGTCAATCACAAGCCGCCACCAAATAGACCTTGATTATGTTTGCCTGAAATATATAGATCTCATCCATGTCAACATTACATGACCCTAGTGAGCGGTTAAATGGACCTCATCGACTATGGATGCCTCAACCTTAGGTGTTGGTGGGAGGACACCCATCCGAGCATTGTTTGGTTTTAGGTGCCTTAACTTTGAAGTTCTCATGGGATCCATGTGTATCCACAAATGTTCATAAATAACCCATGATCTGCCTCATAAAGTTTGGGAGCTAATTTCAAATCGTTATGAAGCATCAAAGTCCACTCACATCGAGCCATAAGAAGGCAACATATCTAGACCCCCCCCCCAATGAAATGAAATTGATTTTAAAGTCCTAGCAGCCAAAATGGCTAATGGGACTAATATTACATCGTGATGGTTTCAAACAAGCTAATTCTCTAGAGTGGCGGAGTGCAATAGCCTCCGTGAGATAGAGGCTAATATCAACTTGGTTGTCCAATTAAAAGAAAGACTTGAGGCTCCCTAGGACTACATTCTCAAATAGTGATGGAAACTTGTCTCTAATGGGCTTATGCCCCTTTCCCACTTGACTTTAGCTTAGCCTAAATGTTGTTCCAAAAACACGGCCTTCACACCATCAATGCTATCCGGTCCCAAGCCTAGTTGGCAAAGGACGTGGCATGGTTTTAAAAGCGGAGGTTTTAAGCTTCGAGCACCAACCTTCCCATCGGTACCTAGAGATGAGGCAAGAATGTAGGACCTTTAGAAGTGTTGCCTCCAGCCTTTGTAATTGGTTGCTTTTAGTCTTAGCTATGAGGGCACGAGGAGCTCCGTTAACAAAAAACCGATGGTAAGATAGATGAGTGGCAAGGCATTTGGGATGGGATAAAAACTATTCAACATGTCATTGCTTGGTAGATAAAACAATGAACATGTGTGTAAGCTACTTAACTAAATCCTACTTGAACATCTCCGGAGCAAGTTCTTGTGAGTGCACTAGGATAGTTGGGTCCCTCTGCCAAAACCGAGAGAGGTTTACCCGCTTGTTAGGAAAGACTATGATTATTTGGTAAAGACATGTGGGATGGGCCGCCGTTATTTAGGGGACATTCCAACATGAAATGTGCCTCGTTTTCAATTGCATTATAGGAGCAAAAGTGGCATAGTCTAGTATCTCTTAGAGATAGGGATAGTTGATTATCATCCAGTTTCAATGGCAAATCTATGGTTTGAGGTGTGGTAAGCGGCGATGATCTTGCGTTGTGGTGGTGTCAATGGTTGCTTCAAGTACACTTCACATTTGTAATTGAGAAAATCCTTGAGGTGGAGGTAATTTAGTTTCTTCCCTAAGAGATGGAAAGAGTTCCACTCTTTAGCAAGAAAAACCTTCATGATATCATCATATGTTATTTTAAATGTGGTTGCGTTGTCGTGGGTGTCCCAATGGGATAGACCCCATGATGTCTTCCACATGGTTGTTGATTTGTGCTAGGTGTTAAATCCTTGTTCAACTAGGTGTCGGGAAAGTGAGGTTGCTTTACTGACTAACCAAGAAGGGGATACGTGGGCGAGCCGTTGTTGAAAGCATATAGTGAGCTTGAGAGAGTGTAATTCTTTGGGAGGTTCTCCAAATCTGAACAACAAAATATGATAAGTTGTCGAAGAACGCACTTTGACATGAGACATCATATGGATCTTCATGCCCTTCTTGAAAACCTTCCAATGAGAGTTTTTCAAGTTGCCTCCCCATATTTTAGTGCCATATGTGAAAGTTGGAAGCACCAAGCCTTGAATAGATGGGATTTGAGTTCCCAACATGTGACTCCGACTACTGCTTCTTTCCTTAAAGTGCCCATCAAGGCTTTCATACCCGTGATTCTTCGCTTTTTACTAGATGGCTCAAAGTATCCATGTGAATAAAAATCAATCCCAAGGTATTTGTATTCATGAGTTATCTCAATTGGATCCTTGTTTAGGCAAAAAACCTATTGATTTAATTTTCATTTGTTGCAGCCAAATATCATGATTTTAGTCTTAGATAAATTGACTTCAAGGCTAGAATAAGTGCAAAACTCATAGAGCTTGTTGAAAAGTCTTTGTAGGCCTGCTCCAAATTTCGAAAGTATAACAACATTGTCAACATAAAGAAGAATGGCAATGAATGTGTTAAATAAACATGGAGAATCCCCATCGATCTCATCCAAATACGTTTCAAGTTCATCAATGTACAAGCCAAATAGTGTGGGAGAGAGGGGACATCCTTGTTTAACACCGATGTTTGACAATACTTCACCAGGTGTGTCACCATTTATTCGAATTATTGCATAGACTATGGTATACATGGCTCTTACAACATGTTGTAAATGAGGTGGTATACCTAATTGTTGGAGGCGTGCCCAAAGCTTGTCATGTGGGACTGTGTCAAAAGCTTTTTTGAAATCAACAAAACAAGATGTTGAGTTAACAAATAAAGACTCAAGGTTTCTAACTTGTGTAAATTCATTGACAACCTAAAAACAATAGAAAGTTATTTTATAGTCTATTTTACTTATCTTTTGATGTTTAGAATATCCACATTGGACTATATTGAGTGGGCTCATTAGTGTGACTAACATTGTTTTTTGACGTTTGGTAAATATCTAAAAAGCATTCACATTTATTTATAATTTCTATCTTGTGCCAAAATTATTATATCTAATGAAGTAAATATTAGAAGATACACTCACACAAAAGCAACAAAACACATATCCATACACTTGCACTTGTCACCACATGTCCATAAGTGAAATTGAATTTATCTTAATAACTTGACAACCCCGTAATATTACTCAATACCCACTGTTTGTTTAGTGGGACCTCGGAATATGACAATCGGATGCTCGAAAAGCTGAGCATCATGCTCAGTAATGTTATGGGGGTGTCACGATAAAAAGTCACATTGTACAAAAGATTACACTAATGAACTTGTTTGGTGTAGTGTATTTAGTTAAAATTGATTGGCTATTGATATAAAGGTCGATTCAACTAAACATATAGAACCAAGGCTATACAATGTTTATGGTAGGTAATGCGAAAATTTACTCTTTTGGTTTCATTCCTATTCAACTTTTTCACATGTTCCAACCAACCACTGCGCGACATGTGGCACCCTGTCTCAAGAAGATTATTAAACTTACGGCCAAACTAATAAGGTGCCTACTACGGTAATGAAAGTTCGGCCTAGTTTTGTGACACTATGACGATTTCCATCCCATATTTCATTCTCATCCAAGGGTTTACATCATTCATCACGCGAGGGTTTAGGGTTTAAGGCTCTTGGCTCTTGGCAGATTGAGGAATGCATTCGGAGCTCTTACTCACACAGATGCGACGACGTAGTTTTGGTTGAAGAATGAAACGATAAATTGTGAAGTTTCTGAACTGCAATTCCCAATGCGGCAGGTGCCATGGGAGAGCTGGCAGCAGTGGCACTATGTGCGCTGCTGTTTTCTCTCAACTTCGACCACACAGATTACGGAAGCTCTGAATCGAGTAAGGGTTTAATGGTTTAGGGTTTAGGATTAAAGATATCTATCCGAAAAGAAAAGCGATGTTCATTGATCATCAATACAGTAACTGGATAATTTGCATTACAAGTTTTGAATGAACCAGGATTGAATTAGATGTGGAAGTTACTTCAGTAGTCTCCTCATTTTGTTTATTTGTTTAAAAGGAATTGTTTCCCTGATCTCAAAATGCAAGTGATCAGATTTCAATGTTTATTCAGTGTTGATGGTACAAACCCTTCAGAGTTCAACATCTTTCTGAAGTTTAGCATCTTTTCAGCGCTAACACAACATTCAGCTAATGTTTTATTCAACATTGGTTGAACTCATAATTCAACTTCTTAGGTCATGTTTCGATACGATAAACTGATCATCAAAACAGTAACCGGATAACTTTGCAGTTTTGGCTGAGTTTAGTTGCTTTGTTGGAACCAGGATTGAATTGGATGTGGAAGTCTTCTTAGTAGTCTCCTCAGTTTATGAAATTGCTTCCCAAGTGGACAGTGTTAAATGTTTATTCAGTGTTGATAATAAATGATATATACCCTTTAGGGTTTAACATCTTTTTAAAGTTATACACCTTTTCAGTGCTAACTCAACATTTAGCGATTGTTGAATTCTGAGTTCAACATTGATTGAACTCGTAATTCAACTTTTGAGGTCATCTTATGATACGTTAAACCATAGAACCAGAAGATAAAAATTGCAACCCTCTGTTTGGTAGGCATTATTACGATGTTGTGGTTTGATGTGATTGAATCAATGTGATTTTAGTGTTGATCTGTGAATTTTAGAAGTTTGTGATGCTCTCTATGGTCTTTTTAGCCAAGCTGTTTCTGGAATTAGGGTTTGTGTTCGCACTTTGAGACTGTGTGCAAATTCTCTGGGGCTCTCATTCTGATTTTTTGGGGCTGGGTTGTAGGTGTCTGCATGGAAAAGCAGAGGAGGTCTGCCAGTTGCTGTTGAAATCACTGCTGGGCTCATAAAAATCCACCTACAAGACTCATGCATAACGTACGTGGAGTTCCTACTCTTCCTTCATGCCGTCATTATTGAACAAAAATTAGAAAATTTGATCTAATTTTGCTCATAATTCACGTACTCAGTGCAGGAATCTCACAGGATGCAGCTTTATCCAATGAGTTGCTTCAAATGCTGTATGCGACAGCTATTATGAGGCAAGCCTCCATGTTCACACCCTCTTGCAAGGTGGAAGAGTTTTGCATTCTGTTAGGGTGGACTTTTGAGTGGTATTGGTTTGTAGAAGCCGTAGAATATAGATTTTTACTGAAATGTTTTAAAGAGTAGTTTTGTAATCAGGCATTCGTGAATTATTGCAGGTTAGTGAATGGAGTGGTGGATCAGGCAATAAAGCGGAACACATCTTCTGTTGCAAATCGTGCTGAGGCTGTCAGTCTTCCTCGGTCATTCGTTGATATTCGACATGGTGCGTTTGATTCAAGATGCCTCAAATTGCATGTGCCCTTTCTCTTCGCAGTAACAGGATGGAAAGTTTGTTCATTCATGTTTGTGAAATATGTAAGATTCCTTACTGGAGAAAGGGATTAATGAAGCCAATTACATTGCTAGCAAATTGTTACTCTTCTAAAGTCCTTGGTAACAAGGGCCCTAGGAGAGTAACAAGGAGAAAATTATGTCAAGCCAATTACTAGCAGTTCATCATGTTGATTTTTTGCAGGCTCGTCATGATTCCTTACACATTCTTAAAGACAGCAGTATCTGCTTATGCGACCAAGTACAAGCATCAAACAAACATCACTAGAAGGAATAAAAAGTGCACTGATGTAGATCTGAGGAGGTGAACATATTTTGCTACAATTTTATAGAAATTGTATCTTCAATCCAATTCAGTGCAGTAGCTCATTCTGACATATCCTTTTGGCTGATGACAGAAACATCTCATAATGAGCTCCCATCCCTACCTTTATTACGTCATGCAAGCAAACAGGTTCGACACTTCATACCATCATGTCAAAAAGTTTTGGGTCTTTCTTTTGGGGTTGAATATCTCATGTGATAATAAATGCTCCAGTTGATTACCCTGTGGTTTACTTAACACAAGTACAGGAACCTTGGACATATGTTGCAATTTAATAGTAATGACAAACAATTGTGCTCAGTGTTTATTACACTACAGGCTTTCCTGTAAGAAAAAAGTTATTACCACCTATGACAAGTAGAGGACCAAGGAAGAGCAATTATCTCACAAGCGCTATACACAACTTCCAATTAGGATGTCTTACATGGACGCTTTTTCAAGGAATGGAATATCCTTCAGGTGCTTCAATTGCTAGCAAGCCTTGTAAGAATACTTTGATGGAGACAGTTGCATTCATCAGAAAATTTATGTAATGATAATACATGTGCACACAATAAGCAAAAATTATAATTTGGACATAGAACTAATTATCTGAAGAGAGTTTTGCAATCATATCCACCACTGTCTCCAAAGAGAATTTAGGAACATGCTGTTCTTTCTGTTCTTAAGCATGTATTTTATGTCATGTGTGTTTCAGGCTCTTGAATGGCTCCAAGCAAATTATTGGGATGAACAGGAGCAGGTATTGCTTGAAACCCGGACGATCCTCAAAAGTAAGCTGGTTGAGCATGCAGGAGTGGTCTTGAACATATTTTCTATACAGCAGCTTTTGGCCAGCGAGGAAGGAAAGGGGCAAGATCGTAAACAGAAGATTTTAGCACTCAAGCGCTCTCGCAAAGGTGAGATTTCAAGAGATTGATGTTTTTGTACTTTACAATTTGATGTATTTTACAAGTTTTACAAATTTTACAAACATCAAAGGATTTTGAGTAAAGGAACTTGTGCATAAATTTGGCATAAACTAAATTTAAAGACTGATTGCAATGGATATGGATCAGAAATATCAGAATTTCCAGGTTAAGTTTTCTTTCTGTAGAAATTATGTTGACTTTTGGTGGGCGAGAAAATGAGATAGAGCATCTGCAAGGACAGTTTTTTTCTTTAGCATACCTGGTGTAGTTCTCAAAGTTAGATTTACATCTTGAATTAGTGTACTTGTTACCATTTTGTGGAAATCTTGTTGAATTTGAGGATGGAATAATGAAGATTTTATGGTGGTTATTCAATATCTGAAAACAGTTTTGAAGCGACAAAAACAAGCTTTGTTGAGAGAGGTGCTGGAGCTTGCTCAATTTGGCACCTCTGATGTGGCACGGCTGTTGCTGAAGCATATATTTTCAGCTCAAGACCTATCCCGAAACATTCCTAAGGGACCGTCCAAAATCAGCAAGTTGTCTTTTGGTTACAAGGATTCCAACTCAGAATCTGAAGGAGATGATGTTTCAGACATGATTGTCGAACTAGAAAACAACTGTGAAGCAGCCTGGCAGTATACTATTGGGCAGCTGTCAGAGCACATGCCCTATTTGCCAGCTATTCTCCTCTCAAGTCTTGTTGATATATTGGTTGATTGCAAGTCATCCCATGAACCATCATCAAGCGACACTTTGGGAGGGAAAAACATTTTTGATTTTGGTGAAGTTTTGCCTGCAAAGCTTAAATGTAAGAAGCAGGTTATGAGATGGGTGTTTTGGATTCTAGATCACTCTTCCGCGGATTTGAAAGCGCAAAAGGTGCCTCACGCAAGTCAATCAAAACTTACCTCGCAGATGATGCAAGCAGTCCTCCCACAGGATACCTTGAGGGAGCTCGCTCAGAAGTTTTTGAACAGCAATATGGATAAAGAGACCCTTGTCAAGCTTGTTTCCCGTATATCACAGCTCGTGAATGACATTTCTTTTGGCAGGCGTGCCAATCTGTTAGCACAGTGTAAAAAAATGGAGGGCGAGGAAAATGGAGGTGACTTCAGGGTTCAATATCGGACACAAGAAAGGTCTGTTTTATATGACTTTTCTTACCCAGTTATAATCTGTAAGTCTTATATTGCAACTATCTTTGGATAATACCTTTGAAGTTGTGTTTACACACAACCACCATGGTGGTTGAGTTGGGATTTGGGCCCACCTTCAAATACAACTATGATTTTATGTTTTGTTTACATACAACTACTCTTGTAGTTGAATAGTGGATTTGACTTCAATGATTGTCCCTCCTATTGGTGCAATTCATGGAGTTGGTACAAACAACTTATGGATTCCAATGAATAGTTTGTCTAAGAGTAATTATCTCTTAAAAATCCTCTCCCATGCTTTGGCCTTGAGGTTTATACAAACAGAATAGAACCAAAGAAATTAAACTACAACCACTGTAACTATTCCCAACCACACCTTGTATTGTAGTTGGCCAAGGTAGAGTAGTTGTGGTTGTGATGGTTGTCATTAATGCACCTTATCCCTCCTCATTCCTCAAAAAAGAGAGCCAAAGAAAGTAAACCATGACCATCAATCACCAAAATGGTGGTTGTGTGTAATTGCACCTTGAGCCTTTGTCAAGAATGACACAGAGGTGAACCATTTTTCCATTCACTGGTGGAAATTGTGTAAGTTCGAATGTGCAATGTGTGGTTTTCAGCTTATTCTGAAGTAACTGTTTGTTGTTTGATAATTGAGTAGTCTTTTGAGGTCTGATTTCCTTGTGTATGTTTGCTCTTCATCTGTCTCACTGTTTTGGCTACAGGCCAGGTGGCTGGACTCTCATGAAGCATATATACATTCAGAAGTCTATTGAAGGAATCTCATGAACTTGCTTCTTCAAGCAACACTTAAATTCTATCATTTGGCATTTGAATTCATGCAAAGTGCTGTCGCATGTTCCAGTCTTCTCAACCTTGCATATCAGACCAAGTTTGCATTCACATATGTGGTAACACCTACTAAAAATGTTCTGATGTTGTTTGGTTGTCTGGTGACAGTGCTGGAAGTGAAAGAGCTAATGAAGAATTTAACTCTGATACTGCAGTTGCAAATGCAAGGAAGCTTCAAGAGGTAATTCACCTTATAAAGAGTGTGTACTTCATTCATTCATTAATTTGCGGTATTAATAATTAGAAACAGCATGGTTAAATTAGTTATCTATGTAAAACCAACATATGCACATAGACCGTAGAAGATTGAGAAAGCATACTGTTACGTCACTGAACTGGTCAGCATTCTTTCACCTCTGTCCACAATGATCATAAGTAACAAACAAGAATACAGAGAATGTTCTATCCCTTGAAAGAAACTCCTCAAATTATAAGAAACTGGCTTGAGTCACTTGTAGAGAACTTGATTCTCTAGAATGGGACATTACAGTTATCATCTAACTCAACATGAGTTTTGGTTGGGAATTGGTTGTGTATACAACACATACTTGAAGGTAGTGTGGAGGTTTGAATGAAGAACATTCTGTATTGGTTCATTGAGGGTGAAACTCATTTTGGCATGCCAAGAGGTGCTAAAATGAGTTTGGCCCTCAATAAATCAAAATAGGTTACTCCTCATTCAAATTCAAGCAATACCTCCGAGCATGCATTGCAAGTGGAAAGTATTGATGTTGTATGCAAAACAACCAATGGAAATTCTCAGTGGACCAACTCCAGACAAATGTCTTATTGAGATAAAGGATAACTTTATTCTTGAAGATTTTATGGCAGGCTTTTACATGTGAACCTGGAACTTTGTGATTTACATGTGCAGGAATCATTCAAGGAGTGGTTTGCTCATGTGAAGGACGCAAAGCATGTGGATGCATTGGAAGCTCCACCCACTCCAGGTCCTTGGTCAAAAGTGAAAAATTGGAAGCCATGTGCGATAGGTTTGCTCCCATCTGAATTTAGCAGTGAGGGAATCATTCCCCAATTTGGTACCAAGAGAAATACAGCATCACAAAGAATTGTTGAAACTGCAGCTGTTGATGAAACACCTCTTGAGACTGCAACCGATGAGGTTGAATGCACCGCTGCTGTTGTATCTTCGGAGACTGTGAATGGGGGTGGAACAATATGTGACTTAAAAAGAAAAGATACTGATGGTCCTGCTGAAACTGAGCTTGAAAATGATCCGAAAAAGCAGAGGGGAGGAGGCAATGCACATGACAACAACTTAAATACCCACCAGAGTATGTACACAGCTGATGATTTACCGTTGCAAAAAACTGTTGAAGGTATCCAAAATGATGCAGAGCTCATGGAAATAGACCCAGATACAGAAAATGGAGAAAAGGCGAATGGCAACGCGGAAGAAATTACAGTAGAAATCAACCCTGTTGTGGAAGCTGTGAAGTGGCAAGGTTATCTGATGCAGAGGGGAATGTTACAACTCAGGCCTGCGCAGGATCTGCACACATTGCAAGGAGCGATTCATGTACTCTAAGGTAAGCAGGCCTTAAATGGACACTTTTAGCTTTGCACCCGTTTCTTGTAGGATATGGAAATACAACAATTAGTGTAAGATGATTAGCAAATCCAAATCGTGTCTGTACCCATTTTCTTATATATTTTGGAGTTCATATGAATATCTTGTTCATCTTCAAATTGAAGAGAATATACATGTAGATCCCCCCCCAAATTTTGCTGAATATTGAGCCTAGAGCGGTTAGCAAGTTTTGAGCACGTAGTCCAAACTCTTTTAAACACATGATGCCTTATTGGTGTCCATTCTTAGATCCACAATTAACCATACACCACTTACCTTTAGACGAGTAACCGAATTAGGCCCGCTTACCTTAAAGATTTCTGAAGATGCTTTTAATCTCTGCAAGGTTATCTGATGCAGAGGGGACTTTTGTTACAATTTGGGCTTGTGCAGGATCTGCACATATTGCAAGGAGCGATTCGCGTACTCTAAGCTGAAGAATCTATTACCTTCTGCAAGAAATTTTGACAATCACTTGTAGCTGAGCAAACCAAGTCATATTTAGATAGTGCTTCTGGAAGTGAAGTTGTAACTGCACCTTTTAATCATAATTCTAGTGTTTACAACACTAATTCTGGAGCTTCCACATTTTGAAATCGGTGTGGTTGAGTCATATTTGAGACTTGCGGTACTAAGATATTCGAAGTGTATGGATGTCCGTCACATGAATTTTCTTGTATCCAAAATATTGTGTATTGTGATTTAATGTGATGTCACACATTTGTTGATTTTTGAGTATGGACTCCATGTTGATATTCTTCTTCAATAAGCAAGCACTTGGTGGCAAAACAAGAGTTACAACTTTATGTGGGAGTGTCTTGGGGGTGTTTTGAGTGTTTGATTGGGTTATTGATGGTAACCTCGGCTAACTAGAGCCTAGTGACCATATGATTTACTCCACCTCAATTCCAAGCAACTCTCTTATTAATAAATGTCTACCCCTAAGTTTATGTCCACACACTGGTTGAAATATGTAGTGTAGGTCCAAACCTTGCTTCATAAAATATGTACTACAAATTTATCTATTTGCCTGGACAAGTCTGTTCTATTTTTGTAAATTCTGCAAACTTGGAGATATGAGACTCACAAAATTTCTTAGCACCTAACTTTCAGGATACTTGTGTAGCAATGAATGGGGAGAACTGACTGCTAGTTACAGATGATTTGGTTGAGTTTGGTTGAAGTTCAAGACTTCAGGAAAATGACTGATCATTTTAGAGGAATCTGTGGCATATACCTCAAATTAATAAAGAAAATCCTCCGAAAGATCACAATGTGTAACTGGTTGGACTTGGAAACACTAGGATTTTGACCGATTATGCCCAAAAATCTCCCCAGACATTGACTTGTGGGATGATATTTTTATAAATAAGAGCATCCTAGCCACAGATCATCCATGGGTTTCTTTATGTTATTATATACTGTTCTCCCTCTTTAGTATGGCACGTTTGGGAAACACATAAAAAGTCTTATTATCGAGGTGTCGTCTTGTCATTAATATGCCAAATGGCATAAAGTTGTCATATTATTGAGGGAATACGAAAACATAAGTAATATGAGGTTAAGAATATATACAACGAGTTTAAGCAATATAGATGGTATGAAATAATAACTTATAACTCCAAACACATACAAATATTCTCAAGAGCTCTTGAAATAGGAGTCCAAAGATCTCTGGTGTTGCCTACCCAAGTTAGAAATTGTCATCTTATCTAAATTCCCTACTAACTTTTGAGAACTAATAATTTCATTAACACCAGAATATAAAGAGTTCTCTAATAAGAAACTAGACTACAATGATGCATGACGTTTAGCATCACTAAGCTTTAATGTAGGTGGAGCAATGTCATCCACATCTACTGAACCTAGATCAAAGTCTTGTGCAAAATTGGTTCCCAAAGCAACATCCACCAATTCATCAATACTCAATTCTAGCTCAATAATCTCTTTTCTTTCCATCTAAATGTAAGTCTCGATTGACATCTCATCATCACCCAATTGCAACTTTGAAATTAGAGCACCAAGTTCATCTGATTATTTTTGCATTCTATTCTTCTCCCTTTCATCAACCAAGGAAAAATCAACATTCCATGTTGCAGGTAATTTACGCGCCACCCTCCAACAATTCATGCAAGAGAGTGCACAAGATATTGGTTGGTGATACTATATCATCATGTGTACAAGGCAACATACTAGGCAGGAGGCCACTCTAACCCTAACCATGTCCATTCTACACTAGTAACCCTAATTCTCATTAAGTTCCCAATGATAAATGAAGTTCCCAAGTGAAAATGGGTGTATTTTAGATGTACATAACATAGATGAAAGGAATTTTAGCATTAGCTACCTCTTTAATATGACAAAACGGAGATTCTATATGTCGCATTATCGAGTGCCGTAGTTGTATAAAAGAGGGAGTTTTGAACTAAAAAGTTTGGTCTCGCAAAAATGTGTCGTATTAACGAGGTTAGATTGTAGCAATAAATGGGGGAGAACTGACTGCTAGTTACAGATGATTTGGTTGAGTTTGAGAAATAACTGGTTGAAGTTCAAGACTTCAGGAAAATGATTGATCATTTTAGAAGAATCTATGAAATATACCTCAAATTTATAAAGAAAATCCTCTGAAAGATCACAATGTGTAACTTGTTGGACTTGGAAACACTGGGATTTTGACCAATTATGCCCAAAAATCTCCCCAGACACTGACTTGTAGGAAGATATGTTTTTATAAATAAGAGCATCCTAGCCACAGGTCATCCATAGGTTTCCCTATGTTATTATATATCCTAGCGTGGAATGCCTTCTCTGTGGAAGGTGGGCTCTACCTGGAGACAGTTTGGGATTAAACCTAAAAGAGAGGGCCTAAATATGGATAGAAATCTGGATACTGTATCATCATTGTGGAAAAATGTGAACCTAATGAATTGAGGGCCACTTTATACTTAGGGCTCGATTGAGGGCTGGCCCGAACTCTCAAGATTTGGGCCAATAGGATCGCTCGATTTCATCAAATCGAGCCTGATGGCTTTATACTTGGGGCTGGCCCGAACACTCACTTATCCCAGGTGGCGTCCTAGGTGGCACAATTTTGGCGCCAAACCATCGGGCCCTAGATGAGAGTTCGAGACGAGCTTTTCCTCGGCTCGAACTCTCATCTAGGGCTCGATTGGGCTCATCCGTTGGATTGAGATCATCTCGTCTGTCAATCTTTAGGGGGTAAATTGTTTTCCTCCCCTCTCCTCTCCACTCCTCTAATAACACAACAATTAGCATAAACATGATTGCATTAGGCTAATAACACAACAATTAGAGTGCTAATCACACACTTAAGATAAAATGAAACATTTAAGCATTTAATCAAGCACATGGTATGGCTTAGGCTATGGGTTACTCTAATAAGGCAACAATTAGTAAAATTATGTTAGCATTAGGCTAATAACACAACATTTAAGGCGCTAATCATACACTTAAGATAAAAATGAAACATTGAGCCACATTAGCACCACTTGATTTTATCATACCTTGGACCTATACCTCTAGTGTAAACTTCCTTGAGTAAAAATTTTGGTTCTCGATCAAAAAAATCACTTAATTTTGGTCTTAAACCCTAGAGTGATCCCACCTTGAGTACCACGTTCATGGAGGATGAAGGTCTATAGTGAATATAGGTCTCCTATAAAGATTAGGGCAATTCGCATTCCCAATGGGACTCCATTAGACCAACTTAAAATCTTGAAGCAAGTATTGAGGCTGATTTTGAAGCTAAATTAATAAAAATAAAAATCCCGCACTATAGAAGAGCTCGTTCCATTTCAAGGGCCTTGCCATGAGTGAGTTCATTAAGGCACCAAGGAACTTGAAGAGAGAAAATTATATAACATTTGAACGTAATTGTCATACGTAACATTATTTAGATCCATAACAGTGTTTTGTGAGACCAATGGTATTCCTCGTAGTATTCCCGGATATTCCCCACATTCAAAGTGAATGTGGCGAATATCTGGGAATACTACGTGGAATATTGTCAGTCCCGCAAAACATTGTTATGACACTGAATAATGTTATGTAACATCCAACATAATAAATTGACTCCCATGAGTTTGTGGCTGATTTCATCGCAAACGATTATGGATTAAACTAATTCGTGATCTTCGAAACTAAATATGCTTTCAAATCAACTAAAAATATTAACATCCGGGATGTACACTATTTTAGGGATTTTATGTCGGATGAATGCAAGATACGCTCGTATGGGATATTTCCCTCTCACCATAATTGTAGCCGAAATGCACGAAGGCATGGAACTTTGGTCGTTAATCAAAAATTTGGCGTGCATTAGGCAATGGGTTGGTCCAAGAACACAATAACTAGCACAAATATGGTAGCATTAGGCTAATAACACAACAATTAGGGTGCTAATCATGTACCTAAGATAAAAATGACACATTTAAGCATTTAGTCAAGCATATGGTATGGCTTAGGCTATGGGTTAGTCTAATAAGGCAACAATTAGTGTAAATATGGTAGAATTAGGCTAAAAACACATCAACTAAGGTGCTAATTATACACTTAAGATAAAAATGAAACATTGAAGTTGTTAATCAAGAATTCGGTGTGCTCCTAAACTGCACCCAGCGGTTGATCCATTAAACATGGTAGATAAATTTATAGGATCATTTTGACACCGGAATTAGATTCAAAGGGCTCGATATAGTCTAATGGGGCCCAAGATTGAAACCCTAACCACAAGCCTATAGAGGTCATCCCCCATAATGAATGTCGTGTAACTAATGCTCAAGAGCACTAGGCATTGACCATGGTAAGTTCTATGAAACTTAACCCTCAAGACCATCGGGCCCTAGAATCGGGCCTCACCACTTTACATGTGACAAGGTTGAGCCCCCAAAAAGTTTATAAACTGGGGCTCAATTGAGGGCTTAATCGAGCCGGTGCTCGAGCCAGCCCCAGGCCGTGTATAAAAGTGGCCCTGAATGTTGAGCTTGGCAGGTGGGGCATTAGGTGGTGACCTTGTTACTTGGGAAGCTCCCAGAACACAAAGGATGTCACTACTAGATCTACTCATGCATGTGCATCTTCAGGAATTACAAATGCAAAGTGACCGGTCCGAGACGACCCTAAACTACTGGATGATGGTGGAGAGGTACCCAAATCTTCCGTTGGCGGTTCGATTCCCGGCTGTGAAATCTCCTCTCTACTTGACAAAAACTTGCCAGGTGGTTAACTGCCTCCTGTGCTTTGGCGCTGGCCTATCGGCCTTCTATCTCAAAATAAAAATAAAAATGCAAAGTGACAATCAAGATGGTATGGTGTTATCTAGTGCCTCATTGTGTTTTGAGCTTGCATTTAGGAGGGTGTAAGTATCTTCTAAATCAATAACAAGACTTAAGTATTTCTTTTAGATATTACACATGTTAATTTTTTTTAAATCAAAGTTAAACATTTTGTTTCAAATATTTAAACATCAACATTTATTATTATTGCTATCCTAACTGAGACACACATTTCTGTCCTAAATTCAGTTTTTAGTCATCTTTTGAAAGTTTCAACCAATCACATGATGACATAGGACACTCTTCAGCAAAAAAAATTATTTGTTTATGCCTACCTAATCTGATGCGCGTGTAGTAGCACAATATTATCAACTAAAACTTGCATGTAAAAGACAATCCAAAGATCCTAATTAAACCAGATTCAAGTGAAGAAAAGCTTTTGACAGGGGAGATACCCTACCCGCCTGGTACCCGCCTCCGACCACCGGATCAGATTCAGGGCAACAACGCAGGACCTCTCGATTTCCAACTCAAACCTCTCGACCGTCATTCAATCAGACAATTTGTGTTATTTCAATTTTTTTTCACAGAGAATCCACTTCTCACAGACCTGCCAGAAAAAAATGGTAGCATTCATTCATCGTGGTGGATTTCATGTCGCTTTGCGGTGAGCGGAAGGATTCAATTAAGAGGGTTAAGTTGGGAGAGCTGGGAGGAAGTTTGTTGAAATACTCTCATAGCTCGACTCCGAAGTAAATACTGCTGCTTGGAGTCTTCTGCCAAATTTTGGGAAACATGCTATTATTTCTCATCACAATTCAATTGTGCACACAAAACTGTTGCCTTTAGGGCTCGTGGCTAAATTTCGAGTCCAACTTGGTGGCGCTCTGTTTTGTTGTGGTTTGAGGAGCCTTTGGATTGAGGAGGAGTTTCGTTTCAAAGGGTTAGGTTGGGTTGTAAAAATGGTGGGTTTGAAGCGCCACTTTTTTTGGGTTTGCGGTGTGGTGGGATGAATTTTGCAAGAGAATGATGGGTCTTCTGCTTTCAAGCTGAAGTGCTTGAGCATTTTTGTTGGTTATAATTCCTGGGTTAGCAAGGAAAATAACTATGGCGGCCTTAACATTGTCCTCCATTTTTCCCCCCTCAACCTCTATAGCCGTAGCTTTGCAACCTCCAAAAATTCTTCCCTGCTGTTGCACTAAAAATTACTTTCAGGCGCCCAGCAGTAATAGTCAGAGGAAATTCGGACATGCCTTAGAATCCGAGAATCTCAAAGGCAGAAATGCTGGAATTCCAAGGGCGCTAGCTGAGCCCTCCACAGCTACCACTCACTTAGAAGATGATGAAGAACTATTGACTTCAGGGATGCAATATTCGCGTACCCTTGATGAACTTGATGCAAGCAGAGACGAAAGTGGCAGTGTCTTGGAGGTTGAAGAAGAAGAAGATAATATGATGGAGGAGGCAGGGTTAAGTGAGGAGGAAGGTGATAATGGTGCGATTTCGCCAGCTGCATTGCAGAGAGAAGTGACGAAGAGACGCAATTTTGCCATCATCTCACATCCTGATGCTGGAAAAACCACTCTGGTATTCTCCTCTTAATTACCTCAACTTTTTTGCTCATTATGCAGATAAACCTTGATGTCTGCTTTTGCGCTTACAGTAGATGTTGTGTTTCGCATTTTTGTTTAGTAGGTTAATTATATTATTGCTCTTCTGGTATTTTTATAGCAAAGGATGAGCTAGGTTCGGCACATAGCTTTGCTATGCTCAATTACCTCAAATTTGCTCAGTTTGCACATAAACCTCGAATCTGCGTTGTGGTTACATTAGAGACAATGTATGTTCTAATGTGCAGTAGGTTACTTATATAATGGATGGACCACATTACAATATTGCTCTTATGGTATTTTTTATTCCTCTCATGGTATTTTTATTGCAAATGATGAGGTTTAAAGCTCTGTGTTCTCAATGACCTCAAATTCTGCTCATGATGTAGAGAAACCTTGTAGTTGTAGTAGAGGTTGTGTGTACGCTTGGTGATTCAGTAGGTCACTTATAGAATGGAGGGACCACTTTACAACATTTCTCATATGGTAATTTATATTATTAGAAGTGGAGCACAAGACATCATTAAAACATTGAGGCAAGATAATATGGAAACTTTAAAAAAGAGCGCTGCTAAACTAGACTAAATAGTCCTATTACTGTGCGCCACAGGAATTTTCTAGAGCCCACGCTAATTCTCATCATGAGAATTAATGTGGGTGATTATTTTTTTTTGTGCTACTTTTTGGATGTCAGGTGACTATTTTATTTTATTTTATGTAAGGTGTTGATCAGAAGTCTTCACAAAGACTTATGGGAAGATCCAGGGCCTTGAAACCATGTTAATTCCACCTTGACTAGAAAATTAGTGTGGCCCATGATATTATTTCAATGCTAATTTCCACCCACACTAATAGGAGTATTTACTGTTGCTGTCCAGAAGAAACTTCTCGACAGCTAGTGCAATATGTGCATTTTTTAGGCCGTTTTGAACTTCATAGGGTAGTTATTCTATTCTTGGGCATAAGTCTCATCAACCTCAACTTTTGACATACTACTCATTACTATGACTTTCATCAACATTAGTGCAGAATGTTTGGAATGACAATTTTGTGTTGATGGTAATTTGATGTTGCAGACAGAGAAGCTGCTGCTGTATGGAGGTGCCATTCATGAAGCAGGCACTGTCAAGGCCCGGAGAGCAGCCCGCCATGCAACTTCAGATTGGATGGAACTTGAAAAACAGAGAGGTTTGATCTTTGTAACCTCTACAAAGTTTGATATTTGACGGTCATTGTTGGCATGATTTTCTTAATTTAAGAAAAAACCGTTTGATATACTTGAAATACTGATATACCATGGGTGATGCATTTCAGGTATCTCCATCACATCTACGGCGCTTGTTTTTGAAAATAGAGGGTTCCAAATTACATTGCTAGATACACCAGGACATCAAGATTTTGGAGAAGACACATATCGGTAAGTTCCTTGTGGATCAAGTGTGTGTTTACTACTGCAAAGAATCTCAGACATCTAAGAATCCAATGCTCTCTCGATTGTGATCCTGAAGATATTATGCAAAACTTTGATCATCACAATTACTAAATTCTATGGGCATTTCATATTGTTCAATAAGGAGTGTTCAAGTGGTGTTGGATGCCCCAATTCTAGTGAAATAAAGGACTTTGGCCAAAAGACGCCTATGTTAAAACGAATTTCATGGCAAACTTTTGAAGACACCTGAAATGGTGCTCTCAAAAGTTTGATAAGGATTTAATTTTTATGTAGCCATCTTGTGGCCAAAGTCAAATACCTCCCCCTACATTTCATTATAATTGGGGGTTTCAACACCACTTGAAACACTCCTTGAACATCATCAAATGTCAAAAGTCAAGCAAAACTCCCTACCAAAACATGAGTTAATGAGAGACTCTAAGGAATAACTCTATCATAAATCTCTTCCCTGCAGCAACTTGTGTTGTGGAACTTATTAAGAGGTAGATTGGCAGCTTTCTCTGTATCTATGTTGATGATTGGTTACACACACATGTGTCTAATTTTAACTTTTCCTTTCTGTGTGATCAGTACATTAGCAGCTGCAGATAATGCAGTCATGCTGGTGGATGCAGGCAAAGGTTTGGAACCTCAAACTAGAAAGCTTTTTGAGGTGGGTGCACACTTTTTTGTTGGGTTGAATAATCGCAACATTGGTGATTTGACCTGGGAGAGAATGAGATGTAAAATCTGATCATGTTGATAGTCTGCAAAGGTAGAAAAGTGTATGTTACTTGCAATCATATCTGTTCATATGTTGGTACAGATCAAGACGGTCTGAACCTTGTAGTGTTCATCATTATGGACGCCGATGCTCTTTGAGCTCTGTGTGGATGTTTGCTTGAATAGAAATGGCCCTCCGAGTCTTACCACACTGTGCTTCCGAACTTTCAGGTGTGTAGGATGCGAAAGTTGCCAATTTTTACATTTATCAATAAGATGGATCGCCCTGCACTCGAGCCGTTGGAGCTCATGGATCAAATTGAGAAGGAGTTTGAGTTACCCACGTATCCTGTTAATTGGCCAATAGGGTCTGGTGACAGGTAAATCCCGTTTCATATGGAGGAAGTTTAGAAATTTCTCAAACTTCTTTACAGATAGATTGCATATATGAAAGCATGACTTGTGTTGGAGTAATGATGATGGTACATGATCTGTTGGAGTCTATTTTTATGTGCAGATTTGTTGGAGTGTATTATAGACCTCGAAATGAAGTTCATTTATTTCAAAAAGGTCAAAATCACGGTAGTCGGGGTGCTTCAGTTCAGGTGATTCCATGGGGTGATCCTGCTCTGGAAGAAATTATTGCAGATGACCTTTTTCAGCAACTTCAGGTATGAACTTTGCATATTGCCATGTCTTTGAAAAAAAAACAATTAGCCAATATATGCATCTTGTGACTAAAGGCTGAATTATTCATGTGCCCTTCATGACGCAGGAGGAAATAGAGCTTTTACAGGAGCTGACTCCTCCTTTGGATATGGCCAAGATTCACTCAGGCGACCTTTCCCCTGTATATTTTGGCAGTGCAATGAATAATTTTGGGGTAGGCTACATTCTGTCTGCTTGATATTCTTTTTCCCCACAATTTCTTTTTTAATATACCCAGAAATTCACCAACATTAATTGGGCGCTAGCTCCAGTTTGTTTTCACATGGACAGTCCTGGAACAAATTGTTTAGCGAGCAGGTGTAATTTGTTGCACTGGTGCTCCTTACTTCTGAGGTTCGATTTAATAGTGGAAGCTGTGCAAAATGCTGATGGTTTATTTGGGCCTGATTGGCAGTCTCCAATTTTATTTGTTGAATTAGTGATGTAGGAAAGAATATATTGTTGAGCTGCAACCTCAAGAGTTTTTATGTTCTCGATCTGGTAGGTGGAACTGTTTCTAGAAAATTTTCTGGAGTATGCTGTTCGGCCCGGCACGCACAACAGTGATATTGGAGAAGTTGAACCTGAATATCCACACTTTACTGGGTTCGTTTTCAAAGTAAGAATCTGTCCATGGGAGTATTTTCTATCTACAATCTTCTTAGACTTGCTGGCATTAAACTTTGTACTAGGAAAAAAATGAATGATGATTGATGAATTTTCATTTACAGAAGATATCTGAAAAGCTGGAGTGATGGATGAGTTTGAATTACTCATCATACGTTGTCTTTTCACTAGTTGTGATTATATATTTCACCACTTTTGCAGAGATGTGAAGTATATCTAGCACAACTCATTATTCAGAAATGAAATTCCCTAGTTACTTTACAGTGAAGATGACTTAAGAAAAAATGATGAGAATGTACCCAGTATATCCTGAAGTATCTGGAAGATTCTTGAAATATTCTTTTGTTGTATAGGTACCCTGAAACATTCCTGATCCCAGATGGTATTGGAATTGTCTCTATGTCATGATATTGAATTGCATCACCTGACTTCTTTTGGTATGGTATCTTGGGGTATGAATTTTAACAATTGGACCCTTCAATGTGGTTTACAGCTCCAAGCAAACATGGATCCCAAGCATCGTGATAAGGTTGCCTTTGTGAGGGTCTGCTCAGGTTAGCCTTAATGCTTCTGAAAGTGTGCTGCAAAATGGAAGTTTTTGGTTCATGTAATTGAAAGCCATGATTGGGGCATGGGTTTTACTTGATGATGATTTAGGTGCAGTCGCTTAAAATTTGATCCATCCCATATGATCAATTGATGCAGGTCAATTCAACAAGGGCATGAAGGTTCAGATAGCTAGAAATGGAAAGACACTTGCATTAACAAGGCCACAAAAAATGTTCGCCCAAGACCGCACCACCATGGAGACAGGATACGCTGGAGATGGTAAGCCCCAAGAACCAATTTGTGGGGATTTGTTTATAGGATTATGCCAAAGAGCTCATGAAATGAATCAGCAATTTCTGCAATCAAAATTTTAGGTTTGGAGGTTAGAAGCCCGAGGAAGGAAGATGAAGTGATCCATAGATAGCTTTAGAATGTCACATTCAAGTTATCCTTCAACTCAATTGGACTTTTCATCTGGAGTTGGTCCTCAATGATTTCGCATTGGTTGTTTTGCATACAATATCAGTAATTTCTCTCCACTTGTGGTGCATGCTCAGAGGAAGTGTTTGAATTTGAATGAAGAGCAACCTATTTTAGTTCATTGAGGGTCAAACTCATTTTAGCACCTCTTGGCATGCCACAATAATTCTGCCCCTCAAGGAACCAATATAGAATGTTCATTTTCATTCAAACCTCCACACTAGTACCTCCAAGGATGCACCGAGAACTCGCCGAACATGGAAGGTGTTGTATGCAAATCAATCAACTCAATTCCCGACCAAAAGTCCCATTGAGTTAAAGGATAGCTCTAATATAGTCAAGGATACTCTTAGATTTGGTCATTCTTTACCCTTTACTTGTTTTCTTGAAGTGTTTATGAGTTTCTGATTTGCTACAGGTTAATTTGATTGGGTGGGGAGAGTGAAAGATGTTTCTAATAAAAATATATGGAAACGTGCTTGCAGTGATTGGCCTCAACAATCCAAATGCATTCTGTATAGGAGACACTATCTACACTGGGCCAAAACGGGTGTTTCCTGGAATCCCTTCTTTCTCACCTGAACTTTTCTGCTACATGAGAAATCCCAATCCATCAAAGTACAAGCAGTTTGTGAAGGGTTTAAATGAGCTCTTGGGTGAAGGCGCTGTGCAGGTAATTCAATTTCTCAATTTGATTTTTGTTCTAATCCTCTAACTCAACATGAATTTTTGTTTGGGAGTTGGTTGTTTTACTATACAACACCTTCAATTTTCGGTAAGTTTTAGGTGTGTGCTTGGGGGTAGTAGTGTGGAGGTTTGAACAAACATCATTCGATATTGGTTCATTGAGGGTCAAACTCATTTTGGCATGCCTAAGATGTGCTAAATTGAGTTTGTCCCTCAATGAATCGAAATAGGTTGCTCTAAATTCAAATTCAAACACTACCTCTGAAGATGCACCACGGGTGGAAACTAATTATTGATTTTGTAAGCAAAACAACCTCTGCAAATTCATAGGGGACTATTTCCCCAATGAGAAGTCCCATTGAGCAAACGGATAACTCTAATGTCTTCAGGTTGTCCTGCTAATGTTTCATTTCTGGCTTGGTCAATGCACTTGATTATCTCTTACTGTATTATGAAACAGGTTTTATATTCAGTCGATACTGGGCGAACAGATCCGATACTAGCAGCTGTTGGACAGCTGCAATTTGAGGTATGATCCATTTGCCGTATTGGCATATTGTGGTCCTACCAACTGCAAAAAAACCATGTACTTAGGATACTAAACACGTGATTAGTATGAGAGGGTTAAGCTTAGCAAATCCAAATCAAGGCTGTAGCCATTTTTGTCATAATTCTCAGAGCTCATATGAAGATCTTATTCATTCTCAAAGTGGAAGATCCTTTCTTCTTCAATGATCATATAGGTCCCCCAACCGAGAATAGTCAACAAATTCTGAGCATGTGGAACCTCTTTGAAACACATGATGTCCATATGGTGTCTGTTCTTAGACCTACATGGAATCGCAAACTGCTCCAATATAAGCTAGATAGGCCTAATTTTGGTTACTGCAGTTATTTGGGAACCTACTTTTGGGTCTAATTTAGTCAGTTTATGCCACTGAAATGTCAACGCCGTTTTAAGAAGACACCAAAAAGACTTATGCTCAAAATTTGTTAACCATTCTAGGCTCAGTAGCCAACATAATTGGGGGGGGACCTATGTGGCTTTCTTATGGCTCACTGTTACTGGACTTTGATAATTCATTCCAATTTGAGATTAACTCAAAAAATTCACGGAATTGATCCTGGAACGGCCAAGTTTCTCCAGTTTAACTCTTATGAGAAGATTTGATAAATTGCCAAAGGTTGTTTGATAAATTGTTTTTCTTTTCTTTTCTTTTCTTATTGCAGGTTGTACAGTATAGGATGCAGAGTGAGTATGGAGTTGAGACACAGCTTGAACCGTTAAGTTTCAGTGTTGCAAGATGGGTGACAAATGGCTGGCCTGCACTCGAGAAAGTGGGCCGTATTTATAATTGCTCGACGGTCAAAGATCGGGTATGCTTTGAACCTTTAAAAGCTCTTGCCAATTCATTTCAATGTGATTAATACAGCTCATGTGCATGAACCCAAGTTACTCCTAGTCTTGATTTTGTTTGGGTTGATAGTGACACCTGATGTGCTGCAGTTTTTTAATAAAAAATTGAACAGATTCACAGGCCTTATCTAAATTGGAGTGTATTTTAAAGCTGAAGAATCAAGGAAAACCTACGTATGCCCTGTGTACGTTACTTAGAATGAAAACCAAAATTGACTTTTTGCTTCATCTTTGGCTTTGGTTGTGCAGTGGGGGCGCCCAGTGTTGCTCTTCCGAAACGACTGGAATGTTTCACAACTCCTGGTATGGGATTTACACAATCGAGTTTATCCTTTGATTCAATGGGACTTTTTGTCAGGAGTTCGTCCCCCATGATTTTTCACTGGTTGTTTTGCATACAATATCAATAGTTGCTTGCCACTTGTGATAGCGCATGCTTGGAGGTAGTGTTTGAATCTGAATGAAGGGTAACCTATTTTGGTTCATTGTGGACCAAACTCAGTTCTAGCATCTCTTGACATGCCAAAATGAGTTTCACCCTCAATGAACCAATATAAAATTCTTTGTTATAAACCTCCACACTACCACCTCCAAGCATACACCAAAAAACTCACCGAATATGGAAGCTATTCTATGCAAACAACGAAGTCCCAATGAAAAGTCATGTTGAGTTAGTGGATAACCCTAATATCAGTCTGAGTAATGAACTGCTGTAATACGATCCTAAGGTTCAATTAATTAATTTTTTACAATGCGTCGATTGTGGTATTTAAAGCCTCAGATTTGTTGTGTGCAGGGTGAGCATCCAGAGATTGGAGAATTGGCACCTTACGCCTTGCCGCCAGATGAGGTTATCGGCAAGCGTTAGACCTTTCTTTCCACCTCCATGAATTTGGTCTTTTGCATTTCCTCTCAATTCCTGGCAAACAACCTTGGTAAATTCATGAAAACCAGGACCGCCCGGCTTAAACTGGTTTCTGCAACCATGGCAATCAATTAGGGCAGGTTTAACGGAATTCTCATCTTCTTTGATGAGAGTGATCTGATTCTTGTTTATATTTAAATTGGCGATTCACAGGAAACGGCTAAGGGGTAAGTATTGAGAATAGGTAGAGGGGTCAAATTGAAAACTGTTTGTCTACGTATCTTGACTGTGTCTCCTCCGAAAGGGAAGAATAGTCGCTGACACTGTATTTGTATGATCCAAAGGAATAATGCTCAATTATTGAAGTGGCAGAGACCACAATTGGTCTAGAGCCTTGAAAATTCACACATGAGGATGCTGTGTTTATTATTGAATCTTCTTCTTTTTTAATGTAGATTTTGCATTGCATATGAGAATTTCAACCTGTCGCTGCAATGATTTGAGTTCAGTACATTGTTGGATGACCTTCATAACTTACAGTGAAATTCCTTGCCACTCAGTTAAGTACACTCAGTTAAAATGTTATTGCACAAAGCTTCCATGTGACGGGTTAACCTGCAATACTCAGAAGTGGTCCAATTTGAATAGGACCAAGAAACTCTTTTAACTCGAAATAGAAAGTAGTTTTGGAGCTATAGAAGCAAGTGGTGATTCATAATGCCTTTCTTCAACTTCATGTTGGTTGCTCTCAAGCCTCCTTCCGTAGCTCATGGTTGGGTGGTTCATGGCACATAAACTCCTCTAGACTTGTGGAACGTTACTGTATAAGCATGCACTATAGAGGGCAACAAGATCTGCAACTACGGAGGACATTTGAGGAAGATGCGGTTACACACAACCACCATTTTGGTGGTTGATGGTTGTAGTTTCCTTTCTTTGTTTCTAAGTTTTTGATGGATAAGGAAGGAAAAGGTGGGTTGATGACTAACCTTCACAACCACAAGTAATCGTACTAGCCCAACGATGATACAAGCTGTAGTTAGGAGTCGTTGCGATGGTTGTGGTTCACTTTCTTTGGCTCTCTTTTGTTTGTACTTACTATGGGGCACAGGGAGAGAACTTCAAGTCCAAAGCATGGGAGAGGGTTTGTAGGAGTCAATTACTCTTGGACAAAACTTTCCACTAGAGTCCATAAATTGCTTTATCTCCACTCTACGGATTGCACCAATAGAAGGGACGATTGTTGAGGCCAGACTATGAGAGTAGTTGTAAACGAAAAAAAATCTTAGATGTGGTTGAATGAGGGTCAAAACCCGAACTCAACCACCGTGGTAGTAGGTTGTGTGTAAATGCACCTTCAGAAACTCCAAAACTTACGGAGAAGAGGAACTGTGGCTGCAGTTCCATGATTCAGGACTTGAGTTTTTCAGTACAAAATTGCAACTTTTCTGCATGCATCATCACTAGGAATTCAAGTGAGGCTAAAATTTAGACAGGGTCAGTTCACCTTCCATCTTGCCTGTCCTTGAGTCACTCTCTGTGAGTTTGTCCTCTTGCAGTGTCACTCCTTCCCCGAACGACCTCTTAAATATCACGTCTGTCACTCAGCACTGGTGCTCGTTAAATCAGCCTTTTTGATGTTCGGGATACCTATTAGAGCTAAATCCTTTAACACAATGGGAGTTTTCGTTGCTGGGAGAAGTTGGTCTCTTATGATTTCCTTTTTTGTTAATTGTTTTTCTTGCATACAATTATCAACAACTTATTTCCACTTCTGATGGGTGCACGATGCTCGGAGGTTGTGGTTGAAGTTGAATGAAGAGCAACCTATCAATGAATGGGGAGAACCAGCTCCTAGTCACAGATGGACCCTTTGAGTTTGAGAAATAACCAGTTGAAGTTCAAGACTTCAGGGAAAATACCGAACATTTTAGAGGAATTTATAGAGTATAACCCAGTTTTACAAAGAAAAACTGAATGATGTCAACATGCAACCTGTTGGACTTAGAAACACTAGGATCTCGACTTATTATGCCCAAAAATCTCCCTGGACACTGCAACCTCTTTCATGAGGTTCATTGAGGGCCTAACTCGTTTTAGCACCTCTTGATGGCATGCCAAAATGAGTTTCACCCTCAATCTACCAATATCGAATAAACTTTGTTACATAATTATTACCTCCAAGCATTGCACTGAAACCCTACCGTACATGAAAGGTGTTGTGTGTCAAAAAACTCATGTGGAACTGGAGCATAACTCTCTTTGTTCCACTACTTACGTTCGACTTCCTTTGCAATCCACAACAACAAGGTAACCGTGGCCGAGATCTCCGACTGGAGTAGAAGACGCATGGCCCCTGCTACCTGCACACATCATTTTGGTAAGCTTTTTGTACCCAAATTTCCCTGTATACTGAATCTGTTGAGGGATATTTGTCAGGAAGATGAGATTTGTGCCTCCAATCACATCCACATACTGGAATTTTTGCACTGCAACTTTGCAGTCCCATCATGTTTAGAAGGATTCTGGTCACCATAGCGTCATTTGTGTGTGTACAATCGAGCCATTTAAAAGGTCAAATCATGTGAATTTTCCGAACAAAATCTGTATGTTTCGTGCTGAACTTACAGAGTCCAACTTACAGTTGTTGAGTTTCCTCTGAAGGCTCAAAGCTGCGACGAAACCTGTGAGGAATAGTAGTGAGAGGTGTCGATAGGATATTTTAATAGTATAAGTATAAATTTTATGCTCCAATTATCAATAACAAGCTCCCGTGGCCTAATGGATAAGGCATCTGACTTCTAATCAGGGGATTGTGGGTTCGAGTCCCACCGGGAGTGCCTTTTGCTTCTTTTTTTCTATTATTTTCTGGGGAATTGTCGTCATCATTGAGAGAGACGAGGATTTCTGTAACAAGTGTGCTCTTTACTAGTGAAATTGAAGCCTACTTAAAGAACACAATGAGCTCCTAGCAATACAAGGAGAGCATCGTCTATTTTACACAGCTTGGGTTTCGCATATTCGGCAGACGTTAAACACCCCCCCCCCCAACTTTCAGGGGGTGTCAGATCCGGGCTGGGGCAGCCCTCTGGAGTATTTTTATGAAATTTCTGAACTCGACCGAAAACTGCTGCTAGCCCTGCCCGACTTCAAAAAAACCATGGCCCTTGCATTCTTGAAGGCCACTTATCCACAAATCCCATATTGAGTGCACTTCACCTTCAAGGTCCAAAATCCAATATATATGTTCACTACCATTGAGTAAATAAGCAATTGACTGGGGTTTCAATTTCAAAGTGGAACCGTCAATAAAGCATGTAATTAATTTGGAAGTCAAAAATGTTACAAAACCCTCATTAGCATTGAGGTTATAATTTTTGTGACTTACCATTGAAAGGGTCTTTGTCATTCTAAAATGGAACTAAACTTATTGTTTTATTTTTAGTATGTTAAATATTATAGTTTAGTTAATACCTTCTACTTTGTGAAAGTATTCATACGCATTTAAACTAATTAAGTGTGATTGAATGTAATTAAGTCTAATTAATCTTGATTAAGCCCAATTAAATCAGAAAGTATGCTTACCAAATTAATCAAGCCTAAATAATTATAAAATGTACTTACTAGAGTTAATCATGATTTACTAGAATTAATTCCATTACGTACATTTTATAGTTGATTAGGCTTGAATAATTGCCTAATTACCTTGTTTATTACTTTTTTTGTTTATTACCTTGAGGCTCTTTGTGGTTGTGGCTCTCATCTTGTAGAATATGTGTAACTCTTGGTTTGTGTGAGAGTTGTTGGTGGCTATTAGATTATGCTCTGAGAGATTTTTGGTTTATGTTCTTAGTAGTTGTGGTCCTTGATTTGCATTCTTGGAGCTTTTGTATTTGGTTTTAGTGCTTTAGCGATCTCTCTTAATTTATTAACTTAGAACCATTCTTGAATCTCTCAAAAGTCTCCTAGTTTTGAATCATTATTGGATCTCTCTTGATCTTTCATTTCTCTCGGATCTTTTTTTTAGATCTAACTCTTAGTTTCTTCACTTTAATCATTATTGGATCTCTCCTAGCCCCTCCCTTTCAAGCATTAGTGGATCTCTCTTAGTCTCCTCACTTTCAAGCATTATTGGATCTTTCATAGTCTCTTAGTTTTGAATCAATATCCAATTTCTCTAGTCTCTCAACTTTGTCTTTGATATATCTTGAACCTCTATTAGTCTAAACAAATAACAAAAAGAGTAACAACACAACACAAAATAAGAATTAAAAAATAAATAAAACAATACCACACAAAACAAAACAACAATAAAATAAAATAAAAAATACAACACAAAATAAAATAAAACAAAACAAAGCAATCATGTTCACCTTTACTCCCACTCCGCCTCAATACTTTTGGAAATGGCAAATCTAAGCTCATCATGTATACATGTTTTTTTTTTCCTTTTCATTGAAACCAGTCAAAAAGGGACAAGGAGGGCCTACCCACCAACTTGCAACCCACTCTCTAAAACAAACTCCATCCCACCAACTCGATGAACTCATCCAAAATTTATTACCGGATGAGCTCACATAGATGTTGGAATCCCAGCCATTTTACATGAGGCGTGTTCATGTAACACACTTTTACTATAACTGATAGACCACGTAAGCGTGTACAATGAGCCACACAATTTTATAAGATTGTCATTTTTATTCAACTTTGGATGCACATTGAAATTATGTTGCTTAAGTAGGAGAAGGCCAAGCGTAAAAAAATGAACAAGAAAATTGGTGAGCCCTTTGTGTTATGATAATTTTACCAACATAAAGGGGGTTAAAGGTTTAATTTTATATTAAATGTTGTTCTAAACCATAGAGCCCTCCAACGAGTTTGGGACAAAGTTTGTGTGTTATTCATATTATAGGATTAGGTAGGAAGAGGATCCTAAATTGAGTGGTTAATTCTTCCCTAAATCTACTTTCTCATAAAGTTTCTTATGAATTATGTGTATGCCTAGTTCAAGTAATTTAACAAATCTTAATGGATATTAGTGTGCCAAAATTGTTGAACTAAGACTATGTGTTGTTAAAGTCTACTTCAATCTCACTTTCTAAAATACAACAAATATGCAAGTAAATTCTACAAACTTCAAAATCAACTTCTATGATGTACATCATGTAGTTTGCAAATATATATATATATATAACATGCATTGACAACCTCATTAGTTTCCTTGATTTGATATATTTTATTTTACAAATCAACCATGAAATATTGCTACTCACTACCGGAAACAAATGCAATGCAATTTGTGTTTACTTTACCATGTTTTGACCCAAAATGCATGGGCACTTGATACCACTCTCCATGATTTTATGGCAAATTTTCAACATACTCTCAACCCCAATATGATTAATAGAGTGATTCTAATCCTCATCATTTGCCTTGTCAACACCCGTCAACATAACTTGGGATGATTTTACTCAATAATTTATGTTGCAATAGCCCGACCATTTGTTTTCTGATCAAGACTGTAGTTCATCCTCAATATACAACTTTAGATTTTACCCCACCATATGTAGTTCTTCAACCTACAAGGGATCCTCAAGCTCTAACTATTATAATTCAAATTTTGGGCTTGTATGAATGACCACATACATTTTAGTAACATTGTTACATATGGACCATGGTTGTATTTTCATTTCATATTGGTGATAGGTGTAGTTTAGATTTTGGCTACAAAACCCAAGGAAACACTAGGGGAAGATTTAAAAGGTGATCTTTATATCGTCTAGGCGTCTCAAATAAGTTTTGATAGGACAATGTTAGGTTCATTTCAAATTATTTAGTATTTTGGGTGGACAATTCATGTACTCAAACACAAAGGTTTAGAAGCCTCTCAACCACAATACATGCATTTGGTGACTTTGGTGTATTCAATTGTCTTGTGTCAATTAGCCTTTTTAATGTAACTTGAAAGTGCAGTGCCATCACCATTCCAAAGTTTTCAATCCTCCTTTATTAATCTTGTATCTTGATTAGGATGTCAGACTATGGTCTTTTACCTTAACTCCAATCACAAGTTATAGTTATCTGCCTCTAGAGTCCTTAAGTTGCAACTCCACCGCAATCAACAAGGATTCAACTCTTTAACACGCAAATTTATAACCAATTGGGTTTTACTCGTCCAAGCTATGGTGGGTAAGAATAGTTAGTATTATAAAGTTAAGAATTGTGGCTAGAACACCAAAGGTTAGACTATTCACTTTTCAAAAGGCTTTCCATCTATAGGTAGCCCCTTCGGTTGGATCCCAAGGAATAAACATTGCATGATGCAACGACACCCACCTTGCTCTTCTATTGTTGTAAATTCCACTACACAATATTCTCAATTTCCCCATGCTAATAGGAATGCACTCAAGGAAGATAGTCAATAGATTTTGAATGAATTAGATTCACATGCTATGGTCTTGTATCTTCTTATTGAGTAAAAATCTTGGCATGAAAATGAGTTTTCAAATGACCCTACTTTATCCTCACAACCCGTCCATTGACTTGCAAGGTTCACACAAACCCAAGCTACCCGGGTGACTCTCACATGCATTAACAAATTTATGACCTCTTCTTTTGAGTTATATCAATTTACTTGCATCTCACAAACTATTGATTGAAAAATAAAAATTAAGTTCTTTGATTTTCAGTAAAGCTTTTGAGGATTACCGCAGTAATTTGTATTTTTCACCCCCCGGCAAGAAGAAAAAGTCCCCTACTTAAACCGACCAATTACCATGTGCTATAATCAGGAGGGGTGCATCCTTTCCTATCAGACTATGGCCTCTTTAAATCTTTCTTTTCTAAATATCAAGTTCATAGTCACATGATTCACATGTCTCTTAGACTTTCTACTTCATTGTAACTCCACTTACACTGCTTTTTCCCAAGGAACCATACTTAGCAACAAAAAAAACAACACCATAATAGGTCATTCTAATTTTAGTTTTAATCTCATATACCAAGTAAAATTTGAGTTTGATACTTATTGGGTGATACTTGATTCAACCACAACCCCTTTCTCTTGACATCATGCTTTGTAATTTTGAAGTCTCCCATTGCTTTTCAAGTTGCTTTCCCATTCCACTTTCCCCCATATCTATCTCAATTTATCGTTCATCTCATTTCCCATGCATGCATCATCGTGCTCATCGACGAAGATGCTAGTTGGGGTTGGTAAAAAGGGTCCCTACTCTCCAACGACTTCCTTCGTCCCACCTTCAAGTGATTTAGATAAGGATCGTGCAACACACTTCCCCACTTTGTCCGTTCTTCTACCAATGAGAATTTTGCTACAACATGCACTACGAGCATGCTAGTAGTAGTAGTGGACAAATGACTTGTGTTACTAAAAACTTGTTCTACGTTGGTCCGAGATGACCCTAAACTACCGGATGATAGTGGCGGTTCGATTCTTGCTTGTGAAATTGTCTCTCTACTTGACAGGAAAACTACTCAAGTGGTCAAGTACCTCCTGTGTTCCTAAAATTATTTATAATAAATAAAATAAAAAATAAAAACTTGTTCTACGTCAAAGTTAATCTAGTATGCTCCCCCATGGTTGCTTTGGATCTTTGGACGTTCACATGTTGGGGTTGTGCATGCTCTAAGGTAGATATGTGGAAAATGATGAAAATAAATTGATTCGGCCAGAAAGAGTGGCTTCAAAATAGTGCAAGTTTTTTCAGCGGTGGAGTAAAGGAAATGATGAGAAATGCAAGTCGTAATTTTACTCCTTGTAAATAATTAGTTATATTTTCCCAAAGAGGCAAGTAAGTCAAACTCCTTATTTGTACACTAGAGTCTTCCTAATTTGAACATCAAGATATTGTACTCTCCATAGGAAAGCACACAAAACGGTTAACCCAACGGCATCCAAAAGTGATCACAAGTGGTGTGAAACAACACATATCTGGCCAATCATTACATCCCACCTATCACTGCATCCTTTATGAACCATCACTTTTCCATTTCACCATTTTGGGTCCACACAAGAATCATTCTATCCCTAGTCTAGTGCACCAATACACCGTTTATGGTGTTTAGTGTCACTAACTATTCAAAGTTACGTAGTGTTATAACTATTTATCGAGGATGTTATATTTTACCAAGCAAAGTCATTTATGTTTTATAATGTCCAAACAACCTATTCAACTTTCGTTGAGTAAAAATTGAATTTCATGAGTAGGAAGTTATTGCATTGAGTAATTCCAAATAGTAAATGCCACTAAATACCATAAATGGTGTATGGTATCCTAGCCTATGACCGAGAGCTACACATTGGTGAATTTTCACAATGACCTCTTCTATGGTAATGAATGATTTAAAAAATTTCATGCAAGGTAAAATGAAATATTTGTCTATTTCAAAAATTTGGAAATTTTTAAAATTAATTTTGAATTACATATGATTTTTTAAAGATGTTCCCTAGGGTATCTTATGATAGACCTAAAGAAGTTTGACGTCAATGCTAATACAACTTATGAGCATTCTATAATTATCCACAAGCAAGTAAGAGGTTGTAAGAAATCCAACATTACTAAGCCGTAGACTGACTTTGACCTTACTATGTCAAGAGACATCCTAAACGAACAACTAATCTCATCCAACACGTTGTGGCAAGGTCTCATGTGCCTTGAACCGAGACCTATGGGCCTCCTCCTCCTCCTTCCTCCTTCCTCCTTCCCCCTCTCTCTCCTCCCCTGTCTCTCTCTCCCTCCACGTCATTAAATGCATTAATGTGAGGTTAGTTGAGCTAGGGGCATGTCATCCACCTAGGGAACATTACTTCTAATTTGTTCCCTAGAGCTCGGTTTAAGGTCACATATCGGTAATAGGCTAGGATACCATAGTGGTGTGGTCATTCACCGTTTTCGGTTTTTCTACCTTATCATAAGCCCCTAGCTTGGGAGCTCACTTCTCGTTGTCATCTCGCCCCTAGTTATGCCACTCTTGGCACCCCCCCCCCCAGTTTCTAGCTCTAGGAGTAGGCTCCAATTGCTTGCGGTAGGGTCTACTTTACCAGGAAAGTTTGGTCGCATCAACCATACTCACTACACTAAATATGAGATTTTAGTGTCGTTTACTACTTGGAGTTACACCAATGATGCATATTTTTACAATCGATGTAATTTTTTTACCAAGTGAAGTTGTTAAGGTCCTATAATGTCCAAGGAACCAATTTGATAGTTGTTGGTAACTAGATATATGGTAACTAGATATATCGTTGCATAATTTCAAATAGTAAGTGACACTAAATACAATATTTGGTGTAGTTCTCTTCCCGACACGCCTACGTTCGTCTACTTTACATCCCACACGCATACGTTGATCCCTTGGGATGCCAATCATATTCAACACCAATTCCTTTATTTCCTTTTGGTTCTATGTAGAACTTTTTCATCAAACAACCAAGTTTCCTCACATGTCACCGCCCATTCTCTATCCTAAGTGCAAGCGTCACTAAAAAACTCTCTCTCTCTCTCTCTCTCTCTCTCTCTCTCTCATGTTGTTTGCGGTCTAGTGCTAACAACCATGGTAAGACTCTCTTCCTCCTAATATACCAAAACCCTAATCTTCAACCCAGTTTTTCCCCGTGGTAACTCTAACCATATTTTACTTATGGGTGTTGACAATTGTCAGGATTGTATTTTTACCCTATGTGTTGGTTTTGTTCCAACCTTTCCCAGGGGCATCGCCAGGCCTAGGCCCACCTGAAAGCCTAGGTCATACACTAGAAAATGACATTTTTCCTAAAAAAAATATGCACTGGATAAAATTGGTCGGGCCTACCCTAAGCCCGAAGGGCCCACCTGAAAGCCTAGGTCATATATAGAAAATGATATTTTTCCTGAAAAAATATAGACTGGATAAAATTTGATTTCCCAAGCAGGCCTACCCTGAAAATCAAGGCTGACACTGCCCATGAGCTTTCCTACCTACCAAGTCCATCAGTGAGTTCCTACTTAAACTCTTTGTAGACCCTTATCAGTCACTGGAAAATCTCGAAATCTATCATGATGATAATTTTGCATAAATCTTTCACCAACATAGGATGATTGCCTGGGACTCATATTCTAGTAGTGGTGTCAAAGCAATCCTCAATTAAATACATCAACCATTGACCTTGTCTCTTCATGTAACGACACCTACCGCTCTTGGACCGCTCTTGCCTTACATATTGTCTACGATATTTTCAAGGCTAAAGCTCTAGTACAACATTTAACTATCAATCTTGTGAAGACTAGAAATTTCTTCGCTCTTTTGACTGACTCAATCCATAGACTTAGTACTCAATGGATATCATGTTAAGTAAACCACCTAAGCTCTTGTACAAGGTTGTCATAGTCCTATAATGTTTCCTTAGCGGTCCGACCCCATGTGTCGGTTTCTTTCCTTGACATAGCTATCCGATTGGATCGTTTTGTAACAACAAGAGAATCTCCGCTTTGGACTCTTACGACTTTTGTGTCTTTATAACTTGAGCCAGGCCCTTGTCATGTACAATGGATGAGTTTACCTAGATGCCACGAATCCCGAGCCAAAACGTACAAAGTGTACGCTATAAGTGTACAAAGTGTTATCTATTTTGATTAGGCACATGTATTGGAGTGGTGTGTAGTTAGATTAGATCTAAGAACAAACATACAATAAACCATGACATGTTTAAAAGAGAGTGAATTTCGTGCTCAAAAGAACTACCAACCATTCTAGACTGAAAAGTCAACACAATTGAGGGGACTTGAATATTCATTGAAAGAATCAGCACACATGCGTAATTAAATCAAAGGAAGTTCAATTTTTAATTTGACTATTGCCCATATTTCATCATAGATTTGCTAATGCAACACAAGTTTTGTTGCGTAAATTTGATTGGTAGAAGTTGGAGAACATGGAAATCGAGCCATTTAACACCCACATGCCTTATGGGAGTAGTCACATAAGAGCCATGACCGTGAAAATCTAAGGGTCCTCATCAAGTAATTCAAAGGCCTTAGTGTGGGACATAGAAATCCAATTTTGCAGTTGATGGGCCCTCAAGCTTAGTGTAAAGCAAAAGTAGGACACATTGATGCACTACAACATATGTGAAGGCTTGGGTCCCCATCAAGGCAATATTATATCTTTAGGGGCCAATGGCACTTTAATTGATTGTCATGGCCCCTACTGTGTGTTAACCCCACCTTTTTTTAATGGACCTAACACTATATACGATAAACCTTGAAACGTTATCCACTTGTTGCCATGCAAGATGCCATGTAGATTATTCATCCATTCAAATTTCTTTGGTCCTCAAGCCTTCAAGCTCTAGTGTAGAGTGAACTTAGACCGTCTTCGGCTTCTCGAACAATCACATAACTTGTATATCACATGTCAAGGGCCCTCAAGCTCTAGTGTATAGTGGCCCTAAGTTAGGTGTGCCCATGGATTGGCTTGTTCCGTTGGTAGTAGGTGAGTTATAACTTACAGCCAATTCACATGGGGTCCCAAGTCCCGAGTCCCACTCATGTTAGCAAGTCCCAACATGGAGGCAAAGTCCCAACTTTTGAGCCTCGAGAAACCAATACAGTATGGTCTATATCCATTAAAGTCATATATTGATTATTTTATGCAAAAAAAATCTTAGGATTTGTGTTGAGAGTTGGGTCTAGCTTTTTGCTCGACCCAACTCTTAGCACAAGTCCCAAGCCTAACCTTCAAAAAGATTTGTCATGTAGGCATCCATGTCATACTTGGGACTTAGGACTTGGGACCTGGTGTGAAGTAATAAGTCCCATTTCCATGCTCTCAACGGCTAAGATTGCATAGATTGACCTCAAGTGACTTCAAACTTGGGATTTGGGACCCCATGTGAACCAACCCTTAGGGCCACTTCACACGAGCGCTTGGACAAAAGATAATGTAAGGTCATTGGCTAAAATAACAACTTTATCCAATGTGTTGTTTAGACCTAGGGTTTGTCCACTTCGTCAACCCGCCATGTCATCAACCAATGTAGCCACCTTGATAGACAAGATCAAGAAGTTTTGGGTCTTGCTTGGGGGCGTCTCCAAACTTCTCCAGTGGAAGAGCACTCTTGATGGTCCAGTTGGGTTGTCGACAAGTCTAAAGCCACATCTAATGAATTGGAGAACACATACAACGGCCTGTTGATGTGGAAGCACTTCGGGGGGCGGGGGGGATGAAAGATTGGTTGGGGTGTCACCATTCACGCTTCGTCCAGGCGAATGTCTGAACTAGGCCTTAGTAGGTGAGTTCCAACTCTACTTGAGCTAGCTCAAAATTTGGTTTCTTACAAAACTCTATAAGCTTGACAATGATCCGTGACGATGGTGATAGGCAAATTAACTATTGTATATGTGGGTGTTATTTGGTTCCTTTTTCATGTACTCCAACTTCTACTAATTAGATTTATACCAAAAAAAACTTGAGTTGCATTAGCAAATCTACAATGAAACATTTGCAAAAACCAGATTGAATATCAAACCTCCTCTAATTTAGTTATGGTTATTGGAAGTGCATGTTTGTTGATTTCTTAGTTAGATACATAGGTCCTCCCAATTGTGCTCACTATTGAGTGTAGAGTAGTTATTAATATTTGAAGATGTAGTTCAGTCTCTTTTAAACATGTGTCTTTATGATGTTTTCTTTTCAATCCTCACTAAACCACATACCAATCAAATAATAGGGGTCCGATTAACAAAACAAGCCACTTAACCCCAAAGTGACATAGGATATTCCTCGAGAAAGAATCCCTACAGCAAGTGTTCATTTTTGAATTTTTCTTTGGGGAGATCGATGGCTATAGATGTAAATCCAACCATATAAAGGGAGGGTATAGTAGGGTACAAACCACCTCAAAATTTTAGAACTGTCCATTCTTTTTTTCAATAATTTTTTTTGCATCGAAAGTACCTATCAATACCGAACAACTTGCAGGGTTTCTTGGGCTTTTTCTCACCTCATTTCTCGGTACGGCCAACAACACTCCAAATTTCATGGCGACTTCAACTAAGAAATCTGAGCTCCACATACTAGCTCCCTCTCAACTTGGAAAAATTGCAAAAACTATGAAACTCTGCTATACTCAATTGTTCACCCACCAATAGGGAACATGAGCTGGGTTTAGACCGTCGTGAGACAGGTTATGTTAGTTTAGTGGCACTGGTGGAGTAAATCCGGGAACCCCCTTTACGATATAAACAATGCTCCACGGGGCTAAGCCCCTCACCCGACCCCACAAGATCAATCCAAGTTCGAGGCTACACAAGCCGATGAAATAAACACAAAACCTAGAGATATGAGCACACATGACCTACTGAAACGAAACCAAAACCAAACCTACGGGGAAAGGAGCATATGCTAACGATGGCAACGGGAGGTGGCAGATTCACAGTTCGGGGGCGGAATTGACCGTGGCCTACAAACCAAGGTCACAGGGACAATAGACCCCCAAAGACACAGGAAAGGAGGCCAAGAGCAAGACGGGACGGGAAGTCGAGACAGAGACTGGAAGACCCGGGGGGGCATAGCCTAGGAGTAGGAGGAAACAAAAGGAGTAAGGACTAACCTAGTGATAGGAATAGCTAGGCCCAGAACCAGACTTGCTAACCGAATTGAATATGGCATGCAGACTAAAAACTAGGAATGTAACCCGAGGAGATCGAGCGACTCGACAACCGCGACGAGGACTGGGAGTTGAAGACACGCGAATGGAGAGCCACACACAGCCAGATCAGGAGGGCCATGAAATGGACCACCAAACAAGTGGCGGGGGACATGGAACGCAATCACCTAATCATGGCCGAGTTTAGGATGAAAATGGCCATGATCATAAGGGGAAATAAAATGATAGAGGACCTCCGCTTCAAGCCGGCAGCCATGGTGAAGAACTTCGAACCAAAAACTAGAAAGAGATTTTGGGGGATCACAAAAGCAATCTTCAAATACGGGACCAAGCAGCTAGCCAAGGCCGAATGGGAATGGAGCGCAATCAAGGGCGAGAGAGTAGACGCCGTGGTCAGATGGGGATGAAACCTAGCAACAAAACGCATCTTTGGCACAATTAAACACTGACCAGCCACATCGATGCAAAGGCAGAAGGAAAAACCGCCTTAAATCACATATATATCGGCTCCGTCCATAAGTTTCACTGCTAGCTATATGAAGGAGGGAATAGTCGAGCAGAAGTAGAGGCCACGACAGCAGAATTATACGAGTTCGCCAAACCGAGCTTTACGGGGGACATCATCCAGGCAAACCAAGTTGCCCCGTTTCTGAGGGACAAGAGATACCTCCGCGAATTATGGCAAAGTGACGCAGAACCAAGGACCCCATTTATGATGGAAGTGGAGGATGAAGATGAGAACGACCCGGTAATCAAAAGAGTTTGGAAAAACATCCGCAAAGGAGACGGGAATCGGGGCCCGGGATATGACCAGATCACATATCGGATCCTGAAACAATGTGAAAAGATCTCATTAACCAAATGGCTAATTAACACATTTAGGGTCCAAACAAAATTAGGAATTATATGCCTAGCCTACAAACTGGGCTTCGTATCATACATTCCCAAACCAGGGGCACCAAACACCCAAGCTCCAAACTTAAGACCGGTAACACTCTTACCGGTCTTCTTTAAGATATTAAGTAAATACATAACATTTGTCGTATATGAGGCCATGCGCGAAACCGTTCGGGGGGGCATATTCACACACCCCCTTCACCTTCCAAATGGGGGTAAACCCGGGGGTGGTGGGATGCCGGGATGCAAACCTCAAATTAACAGTAGTACCTGAGGACAGTCGTCATAAACAAAATAAGATGCTCTGCATGTTTACAGATTTTAAAGGAGCCTTTACGTCCCTGCCCCTGGGCCTAATAATGAAAACAATCGACATACTACCCATATGCCCCATCCTAAAGAGCATGTGGAAGGAAACCGCGAGCGGCAACCAAGTAAGGTTGATCGTAAATGGCAACGTCTCAGACACGATAACTATAACGAGGGGTGTAGCACAAGGGAACACAATCAACCCCCTCACTTTTGCGGTAGTGAAAGAAATAGTAGTGAAATGGATAGCACGTAAATGCAAGGGATACGAACTGGCAGGCATGGAAGTCAAGGGCATGGACTATATGGACGACGGAATCCGTATAGCCGATATCGAAGAGGATATAAGGAAGATGGCAAACATCCAAAGTGAATTCGCGTCATGAACGGGAATGAAATTTGGGATTCATAAATGTGCATACAGGGCCAGGACTTCGTAAGAAGGAGAGGGGAAGAGGTGACTCTCAACAACTTCACCTTATGTGGAGAGGCTATCCCACAGCTTGATGGCTCGGAGGACTTTAAATACCTAGGCGAGCATAAGGCCCCCGCATCCACAGTGACGAACAAGAAACCGACTTTCTCCCGTGGCCCAAACGGAGAAAGGAGGGAAGCTCACGAAGGCAAGCGGGCCTTCGCAAAATATAAGTCGAGGGTCACACAACTAGATACGCCCCGCATCCAGAAACTACACTATGCGGGCAAGTTAGACTTTCTTTCACAAGTAGCAAGGCCACTAATAGAAATCTTATGCCCCATGAACCCAACACCGAATTACATCCTAGATGAAGCAACTAGGATTCAGCATGGAGCAGCGAGTAGGATCCTAGGATGGCCCATCTGACGCGGGGGCAAACGACAGCTCGAAATGAGCACTGACCACCTCGGGTTAAAGTTACCTAACTTCAGGACAATTCGCGACTCTATGTTAGTAAACACGGCATATGTATTTCTTCAAAATCTAGACCCGTAGGCTAGAACATTGTTTAAGCATATGGCCACCGAAGCATGAGTAGCAGCAGGGATCCCACGGGCCCCGCATGGTAAAATATTCATGGATTAGGACGTAGCATATGGTAACCCGATCAGGGAGCCCAATACGCAAACAAAAGGCCTAGCATATTGGGAGCCAACACGAACAGACCCAAAAGCAAGGCAGAAGATTGGGACGTGAAGCAAAAAAAAAGCCGCACATATATGGCCTTCCTTTATCACTTTGGCAACCGGAGTCCGGATAACGGCAGAGGGCCTATTCAAGGTAGATACCCATAATGGAGACCTAGAGGGGCACGAAAGGGTCAAAGTCATTGGGAACTTAGACGACGGAGCATGGCCCAACACGCAAGCTAGGCTGGATAACCAAAAACAAGAACTCAAAGAGTACACAAAAGAGGCGGTGCGATACCGTGACAGGCTAGAGTTTGTCGAAAAGATCGCATCCAAACAATTTAAACATGAAGGGGCACATGCACCCGGTAGCCGCAAGTGGATGCGGACTTCATGCTTGAGCATACCGAAGTATAAAATCATGATCGCAACTGCATTTAACGTGCTACCCATTAAATCAGTAGTAAGCATGTGGAATAAGTGGGGGGAGGTAAATTACGACAACTGCCGCGACCGGAAACGCGAAACAGTTAAGCACCTATTTTGTAGTTGCAAACACCCCCTCTATGACGTCATTCGCACGAAACAACATGACAAAGTAGTAAGCGAACTATATTGTTGGGTGAAGCTAAGGGCTGAGAAAGGCAAACTAGGCAGGCTAGATGAATTCCAGGTCTGGATGGCGGACAACACATGGGGAACACCAGACGAGAACCACTTAATATTCTCATAAATACTAAGTAATGAGCAAATAACACATCGCCGGCCATACCTAATTTTTCAATACCGGCCTGCGGCGAGACGGAGAGATGGTGGCGAACTAGTGCGACGCAACCATCAAATCGAGATTTGGGAAGTCTCGGTGGTTATGGATAACACGATCGCGAATGCAAGACAACAGAAAATCAGACCAATATAATGAACTAATAGAAGAGTTGTGCCGAAAATTCCCACAAAGCGATGTGAAATTCCGGGCAATGATAATGGGGGTAATAGGAACAGTCCCGGCGGCAATCAAACAAATCTTGCGAGAAATTCAACCTAAAGCCCAAACATCCGGGGTGATCCATCAAATCATCCAGGCCATAGGCAACCATAACCACAAATTATGGATCACACGGGATCAGATGCATAATAGGCGACAAAGCCACCCGGGCGAACCGCTGGGGGCGTGGACACCGAAATGTAGGTGGCTACGCAAGGAATACTTTAAGTATTGCACCAGCGTAGAGCAACGCGAGGAGTGGGAGATCCGAAGATGCGAATCAACAAAGGAGCAGCCATTGCTGCCAAATCGCTGGCGAATCAATAAATATTACTACCGAGTAATGAGCAATGCGGCAAAATGGACCCAAGGGGCACAACCAAGAATCCAAATATCTTGAATAAGTAGCGGCAAAAGGCTTGCCAAAGGACCTAATATAGAGCTTATATTAGGAGTTCGGGGGACTGGGAGGAAAGGTCAAGACCATCCCACCAATCCCGCACACAACTCGGTCTTGAAAAGCGAACCGTTTTCAAACCCGCCTCCGACTCCGGAATCAATTCGTTACAATTTTTACCGGAGTGGGATCTAATCCGCCTCGGCGGAGGTGAGGGCCGTCATAAAACGACGGCGGCGCAACACCTGCCGGGAGAAACGCCATGGTAACTAGGACAACCAACGTTTCACCCACAGAAACCCGCATTTATGAAATATGATGCCAAGTGACATCGGAATAAACTCTAAGGGAAGTATCCCGAAGAGGCCCCAGCAAGCCCCCGAAGAGGCCCCAGCAAGCCGCCAAAGGGGACCCGAGAGCCGAGAACACCCCCCCCATACTACGGGTGAAAAGTACGAGTCACGAGGCTTGGAACCGCGCGAAAGGGAGAAAAAACATAAGATACATACCCTCAGCACGAACAACCCCGGACCCCGACAATGTTGTTGGAAACTGCAAACAGAAGAGCATTTCTTATAGAAATTTGGGAGAATTTGTGAAGTGAGAAATATGCAAATCCAAGTAGCCACGATACAGCTCATAGCAAGTGCAACTTTAGGAAAATTTTCGAGCCACTTTGAATGGCTAGATCTTCGGCCAACAAACTCCGAGTACACGTGAACCATGTAGGAAGCCAACGCCCGGGGAAGACTAAAACTTGGTATTTGCAGGATACCCGAAAACTTTCGAGCTTCATAGAAATTATAGTGCATCCTCAAATTTGTTGTTTTTGGTGTCGTTGGGTTGATCTCACAGATTTGTACAATCGCTCTTTATTGAATTTTTCTAGTACAGTTCGGCAAATGCCTTCAAATTCGGATTGAAAATAGTCGGGGACAATTTATGTCCTCCATGTCACTTTGGGGTTAAGACCCATCTACCTTAAGTTGAATAGACGCGAATATATGGGGTCAAGGTAGAAATACCATAAGCGGGTTAACCACCCTCTAGCCGTGCACTAGACCGCCCGTCATGATGGTGAAGTGCGATTTTTGAAACAAATCATGGCTCGGCGGCAACTTCAATGCGTGTACACTTAGTGTAGCCAATGGGAGTCAGGTGTTAATGTACTCATGAGGTAACTGATTTAGGCGATGTCCTGTATGGAAATGCGGATTACCGTGTTCGATGTAGGGAGAATCTAGTGAACAAGTAGGGGGTTTGACAGCTTTCCACTTTGAAAAATTGTAACATTTTTTGTACAGGGCAAAAAAATATGAAACAACTTGCATTCTTCATAAATCCTTCTTGCCTATCTTGGAAAATTATCTCATGATTGTCATACCATATCTTCAATGCGAATCACCTTATTTTCACAGGTCATGGTATTTCTACCTTAGGTGAAGCAGCCAATTTCAAGGACATTGTGTTTCATGGCCAGGGCAAACCGACCCATACATTGGTACCTTACCGGATGTCTAGTGATGTCACATTCGAATGAATCGGCCCTCAACCTCATAGGGGGTCTTTTTGTATTGGAGCCACTTCATCCACGATATGTAGGATGGTTGATTTTAAGTGAGTGCCACGAATCCCCAGCCGTTCGCCCTCCCCGGTAAGGTACGAATATAGGGGTTGGTTCGCCCCAGCTGTGTTTCATGCTGCCGAATACCAGGAAAAGCATACTCCAAAATTAGTATGATCCAAAAGTAGAGACGGAATGGGACGGACTCTGAATGGTCCATGAAGATCCAAATTTGGCACAATGCCCGAGACACAAATATCTCCCACAAAGCACGTGGGTTAATTGTGGCACACGTTTGGAGCAGACTTTGGCACACAAGTGGATTTGAAAGTTCTCAACCCCAGCGTGTAAGGATAACATTACCCAACCCAAAGGTCTTAACTCCGGCGCGGAGTTCGATGCGGCTCCGATGCGGCTCCGGGGAGGTTCGGATGCTAGCTCCGGTGGGTTCGGGTGGGTTGGGGCAAAAATTGCCCCCTATTTTTTTGATTGGGTGGGGCCTTACTTGATCTCATAAGGGGCCTCCTAGAGTAATTTGGGGCCGTAGAACCCAAATTTAGCAAAAAAAAACCAAAAAAAGTCATCAAGGGGCCAAAACGGGGAGGGCCAGAAAAATGGACCCACCGGAGCTGGCATCCGAACCTCCCCGGAGCCGCATCGGAGCCGCATCGAACTCCGCGCCGGAGTTAAGACCTTTGGGTTGGGTAATGTTAGGGAGCGTGTAACTGTAATCAGGGCCGGTTTAAGTTACACCATGGCCCACGAAGTCGGACCCTGGAAGATGGCCCTTTTTCATGGTCCAACTTCATGGTCCGATTTTAAAAAAAAAATCAATTCACAAAGTTTTTGGGCCCCTCACTAGGTGTAAACCGAATATGGATGAAGAGGAATGACCATGCACCCAATAGTGAATGTGCTGATTTTTTTTAATATATGCCCAAAAATGGCAGTTTTGAAAAAAAATTAAGTTTGACCAATTTTTTTTGTCTTCTCTTATCTTCATCTTCTCTTCCCCCAAAAAAATTCATTCAAAAATTATTATAGCCATGTTCTCTGCCATGGGCCCTTGTCTTTTTCTACCATAGCACCTCTTTTGCCTCTCCCACTGCAAAACCTGTTGGACCATGCCAGTGGATAATGTAGGCCTTAAAATATGACTTTTGGGGACCTCGAACTCCATAGTCACTCTGACTTTTTTTCCTTGGTGTAAACCGAAGTGGTCATGGGATGAGTTCAACAACCAATCACATATTTTATAGGGCCTTGGGACAACTTTATGGTCCCTAGTGTAAACAACTCCTCAGTGTCCACAAAGTTTTTTGGGTCTAAATCCTAGTGTTTACAAGTCCAATCAATTACTTGTTCTAATCTTTCGGAATCTCCTCTATTAATTTGGAGTATATTCTACAAATTCCTCTAAAATGATCGGTAATTTTCCCGAAGTCTTGAACTTCAACCGGTTATTTCTCAACTCAGCCAGTTCAGTTTGTAGCTAGCAATCAGTTCTCCCCATTCATTGGCCCAAAATACACTTATAAGGAATGACTTAGATTCATATATTATATATTCATATATTTTTATTATTTATTTATTTATTATTTATTTATTTATCACCATCTTAGTATCTTACACATGATTAAATTTTAGTTCCTCTTTGTATAAGGTTGTGTTGAATGTACTTTGAATCTTGTATAGGAAGTAACTTTGAATTTAACACTTGTCGGGGGCTTGTATAACCTATTGTGTGGCTGGGGCGAACCAACCCCTATATCAGTACCTTACCGGGGAAGGCGAATGGCTGGGGATTCGTGGCACTCACTTAAAATCATCCATCCCACATATCGTGGATGAAGTGGCTCCAATACAAAAAGACCCCCTATGGGGTTGAGGGCCGATTCATTCAAATGTGACATCACTAGACATCCGGTAAGGTACCAATGTATGGGTCGGTTCGCCCTGGCCCTATTGTGTAGGCCACATAAATTATTGCTCTCAAGGAAGTGAACATGCAGTCATATGTTAGAGTAGTGAAGATGGATATAAGATATCATGGTTCTTCTTAATCCTTCCATGTCACCTATGCCCCAACATGACCTCGAAGATTAAAGACAAGTAAAATTTTATAACAAAAAAGTAATCTTCAATTGTTTGCGTTAAAGGCAACCGTGTTTCATAGGAAGCCTGTTCTTTTAATAAGGTTCTATAATTGAAAAATTAAGTTGAAATTTTGGTGTAAATATGATCAAGTACGTGAAGGAATCCAGCCTACAATTCTATGCAATATATAGTATTTCAGGCCACCAAATCTAAGATGATTATGTTTGTTTGTATCTTTCAAACCATGTTGTGAACAAGTAAGTCTTCTGTTATATTACTCAGCTAACAAATTGTGTTCAGTTGTCTTGACTTCATATTTAGTTTGAAGCAGTGAGATTCTAACATCCGGAGTCTTTATTCTCAAATCTACTACTAGGTCCAATGAACAAATCAATTGAGTAATATTATGGTGAGCCTTGGGACACAAACACATATATTTATATGAATAAAGCTTGCTATAGTTCTTTATGATTATTCTTATCATTTCTTATACATAAATAGGAAATACAATCTTGATTCTCGGAAAATGTGACCCTTGGACTTCAAGAATTGACAATACTATATACAAGATGGCGCCGGGTCTCAATGAGATTCAATGGTGGCTCCTCTTAATAATATTATACAAAGGACCCCGCACATACATTGGACGGTAGGAGATCTTGAAAGTAAGCAAGAAACTATGGGGTTTGTTTCTTGTGTCTAAAGTCAATGGAGATCCTACAAGTCAACTCGTCCCCTCTCCATGAAAATTAGAGAGTTTATAAATGTGCAGAGGTCAACATCATCATCACCATCATTGAAATTCCGTCACATGTTAATTGCTCTTACATTGTCAAAGCCAAGAATTATTTTAAAATTCTTCACATCAAGAGGGGCACATAACATTATTCAGATCCATAAGAGTGTTATGTGGGATTGACAATATTTTGTAGAATATTCCTCGCATTCAGCCCGAATGATGAAATATTCCGCAAAATACTATCAGTCCCACATAACAATGTTATGGATCTGAATAATGTTATGGCATAGGTTTGCAGGATTAGGGTAGACATACATAATTCAAATACGTAACTCCATATTTAGACGCCTATGTTTGACCGGTGTGTGGTTAGGTCTACATCTATGTCTAGGAAGAACCGGCGGTTGAACCGGTTGAGTTTGAGAAATAACCGGTTGAAGTTGGAGACTTCATGAGAATTACTGATCATTTTAGAGGAATCTATAGAATATGCCTCAAATGAATAAAGCAAAACCGGAAGGTGTCAACATGTAACCGGCTGGATTTAGAATCACTAGGATCTTGACCGACGATGCCCAAAAACTTCCCGGGCACCGGTGTGCATCCGAGAACGTACACCCTCAAGACATGTGTTTTCAAAAAGATTGGACTATGTGCTCAGAATGTGTTAACCATTATAGGGTCAATAGTTAGCATGACTGGGTGTGTGTGGGGGGGGGGGGTTGACTGAGACTACATGACCATTTAATGGCCATGACAATCTTCGCTTTGAAAACGAATGAGATATTCATGTGAGCTGCATATTAAAAGGAAAGTTGCAATGGCCTCCATTTAGGTTTCTTACCATCTCATACTAGTTGTGTGTTTCATATCCTAGGAGAAGTATCCCATCTACCTCTACCTACAATACATCGCACTTCCAAATTGAAAATGCACATGGAGAATCATGATATTTACATTGATTTGTCTTGTCAATGTGGTTTACCGTTTCAAACTACACATTGTTATAGCATTTAATTATGTATAGAGGACACAATTCTTCACCAACATCAATTGTTTTCTATTCCTTGATGTGCATCATAACATTATTTAGTTGCATGGTTGTGTTCCATTCTATGTTTAGCATTTGACATGGGCCTCCACTCCCTTACCTTCGTGGAAAGAGACTTAGAAAATAAGAAGAAACTGATGCCGGTACAAATAACGAAAGTGCCGGTTTGAATAGTAAAAATATTATGAATAGTGTCAGTATTTTCTACGGTAGTGCTTCTAGTAATTGTAATTGAAGGGAATAATAATGGGATAACAATGTTTCTTGACAATATTCTTGGGAGGAACAATATTCCCGGGCATAGTGCCGGGAGTATAACTCCACCCAAATTTCCAAGTTCGGCCTGAATGTATGAATAATAAACAAATATTCCCACTTTGTTCGAGGGATTCATGGAATATAATTGACATATTCTTGGGTCATGGAACCGACCCACATGGCTGAATTATGTTATGATACTAGGTATTTATGTTATATTGATTTAAACACATATTATTAGTAAAAAATATATAGAAAAAGTGTATGTCTAAATGGTAATTCAATGCAGCATACTAAATTACAAAATTTAGAGATCACATGCCCGATTGATTCCCTCATTCACATTCGCAAGAGTTGTTTAGTTTTTCAGTGCAAGTGTGAATATGCTTTGGCCCAAATTAAGGTAGACTGGCCTAATTACAGAAGGCTACATCTTGAGCAGTTTCAGAATCTAGGTAAATGTGCTTAAATAATATCCACTAATTTACTTTTGAAGAGGTTTCTTGGTTGCTGGAGAGAAACTTCACATCAAATTGGTTAAGGCCAATAGTGTAGTGGGAATAGTCCAATTCAATCATTCACCCAAGTTCAACACTTTCTTTTTTCAATCTCTTTTTTTTTTTGGGGGGGGGACTAGATCACATCTTCGTTTGGGTGGGCCCCGCCCCTCCCACGCCTCTTTCATTGCCCGGTCTTTTTGCCCACACCTACGTGGGAACTCCTCTTGTGTGGAATTTTGAAGGTTCCCAGAGGGTTCACTACGTTCCCAATGGACTTCCCCTCCGAGGAACTCCATTGGGAACGTAGTGAACCCTCTGGGAACCTTCAAAATCCCACACAAATGCTCTCATAAGATGGGATGAACAATCAACCCCTTCATCTTGCAAACCTTGATATTTCATCCGCTAAACTTTCATCCGTCGGAAGTTTATTTTCGGGTTGCCCGAGCAGTTTCGTAGACCATAATATGGGGCTCATTGAATGGATGGCTTGGATGTGGTCTGCCCACGACCACACACCCTTCATTCATAGCGCCTTAATGATATGGAACCACTTTAAATTGGAAAATATTTTAATTTTTATGAAATCCCAACACCAACATAGAAAAACTCTCGGATTGAGCAACACAAATATCAAGAACCATGAGAATGTGGAAAGAGTCAGATGTTGCATGTGATGATATGTTGAATTCTGATATTGAAACACTAGAAAAATATGTAACGATGTTTGCGTGATTTATTTATGTAGGCCACTACACATCATGAATCACGAGGTCACCGTATCCAAATTAGACCAAGAACACTTTCTTGTAGATGAATTGATTATTGTGTGGGCCTTCTCGTAGATGTTTATTTTTTATTTTCAATGAAAATGCTTTGGATATTCTAATGGTCTCAAATGCTCAAAGTATATGTTGAAGGCGCTCCTACCTCACAATGGACATGGTCAATCTCCCTTGAGACTTTCTAGGTTTGTGTGTTGTTGACTATCATGGACCTTGGATCAATCGGGAGTTGTTATATATGTTCCAACTAAGCCTACAAATAGAATTTTACAAGATGGCCTAGAAACAAAGCTTAGTGCGGCCTATTTGTTAATATATGGTTTTGGACTTAGATCTTGTGAACCATGGCGCAATGTCCTATAAGGACCACTTTAAACTAGAGCTTGAGGGCCCTTCACCCGTGATATACAAATTATGTGATTGGTCTAGAAGTTGGAGACTCACTTTACACTGGACCTTAAGGGCCCGAGGGATCAAAGAAATTTTGAATGAATGGAAAATCTACATGACATCCTACATGGCACCAAGTGGACATTGTTTCTTGGTCTACTAGGTATTGCGTTAGGCCCATTGAAAAGAGATGGGTCTAACACAAAATTAAGAGCCAAGGCAAACAATTAAATTGTCATTGGCTTCTAGAAATATTGTACTACCATGGTGGGTCCCACACTACATACTATTTTATATTGGTAAAAAATATGATCCAGTCCCTCAACATGGTCCACTTTCACTTTAAATTAAGCTTGAGGACCCATTAATTGCAAAACAAGATTTCTATATCCCACGGTACAACCTTTGGATGATTTCCAAGGGCCCTTGGATTTTGATGGTCACGGCTCTTGGTCTGTGTGTAAAGCAGCCCTTGGTGCACCAAGCTTGTCGCCCTACACTATTGAATGTGCACCAATCAACAACATAGAGAGGAGCCATGACTTTCACACGGGTCACAAAATGAAACATATAGAGAGAGAGCACAAAAAATAAGACAAGAGATTCCATCTATTTCACAACCCTCTCGTGTGGTTTCATTGTCACATGGTGTATTGCTATGAGAAACAAGGAGGGTCCATAATCGATCACTCGTCCAAGTGAAGAGTACTTTCAACAAATATCATGTGTATTTCAATTCATGCAAAGATATTTCAAGGTTATAATATCTACACTAATATGTGTAATTAGGTTGCCTTTGCGAATATGTTTCCTCTTTACCCACGCAAATTATTTGGGTTAAATATCATATCACAAACCTATAGCTTTGTTTATTCATCCATACAACAACCACGATAAAAATACACATTTCATGTATTTTGTTACCATACTAATAAATTTTCAAAACAATGTGCAATGTTGATACATCAACTTCGGGCAACCTAATTCCACGTATTATTGTAGTTTATATCTATGAGCAGACCCTTGGGGGTGTACTAGACTTCCCATACTCGTGGCACATGGGTGCACAAAATGGGTATTAATTGTGATTATGAGTTACAAGAAAGAAAGAAAGAAATAGATGACTCTGATGTTGCAATTGGCGTGAATTGTGGTATTGCTTCATCTCCGAGTTGGGTTAAATTTGTATGTAACCCTATAATGGGCATTATGAGAATTAGAGGGCCCTCGACAATCACTACCTATTTTCGAAGGTGAACACCTTGATCGGGCGCATACAAACTGGCCAGCACCTATCTCCCCCAATGGCAAGCCCCTAGGTTCCAACATGGTTGGTTGAAAATACCCAGTTCATCCGGATACCTTCACTATGATTGGGTGGATCATAGGTGGTAGGGTGCACCGGAAATCAAGTGTTAGGAAGGTCACCCATCTAAGTACTATGAACCAGCCTTAGGCAACTTAACCTCGGAGTTTCCATGGGATTTGGGTTAAGGCCTTGTGCCAGCTTTTGTGAGTTACAAAATAGACATAGGACTAGGGCATACTTTTCTTGGCAATGTAGATATATTATACCCCAAGGAACATTGAAACTGATGGATAAATTTACAACAAGGACGTACACATATAGAAGATTATAGAAAGCTAGGGTGAAGTATTGAATTTTTTTATCTACAATTATTGAGACCTATTTTTTGCAATTTTTTTCTTTCTTCTTGTATAGATAGATAGATAAATATTGCTATTTCTTAGCTTCAACTTTATATGTATACTATTTTTCCACTCAAATCTTTATTTTGGGGCCAATACCATTCTAAACCATGTTGATACTAAGGCAAATTTTTCCATGTAAGTACTTTGAAATTTTGGTTACAAATTGAACACATCAATTGCAAAAGTAACATGTACCACCATTGAAAGGGGGAAACCCTACCATGGGATCCTTCATGGAATCAAACAATTATACCATTTTTGTCCAGGTATGAAGATTCTTGCATGTTATTATATAACTCTAGATGGTATAATAAACAAAAATACCGTCCAACACCCATAACCTAACTATTATCAAAATGTGCGAAAACCTCATTATTAACACCTGAGTGGAATTTACTTTTTTTTGGAAAAAGAAACAGAAATGAAACAAGAAAACGGTAGAACCGTGAGGCTCTGTCCTTTCTTATGAAAGACTACAATTGTAGTTGTACACTTTGCTCATGCCAGTCCATGGCTATTTACTATACCTATAACCAACTACAGTCAATTAGGTTTTTTTTATACATTTTAGGGAACAACTATAATTAACTAGACATATATAACTATAGTTAACTACATTTTATGGCAGGTCAAATCACGAACAACTATAATTACGAAAGGCAACTAGTTAACTAATAGTTGAATTAGTTGGTTAGTTGTCCAAAGTATGCAAGCTTTCATCATCCACGTTAAACAAACTGGACCAAAAATAGCAAGAACAAGTAACATCCAAGTGTGAACGCAAAGTGGTTAGAAAATTTGCTCTTGAAACATAGAAGTTGATGCATAGTCTCTGTCCTACAAACAGAGCCAACAAAAGGAAAGAAACCAAAAGAAAGACAATGCCAAGACCAAAAACACTGGTGTGAACGCCGTGTGGGTCAGAATCGGTGCCTAATGTGCCGTTATATTCAGCTTTGGAGCGGCAAGTTCTTACTACACTAAATATGATATTTAGTGTCATATGGTATTTAGTGTCACTATGGTAACTTTTTCGGATGGCACTTCTTATGAATAAATGAACAAAATACTGTCATGGATGAGTTCATCCATTGGCCAAAACCCTATCTTCTCTTATCAGCAACTTGTGATGAAATATTGTTATGGATGATCGAAATTTGGATGAAAAATCACTTGGTAAGTGACATTAATCGGAAGACTGTAAAATCTATAATCCCCCCGAAAAATTTACAAGGGAATGACCAAATAATGTTGGGTTAACATTTAGTGTTGGTGACACTATACCAAGGTTTACAATTAGTATTGAGCAAGACGATCCGAATTGGTGGCACTAAATAGCTTATTTAGTGTAGCTGCTACATGGGTGACTTCACATCAAAACTGGGCAAGGTAAGTAACGAGAAGCATCCAATTTTGTAAGTGAGACAATTTTGACACCTAAAGTTTTTATTTTTGTTTTTGAATTGGGCCACTATGTATTCCAAAATGACCACAAATGATGTAATTGCAAAGGTAGAAGTGCCTACAACGGACACTTTCAACACTACAATCCGTAATCTAACATGGATAATTTATCTGGAAATAATATAAACTTAGCAATTACGTTACGAGCACGACGACATTGAGATCGCATAAATCGGTGCACATCTAAGTTGTAATATGAAAATGTTCAGATTTATAGAATTTTAGTTTGACTTTTTACTAGTACGATATTAACGTGCAAGTTGAGATGGGTTTCGTAGTTGGGTGCACATGCAGTTAGGTGTGATGATGCAATTGCATGCCCTTAAGAAGTAGCCTTGTGGCCTGAATTTTGCACAAAGCGAAATTCCCCTCACCACACTCACTTGTATTTAGTGTTGTGAATTTGCATCTTCCAATCGTGTAGTTGTAAGGCCTAGTGTTGAGTTCACATATGCATGCAAATGCTTGAGATTGAAATCTTGGAGGATTTGACTCCTAGGCAAAGGGTAATGCCCAAAATGGGTTTTCAACCTCAAGCAGTTGCTTCATAACATATTGAGCAAGCACATCTGGTTGGGCGGTTAAAAAAGAATATCTAATTGTAAGATAAATTTGAATAATTCGACCCTCCACTTTGCACTAGTCCACGTGACATAATAGATTTTCAGCCCACCATACATTGGGGTTGAAACCGCTCAAACCAATTTTAGTAGGGAGTGTGTTTGGCTAGTTCGCAAGTCCCTAGTTTTCACACATCACAAATTCCCACAAGATCCAAAAGAACGGGTCCAAGTGCTAATGGATGAAAATCATGGATGCCATATGTAAAGTGATGAAAGTAGATGGTTGACATTGGGCACTTTAGCCTTATAAGTAGTGTAATTAGTGGGTGGCTCCCTTACTTGGACCAAGAAAACAACTCATAAGTAGTCGATGCTCAACATTGTCAACTTTGGCATAGGTGATTCTTCCTTGCAAAGGGACATGTGGTCAATTTCGACCATAATTCAAATTTCGTTTGATTAAGTTGAGAAGAGTATTTAGCGTGGTGCACATGCATACTCATGGGATTTGAAATGTTCATTTCTTTAAGATATATGTACGTACTCAGGACATTGGTCCTGGCATCATTCAGCAACATTGAACACTTCCAACGAGATCAACTTGACACTGTAAACTCTACAAATAAAAAATGGCAAGACCCAACAACATAACCCCCTTGATTCCATGGCCCATCCAACTCACCAGGCTTGTTGACTAATAATGTTTTGGTGGTCAAAGACATGACATAAAAACATTGACTAAAAGTCTATGCGGATGTCATTGTTGCCGTTTGAAACATACATTTATAATCTATTTTCTATGTGTATTCCTCCTTGATTGTTGTGGACCATGGATTGTTACACAATTCAACTTCACTTGGCCTTGTCCTTGACTTCTATGTGCCTAAACATCGTTTGCGATTTGTGTCACCGTGATTCTTGTAGATATGCTCCCTCGTACTAGATTTAGAGTTGCATTTCATAGCTTCAAGTGGGAGTAGCCTAGTGGGGAGAGAGGGAATTATCACATATGAGCATACTTCTCATCCATCCAACATAAAAACTTAACCCCTTATAGGTTTGTTGCTAATTCATCTCAAATGACCTCAAGTAAACTAATCCGGGGTCTTTAAAACTAATTATGGCATCAAGATAACTTTAAAAAAAACAACCTCTAGACTGCATGCGATTTCAAGGCTTTTATTTTGGATGAATGAGAGGTACACTCGTATATAATAATTCTCTCTCTCTGTCTCTTTCTCTCTCTCCCCGCCGAGTGGGAGCCTTTTATATGACCTATTCGTGGAAGGAGATAGACTCCTTGGAACTAAATGATGTTATATAGACTTGAAAACCTAGGCATGGAGGACTAATGGCCCTACAAATACTACCAAGCGTGTTACATGTTTTGTGTGCAATGAATCATGGAGGTCCTATGAGTCATTGTGGGGGTGGAAAATGTTATTGATTGTGGATTTGGAATGGCATAAGGTAAACGTGCCTAATTCAGTTATTACTCTTAATCATACACCTATATATTGAGTGGTATGTGGTTTGGTGTGGCTCCAAGAACAAACACCAAAAAGACATGTGTGTTGAAGATATATTTTTGTGTGTTTGGAGTATGATGACCGTTGTAATCTTAACCCCTAAAGGACCAGGCGTCCAATTTTGGACGTTTTTGGTATTTTTGTGTAGGCCAGATGTCAGAGATTTGCACCGATGTGAATGAAAACAATTGCAATGGATGCGGAATGGATAGAGAAATGCAGCCCATCAATTTTTTTCTTTCAAAAAACGATAATTTGGTGTTTGTAAATGTGATGTAAATGTTCAAAATGCACTATTTGGCACTATACAACTGCCCGAAACTGTTCATAGTATCCAATGAACTTGCACCATGGTCGAATCTTGGGCAGCCTTTATGTGGCCCCATTTTTTATTATGTAAAGGGTGCGATGTATGGGGGGAGGGGGTGGCACGTACATAGAGGGGGTATATAATGACACTATAGCCATGAAAGAGGGTGGTATGGGGCATGCAATATTGAGAATGGAATATATAAATGGTTGTGGGCCACGGTACGAAAGGGTGGGATAAGAATCTCCATTGTCCACACCCTTTTTCCTTGTGTGCCCGCCATCCACAACTTCCTAAGTAGTTTAAATTACATCTAAATTCAAGAATGACATCATAAATTCGCAAAAAAATTATGCATACCCTTATTGGTTTTTGTTGCATACATCCACCGTACGGATTTTAGTGCAGTTTTATACATGTATATTATTTAAACAATCGCAATATTTTCATGATTTTGTAGTTGTATATAAAGCAAGGCCCATATAGCCAACAAATTAGATTGAAATGACGGTTTGTCAACACTAATAGTTGCCCAAGTCCGTGACTTTCAGTGTCGTTGCAAAATGTTGCCTAAAAAACAAATATAATAATGGCAAGACATGTTCAAAGTGGTCATGCAATGTTCGGGCAACTCAAGAATACCATCGAACCATTGAAAGACATATCAATCTTAATGGACAAAGTTTACATAAAGGGATGGATATTTTTCCATATCGTACTTGATAAAGCTAACAACCATTCCATAAGGTTGGAAGCCATCAAATGTTTGCTACGCTCTATGCACCATCCCATACATGACAGTGGCTCGAATTTCCTTTAGATCCGTCCAAATCATGCTTGGTCCTTTAGGGGTTAATAGTTATCATAATCGAGGGGACATGTACAGTCCCCTCCACAAAGTAAGGTAACCCCTTGTTGTTTCTCACACACACAAGAAGAGACCAACAAGAAAACTTGACTAATGCTACCTCATATAAACCTCAAATATAGAATTTTTCCATAAATAGTTAGCTTTATACATGTAGAAGCTTCTTGCTAAAAAAATACAAATCTTTTGTAATCATTTCTAATCTGAAAATTGGATTGATCAACAACTACTGCTACCACCGTATGCTACCTCCTCTGGCATCAATAACAGCTTGTATCCGTTTTGGCATGCTTGCAACTAACTTGTCTAACATCTCCATTGGTATGCTCTCCCAAGCTGCTTGCACTGCATTCCACATTTGCTCTTTGTTTTTTGGTCTTTTCATCTTCTGGACCTTATCTTTACAAATCATCCACAGGTTTTCTAGAGGGTTTAAGTCAGGAGAATTTGGAGGCCAATTGAGCATCTTTAAACCAATATCTTTGATGCAAATTTTTGTCACTTTGGCTGTATGTATTGGTGCACCATCCAACATAAATACTAATTCTTCATGGTTAGCATGGTGGTAGAAGTAGGGCAATAATCCTTACTCACATACAATCTCTACAAAGTCCATAGCAGTGCGTTGTCTAAAAGGAATTAAAATCAAAAAACACTTACTAGTTGCAGTAAAAGCACCCCAAACCATGATTGACATCCTCCCAGACTTGAATGTTGGTGCTAAACATTGTGGATGAAATTTTTGTAAAGTAGTCCGCCATACTCGAGTCTGACGTGAATAAGCACCGATCTCAAATGATGACTCATCACACCAAATAACCAACTTCCATTGTTCCACCGTCCAATGTTTATGCTCTTTCGCAAAGGCCAACCTCAATTTCTTGTGTCTCTCATTCAAAAAAGGTTTCTTTTTGGCAATTCGGTTGCCAAATCCAAGGTCATGCACTTCTTTTCGTATGGTATTCATACTCACAGAAATGGGCAAGCTACTAGCAAGTTCAGCAAGAGGTATTCTACAATTCTTGACAATCTCATATTTGAGAACTCGTCGATCAATCTCTTGCAACTTTTTTGGACGTCCAGATCTTTTTGCTATTTGTATTGAACCTCGCTCTCGATATCTCTTGAGGACTAATGAAATGCTCTTTTTTGATTTTCTAACTACATTTGCAATTTCACTCAAAGATGCTCCAGATGTGTTCATTCCTACAATAAAACTCTGCTCTTCTACTGATAAGCAGTAACTTGTCATAGTACTAGTGAGGGAGAGTGAAAATGAACTTGCTAAATGACAGACACAACAATTCTATGAGCTACTAACCCAACAACTACATCATCACAAGAAATCAAATTTTGTAGCAAATCCTTCTAGGTATGAGTGACCTTCTCAACTCACAGATCATCACAACTACTCAACTTTATGACATTGCAACCAAAATTGAGTGACTTAAGTATTCACAAAGCTCCCTATTCTCCAAAATATCTGCATTGCTTCAAAAAGCTTCACATACCACATGGTACTCAAATTGATGTAACACATGGAATTGCTAGTCTAGAAGCCACTTACGGCTCATAAATGTATTCTTAGATACTACAAGTATATAATTGCAATTTATCTTAGCTGAATCAGCTTCCGAATTTGGATGTTCAATCAAATCAACTGTGTAATACATGTGAGTTGACCCATGGGGGGTTACCTTACCTTACTTAGTGGAGGGGACTGTACATGACCATTTAATGAGCGCAAGAATCTTTAGTCTGGTAAAAAAATAAGATGCACCCTAATTTCCGTAATGTCACTCCCTCTCTTATATCTCAAAACTCTAGGGAACGGATGTGTGCTTAGTTTTAAATATCCCTCTTTATTGTCACATTTACCTCCCATGTATCATGGGTTTTAACATTGAAATAATCCACCAAAGAAATCAAATCGCATGCTCGCATGCATCACATTGTCATTGTTGCAATGTTGACTTTGTGTTATTTCATAATGTCACATGCTACACTAATTCTCTATTATCATGGTTCCAAGTTAACACTACAAACCTCCTTAATATCACATGCATTGTACTTGCCACATGCATGATATCCATACGAGCTCCCAAAAATTATGAGGAAAGTGACTACGGCCTTGAATTGGATTTGCTAACCATCTCGTACTAAGTTGATCACGTGTTTCACATCCTATGTTCCGAGATGATCCTAAACTACCAAAAGACAGTGGAGAGGTGCCCAAATGCAAACAGAGCGATTGGCAGTTTGATTCATGGCTGTGAAATCTTCTCTCTACTTGACGGAAAAACCAAGAGCCCACCCACCGTGAGGTTGACAGTAAACCCCACCCTGCACCAAGGAGATCCTTGAGTAGGGTAGAGCCAACATGCTCAAATTCACGTCCGATTGCCCGACATTGTATTATATCATTATTATTATTATATTTATTTCACATCCTAGGAGAAGTGGGCTAGTTGGAAAAAGTAACCATTTAAGACCCACCTACCTTACTTAGAGTGAAATTTCGTGATTGTTAACGTGATAACAAAAGATTCGAAAAAAATCATTAAAACAATGAGAAGTTTTCTTTTCTTTTTATAGCATATGACCACAAGATCTCCTACAGGCGTTGAACTTAGCTCACTATTCACAAATCTGGCCAAAACATGATCAGAGTTAGCATGAATCTACTATTATTTGAGTTCAATAATATAATATACTCATGTTGAACGGATTGGAACCAACATCAATGACGAGCCAACGATTTCAAACCCTAATTACTAACTAGCCAGTTTGTTTCCCTAATCTTGTCAAAATCGAGCTCAAAACTTTAGGGCTGCTTCACACTATGGCCGTCCAAGTCGAGAGGCCGTGGGATTGAGTGGCCAAACTTTGTTGAGAGTCCAAAGAAATGGGCTGAAAATAGCCAATAAAATATAGTAAGTGGAGCCTTCGGCCGGGCATAGTGTACGTGAAGCCTCCAAAGGCCAAGCCCAAAGTCCAAGGCTCGCATTAATCACCCCCCTTCCATGTACATGGCCCACCACGTGGGCAGCGTTTCTTTTCTGCCCGTCCCTGAGTCAGCCCGAGGTGACCGATTACCTGTTCAGCCGGTCATGAGTATGCGACAACCGGTTCAGCTGGTCACGAGTAGTTCGTCGTTGCTTGGTTCTTCTCTGTCGGGGCATCTCAATGACGACGAGCTAGGTAATGGATTCGGACTTTGGTCCTGCGCGCATAGATCTTGTCCTGCGATTAGACTGCCCTTCTTGTCTTGCTTGCACTGTGTTTGGAGTGGATTTTGGGTTGTGAGTTTTTGAGATGCTTAGGGATTTAGTGTTCTGTGGTTGTTGGGGTTTCGAGGTTGTCTTGTGCTTCGTTCTGGAGAGGGGTTTCGAGGTTGTCTTGTGCTTCGTGCTGGAGAGTAGTTGGAGCTTCAAAGCTTCCTCAAGTGTGTGAGCGTTCACTTGCGAGGGAGAGTTAGGAGTGTATACCTTGTGCACGTACTAGAGGAAGGAAGTGGAGTCCATCCCTTGTCAGTGAAGCTTACTTCTCCGGATGGCTGTCCTAATCCACCCATGCAATGCCACTGCAGCTTCAACAACTTGTAACTGAACACACACAACAATCACGCGCAGGCTGCATCTCATTTGCTGTGTATGGCCGGAACGTGGTTCTTGGGAGGGTACTAAAGGGTGGAGCAGGCGTTTGGGGGAGTTCCTTGCTTCGGTTCTCTTGTTTGGGGTGGTTTCTGGAACCTCGTAAGCTTTTAAGCTTGTAAGTTTGTAAGGCTGTCTTTGATGTTGCTCAATTAGCATGCCTTGGGGGTCTCGGTATTAGGTGCTGCTTGTGGGATACCAGTGTTGGTGGTGGTTTTTGTGCATGGTGCAGTATGTGCATTGAGACAGAGAAACATAAGGGGCCTTCCATTACATCTCACCATTCTGGCGAGAGCTTCGTTGCGGAGGTTCCGATGAGCTCACCCGCCATAGCCAACGGTTAAGACCCCTCAATGGCGCCTTTCGGCGCCCTTTATGAACTTGGCGCTCTTTCGCTCTCTTTGTCTCTTCGGTACCGTGGGTTATGTTGCTTTTGTTGGCTTAAGAATCCCTCTACCGTGGGTGTTCTTTGGATAGCTTCAGCTCCTGCTCCTCTTCTACTAAGCCCTCTGGTACTGTAGTGGGTCTTTCTGTCGTTTCTTGTTTCTCTCTAAGAGAGCGAGTCTGTACTGGAATTTGTGTGTCTCCAACGTTTAGTTTCCTATGTCCTCAACAGAGTGAGCCGAGCTTCTTGTCTTGCAGACTACCGAACAATTTCGTTTGTTTCCCCTGCACTGAAATAAGAAGAAAAGACCGAGCTAAGGCATGCATGCATGTATGTTCGACATGATGCTGGAGTTAGTGTAGCTGTTTCTGTGTTTCTTGGGTTAACCTCTTCTTAGACCTCAGAGCCCTCAAAGGGTTGGTGGGTTGCTAGTTTATTATATTTTATGTACGATCTCTGATTACAACGTCTGGTCGGTTGTGAGCCCAAAAGGGTGCCCACATTTAGTCTTAGACCCTTGAAACGTTAGTTGATGCACTTTGAAGTAGCATGTTACTTCACAAAAATATAAAAAGAGTGAAATGTTAGTCTTAGAAGTACCATGTTGTAAGAGGCTAGGATGTGAGTTGTTATTGTGTTTTTACCTTCGGAAGGATTTGAGTGAATGAGGATAGGTAAGGAGAACTTGGATTGAGTAGTTAGTGAGTAGGCTAGTACAAATGGATGGAGACAACCAAAGTGACTCAAGAGGCAAGTGCATTCGAATTGGGATGAATGGAGGATCACATGGAGCGCACAAGTGGACCACCTCATCATGGCCACTTAATGGGGAAGGTCCAAGGAAGAATGCAAGGTGGAGGATAAGCAAATTCCCAAAGCACCAATCAAATCACGAGTTAAGCATCGTGGTTTGAATTAAGTGGTGAGCAACGATTTGGGAAAGTAAGGGGAGAAAGTTATGGCGGCGGAAAGCGAAGGAGGCTAAGTTTGGGTTGAAGCATCCCAAGTTTGGTAAAGTGTGGTAGGTAGAAAGCCAAGGCTAGTTAAATGTTCGAATTAGGATCCTTGTTGATCATTTGAGGGAGGAAGGCTTAGAAGATAGGATTGGCGCCTACTAAGTAGGAGGAAATCTCAAGGGCTTATCGTGAGCCTTGAGGGTGCTCACCCCCTCAAGCTTACTATATAATCCCTCATTTTTCCCTCACTCATCCTCTCTTTCCTTTGTGCTCCAAGGCACCCCACGAGTTATAAGTGTGGGTGTGGGAAGCCATATTGGAGCACATGTGTGTGCTTAGTTTTTAGTTTGAGAGCCAAGGCTTGTTAGCCTTGAAGAGGGCTTGACCTCTTGGTAGAATTAGTGTTGACGTGAAGGATTTTAAAGTTAATTCATGATTCCAATTTGTGGTACTTAAAGTTCATGTTTTGAATACACGTGGTTGCAAGTTCCATGTTTAAGAGTTGAGCACTTGAGGTTGTGATGAGTGCAAAAATATACTTGTGTGGATTAGTTAGTCTTAGTGAAGTTAGGAAATTCTCTCTCCCCCTCTCCTCTCTAGGATTTTAGGATTTTAGGATTAGAGAAGAATTGTGTGATTAGAAAGGGGTTGTTAGTAGAATTAGGAAAATTAGGTAGGAAGATTAGTTAAGGGCTTGAATAATTAGTGAGGTAGTTGGGGATTACAACTACAAAGTTGTGGGTTCATGAAGGAGCTGGGTTTATGAAGGAGCTGGGTTTGTTTAGTTAGAAAGTAAAGAGCTGGGTTTATGAAGGACCTGGGTTTATGAAGGAGCTGGGTTTATAAAGGAGCTGGGTTTGTTTAGTTAGAAGCTAAGAAGCTGGGTTTATGAAGGAGCTGGGTTTATTTAGTTAGAAGCTAAGGAGTTGGGTTCATGAAGGAGTTGGGTTTATGAAGGAGCTAGGTTTATGTAATTAGAAAGTAAAGAGATGGGTTCATGAAGGAGCTTAGTAGATAGCCTACTTAATTAGCTCATAGACAAGTAGTTAGTTACATTATGCTAGTTAGTGTTATGTGTGGCTTTCACAAGTAAATGTATTTGAGATTGACTATAGAGAATAGTGTTTTTTAACACTTGCATCATCTCTTTAAAAATAAACCACGTGCACAAATTAATGGAGAAGGTGGAGCACTCTCGCGATGGCAAGACAAAGGAAGCAAAGACCAAAGGTGCGAGGGAGAGATTGACATAAGTCACATAAGTATTTCTTAATACTTAAAGGCTTATGTACGGTATGGAGACACCAAGTGAGACCTCTTATAGTAGCGATACGGAATACACAAGTGATAGTTCAAGTGGTAGTATAGAGTCAACGGCACGGACTCCATTTAGGAGAGGGATATCCTTAAGGGCTTGTGTGGCTAAAGCGGCCGGATGGACGTTAGAAGCAAACAAAGACAAAATAGCACCCGAGCATAAGGAGGTTAAAATAACATAGTTAACTTGTGCATTCTCCACATACGTATTGAAATCGTACATTGAGTTGTTAAAAGTGAAATTCCAGTTAAATCCAAGACCACTTGAAGGGTGAACCTTGCACTATGGACTCATCCAAGTCCAAATCCAATACCGCGGAGGAATGTGAGCCCAAACCCACTACTCGGACTACGGACGCTTAAGGGTGGGGGGTTTGGCCTCACATAATTGGTGCGTCCGCCGGGAGCGAAGCGGAAGGTAGTTACAAGACTTGGAGGCGACTAGGAGACTTGGAGGCAACTAGGAAAAATTGGAGACACAAACTTGAGAGAAGGGAAGGAGCACCCGAAACTCGGTAAGTATTTTCTCTTTGGGTTACATTTGAATTCATTGTATTTCAACTATTCCTTGGAATGAATTGCATTGTGAATTACGCAAATTCATTTTTGAGGAAGGAGCGCGGCGAAGGTACGTCCTCAACCTTTTTGGGGATTTGCTAAGAACTTAAAAGGAACCTATAACCGAGTAGCTCATTAAAACATTAGAGGGTAAATTCACCTTAGGACATTGAACTTTGACACTCACCTCGGGGTGAGTCTCAAAGTTTTGGGAGTTGTCATTTCATGCTCTAGATTAAATTAATATTTCACAAAGTTTATGGTGTTGTTACATTGAGTCACGATTGAGGGGAGTGCTAACTCACAGGGGGATGCGATTGCTCAAGGTATGTTTATTTCTTCAAAGTGAACTCATTAACTAATTAAGGAATGCCTTTTGTACTCGTGATTGTTGTTATCCGTTGTAGAGGGTAATTCCCGAATTGTGGATGGTGTGAGAAGTTGAAGGGTGAAGCCTCGACTTTTAACATAATCTACTCGGAAGGTCACCCCCTCACAATCGGTATTGTGGTGAGTGTTAATTTGCGGGAAGGTGCGGAGGTGATGCTCCGACTTAACCAAAAAATTAACATGAACATGCCTATCCCCTATTGGGATTCTTTCACCTAAGTGGGCTTGCAGGTTCTTTTCCTCACCTCCTAAAAAAAATTATAACCACACCAAGACAAGTGAAAATATTAAGAGGGGAATTGCTAGGATTATGTGTGGTCAAGTGAGGGTCGATCGATTCTTATGGAATGCAAGGTAGGACTCGCTCACAAAAACCAAGTTTGATAGTAGGACTAGAGAAATCTACTCGAAAGAGGCGGTCCTCTAAAATCAGTGATAGATTAGAACAAGATAATGTTAGAATAGAGAGTTGTTTGAACGTCGAACCTAGGACTAGGTCAATTCTAGACACCTTAGAACTTGGAGCTCAACTTGAAGAGGAGATCACTCCCTCCAAATTGAGTGGTGAAACTTCTTCGGAAAATTACACACTTAGAGAAGAATTCCCGGTAGAAGTTGATAGGGGATTGTTGAATAGTTCACCGGTCACCATGGCCGAGGAACGGGGGATGGATCCACCACCCATACCCCCAATTCCGCCCATACCTCCTATACCTCCAATAGACCCATTGGTTAGGCCAAGAGGCCTACCAATTGTGGTTCCACAAAATTTAGCGGCGATGGATATGCCATCTCATCTCCCTAAATTTTATGGGACCAAGGATGAGGACCCCTCTCGGCACATGGAACGGTATATCGAACGGTTGGCTAGCTTCCTCATAACCGACCCGGGTTATTGGTTAGTGTGGTTTCCTACTACTCTAGAGGGGGAAGCCTATGAATGGTATCGGGATCATGCCGAGGGACATTTTAGGGGATGGGAACAATTACAAAGGGAGTTTCTTAACGAATTTAAGCCGGAAGTGGGTCAAAGTACCGCATTAAGGGCATTGTCGTCATTGAAGCAAGGAAGGGAGGAAGAAATTTCGGCTTACATTAGGAGGTTTGATTTAGTGTGCACTAGATTTGTGGGTACCATGCTCAACGACGACACGCTAAAGCAATTTTTCATTCAAGGGTTTTTTAAGTCCGGAACTATTAGGGGTGTTCTAGAAAGGAATCCCTTGACCTTGGCGGATGCCAAGCGTGCGGCTAGAGATATTGAAAACTTGGATAAAGATCACGAAAGGCTATGGAGAAGGGAGGATGAATTGATCCCACAATTCATCCCCATACGCCCTAGGGTGGTAGCGGTAGAACCCGCTAAGTATGAGAACCAAATTCCATATGCCATTGTGGACACCGGCCCCCGACCTTTAGCGGTTAGGGAACCGGCACCTCTTTTGGCACTACCGGCCCCTAGAACGGATCCACACTTGGAGGAGGTTGAGAGAAGACTAGGTGCTAGCCAACTAGGATTCCAAGAGGCTATGATAAAACAAATGCAAAGCCTCACGGATCAAATGTCATTAATGATCCGGAGTCAACAACCGGGGCCTCCACCCCCGGTTGAGTCGGGTAGGCATTCTTCCGGATTATGGTGTGTCCAATGTGGCCAACCGGGCCACACGCGTCAATTTTGTAGAAGTGGACAAAACCGTGACCAAAGAGGAAACGGTAACCCACCTCAACAAAATCAACGAGGTCAAGCGCCACCTCACTATGGAAATGGAAGCAATAGAGGACCACAACCTAGAGGGCAAGGTGGCCAAAATTTAGAGAAGAAGGAATTTCATCCCTTTTGTGGAAGGTGGCACGCTCAAGGACAATGTTGGTCCGAAGGTCAAGAGTTTAATTGTAGCAATTGTGGAGGAAGTCATCCCTCGGATACGTGTCGCCAACCGGACAAAATAATTAATGTCCCTTACCCGGTGGCTAATCCACAACAACAAGCAAGGGATAATATGCGAGGTGCTAGGCCACAAGGAGTACCGGCCAATGAACTTAGGCCACCTAACTTATACTATGACCATAGTAATGCTAGGCAAACTTTTCATCCACCGGCGGGCTTGCAAACTACAACCGGTTACATTCCAATACAAAATAGACAAGGAGTTCCACCTAATGGTAGTAACGGGAGACAAGCGCCTCCAACGGATCCGGGACCATCTAACTCCCAAGATGTTAGGTTCATGGATGGAGTGTTGGAGGCCACATGTGATGACATGCTTCCTCTCCCAACGAGAATTGGAGAGGAGCAAAGTCAATGGCCTCCTCACACCAATGCTATTACATATGAGTTAGTGAAGGGTAAGGGTGTGGTTGAAGAAGCACCTGCACTAGCGGTAACTACTAGGGCTAGGAGAGGGGATGCCCCGTTGGAGGTAGGAATAGGAGAGCAAGGAAATTACTCTTCGGATGAAGAGATTAATCTCTCCGAGTTGGATAGGGTAGCTAGAAGAGCTACTAAGGATGTGGAGAGGGAAAATATAATTTTACAAGATAGGGAGAGGACTAATGCGGTACATGACTTGGATAATAGCGATGTGGGTGAATGGGAAGGACCGGGGGTTCCCGTAGACGAATTCGACGTAGTGGGTAATTCTAAGGTGGAAAGATCTACCGGGTACGACTTGTGGGCGGACCTTAGTACACTCAAGGCGGATATTACTTTCGGCCAACTATTGGAAATTTCACCCACGGCAAGGAAAACATTAAAGGAGGGAATGCCGGTACACAAGAGGATGAGGAAGGTGAAAGCTAAAATAGCCGCTAGGATCCAATCACAAGGTGGAAGAGACGTGAAAGCTATAGAAATAGAAGTTGTTATAGTAGATAAGGTGGTTCCTAATGTGCTAGTCGACGGAGGGAGTAGTCTAAATATACTACCGGAGGATACTATGAAAAAATTGGGACTTGGACTCACGGGGCCTTCACCTTTGGTCATAAATATGGCAAATCAAAGTTCGACTACGCCTTTGGGGATGATCAAGGATTGTAGAATGACTACGGGAGGTGAGGAGTACTTGGTCACCTTCCATGTCATTAAAATGCACTCCAACAAGGACACCTTCCCCATTTTGCTAGGTAGGCCTTGGTTGCGGATGGCGAATGCTATGGTCAATTGGGGTGGACCTAAACCATCCATCACTTATGGTCCGGAGGGTAATAGGGTCATAGTGTCCATTGGTTCATTAGAAGGATGGATGAAGAAGGAGATGTATTTGCCATTGGAGAAGGAAATTGATGACTTAAACGAGAATGAGATTGGCAAGGCATTGGTGGGAGTCGTCCATCCCGAAGGTCAAAGGGTTGTTATAGATTCGGGCTCGGGAAGTCTAGGTCCTAATTTTTACAATTATGGGGATAATGGGGATTATGCCCAATGGCTAAGGGAGTACCCCGAGTCCGAGGTTGATGTAATGGTTACATTTCACCAAGTAGGCTTAGGGAGTGAATTTCCTAGTGTTAGTTTAGGAGAGGGCTCATTGTTGGAGCCATGTGAGGTGCTCACCGAGGAAGAGTGGGTTAACGGTGGGTTAACACCTTGGGTAGATGACGTGGAAGAGGGTGAGGTTAGTTTAATTCATGTAGATGGGACTCAAGAGGAGGATGTGATTATTAAGTCATCGAAATTGGAGGAGCCTTTACATTTCAAGACCACGTCTACGGGGATAGTTGTAGGTCAAGATGTGAAAGATTACCCCAATGTGCCTTCCGATTGGTATCGGAACAAAGAGGAACAAGCACATGTGTCGGAAGCGGATTGGCGGTACGTGGATGTGAAATTAAAGAATGGAAAAACCCGACAAATGAAGATGGGTTCCAAATTGGGGGAGAAAGAGGTTAGGGAGTATAGCAATTTGGTGGATGAATTTAGTGATACTTTTGCATGGTCCTACGATGAGCTTAAGGGAATTCCTAGGGAAATGGTAGAGCACCGGATTCCTTTAATTCCGGGGGCGAGGCCAATTAGACAAAAGGAGAGGAGGATGAATCCTCAATTGCAATTGTTGGTGAAAGCGGAATTGGAAAGGTTATTGAAGGCCGGGTTTATCAAGCCGGTGGAAATCACGGATTGGGTTTCTCCTATGGTCTTAGTAAAGAAAAAAAATGGGAAATTAAGGGTTTGTGTCGACTATAGGAAATTGAATTCGTGCACACAAAAGGATCACTTCCCCTTACCTTTTATCACCTTGTTGCTTGAGGAGGTTGGAGGTCATTCGCGATATACCTTTATGGATGGGTATGCGGGTTATAATCAAATTTCCATAGCCCTCCAAGATATCCATAAAACGGCTTTTACTACACCTTGGGGTACTTTTGTGTGGGTAGTGATGCCATTTGGGTTATGTAATGCCCCGGCTACTTTCCAACGATTAGTAATGTATATCTTCACCGACTTGTTGTTCAAATCCATGACCGTCTTTGTGGACGATTTTAGCACACAAAGTAATGTGGACGATCACCTACATTGTGTTAGGGAGGCATTGGTTAGGTGTAGGAAGATGAGGTTAGCATTGAACCCGGATAAGACATTTTTGGGAGTGAATAAGGGAGTGTTGTTGGGTTATGTTGTTAGTGAGAAAGGTAGAGAACCCGATCCGGATAAGATTGCGGCCATAAGCGACTTGGCAACTCCAACCAATTCCAAGGGGATCTCTAAGTTGCTAGGACATGTGGGATGGTACCGGGAACTTATTCCTAATTTTTCAAAGATAGCGGTGCCCATTACCCATTTGCTCAAAAAGGATGTCAAATTCGAGTGGACGGATGCTTGTCAAAAAGCCTTTGAGGAATTGCGGGATAGGTTGAGCACCTATCCGGTGTTGATACCACCCAATTGGGGTAAACCTTTTCACGTCTATTGTGATGCTAGTAATGTGGCAATAGGGAGTGCGCTTTGTCAAGCAACGGGAGAAAAAGAGAAGGATCAACCTATAGCTTATGCGAGTAAGCAATTGACCCCCGCCGAAAGAAACTACTCTACAACGGAGAGGGAGTGCCTAGCCATGGTGTTTTCCGTTAAAAAGTTTAGGCATTACCTCATGTGCAACCCGGTTGTATTTTTTGTTGACCACATGGCTATCAAGTATCTAGTTAACAAGGCGGAGTTAAGTGGTAGGTTAGCTAGGTGGGTTTTGTTATTAGAAGAATTCGACTACACGGTGGAATATAAACCGGGTCGTATGCATTTACAAGCGGACCACTTGTCTAGGTTGTCGGAGGAGATAGGAAAAAATCCGGTAAATGATATGTTAGTAGATGATAGCCTCTTTGTGGTCACTTCTACACCGGAGTGGTATGCGGGCATAGTGGAATTTCTAACAACCCACAAGTTGCCCAAAGAGTGGACAAAAGAAGAGAGAAGGAAGGTGAGGGTAAATAGTAGGCAATTTGTTGTAGTGGGCCATAGGTTGTTTAGAAGGGGGTCCGATGGTATTTTACGACGATGCGTGTCAAAAACGGAGGTTGAAGCGATTTTAATCGCTTGCCACGATAGCGCTTGCGGCGGTCACTTCTCGGGTCAACTCACCGGGCAAAAAATACTTAGAGCGGGCTACTTTTGGCCTACACTATTTAAGGACGCCCATGACTATGTAAGGAAATGCGACGCTTGCCAACGGTATGCCCGAAACGACCTTAGAATGGAGATGCCTTTACATGTATCATTACCCTTAATTCCTTTCGAAAAATGGGGCATCGACTATGTGGGTGAGGTCCATCCCCAATCTTCAAAAGGAATGAAATATATTGTGGTGGCAACCGAGTACCTCACCAAGTGGGCGGAAGCCAAAGCGGTGAAGACCGACACGGCGGAACACGCGGCAACATTTATGTACGAAAACATAATTTCGCGGTTCGGGGTGCCGAAGATCCTAGTAAGCGATAGGGGTACTCACTTTTTGAATGACTTGATTCGAGAGATGACAGAGAAATTTAAAATTGATCACCGGAAGACTACTCCCTACCACCCACAAACCAATGGACAAACGGAAAGGGTTAACGGAATTTTGGTGAGTATACTACGCAAGACGGTTATAGACTCGAAGCGGGATTGGGATACGAAACTAACGGCGGCACTTTGGGCATACCGTACAACCTATAAGGTAACTACGCGTGCTACACCATTTTCCTTAGTCTATGGTCTTGAAGCGACACTACCAATCGAATATGAAGTCGAGTCACTTAGGGTGGCCGTGAGTACGAGACTTACCGAAAGTCAATCCTTACGAAATCGACTAACCGATTTGGAAGCACTTGACGAAGGGAGGAGAATGGCGGCTCAACATATTGAGGCAATCCAAAGAAGGAGAAAGATTACTTTCGACAAACGACATAAGAGAAGGGCCCTAACACCGGGAATGATGGTCATGATTCAAGACGCACGAAAGCTTGAATTTCCGGCGAAATTCGATGCAATATGGTTAGGACCTTACCTTGTCTATGAGGTCTTTCCTAATAATTCAATTCAATTGGAAACGTTGAATGGTGAGCTCTTTCCTACCCGTACATCGGGAAGTAGATGTAAGGAGTACCGAGCTTGACTAGGCAACTTACCCTTGGAGCAAGAGATGTTTGGATTCATCCCCCGATGGTCGCCAATTATGTGAGCCCAAAAGGGTGCCCACATTTAGTCTTAGACCCTTGAAACGTTAGTTGATGCACTTTGAAGTAGCATGTTACTTCACAAAAATATAAAAAGAGTGAAATGTTAGTCTTAGAAGTACCATGTTGTAAGAGGCTAGGATGTGAGTTGTTATTGTGTTTTTACCTTCGGAAGGATTTGAGTGAATGAGGATAGGTAAGGAGAACTTGGATTGAGTAGTTAGTGAGTAGGCTAGTACAAATGGATGGAGACAACCAAAGTGACTCAAGAGGCAAGTGCATTCGAATTGGGATGAATGGAGGATCACATGGAGCGCACAAGTGGACCACCTCATCATGGCCACTTAATGGGGAAGGTCCAAGGAAGAATGCAAGGTGGAGGATAAGCAAATTCTCAAAGCACCAATCAAATCACGAGTTAAGCATCGTGGTTTGAATTAAGTGGTGAGCAACGATTTGGGAAAGTAAGGGGAGAAAGTTATGGCGGCGGAAAGCGAAGGAGGCTAAGTTTGGGTTGAAGCATCCCAAGTTTGGTAAAGTGTGGTAGGTAGAAAGCCAAGGCTAGTTAAATGTTCGAATTAGGATCCTTGTTGATCATTTGAGGGAGGAAGGCTTAGAAGATAGGATTGGCGCCTACTAAGTAGGAGGAAATCTCAAGGGCTTATCGTGAGCCTTGAGGGTGCTCACCCCCTCAAGCTTACTATATAATCCCTCATTTTTCCCTCACTCATCCTCTCTTTCCTTTGTGCTCCAAGGCACCCCACGAGTTATAAGTGTGGGTGTGGGAAGCCATATTGGAGCACATGTGTGTGCTTAGTTTTTAGTTTGAGAGCCAAGGCTTGTTAGCCTTGAAGAGGGCTTGACCTCTTGGTAGAATTAGTGTTGACGTGAAGGATTTTAAAGTTAATTCATGATTCCAATTTGTGGTACTTAAAGTTCATGTTTTGAATACACGTGGTTGCAAGTTCCATGTTTAAGAGTTGAGCACTTGAGGTTGTGATGAGTGCAAAAATATACTTGTGTGGATTAGTTAGTCTTAGTGAAGTTAGGAAATTCTCTCTCCCCCTCTCCTCTCTAGGATTTTAGGATTTTAGGATTAGAGAAGAATTGTGTGATTAGAAAGGGGTTGTTAGTAGAATTAGGAAAATTAGGTAGGAAGATTAGTTAAGGGCTTGAATAATTAGTGAGGTAGTTGGGGATTACAACTACAAAGTTGTGGGTTCATGAAGGAGCTGGGTTTATGAAGGAGCTGGGTTTGTTTAGTTAGAAAGTAAAGAGCTGGGTTTATGAAGGACCTGGGTTTATGAAGGAGCTGGGTTTATAAAGGAGCTGGGTTTGTTTAGTTAGAAGCTAAGAAGCTGGGTTTATGAAGGAGCTGGGTTTATTTAGTTAGAAGCTAAGGAGTTGGGTTCATGAAGGAGTTGGGTTTATGAAGGAGCTAGGTTTATGTAATTAGAAAGTAAAGAGATGGGTTCATGAAGGAGCTTAGTAGATAGCCTACTTAATTAGCTCATAGACAAGTAGTTAGTTACATTATGCTAGTTAGTGTTATGTGTGGCTTTCACAAGTAAATGTATTTGAGATTGACTATAGAGAATAGTGTTTTTTAACACTTGCATCATCTCTTTAAAAATAAACCACGTGCACAAATTAATGGAGAAGGTGGAGCACTCTCGCGATGGCAAGACAAAGGAAGCAAAGACCAAAGGTGCGAGGGAGAGATTGACATAAGTCACATAAGTATTTCTTAATACTTAAAGGCTTATGTACGGTATGGAGACACCAAGTGAGACCTCTTATAGTAGCGATACGGAATACACAAGTGATAGTTCAAGTGGTAGTATAGAGTCAACGGCACGGACTCCATTTAGGAGAGGGATATCCTTAAGGGCTTGTGTGGCTAAAGCGGCCGGATGGACGTTAGAAGCAAACAAAGACAAAATAGCACCCGAGCATAAGGAGGTTAAAATAACATAGTTAACTTGTGCATTCTCCACATACGTATTGAAATCGTACATTGAGTTGTTAAAAGTGAAATTCCAGTTAAATCCAAGACCACTTGAAGGGTGAACCTTGCACTATGGACTCATCCAAGTCCAAATCCAATACCGCGGAGGAATGTGAGCCCAAACCCACTACTCGGACTACGGACGCTTAAGGGTGGGGGGTTTGGCCTCACATCGGTCGAGGCGACTTCTGCTGCCTGCACCTGTTGTGCGCTCTGCTTTTCCTTCTTAACATCGTACTGAATTTTAAGTAGGTTTCGTTGCTTTAGGAAAAGAGCTTTCGTAATTCTTATAATGCGCTTTAAAACCTCATGTCTTTGTACTCCACGTATACATTGAGAAGCCCGGGAACGTAGTGAGGAGGAGCCTTAGAAGATGGTGGTAGTCGTGGTCTGTCGCTGAGCTCGTGTCTTTTTGAGAAAAATGCACTTCAGAGTACTTAACAATGCTATTCTGAACATAGTCAACATCGTTACACATGCTCAACATTGTCTAAGTTCTTGTGGCATGTGGAAAGCAACAAGAAAGTGTCCGTTTCACGCTTCTAAGCCTTTTAAAGAGCTCCGAAGGTTGTGGTGGTGTCTTAGCTTGGAAACCAATCGACCGTTGGCAGAAGCATTTCATATTCTTTAGCTTCTTAAGCATAAGTTAAGATATGTGCCCCAGCTCTGATATGATCAAAGAGCTTCCGAAGCTTCTTCAAATCTTGCTCGCTATGATGGTGTCAGGTACCTCGAACTTGTGCATGTGGAGAAGCATGCTACACTCTCTTTTTAGATGTTTTACTCTGTTTTCGTAACTATAATTTGGATAGGATAAATGGAGGGAAGGTGGAGGGAGGTATCATCACTCTTCATGAAATCATAAAAATTTGTTTTCTTGCTGCAAAAACACCACAGATGAAGCTAGGTTTTGACACCTTATTGGTATGAAAACTTGGGTATATTATTTCACAAAGATAAGTCTATATTGCTTTCATAATTTTGGATATCCTCTTAAAAGAAACGAAAGACACCTCCTTTATGCTTTCAAGAGAAGAATACTCAAATCTTGATATCATTTTGTGATCAATTGGGACAGATATGGACCACGTGCAGATGGTGAGGAAGTGATGTCCATGTATGGTAATTCTTGTGGTCAGGGATTCGGTCCTGAGGTATGGTAGTCGGAAACTATACATCAGATGGAGGGATGTCCATAGCCAGCTGCCAGATCGATGTCCGTGACTACTACGACGACCTCACTCAGAGGCCACGCCCTTTGGAGCCAGTTACTGAGAGAAAATAGGACTGGTTGCAGGAGAATTGCAAAGAAGCAGCAGCATGACAGCTATACTTCAGTATGCTTGCTAGGTACGTGGGAATGCGATTCTGACCATCGAAGATTACTACTACGCAGTATTTCTTGTGAGTAATTAATACAAATCATTCATTCGGTGCTTGCTAAGAAACACCGTCTATAGTAATGCTTTCATTGTAAACCCTAACCCTCAAAAGCACTGCCTTTAAGGTATGGACTGGGCTGAAATTTTGGTAAACGATGAAGAATACTACACACACTTACTCCATGACCAATTCTTCAAGGAAAAGTTTCAAGAATAGCTTCATGATAGAGTATTTTTTACACATTATGTGAAGGACAACGAAGTTGTACTCATTTATGGTATTACATATGATGTTCTCCATGTATTTCATGTTACCAATAGTGAGCATATGGATTTAAAAACCTAGGGTGACGCTTCTTTGGCTGTGCTGTATCAAGTAGTTGTCAGCTACTCCATGACTGAGTTAGATGACATAACTCTCTTGTTCATCAAAAACCAAAAGCAAATCCGAATCTCTTAGAACTATGCGCTAATTGAGCATGAGAATGATTGAATCAAGCAGATTGGTCTTCCTGTATCTGGAAAGTTGACTTTGAGACGAAACTGTGAACAATCCCGATGGATGTGAAAGGTACCAGGCTTTGATTTAACCACATTAGTATCTGCATGGTTTTTGTCATCTTTCAGAAGCAATGATCTACCTATGTATTCAAAGATTGCCATTAAGCTCAGTTGTATTCGATTGTCTGTTGACAGATCATTTGAGCTACTTCACAAATTGAAGTTGAACATGTGCACCGCTGACATTTGACGTACTACAAGATGTAAGGTGTTTTCTACTCACTGTAATTTGACGGGATTTTTTCTGATTCACCTTCATCATGTTGCAATACTAATAGCCTGCCTCATGTGGTAACATGGATGGGTGTGTAGATTCGTTTGAAGATGTTCCTTTTGGGGTGCCACTCTGGTTATGACGGAGTAGGTATGTAGCCTACTAGGAAGACAAGAGGATGATGCACATGGGCAACTTGCAGGTGGTGGGTTGAGTTAGATAGGTACGAGAGAAGACATAAGGGGGGTGATGTAGCAATCTCATCGACAACAGTAGCACCGTCGTGCTCCTGGTGGCTTTTTCTGGTCGATTGTTGCTTGCTTCACCTGTTGCTACTGTAAGTAACAGTACTGGAAGGGGGGTGGTCAGGGTTCAAGATTGAAGTCTCATCTGCGTGTCATTTTGAAGGGCTCTCAAATTTTAGTCTTTCAGTTGAAGTATTGGTACATCATACTGAAGATTTTTTTGAGGCATACATCAGAGACATGAATGTGTTTATAGACCCAAAGGATGTTGACTCTGGCGGGTCAGTAGACTCGGAAGAGGAGGAAAGTCACAGTAAGGAGGTGTTGTCCTTAAATTCGGACACCTCCGCTTCGGAGAGCCCAGGTCGCCCTCCCCTGAAGATTTACTTGAAGACGAATAGGTCAAAGCGACCAGAGGGTGTAGAATCCTCTGCAGACGGTGTGAGCGATTCCATTGCGGTTTCCCAAAAACGAAAGTGGGAGAAAGAGGTGCTCCCTGCAAAGGCTAAAAAGAAGGTGTGGGACAAGGAGGTTCATAATGTTAAGAAACTCTTTGTAAAGGAGGACCAAAGGTTGATCAAGAAACTTGGTGTTAAGCAATGGAAGCATTTAGTCCTCAATGGTGAGGACGGTTTGCAGAAGGTTAGTTTTATTTGTCTTTCATTTGTCTTTCAGTTGTCTTTAATTTGTCTTTAAGTTGTCTGTAATTTGTCTTTCAGTTGTCTTTAATTTGTTTTTCGTTCGCCCTTATGTTTGTTGCTTTATTTTTATGATGGTTTGTGCCGCCTTTTGATTGCATTTCTTTCTTAGATGTTAGTTGTCAAAAAACTTTTTTATAAGGTCCTTTTAAATCCCCTGCTTCAATATACACCTGCACTTGTTCAAGAACAATTAATCAGTACAAAGGATTCTAGAATTCATCACATTAGAGTTATCTGCATGGTGCCTCTTTGAGGGACTACCCTATTAAGAGTTCATTAGAGTGTCTTGTGTCCAAGCATAATTTTGAAAGCTGGGTGAAGGTCTTGGACACATAATACAAGTCACATAATAAAACATTAAATCTTTAAACATGTAGTAATAGAATTTTGCGGAAATTCTCCGGCTTTAAAGATCTCAGAAGTAAACTAAATCAACATGTGAGGGATCTGGATGCTGATCCATCCCATGCTTTAAGAATTTTTCTTTTTAAATAGTTCTAAACAACTATTGCATAGGTATGCCCAAAATATGTTGACTATTTAACTTGGAATGGTTCACATCCTGCTTGCATGTATAAGGAACAACTTAGAGTATGTGTTGACTAGGATTTTTACATTTGGACTGGGACCCCAATTATGCTGAGAGCTGGGAGCTTTTGATTTTTAAATTCTTGTCCTTAGGTAATGCTCAGTATTGTTGTCTTTCAATGCTCAGCACACATTTATTTAATTTCTTATTAGGGCATGTGACAATGCAGCAATGGGGAGTAGCTATCATTAAATTTAGTCCACTTATTTGAAGAGCAAGTGGTTCAATAGAATTTTAAGAGGGTGAATTTGACGAGACCTGCTTTGGTTTCTAAAATTGTTCTTGAATGTATGAATGTCTTTTGATGCAGGCATGGCAGTATTACTCAAAGTTTGTTAAGTTTTAGTTGTGTGTATAACATAAGGTTGGATTAGGGGTTGTACTTACAATTGCATGTTATAACTGTAGGTGACCGCTGGAAAAGAGAAAATCTACAGGTGCACGATGACGAATTGCAGGACAAATTGCGCTTGTCTTTATACTGAATCAGAATATAAAGACCTCATTGTTGAGGCTCACCACCACTGGAGGGATCCAGTGAAGCACGATGATAATAGATACTGGTTCTGTTGTAGGTATTGTGGATTGCGTTTTAAAGATAAGAACATGTTATCCTTTCACAGGTACAATGACGAATGTGAGGGTTGGTCCGGTCCATATACATTGAAGATGTATCCTACTTTTGATAAGAATGACCATGCTATATTGAAGGCAACCTTGGATGAGCGAGGTTTGAAATTTCCCTCAAAATATGCTGGAAGGGGGATCAAGGATTTCCAGAAAGTAGAGAAGAGTAAGGTTTTAGATGTTGTCCAAACTCAGGTTCAATTGCATTCTTCAAAGGCAGGTGAAGATGGGGCCGGAGGGTCGAGAGGCCGAGAGAGGAAGATGATTGAGGAAGACAACCTTTCAAACATCGCTAATGCAAAGAAAAAGAGAAAAATAACAACCAGGGTAGATTGTGAAGCTGATGGTCGTGATAGTGGGAGAGAGATACTTGAGAAACGTGGTCGTGATAAGAAAAAAAAAACAAGTTCTCCCATTATAATTACTTCACCGGAGATTTTGCTACAGATGAAGAAACCTCTCATCCGAGAGAACCTGTGTGGTGCAACCGAGGTGGATAATCAGCTTACGGAAAAAGTCCCCTCCCCTCAATTGCCTCAACAGACTATGCCTACTTGTCTTCCAACCAAGCCCGACTTACAGGACAAGCCGACGCGTGAAGATGTTGAGGCGAGGGCGAGGGCTTACAGTTTATCTTTTGAAGTAGATGTGAGCAACATTCCACAGGTTCCGAAGGAAGTCCAAACTCCGGGATTGTACTACTTACTCTCGGAGAACAGGTCGTCCGCGATTATGGATCGCGGCATCTTACGCGATCCCGATAAATGCATTGAAACTTTACGGGTTATGGAGCAGAACAAGACCCTTGAGGCCGCAATGAAAGCGGCATATTTTGACTGGTCTGTTCATGACCGTAAATTGGTAAGTCTTATGTAACATTTCTTTAATGTGAATTGCTTTGATTTTTCAGGAGAGGAAAAATCAGACCTTAGCATCTTACTTTTAATACCCAAATCAACCGAAATTTACAAGTGGATGGAGAAACACTCATCTGTTTTAATGCTACACTAAATAAAGAATCTAGCTTATTGTCAGTAAAAAAACAAGTACCTTTGTCTTTGCTGAAGCCCATTAACATCAATTCTGCAAGTGCAATACTATCCACAGATCATTTGGATTGACTGCCTAAGCTTGCCTACACACATTCAAAAATAAGTAAAGTCTTTTGAAACCTTTGAGCAAAAATGAGCAAACTATGAGATTGTCTTTCAAATTTTTTAAATGTAAAATCATCGTAGCATGTGTCTTTTTGTGCTTTCTTAAAATACAAGACTTGCCATATACCCCTCAAATACAAGTGTCCAGTTAAGAGTGACCACATAAGGCCCAAATATTTCATTGTTGAGAAAATAATAGTCTCTACGAAATTCAGGAATAAGTTTTTAATGGTAAAAACCTACCTGAAGAGTGGCAAAGGAGGTAGGATTCATCAACATATCCAAAGTCAAGTCACTGTCATTGTCACTTTGTTTAGGGACCTCAGCCGCTACTCTTCTCTTGTACCTGTCATGCCCACTCATCCATCTTGTTATGTATCTAAATCAGTCTTCATTAACTCATAGCACATATAAATTTAAAATTGTTCTGGTCTTGAGCATACTGGTAGAGCATTCTTAAGTAGTCTACTAGGTTCTGATGCAAATGGAATTGTTCTTGGGTAATCCAAATAACCTAAGAATGTAGCATTTCTTTAATGTGAATTGCTTTAATTTTTCTTTACTATCATCTATTGCCGTGGTTGTCTTTCTAACCTAGTCATTGTGCTTTAGATTGAACGAGAGAATAATGAGCATGCGAGGATATCGGAGGTCGTTACGACATCTATCGGTCATTGGGGAGATTGGGATAAAAGAGATGGCTACTACGGCAGGTGTGAAGAGATTTCAAAGTTGAAAGACTACCTTGAATTTAATGCAAGACAAGAGCAGTACAAGGAAGCTGTAAAGTGGGCTGATTTAGAGCTTCAAGAAAGACGAGAGGCTTATGTGGATCAACAACTCAAGCTCTACGACAACGCTCACCTTATGAAGGAAGAAGATACGGTTTGGGGGTGGTCGCCCCTCTATCAAACCTTTCTTAGAGATTTTCCTAAGATAGGACCACAGCGCCCTTGGCGACACACGGAGGAGGAGTGGGTGCACATTGTTGAGGCATTGCAGGTAGAGGGTGCTAAAGAACCAATGACACTAGAGTTAGAATGTCCTCACATTGTGCGTGCATTAAAACTTTATTCGAGGGTATCCTCAGGACGAAATACTCCTCTCGCACATCCAGAAAGGGGTATGACAAGGCACAATGTCTTAGGCATCGCAAGGGACTCCTACGAGTCAATGAGGTTATGTGTAGCAGCACAAGATGTTGTTGATTGTGGTTGGGTACTATTTCCATGCGTTTCCAGTGCAGGAGTGTCATCTGTATTGGACTGTAGGAGGGACTTCCTAGGTCTTGTAGGATACGAAGGTACTGAACAAGAGGCAGTCTTGCGCCAGATAGAGACTTTCATTGTGAGGGTGGCCCGGAGATCAATCGTTGATATGGTAAGGAAAGGCAACACGGAGGAACTAGCGACCATGTGGTACAAGAAAGAGTTTGATGGACTCCCTAGACCACATTGTGACCAGGTATTGCAGAACATTTTTTATTGCAATACAAATTTTATTGATTGATATTGTCTTTATCGCATAAGGGAATTTGTTGCTGAATGTGAATTGTTTTTTTCAGGTCTTACGCATGCATATGAAGGTCAGGGAGGACATCGATACTGGATGGGGAATGTTAGGATTGGAGGAAGCCGAAAATTCTAAACCATTGCAAGATTTAGTGGACAAAGCCGTTGCCGTATTGAACACACTGAGGCGTTTACAACTGAAAGTGACATTTGAGAGGTTAGGACTGAACGTTGAGGATGGTTGTAGTAGCAAAAATGTGCAAACAGATGATTCAGTCACTGAGCTCGCGGAACAATATACAAATTCGCAAGTTTTTAAGAACGCAAGTGTATCTCAAGGAGCAAGACAAAACGAGGAGGTCGAAAGACAAAGACAGGTCATGCGCAACCACATAGCCAGTCCTGCTCCGGTTGTGGGCAATCTTGGATCTGGTGGATTTAGCAGAACGCCCCATGATGTGGCTCGTGAAATAGATCTTACTGGTCTTGCATTAGCTATTATTCCAATCCGGTCATTGACCTTTGAGCCAACGGACGGGGATGGAACAACAGATGATCAAGAATTTGCAGTGACTAGAAGAACAAACAATATTGTCTCCGAAGATGGGCTCTCATTGCTTGGTGAAAGTGCATGCAAGACAACAGAGAGTAAAGACAGTAGGTAGTTAACGCAATACCATGTACCTCTTATAGTGATTGACTTATAATGTGTAATGCTCATGATTTCGTTGTCTTCATGTATTTTGTTGAAATTCAAAATTTTCACGAGTTGTATCCTACATTATGTTGTTGTAGCACTTTGTCTTGATGTCATGTTATCTTGTTGTTATGTTATCTCGTTGTTATGTTGTCTTGCTGGCATGCTTTGTCTTGCTGGCATGCCTTGTCTTGCTGGTATGCCTTGTCTTGTTGTCTTCCTGTAATGTTGTCTTGCTGACAGATTTATGATTGGGCACATGTCCACAGTGCCCAGGAGGTCCTTGAGCGGCTTTTGGTTGAGAATGATGCCAAACAATTTGATTCCATCGAGTTTATCCGAGGGAAGGATACGACAGTTTTAAAGGCTATTGACTTACACACTTTGGAACAAGACGAAGGGAAACTCAGCAATGACACAATGGATTGGTTTGCGTTTTGGTTAAATCCACAAGTGTCACACTTGGATGTTTCCGTTGTCAGTCCTTACATGGCGTCCCAGCTAATCACACTGATGAATGATGAGAATTTTAGCATGGATATGATCGAAGGGTTTTATCGCCGTTCCAAAGGATTCTGGCAGTATAAGAGCAACACCCTACTCGTCCCTATTTTAGATTCTGATCATTGGACTCTTGCTGTGCTCTCTAAACGCCAGTTCTTGAAATTCGACTCAGTTTATGATGGGTCCTGGCATGGAACAAAGAGACTCCATACACTTCTGGGAAGACTCTGGGCATTGCATGTTGGTGTGGAGGAGTTTGAAGAACGGGAGAATGCCGGCAATATGCGGTTGTGGAGGCATGCCGCATGTTTGCAACAGACTGGCAAAATTGAATGTGGTTGGATGACGATATGGAACATCGTGGACTATTGCGCACTCCATGGCTTTGGGGCAGAGTGGAAGGAGAAGGCTCAGTGAGTGATCGAATGACCATTTGTGTTGTCAATGTCCTCATGTGTGTAATACAATTCCGTCTTGATTGCAAATACCTCAATGTAAGTATGTTGCAGTGTTGTCTTATCTCACTCATGTATGGACATGTTCATTTACAGATCATTCCCCGGTGGCATCGTGTTTGGCGTGAAGGACATGATATCTACGGCAATTGTGGACACACTAGTCCCAAGAGAGGGAATGATTAGCCGTTGTTCATTCAAAATTAAGCTAGAAGACAGGAGAGGAACGACCAAGACCAAGTCTGAAATGAACTTCCACTCTCGCCGGTCAGAGAGGGAGCGCAAGACTCGTTCTAATAGTACCGCAACCACTATTACAACTATGTAGGACTAAATTATATTGTGTGTTGCTTGGAGGCATTGAACCTTGGTCACATCATATATACGACTCTTAGCATATTTGATGGTAACTTACTTTGATGAAATGAATGGTGTAGTCAATGTCAAACAAAGTCTTCCATTTGGCTGTTGTAATGACGAGTACAGTTTTAGCTTGATTAGAGCAGGGGCAGGATACTCAAAGTTGTACTGTAACTTGGCACCAATTTCCTGCACACCGTTCAAAATAGGTAGAACTGACCGGTGAAGTTTGAGAATAACCAGTTGAAGTTCAAGACTTCAAGAAATTTACCAATCATTCTAGAGGAACTTTAAGAACATACCTCACATTAGTAAAGAGAATTGAAAGATGTCAGCAAGTAACCCAGTCGGACTTGGAAACACTAGGATCTCAACCAATTATGCCCAAAAATATCCCGGGGTCATTGCATTGAGGGATGTGAAGAACTGGATAGTTGCACAAGAATGAAAGAATAGTCCATATCTTAGTACACCGCTTATGGTGATTAGTGTCATGTCCACTATTTGTGAAGGGCCTAAAGTAATTGTCTAGAGGTTTCAAAATGTCATGCCCGCTAATTGTCAATATGAACATTACATTCTTCTATTTTTTCTACTATAGATATCATTTTAAAACCAACAAAGGTCAAATTGGTTGTTCAAACACTATAAAACGATAACATCTTTACTTGGTAGAAACTTACATTAACAATACAATGTTATAGCAATGTGTTACCCCAAAACAATACGTGACACTAAATACCACCAGCGGGGTAGTGAAATAGGTCATGACATTGTCATTTTAGTTATAATTAGGACAAAATAGGTGTTACTATCAATGTACAAGGACGACCGGTGAAGTAGATAACCAACCAGTTAAATTGGCTAAACAATCAATTTGTATCTCGAATTGTAACCCCTCAATGCCTAAGAAGCCAAAAAGGGGTTGCAAAGTCTTTCTAAACATATATTTCTCAAGGTGAACTTTATAAGCTCAATTTGCAAATTTCTTCACCATCTAGAGCAAACCAATAAGATTATATATTAACGGCTCTAATTTATAGAGCTTAAAGAGGTGGGCACCCTTAAATTTCTCATTGTTACAATGTTTCCTATTTTAGGAAAGTAGCCATGTCAATGACATTAATATTTTTGGCCAATTTAACCAAATTATGAATTATTTTTCCTTTTAGGCAATCACATCAATGATGAAGTGATTTTGACACATCTTGATTTTTTTTAAGAAGATGCTTCTAGATTGATATGGAAAAGATCAAGGATAATGATCCTTACACCAAATGCACAATCTCTCTATCAAAAGAAATCTCTTGTATGCCAACATCAAATAAGGTCTCTAACAAATATCTAATTTATTAAGGCATACCCAATATTATATTTCAAGCCACCAACATATTGGAGTGGCACAAATCCTAAGATGTTCCCAATGGTTGGATTTGTTTTGAGTAGGGACTCTTTGTGAACTTCCAAACCATGAGTCTTGTCAGTTGCATATTGATAAATTATACATCAACATCTTACATGTTTGAATTTACAATAACATAGACAACCCTTATTCAATGACTTTAACATTCTTATTAGGACATTTATATTTAGATGAATGTAATTTGGTGTAGCTTCAAGAATGGACACCAAAAAGACATGTATATGAGAAAGATTGAACGACTTTGCTTAAAATATGCCATCTATTTTAAGCTCAATACTCAATATTTTTTATTTTTTTGGGGGGGGGGGCTATATGATCATTTGAAGAGCTAGAATCTTCACTTTCACTATGGTAAATATTATAAGGAAAGTTGACACGAATTTAATTTGGACTCACCAGGTAAACATCTCATACTGATCGTGTGTTTCATGTTTTAGGAGAAGTAGGCTAGCTGGATAAAGTTGCCATTTAAAACCCAAAGGCCAAATGTAGAAAGGGAAGTCACACTTTGGACCCGATGCTAAGTGAAAGAAAATCTACACTATGACATTTGGAGCTGCACATTGACATATTTTAGATGATAGTCTTGCGTTTTAGTATGCAGTTAATGACAAGTGTCATGTGTTTGTGTTTGAGTGTGCAAGAGGAAAATATTGTTGAGGATACTAATGACAAGTGTAAGTTGTAATTATTTTAGTCAACTTTTAGACCATTATGTAACATAGGCATACACCTCCTAACAATATTGAACATGCTCATGTCCCAAGATGTTCGTAAGCACACATGAAGCCAAGTGTCATGAGATGACAATTACGATGAAGTTGTTAACATAAACATACGCCTCAAAAAGGTCAGAAGTCTCATGTACGCACAATATGTAAATATCATTTATGTAAAAGAAACATTTATCAAGCATTGAAACTGTCTGTATTGCAGAGCAAATGTACATGCTGAAGTTTTATTCTCAAAATCCTATAGTCTTGGGTGATAGAGTTTTGGATATATGATTGTATGACTACACCTACATGACAAAGTTCACCCTAAACCCTAAACCCCTGTCCTACATCATGACTTCTTCACCCTTCTACACTTCCTCTCTAGTGGTCCCTGCTTCCGCTTCAAGGAATTGTCCCCATCTCTGGTGGGGAAAGTAGGTTGAGTTGGGACTTGCTCGCCTGATGCAACCCCCCTTGCCATCATCACGTTCATCTTCCCACGAATGCTTTTAAGCTCCGCAACAAGGTGCTCTCGAAGGTGAGAATTATGTTCTGTCTTTGTGTATATATCATGGAATATGGCCTCTGGGTCGTTTGCAGTAAATTTGGCTTTCCCTGAAGGTGGTTTTGATATTGAATTTGATGTCTGGGAGAGATCAACCGCTTCTTCTATTGAAACACCTGTGCCATTGCCAAAATATACAGTGTCCACGAGAGTTATGTCCTCAACATCACTAAAGACAATTGGAAAATGAACTTCACCTAGGCGATCATGTTGAGGTTTGTCCTCCTTTATCACATCCAACATGGGTGGATTATGTGATGTAGAGGCTTGGCTGAAGGTCTGCGACATTGGCGTAGTCTTATTTACCCCATAAGTTGTACCTGCCTCCCTCAGTATAAACCCAGTTTCTAATCCAGGGTTGATCATCCTGAAAACCTTCATTACATGCATGCAAATCATGCCTTGCAAAGAAGTTGGGCATTCACACTGTGCAAAAGACGAATTAGGACTGTGGACGGCCCATACATGGCGTTTTTCATCAACAGACATGACCAACGCTACATTGTCACCATCCGGACATAAGTATACATGATCATCTGGAATTCCAAATGCTTCTTGTATGGCACTCGCAACAATAACCTCTTGGTTGATGTTCCGAATGAAGCCATTCCCCTTCAAGACACAATGGTACCAATAGTGACTATGTACTTTCGTAATGAGACTATCAATGCACCAGTCTAATCTGCGTCCAACTAGGCGATGTTTCTCCAAGAACATGATTGTCTTTAAGTTCGCATGATACGCCTCGATTCCAGCATTTGTATTTTGTCCTGCATGAGGGAGATTCCGGGTTGCAATACACCACATGACAATCTTTTTCCGCCACTCTTTGTCCATGTAGTTCATGAACCGAGCAGCCTCCGGTCTTCTTGCCCTAATGTCATCAAGTTGGGACTGTGCCCAATGAATAGGATCATCGCCATGACGGAATCCAACACCATACATGATGTTACCCACTTCACAAAGAATATAAGCACGGTCTTCAATCCTTGATATCTTCTTGGAAGCATTTTCCACCCAAGCCTTGCGTACGTGCCAAAAACATAGGAGAATCAGTGAATCTGGCCAAACCGTCCTGCAGGACAGTTTGAAAAACTTGAATTAATGACTTGACATCTTTAGTTTCTTAATAAACACACATGTTTGTATTGGGGTGGGGGTCATAACTTACTGTAGAGCATTTATCTCTGCTTGGGCATTGTCAACTATGATTGAAGACGGCTTCCAATCAGGCATGGCCGCAACTATCTTGTCTTTCAATGCTGCCAACACAGGAGTGAGGTCTTCTTCTTTTGAACTGGACGTGATGAACCACGCTAGTGGAATCCCATTTCGCCATTCATCAAACACCATTATAGTATACAAAGGGTACTGCAGATAGGTCATGCAAAACATATTTCAGCACGGGTAGTCTTGGTACATTATCATGAAAAATGTCATACTTTTGACTTAAAAGGAAATGTCTTACCCTTGTATCGCTTGTTCCAAACGTGGCATCCATTGCAAGTGCATCTCCATGGCCGTACTTCATCATCTGCTTGAATTGCCAGTCTGTTTGAATACCAATTGTGAATGGGGTGTGGTCTTGCTCCGTGGCGTTGATGTTCAATTGTCCATGCTCTTGGTAGTTGAAGACTAGGTCCTCATTAGCCTCCTTCCACATGCGAACACTCATTGTTTCATTTGGATGTCTCTTCCACAGATCTGCTGCCATCTGATTAGCCAGATTTCGGACATCTTGGGGCATGACAAAGGTGTCTCGTGTAACAGGTGCATTTTTCAATGCCATGTCACATACATGTTGTCTGTGTTGTTGCATGACTTGGGTGGCAGTGAAGCCTTGCCACAAAAGGTTGTTTAGCTCATCCTTTTTGTGTGCAGACAAGGTTGTACCCAATGCATGTCGAAAGCCTGCAACGTTGACACCGTGGCATCTATCACCGTTCTTGTTTGCATGTTTTGTCTCTCTGTATATCAGTTGGCATAGAGAATTATCCATGTACACCTGCTTGGCATAGAAGTGTCTCTGGCAACCTCTCTTGATGGACGTCCCGGATTCAATTTTTCCCATTCTCTTGCCCGTGTGTCCAACCCTCTTGTGTTGCCTAAAAGCATCATAATCTGGCACCACCTTCTTCCCTCTCTTCTTCTTTACAAATGACGATTTATCTTGATATCGCTTCCTTCTCCTTTGGGCTGCATTCAGAATTGACTTCAAATCTGAAACATAGACGTTGGAATGGTCCTCTGGTCCAAAATTGCAGTGATATCTGTGCATACAGTGGGCAAACTGAGATTAGTGTTGCATCAATACTGCAAGACAACAAAATCCCTCATCCCCACTGTCCTTATAATATAACAGTCTTTCAAAGATTATAGAACCCATATGAGACGCAGTTTACAAGGTAGGTCACCCCAATGGCAAATCAAGGAGTTCAGTTCTGGATAAGTACTTGATTTGGACACTGCAGGTATTGGGACGCACGAGCTTTACAGAGCCTAAGGGGTTTTTTTTCAGCGTCTCTTTTGTGAATCTACATGGAAACTTTGGGTTGTTGTTCTCTCCATCAACAAAGTCTTGTAACCTCTCCCAAGGAATGACAGCCACATCATTTAACCTACGGCGGCCGCCACCCTGTGATAGGATAGGCCTCCACAATATGTCCTCCTTTTTGAATGGTCCTGGTGGAGGGTTCTGCAACATCCCCCTCATTTCTTCCAGAAGTACTCGCTCTCTATCAGGGTCGTATGGAGGATCTTGGGGATCAGTTTTCGCTTCCATGGTGAGGTCCACATTTGAGCTACCATGAGCATGCCTTTGCCCTGGTCTACATGTTCGTGTAGTGTGAGAATCATCATGGGTTTGAGGAGCATTGTGGCTCCCATAAGAGCACCCATTGATATCAACTGTAAGATCAATATACACATGATTCTTACCATCCATTGTAAGTACGACAAGAAAGAAAAGGACTGACAGGGCTTTAGAGAAGCCTCCACTGCCTTGTTCACTAATGTAGGAAGTGCAACACTGCAAACAAATGTTGAAGCAAATGGGACACAAAACATTACAACAAAACAAACCTTAAGTTTCCCTACAACCTACACCAAAAATTGCAACCACAACAACACATAACCAGTCACTTCCAAAGCAAACCCCCAACCAAGGCCCCCAAACCCTAAATTGTTGAGCCGCCGACCCTGAACCCTAAGTCAACACTTTTCAGATCCACATTTTCCGACAGGACAAGATCTGGTTTTGCAGGACAAGATCTGGTTGTGCAAGACAAGATCTGGTTGTGCAAGACAACAAAATTTTCATTGACGGATGGCACTGAATTGTTGTCAACGGAGGCTTGGGAACGTTGTCGACGGGAACGAGGGAAGCGGGCAGTTGAAAAAGACCAAGCTGCCCGACGTCGCCAAAATTCCTCGATTTCGGGCAGATTTTCCCGGGCAGCAGCCTGACATCATACGGTGGAAGGGGGGTGATTAATGTGAGCCAAAGTCCAAACCCAAAGGAGCATTCCACTTTATTCCTTGCTCAAAATAACCCCTCCAATCTAACCGCCAAGATCTTGTCAATGATTGATTTTTTAATGAAAAGAAACCGACGGCCTCTCGACCATAGTTTGGGTTTCTATTCCCATCCGACCCAAACTTCCTTCGAGAGTCCGTCGCCTTCTTCAAAAAGTAATCATTTAAAATTGCGACGGCCTTTGGACTTTGGCCTCGGTGTGAAGGGTCGAGAGGCCGAACTCTTGGTTTCTTGCGATTTGATTGGTGGAAATCGACGGCCTCTCGACCTTCGGCCATAGTGTGAAGCGCCCCTTAGACAACTCACTAAACACTGTTTTAGTTTAAATTAATTCTTGTGATGTTTAACTACACTGATATGTGCAATTAGGTTGCCCCACACTAATTAAGGAACACTTCTTACTATTTTTGATTATTTATTACCACAATAACCCAATACATGAGTTTTTAGCTTAGTTATATACACGGATTTGATACACAAAGGTATAAGGTTTTTATGATATAGTTTTGATCCAAGGTAATTTGCATGGGTAAAGAGGCAATTTATTTATGAAGGTGACCTGATTACACATATGGGCGCACCAAAGAATAACCAAAGTTTTTTTAATGGATAGCCAACTCATAATTAATAAACAAAGATAGACGGTGGTCAAGTTGGCTCAGAATTCTCCTCGTTCATCGGTCACACTAAATCCATGTTCAATGATGTTGTTAAAACCAATGCAAGAGGCATGACTTAGGTATGTGGGCCTTAAAAGTATGCGATCACTATTCTTAGTTGGACTCCTATGTTAGGGTCTAGCTACACCACCTAGTTTAGAGAATTAGCTAACTTACAAGTTAGTGAGGGTTAGCTAACTAAAATCATGGCCACATCATCTACCTAGGAGAATTAGCTAACAATGTGAGTTAGTGAAATCAACTACTGTAGAGAGTTCTCTATTCCAACACAAAATAACTATTTTTCCCTCAAATTTTGCCATGTGCCACGACCCACTTGTATCCCATGTAGAAACTACAACTTGCCACATGTAAAGATTAAATAGGGAGCCCTATATAGTAACTCATCTGCAAGCTAACCGATCACATGGCCACACATCCCGGTTACCACTACACTATTGTGTCTAATTAGTGTGGGCCACACTAATTCCCAATAAAACACACTAATTTCAAATTATAATTTAGAGTGGCCCACACTATTTTCAAAGGTGAAAATTTTGTGTGGGCGTTGTCGTTTCCACAATTGGATGAAACTTCATAATTCCATCCCAGGAAGCACCTCGGGAAGCACCTAACACATCCCACAAAGGTTGTTTGGGGAGAACCCTAACACACACGGATGGATGACAGTACGAATTACATCCAAAGTGATGCAAACACTTGAAATTTAGTGTGGGCCATACTAATTTCCAACCCACGTGAATTTCCCACCCACACTAATTAGACACAATAGTGTAGCCAACGGTTGACCAATTTAAGAGAGGAGTTAAGGTTAAATAATCAAGTTTTTCTCAACTTGCCCAAGTTTTGAACATGACACTAATTATGATTTATTATAATTATGTGGCCCACACCATATATGTTGCATTGTGATTATAATATAATAAATTAATATTAATATAATTTGAACATTGAAATGATTATTTTATGTTATTTTATCCACTACATGTTATTTTATGATTTAAAATGTATGCTAATTTAGGATGATGTAAGAAATAGTGTGGTCCACCTTGTAGAGGCCACAAAGAAGAGATGGGGAAATTGAAAGGTGGGTATTCAAGACAAAAACTTGGGCTACTCATTTGTAAAATTTACTTAGCATTAGGGTGTGGATGAGTTAAGATTTCTTCACAAAAACAAAGTCCCAAAATTTAACTGACTATTATTTTGATAGCTTTTATTTAAACCTCAATTTTAACTAGGTGGTGCAGCCCTCAGATGGATTAGGTCTCACATAGGTTAGATACTTCATATGTTAGCTAACTCTCTTAATTGGGCAATGGGGGCACAATATAACTAATTTGAGTGTTACTTACTATAACCAGTGCCTTAATCGGGATGTGCGGTTGGACCCTTAGAGTGGTGTCTAGTAGGTTTGTTGTAGAGAAAGGATATTGAAAAATCGCATGTTACAATGATTTGAACTTTGTGCTCAAGATCTATGAAAACTATTCTAGGTTCAGTAGCCAACTAACACAATTGGGAGGACTCATGTGATCATCTCAAGAGAAATAAGTTCTTCACTTCAACTTCCTATAACTTTTGCATCCCCACTCCAATTCAAAAATTTGAAATGACAATCTATGTGATTTGCACTTGCTAATGAAAGGAGAAATATCTATGTGAGAACCTACGTGATTTGATGCAACAACTTAATCATCTTGTGAAGTTGGAAGTGCTCAAGATACGGGCAAAAACCTTTAGTGCTAATGGGGATCGGGTTTCCAACATGGGAACCAACAAACAACATAAGAAAGCGTATTTTCACTTTGGAAATGACCGATACATTTGTATGAGCTCCAATTTTTTTTGAAGGCATCTAAAATGGTGCTCTCAAAGGTTTGGCAAGGAGGAGATCATTCTTATATAGATGTCTTTTGGCCAATGTCAAACATCTTCCCTTCATTTCACCAACATTAGGGTTCCACGCCACTTGTATACTCCTTAGACAATGAGTTATGGGGTCGGAAATTGGGGAGGGATCTCCGACCAAACATGAGATTTTGAGAGACTTTGAGGATAACTCTAATGAGAGGGGAATTGAACGAAATAAAAAATAAAAATGGGAATAAGGGCATGGCCTGGAGATCTTTGGTGACCTATTTGGTAACTTTTAATTAACGGGCAACCCATGACAATACACAAAATATATGATTTAGTGAGACATTAAGATTGGTGTGCCATGTTAATCAGAGTGGTCTTGATGACTTGTCATGTAGTTCCAAGTATATGTGCCACCGTGTTTAGTTGCCACCCAAATTTTGCTAGACGATTAATGTGGATTGACGATGAATAGTGTGCTCACACTAAATCGTGTGTTTAGTGCACATTAGTCAAGTACATTAAACATATGCTAGTATGACATGGATCATAATTGGTGTGCCATGTTAATTAGAGTGGTTTTCATAACTTGTCATACCGTACTAGATGTTAGATGACACCCTCTCTACATTGATCATGGTAAGTGTTGTGGGTGTATGTGTAGTGTGACTTGCCCTTCACATCCCTAAAGTGCGGTCCATAACATACAACATTACGTATGAAAATAACGAGTAGCTCTAATTACACATGAATCTTCAACTAATCCTTGAATTCTCATTTTTTTTTCACTTCTAGTTGTGGGTAAGGTGTCAATTGATAGCAATTGAGGATGCAAACTCAAAGGGGATAATTTAACTCACTTCCTAAGTCCAAGAATCAAGAGAGAAAACATAAAAAATTGATGTGTTACATGTGTTTATTGAAGGTAGATGTAGATGATCTTTGAACGGTCATTGTACCAATTGGCTATGAGTTAAGAGGCTATATTGGTGTCTTTTAGGAAAGGACAAAAACCTAAAAATGATGTGAAGTCACATTGTTTGTTTGTGGAAAAGGGACATGTTATCTTGGTACCTTGAACCTCCGATGTTGTACAAGGTGTGTTAGTAAAAAGTGTGCACCCATAGTAAGTCCTCAATGTTTTTAGTGTAGATATCTTGTTAATAGTGTGGCCCACAATATAACTTATATAACATAACCAAAATACACTAAATATTGTAATCAATGTCACTTACTATTGGGATTACGGGATGCTATATCTATTTATTATATATTTAATATTTACCTACAAATGTCAAAATGGTTGTTTGGATGTTTTTGAACAACAACAACTTTATTTGGTAAAGAATTACATCACTAGTCAAATATATGGCATTGTGAAACTCCAAGTTTAAGTGACACTACATATCATATTTAGTGTAGTAGCCACCCAATGATTGCAAGCCAATTATTGTGAGTTGGTGATGCAATAATAGTGTAGGCCACACTAAATCACATGTTAAAACCATGGTATTTCATCATGTTAGAACCATAGTGTTGAACCATGGTAATTCACCCTTAGAAAGAAAAAAAAGAAAAAAGGAAAGAAAGAAAAGAGAAGAAGAAAAAGAAAAAGAAAGAGAAGAAAAAGAAGAAGAAAGTTGCCACCCAATTAATGATTGCAAGCTGATGGGTTGTGTGCAAAAGTGGGTGATGACATAATAGTGTGGACCGCAATGAATTAGTTGTTTAATGCAATCCCGTGGTAATTATTTCACCCCATAATAAATTTTTACACAATATCTCCTCCATGTGTGCCATGGGAACTCAACGGTATAGTATGATCCCAATATTCTTAGTGTATATATCTTTTGTTCATAGTGTGGCCCACAATATGTACCATAACATTCAGTGTAGTTCACACTTGAACATTTTATGCAGTTCACACTTGCAAACCAATCAGTTGTGGGAAGAGTGGGTGATGAAATAATAGTGTGGGCCACACTAAACTAGATGTTTAGTGTGGTCCCATGGTAACCACCCTATATATAGGAACCACCATGATAAGCCTTTTGTGTCTGCGACTGGGAATCTGGCGGTATAGTGCTATCCCCAATATTCATAGTGTATATATCTTTTGTTCATAGTGTGGCACACAATATATACCATAATAGTCAATGTAGTTCAAAACTGCCCCCCCTCCAACCCCCAATTAATGGCTGGAAGCTAATTAGATGTGGGAAAAGTGGGTGATGAAGTAATAGTGTGGGCCACACTAAATCAAATTTTTAGTGGAGTCCCATGGTAACTACTCTACATATATATGAAAATTATCACGATAAGTCCTTCGTATCTACAACTGAGAATCTGGTGGTATAGTGTTGTCCCTCATATTGTCAGTGTATATATCTTTTGTTAATAACAAGGCGCATAATATGTACCATAATAGTCAATGTAATTCAAATCCCCCCAATCAATGGTTGTATGGAAAGAGTGGGTGATGAAATAATAGTGTGGGGCACACTAAATCATATGTTTAGTGGAGTCCCATGGTAATTAGATTTCACCCTATAAATACCATTCTTACCGCATGGTTTAGTCCTCCGTGAGCGCGGCTGCGAATCCGGCGGAAGGCGAAAGCGCGTGCGAGCATCAAGCGTAAGAAACTCGGAAGTAGGTGGAATTGTCGCATTGTCTCTCTCTCGATCTCGATCGATCGACTTCAAACTTCAATCATTCATTCCATCGACCAACCAAGTTTCGGGTTCCGTTCACGGAAACACCTACGCAACGTCCCTGAAGAAATTCAAAGCTTGGGCTTCAGTGCGGCCCCATCTTCATCCGGACCTGAGTAAGTTTCCAGTAAGTTCATGACGCAACTTGGAGCCCAGTAGTCGCCTGAATCGTGCTGCTAATGAATTGCAGCGTCCTAGTCGGTCCGCACTTGCAGATCACTCCAGGAAATTGTACGCGATTTCAACCGCTTTTTCGACGTGGTGTGTTCCTCACGTTTTGAGGGTGAAAGAAGGTTGTTGTATCGTCCGTGTCGTTGTTTTGGTGGAGCTTCGATCTAAGTTAAGTTCCCGATATAAAGTAGCAGGTTTGGTGAGGCTATCTGATTTGCAAATAAGCGTGCTACCTTTGAGGTCAAGCCTATTCGTTGTTGTGGAGAGAAGGAAGCAAGCCAGCAGCCTATGGTTTAGCAGGTGAGGGTGGTTCAGTGGCCTTGAAATCCTTCTTAAGGAGACAGTAGCTTATGTTAGGTCCCGGCATACAATTGTTGCAAGGGCCATAGGGGATAGTATACAGATTGCATGTAGATGATGAATGGTGTGCGTAACGATGGGTTTAAGTCAATGAGGTCAATATGAATGGGTTGCGTTGACATTGTAGTCCCGGATAGGAGGCAAACTTATGGTCAGGTTTGAAGATTTCTTGCGGTCCATTTGGTAGCAGGTTTGGTAAGGTTATTTGATTTACAACTTAGGCGTGCTACCTTAGAGATCAAGGCTGCTTGTTGTTGTGGAGAGAAAGAAGCAAGCAGCCTATGGTTTAGTAGGTGAGGGTTGGTTCGGTGGCCTTGAAATCCTATTCAAGGAGATAAACTTGAGTCAGGTCCGTGCATACAACTTCTGCAAGGGCCATAGGTACAGTGTGTAGATTGCATTTTGATGATGAATGGTGTGCTTAACGATGGGTTTATGTCAATGAGGTCAACATGAATGAGTTATGTGGACATTGTAGTCGCGGATCGAAGACAAACTTATGGCCAGGTTGATAGATATGGGATTTCCTTTTTAAGGAATTGGGATAAAGAATTGTTGCGGAATTGGCTGGGACAGAGAGACACAGAGAGAGAGGGGGTTTTGTGGTGATGAATTAGCTTGTCGTTTGGTGCATTTGGTAGCAAGTTTGGTAAGGTTATCCGATTCGCAAATTAGGCGTGCTACCTTTTGGATCAGAACTATTGTGCAGAGAAAGAAGTAGCCTATGGTCTAGCAGGCGAGGGTTTGGTGGTCTTGTAACTTTTTACAAGGAGATACTCATGCCTTGGTAGGAGGGGTATGTGAGGTGAAGTACACAGAATTTCTGCAAGATCCACAGGGATAGTGTGTAGCTTGCTTAGCGATGAGTTTATGAAGGGTAGGATGATTGGTTTGTTCGGACAGGGTTCAGTGGTCGGAAGTGTGGGTGGGGATTTTCTTAAGGAATTGGTATGATAGGAATGTGTGGTGACGTGTAGACAGACACGTCCTGGAAGATACTCAAGGATTTTGTGTAAATTTTCCATGATAAGAGGGATTAGTTTGTCGTTTTGTGCTTATCCGATTTGCGAAATAGGCATGCTACCTTTTGGATCAAGACTCTTTTTGCAGAGAAAAAAACAGCTTATGGTGTAGCATGTGAGGGTTCGGCGGCACTGGAATCCTTTACAAGGATTACTTAGGTCCCAGTAGGAGAGGTATGGGAGTTTGTGTAGATAGCACTTGATGAATAGTGTGCTGCTTAATGATGCGTTTATGGAGGTCAAGCTGAATGGGTAATGTGGACAATGAAATCCTGGATAGGAAACAAGCTCATGGCCAGGTTGAAAGAATTGAGGGTTATATATATTAATAGAGGTCTACTTGACCATGGGTGGATGGAGGGTAAGGTGAATCCATAAATTTTTTTGCGCCACTAACATTTTGAGCTTCATCATTTTCAGGAAAGAGCAGAATTCAAAATGGAGCAGCGGGAGATAGAGGTGACGCTGATATCAGCGCAGAATCTGAAGAAGGTGGCAACGTTTGGGAAGATGAACACGTACGCGGTGGCGTGGGTGCACCCGGGCATGAAAGTGTCGTCGCCGATGGACACCAATGGCAATTTGAGCCCGACTTGGAATGCCAAGCTCAAGCTCATGGCAGACGAGCAGCTCGTGCAGCAAGGAAATGTGGTCCTGGTTGTGGACCTGTACCACCATGGGTCACTCGGAAACAAGCTCGTTGGGTCATCCACCATCCCGTTGTCTGATCTCAGGGTCGTCAACAAAGACGATAACCCTGATAGTAAGCCGGAGAAGGCCGGGAAGTCGGTCGACAGTAGCTTCAAGTCTGTCCCGGTATGCTCCTCTCCTCTTCTTCTTTCACTATTTTACTCCCCACCCCATCTCTATGTCTGATTATTTATTAGAAATGAGGTCCAGAACCCTTGCCAATGGCTTCGAATTCAGGCGAGGGCGAACAGAGCTAACCTTCAACTCAACATGGGACTTGTGGTATGGTGCTTGTTGTTCTGCATACAACACCTTTCACGAAGGTAGTGTGGAGGTTTCAATGAAGAACATTCTATATCGGTTCTTTGAGGGTCAAACTCATTTTGGCCCTCAATGCATCGAAATAGGTTGCTCTTCATTCATATTCAAACACTACCTCCGAGAATGAACCGTTACAAGTGGAAAGAAACTATTGATTATGTTTACAAAACAACAAATGGGAAATCATAGGGAACAACTCTCGACAAAAAGTCTCGATTCAGTTAAAGGGTATCTCTAGTGTGTGCTGCAATTTCGCCTCACTTCGTGAGGTGCAATCTGGTTCTGCATCTACTTTGGCTCTCGTGTGCTTCGTGGCATCTGATGTGCGTGCATTTTGGGTATTCGATGACATCTGATTTCAATGAGTCTCATATGTGCACATGAATAAGGAATGGGATACTCCTGATCTTGAGTTGCTCGTTGAGGAGAGCATGACCTAAACTGCGTTGTCCAATTGCAATGGTTATCCTTTGAGACACCTACTCAACATTTTAGAGTTATCCTTAAACTCAACATGAACACCTTCCATGTTCGGTTAGTTTCGAACATAACTTCTGGAGGTAGTTATGTGGAGGTTTGAAAGAAGACCATTCTATGTCATTTCATTGAGGGTCAAACTTATTCCGGCATGCCTAGAGGTTGCTAAATGAGCTGGGCCCTCCATGAATCGAAATAGGTTGCTCTTTATTCAAATTCAAACACCACCTCCGAGTGTGCACAAGTGGGAAGAAAGAAAGAAAGGAAGAAAGTGGACAAGAAATGGAAAGAAAGGAAGAAAGTGGACAAGAAATGGAAAGAAAGAAATGATCGATATTGTATGTGAAACAGCCAATGGAAAACCGTAGAGGACCAACTCCTGTCAAACTCTGGAGTCCTAGGATAACTCTTTCGACCTGAATTCCACATCATTATGCACTCGAGGATGGTATTTAGCGTCACCATTTGTCCCATACACTATTTGCGGAGGGCCTAAACTAGATGCCCAGAGGTCTCAAAGTGCCATGTCCGCTAATTGCCAATATGAGACCATTCGTCAACAGAAGTAACTCTTCAAACTTTTTAAAATGAAAAGCTACTTACATTATGACATTTAGCGTAGCACATTGGGATACTTGAGATGTTACTTTTCCATTTTGGTATGCAATGGAACATATCATCGAGTGTACTAATGGCAAGTGTCTTGCTTTTACATTTCAGTATGCTGCATGCTAATGCCTTGTGTCATATGTGTACACTTTAGTCAATTTATAGACCATTGTGTAACAGTTGGCATACACCTCATAACACTATCGAACATACTCATACCAAGAAATTAGTAAGTGCATTTGAATGCCAAGTGTCATAAGGTGACACTAATAGCAGAAGTTGTTGGGCATTAGTCTTACCTAGCATATGTCTCCAGAATAGGGTACGTGGCACTATTGCGCATGCGACACTAAATACCATAGACAGTGTAATTTTAAGTCCGGTCAAGGCTTCCAGGATGTAAATCTTCCAGGGTTTTCGATTAGGGTTTAAAGTTGTCATCTCCTGGCATTACTAAACCACGTCCTGACAAACTGTGGCTTGGCAATTTTGCAGGTGATGAGACCATCAGGGCGACCACATGGCACCCTAAATCTGTCTGTCAAGCTAGGAGAGCTAATTCGCCAACCGCACCCTCAGATGGGATCAGTGGCTCCGCCTTATATGACGGGAGGAGTAATGTCAGGACCTGACTCAAAGGGTATAGGTGAACCTGTATATGCATACCCGGCCGGGTATCCTCCTGCTTATGGACAGCCAGGTGGCAGCCAGCCGTACCCACAACAAGCGTACCCAGCAGCAGGCGGTATGCCAGCTCCTTACTACCCGCCCGCAATGTACGCTCAGCAGCCACCTCAGCAAAAGCAGAAAAGAGGTCGATTGGGAGGTGGATTGGGAGCTGGATTGGTGGGTGGTGCTTTAGGAGGCTTGTTGCTCGGGTCTGTGATTGGTGATGGATTTGGTGATGGTGGTGGTGACGGTGGCGGTGGATGTGGAGGTGGTGGCGGATGTGGTGGCGGATGTGGAGGCTAAGCTACGTTAAGTTAAGCTACGCATGATTAATTTGCAGTTACCGATTTGGTTGGTTGGTTGGTTGGTTGGTTGGTTGGTTTTTGTGAAACCTACATTCCGTACACCTTGTATAGTTGATGATCGATTGTCCTGGGTTTGTTGTTTTAAAATTTCATTTTCCCTCCTATCGGAGGATGACTACTTTCTTGCACTTCAAAAGCTTGGTGGTGCTAATAGACGTTTAGGTTTTAGGTTTAGGATAGCCCAGTACATGTAATCTACAGGAAAATTCGGTGTTCAATGTAAAAGCATCGAGACCCGTGTCTTGGTTTTGTCATGCTTTGGAAGACTCGTGCCTGTGTTTTTCCCGAGGGCATTTGCTTGCCTTCCTTTGTATTTATTGAATTTTCAAGATGCCTCATTGAAAGTAAACCAAAACAAGCAGCCTACTGCAATCGATCTTGGTAACCCATGTCATTGTGGGTGTAGTGGCTGTTGATAGTCCACTCACATGATATCTGAGGGGTTTTGGTGGTAACATTTTTGCACCTACTCCTCACGCGTTTCACACGACTGCAGCTTTCAGGGGATAAAGACACAACAGTACCACCGCGTTTCCGCTCTCCATGGGATTTTATCTTGAGTTTGTTAATTTTCCAAAGACAAGTGTTAAGCAACCAAGAATTGTACTAAGGAAGCCAGAGCTGGTCGCTAAGAGATCGTCTCTTTTGTATGCATCTGTTCTTTTCTCGTACCAGCTTTCAAGCAAGCCATACATAACTTGTTTTAGGTAAATTGCAGAGTTCCCGTAGTCATGTGCAGCTTGGCAGGTGGATATGACGCACAGAGATAACAATCTGGAAAAGAAGCGAGGCTTTGTCAGCGATGTGCAGTTTGACTTGATTAACAAACACACTTACAACCAAATTGTGCATACTGAGTGAAGTTTTAACAGATTTTAGGGCCAGATTGTAGTTTGAGTATGAATAATTGGAACTGGAACACCCGAAGTGGAGTTGAGAATCGAGGTGCCTGCAAACATGGCATCAAATGCTTGTCAGTGGTCAAAGTTGACTCAACCAAAAGACTGTCACGCAGTAAGCCAAGAACGGAGCGCACTCCATCCCAGATTTCAACAGGGGCTCTCAATAATACATTAGCGTGTAATGAGTGTACTTTGTAAGGTATGGGTTAATGCGTGCTTATTCTTACTCTGTCATGGGCCAGATGCCTTTTGAAAGTATGCACATTGCAGACAGAATTTTATTGAATTTCTTTGGTTTTATGAGTATCTGCATGTTGGCTGTATGATGCAATATGAAGAATGCCATTCGGCTTTTTGTTTGTTGTGTCCAGCTTAAAGTTGGCAATGGGATGCAATATTTTCCTAAAAATTGGAGTTAGGTCACAAGAGCGAAGCTATCATGGTTGATGTGTTGGCGACGACATAGTTTGCGTATGTGACATTTGATGCGGGGTTGACATTGACCTGCCAAACTACATTGTGTTGCTGGCTTTTTGGACTTTAGAGTGGAAATTGGTTCAAGTTCTTGGCAAGTGCAATTTTATAATTTTGTAGTAGAGATTCGAATTGTTTGGGAACCTGAGAGTTTTTGAATGCAATAACATTCGATTGTCTCATTATGTGGTTCCAACCATTGTTGGATTGATGTACAGGTGAATGCACGGGTCTTGATAGTCAATATCAACAATGATATCAAGAACCTACCCCTAAGTTTCAAATTGTAGTACCAGTCAAAAATTGATATTTAGTGGGTGTGTCAAGTTGAGAGAATCTTAGTGCACCTGAATCACTATTTGGGTCAATACTATTCTAAATCATACTAAACAACGGCAATATTACCTTACATTGTTATGTGCAAATAAGTTGCATTTGCAAATAGGTTACCTCTTTTTACCCATGCAAATTACCTTGGATCAACACCAAATTCTAAATTCAACCGTATAGCAACCATAGAATATAATTATCTTATTTTGATCGTGGTAATAAATAATTAAAATAGCGTGGAAAGCCAATATATTAGCGTGGGGCAACTTAATTGCACATATCAATGTACGTATGGAGGTTTTTGTATGGCACTATATAGATCCAAATGGTATTGAAAGCACAAATATCATCAAATGCCATCAAATACCATATCTTATTGGTATCAAAAAAAAAAAAAAAGTATGTACTTGCATCCAAGCACACCCCGGGTCATGTATTTGAACCTGAATTTTCAAGAGAAGAGAAAAACAACATTGAGGATTTCTTCATTGGCATGAAAAAGCGCATTCCCCAACAACAAAGTTTAGAACACTTTTCTACACTATATACGGTAGAATGAAGGAACATACTATGGGGAATATATGGGGCATTATTTTGAAAAAATCTAACTTCCATTTATTGAGGATGAGAAATGTGAGGTGCTTAATGGCGATTGTTATAGGGAGTTCACGAGAGTTCATGTATTCATGACAACCATGTAAGTTGAAGGTGAAAACATGAAAAACCCCTCAAAAGCTCGGAAAATTTGTTTTTTTCTAAACAAGTTTCACCCTTGAAACCTCAAATGAAACCTAAAATTAGTGTGGTGAGAGTAAATTGAAGTAAACCAGACTTTAATGGACCCCTAAGATCAATGCCAATGACTTCTAAGGCTATGGGGGGACTTGCCATTATTCCCTTTGAATTGCGTCAATGCAGCTTTATCACTATATTCGTTATTTTGAGACTTTCTCTTGTCTCAAATTAATATACGGACCACAACAACATGGTCTAATGTTTGGGTCGTCCTACCTAAACCATCTTGATATGAGTTCTTAATTGGGTTCTTGGTATGAACACCCGCTTCAAAGTATTTGCATCTTACAACATTCTCCAATATTTGTGTGATTTTATCCATGTTCTTATATTTGTAACTGCCTCAAAATGCTGAAAAAGTCCCAAATTAACGAATATAGTGATCTTTGTGAATTTCTGCAACATGATCAAACAACAATGAAACAAAGTTGTGTGTTGGCATCTTCTAAACGAGTCTATGATTCGACCTAATTCCAAAAGGCTCGAGTGACATTTATCGGCAACATAAATGACATGTGCAAGTGACTTGGCTGAGGTCATTTGGTACGACACTAAAATATGATTCGAATGACCTCAACCAAGAGCCATGATTGGTATGATAATTGAATGCCATAAAAGAGGGCTCTCAACATCCGTTCCTTAGTAAGCACAGCCCCCTTACAAATTTAATACTTCATTGACTGCCTAGTAGAGTGCATCCGACAATCACAACACATTGCTTATCTTAGGACAAAATGCTTATCTTGGCTAGTGATCGGGAAGATTTTTGGGCATAATCGGTTGAGATCCTAGTGTTTGCAAGTCCAACCGGTCACATGTTGACATCCTCCGGTTCTCCTTTATTAAATTGGGGTATATTCTATAAATTCCTCTAAAATGATCGGTAATTTTCCTGCAGTCTTGAACTTCAACCAGTTATTTCTCAAACTCAACCGGTTCATCTGCAACTAACTGTCGGTTCTCCCTGATCATTGATCTTGGCCGAGTCACTTAAGTTAAGCCAAATCAAATAGGTCCCCCTCCCATTAAGCTTGCTTAACATTTGAACGCTCAAATTGGTCGGAAGCATCATTGGTAATGGTCTTCCTAGATAAAGAATTGGCTTAATACACCATATACACTAGAAGAAAACTTGTCCAATGCAACCATCTATTGCGACTCGGTCATTGCGATTCATGGCAAGAAAATGCATAAAAACTTCATTTTGGTTGGCAACCATAAGATTTTGGTTACCCATGGTCCTGAAACCGTAGTCAAAAATCTCCAGTTGACAACCAAAATGGGTTATTATGCATTTTATAGTCATGAGTCGCAATGGCCAAGTCACAATGGATGGTTGTCATGAACAAGTTTTTTTCTAGTGAAATCCAAGTCACCCACACCATCTCAAACTAGTTTGCATGGCTTTTATTTATTCTTACTACACCTGATGTATTCTTGATGTATCACTCATGAAAGTTTAGAGATACTTAAAAAGAAAGAAAGAATCATCAATCACAAACCACTACACCATTTACAATGCATTTAGTGTCACATGCGTAATAGTGTCAATTGCCTTATTTTGAAGCGTATGCTAGGTTACACTAATGATCAACAACTTCAACATTAGTGTCACCTTATGACACTTGGTGTTCAAGTGCGCGTACTAATATTTGGGCACGAATATGTTCAATAGTGTTATGAGGTGTATGTCTACGTTACACAATTGGCTACGAGTTGACTAAAGTGTACACAAATGGCACTTGGCATTGGTATGCTCAAGAACATTTTCCTCTTGCACACTAAAATGTAAAAACGTGACACTTACCATCAATATGCTCAATAACATCTTCCCCTTGCATACTAAAACACAAGACCATCATCTTTAGGTATTCCAATGTGCTACACTAACTGTCATAATGTAAATACTTTCTGACCTAAAAAAGTTTATTTATGTTGACAAATAGTATCATATTGACAATTAGTGGATGTCACACTCTTAAACCTCTAGGCATCTAGTTTAGGCCCTTCGCAAATAGTGTACGTGATACTAAATACCATAAACGGCGTACTAGACATGCAGCTCCCAATGCAATGATTTACTTTAGTTTCATCTAAATTTTTTTGGTCCACTTTAATAATCAACCATTTTTATTCCTAAATTTTCTTGTTAGTATTCTGTTATATGTGACGGAACAGTTGGCTTTTGCCCTTGCCATGTATGCCAACAACCACCCTGACATAACATTATTTAGATCTATAACAATGTTCTGTGGGACTGACAATACTCCACATAATATTCTTCACATTCAGACTGAATGTGGAAAATATTCTGTGAAATACTTTCAGTCCCATAGAACACTGTTATGGGTCATATTGAACAAAAACAATTGTTATTTAGTTATTTAATTGTCCATCTTAATCCAATCGATCCAATTTCGGAGCATTCCCAATCTCCAAGTCACATCAAGTCATCATTTTACTCTTTATACCTGCGCCACTTTCAGAACAACTTTGACGCTGATGAACTAGAAACAAATAGGTACATGACAAGAATGAACACAATTGATTTGCAACTAAAGCACTCGCTGCACAAGCACCCATCATGAGCATTGCAGAAACTGATGTAATTGGTGTACGGTATGCAGGCCTTATTATGGGGCCGCTCTTTGTAAAAATCGCATGCCCATGTATTTGAGTAGTACATGGCAAGGCTTGTAGAACACCCAAAACGACACTTTTTATGATGAGATTGTCTAGACCATGTGTTGGCAACATATCAACCGCTTATAGAAGTCTAGGTTCAACATTTAACGCAATGGGGAGGGTTTATCTAATCGTTTGAAAGAGAGAGAGAGTGCAATATTCTCTTTTAACTTCTGCATCAACTCTGTTTTAGTAATTGTGAAACTTGAAGTGTCAATCTTTGTGATTTGCGATCGCTAACCAGATGAGACAGTTTCCGAGTAGGATCTGACGGTCGAACATGTAACTTTGTGGAGGATTGACAATGGCCAGCATAAGCCAAGGCATGTGCCTTGATTGATGTAATCATAAAGGACCACTGGGCGATGTTGAGGGAGACGTTTTGGTTGTTGCTGGTTGCCAGCGGCTGCGAGACTTGTGGTTTTGGGTTTTCAGTTTGGACTCTTATAACTTTAAATGCATCACACCTGCTCCAAATTGAAGTGATAATCTTTGTCGTTTGCAATCACAAATGGGGATGAGGCAAATCTCGAGCCTGGATCCAACTCGCATCCAACTCACATCCAACAATTTAGACATGTTTGTGGAATCAAAGTTGGAAGTGTCCACTGGGCGTGTTGAAGGAGACGTTTTGACCGTTGCTAGTTGTTAGTAGAACCGTGCACATGAGCGGGGATCAGCTGCTCTGCTTGGCGGAGTGGATGAAACCCATCCTCCCTCCGCTGGTGAGGGTGGCGAAACGGACTGTCTGCCCTAGTCCGCAAGCCACGGGTTTGCCGCCTCCGCTAGGTAAATCTTGCACACTTTCTTACTGCGAGATAATTTTCAAAGGCAGGGAAGAGGCGGAGGTTTCTTACTGCGAGATAATTTTTGAAGGTGGGGAGAGGCAGAGGCGGGCGCAGCAAGGCGCATCCCGTCCGCCAAGCTTGTCAGCCACGGTGGGCAGGCTCACACAGTGTGAACGCGCCCCTTGCCGACCAACTGCGGGGGGCCACCTGGACCTCTGCCAGGCTCATGGCCAAGCGGACTTTGGTCATGTGCTCTCGCCTAGTGGCTGCAAGTGTGACGCAGGGTTTTCACTTTGAGCTCTTATAACTTTTGCATCATCTCTACAAGACTTCCAATCTTGAGACTTGAAATACTAATCCTTTGTGATCTAGAATCGCTAACCAGATGAGGCACTCCCCGAGCTGGATCCAATAGTCAGATGTCTAGACATATTGTGAAGCAATAGTTTCCAACTTGACTATGCCCTGATGATTTACGAATCTAAAGATAATAAAAATCTAATATTCTATAACCATTTTGAGTTTTTTTGGATGAAATAGACATAAATACCCCTAAAAATCATAAGAATGAACTTGTATACATTTGGATGAGACTTTTGTACAATCATCAATGTGCGGCTTCGTTGCTCCAATAGTTGTAGCCAATGCTCCTCTCCTGAACCCCTTGAAATAAATATTGCTGCTGCAGAGAGTCGGAAGCGCCCGCAATATAGCCTTAGGGACGTATGTGTACCTCAATTGATGCAATTGATTGCTCTCTGGCCACTGGGCGGAGTTGAGGGAGACGTTTTGGCCGCTGCCGGACGCCAACCAATGGCTGCGACTGTGACACAGAGGTAGCAGGCGGCACCCGGGGTACTCCGAAGGGAAGGGAGAGGAGATGAGTCTGACCAACTGTCCTGACCTTAGCTGACTCACTCACTGTGCAGACGGAGGAGCCCTCCCTGTCTGTCTGTCTGTCTCTCTGTGTGTCAATGAACGTGGAGAACCGGCCGCCAGTAACAGATGAACCGGTTGAAGTTCAAGACTTGGTTCAGGAATTTTACCCATCATTTTTTGGAGGAATTTGTAACCTACATTGTCTAAAAAACTGTTGGAGGAAAAAACCCGAAAGGTGTCACCATGTAAGTCTGTCTGTCTGTCTGTCTGTCTGTCTGTCTGCGCGTCTGTCTGTGGGATGCCCCTGCACCAGCTGTAAGAGCTGCTCCTCAGACGGGCCTACAATATACGCTTACATGTAGCACCTTACTATCTCCGCAGCTGTTGTGATGATGATGATGATGATGATGATCAGCTGCACAAACCTCTTGCAACTCATCCACTGCCCAATGGATCACCTCCTGGGCCTGCCCTCCAACGTTCTTCGACTGGTAGCTCATCGATCCTGCCTAGCTAGCCTGCAGACTGCATAGCCATACAGCTTCTAAGTCATGGCCCATGCCATCATGCATCTGCTTACAGCAGCAGCAGCATCATCATCAGCAGCAAGTATCTATCCATCCATGGACTTCTTACCTTACATGATGATGATACCTACACTTGCATCATGGTCATGCTGTTGCAGCCTTCTTGCAGCCTATTAAAAGAGAGGCATTAGCAGACTGCTGCTGGCATAATTACCTTGCATGTGGGAAATGGGACTAAGTTAAGTAGAGCACACCTCCTTGTGCTTGTGCCCAGTTTCCTGACATGCAGCTTGCAAAGATAAGCAAGCTAAGCTACCTTAGCTCTGCTGCTAAGTTACCTTGTTTGGGGGAAATGGGACTAAGGTAGAGCACACTAATTACCTGTGTCCTCCTCCCTGACATGCAGCTTGCAAAGAAAGGAAAGCTATGTTAAGCTCCCTTAGCTCTGCTGCTAAGTTACCTTGCCTGTGGGAAATGGGACTAAATTCGAGCACACTTACTTGTGGCCAGCTATCTGACATGCAGCTTGCAAAGGAAGGAAAGCTATGTTAAGCTACCTTAGCTCTGCTGCTAAGTTACCTTGCCTGTGGGAAATGGGACTAACTTAAGTTAAGCTTCGAGCGCACTTACTTGGTGGCCTTCTTCCTAAGTCCTGACATGCAGCAGCTTGCCTCCTGCTCAGTGCTGATGATATTGATCCCTGCACCTGGTGATCCATGCAGCAGCAGGTACGGCGGGTTTTTGAACCGTGGGTCAGGCTTGGCTGGTGGGTGGGAGTAAGTTAGGTGGAGGCTAGCCTGCTGAGGTAGCGCCTCGTCCGAGGTCGTGCGCTGGATTTTAGGTGGGTCGGCGAGAGTCGCAAGTTTTCAAAAATGTGTTTGAACTGAAGGTGTGGAGAAATTGGAGCTTCCGAAGGTGGAGGGCGGTGGGACGGTGACCTGAGTTGAGCTGAGCTGAGCTGAAGGCTGGTTTTTCCTTGCAGAAACTATAGTCGACTAGAGGGTTAATGTTGGTGAGCTTGAGAATCGAGGGTAGAGGAAGAGAGTGTGGGTAATGTGAGGATGCAGAGCTGCAGGTGATGGGGCTTGACAAGTGACGGGTAATAGTGCAGGTTGCAGCATTTGATCGGGTTGAGAGCTTCGAATAGGCGGCCTGGAAGTATTGAAGCAGTTGTTGCTGCTGTTGTTGCATCCTCTGAAGCTGCAGGCCGAGGTTCCGAAAAGGCAGGCCTAGTGTATTAGAAATGCTGGATATGGTGGAGCAGCAGCTGCCAATGTGGTGGTAATTGCAGCACACACGAGAGTGGTTTGAAGTGGTCCTGGTGCAGAAATTGTCAGTTGCCATGGGGCTCGGATCGAGCTGCTTCCGAAGGTAAGGTCGGTCGGTCGGCGAGCTGAACTGAGGGGTGGGTCCTTGCAGAAGTGGTCCGCTGGAGGGTTAAGGTTTCTGAGCGTAAGAATCGAGGTTAAGCGAGAAGAGTGTGGGTATCAGCTGATGGGGCTCAGGTAATAGGTAATGGAGCAGGTTGCTGCATTTGATCGAGTAAGTTGCAAAGAGGTGGGGAAGTATTGAGCTGCGACTGCTGCTGCTGTTGTTGCTTCCTGTGAAGCAGTCCGAGGTTCCGAAGGGCAGATTAGTGTATTAGAAATTTGCTGGATATGATGTCGAGCCTGTTTGAATGTTTCTGGAAATCTGGAGCTAAGAATTGATGTCACAGGTAGAGGACGAAGAGATATGAGTGACAAGGCACTTTGGACACAAGATTACGCAGCAGCAGGTAATTAATGCTCAACGGAAGCAAAAACAAAATCAACTGGCATCGGCCATGGCGTTGAGGCTTTTGTACTCATGAGCTTTTTGTAAAGCGTTTGTTTGAAAAGAAATTCAATCAGGGAATATCTCTGATGGAAAGGTGGGACAACAGCAACATTCTTTAGCAAGCCTTGAGGGAGAGGTAGGGTAAGAGAAACCATGACTACCTGCTGCAGGAGGGGGAGGGTTTCTTCTTCTTCCATGGGTATGGCGGACCAGCAGTGCTGCAGGGTAGAGTCGAGGAGACTGCGCCACAGGGTCAAAATGCTTCATGTGCTGTCTGTGATAACGATGGTGGTGGTGGTGGTGGTAGCTCGAAGCTCCGGAGTTGTGGAGGCAGTCACTGATCCTGGTGACATTGAAGCCCTGAAACAAGTGAGTACTGATCCCCTTTTCCTCTTGCTGTACTTAGCTACCCGTTGCTACCTGGAACTCTGAAACGTGATGACGATGATGATAATGATTCCTCCGATTGATTCTGCGATCACCACGAAGAAGATTTGCAGAGTTATATTAGTCCTACATATCTTAAACACGTAAGGTCTGACATCGAATGAACATGATTGATCGGTTCAAAATTCAATGTTAATTCCTCATCGTTCATTCCTGCGTTTTCCTAGACCTTCCTAGTGCCGACAGATTGAAACATTCAGAGAAATAGTAGAGGACATCGGCTACGCGTTAAACTTTGAGCGTTCAAATTATGTGCAATTTCAACCATCGGCCTGAGATAATCCAGTTTGTAAAAGAGTGGCATGTCTGACCCACTAAACCGGCAGGAAAACAGATTCTCCCACTCCTTGGGGTGTCCTTGCATTTAAAGAAGAATCACATAACTGGGACTTTTTACATTATGCGTAGTGCGGCACATTTCACGCAGTCCAAGTCCTCATGGCAGAGGGGATTAGTAACTCTTTAAAAGTTTACGAAGGTGCTGGCACCTTCAAAATTGTTGAAGGTTTGTCAGGCCGCGCATAATATCACTTTTGAAATCTTTAAATCAATTGCAATTTAAGCCAGACGGGTACCACTTCTGATCAAAGTCAAGGGTGTTGGTTAGACGTGAACACAAACCTAAGTTGCAACTCTTGTAAGTTTCTGAGGTTTTGCGTCGCAGTCCACCGTGGTGGATGATACGTGGCAAATTTCTGCTGCTTGACCCGCTGTAGGGCCTGAAACCATATAGACCGATCCCCGATCTGGGCATCCTGCTGGTCTTTAATTGAAGTTTGGAATACTCAGAAGGGAACTCCATGTGAAATTCTTGAAAGTGGTTTGAGGTTCTCCGTGAATAAGCAACATCTTTCATTCTCGCTGATTGTGAACCGCTTAATTAGGAGCTGGCGTTGTCAGAAGCTCAACCTTGCAAGCATTGTTAATCTTCCATCAGTGTTCATGTGATTCGAAGGAGTCTCTACAGTGGCATTCGAAGTGGTTTGAGGTTCTTGGAGAAATAGCAATATCCTGCAACCCTTGCTGATTTTTCGTAATCTTAAGCTTCTGAATGCTGTTGGTCTTCTATCGATGTTTGAGATGGAATGGGAAAATTTGGCACGGTGGCATGTATTCGAGATAGTTTGTGATTCTCGGTGATCACTGAACAATATCTTCCATTTCTTGCTGATTTTAAGCCTCGTCAGAGGTTCTAATGGTCGAAATCTTAGGTTTCCGACTGCCCACCGAACCATACATGACAATCTTTTGTCATACAGCTCTCACTCAGAAACTTCAATTGCTGAGTGCTGTTGCTCTTCCATCTACGTTTCAAGTGATCGGAAAGTATAGAAAGGGGGCGTTCAAGTGGTTTAGGTTTCTCCGTGAATCAGCGGTACCTAGCGCTGCGTTGAATTCAAGCCGCTTTAGATGCTGCAACAGTCAAGTCGATCACAAGCGCCCAATATCTGTTGGTCTCCATCGACTTCTAATTGTTTGGAAGAAGTCGACCTGATATTATGGGAAGTGTGATTTTGGACAGCTTTAGAGGCTCCTATATAATCACTTGCTTGGATGTTTTCGAGTGATGTCGATGTCCCATCGATATCCCCGGTGAATTAGCGATTCCTGAAAAATGAAGGATTAATGTGCATAATGAAGGATTAATGACATAATGTGCAGATGGTGCTGGCACTAAACGCATCCTCCATCATGCGCTCGACATGCATCGACTCATGGAATTTCTCCGTCGACCCCTGCACGGTGCGAGCAAGTCCACAATTCACGTGCGGGATCGACTGCAGCCCGCCAGGCACAAATGGAGTTCTTCGTATCACAGGAATACGTTTGGAGAGCGGAGCCGGTTACGCGGGAACTCTCTCGCCTGCCATTGGCAATCTCACTGCATTGCAGAGGTTGGTGATCTCCAATAACCAATTCCATGGCGCCATCCCTACCACGCTCTCGCAATGCAAGGAGCTCATCCAGCTTGACCTCTCGGCGAACGCATTCACATCCGGGTTACCTGCTTCCCTCGGCCTCCTCTCCAACCTTGGCTTCATCTCCGTGGCATACAACAATCTCGATGGGTCTGTCCCGTCATCGTTCAATGGATTGAGCAATGTCACACACATGTACCTCAACAACAACCGGCTCTCGGGGAACTTTCCTTCGCTCACAGGCATGGTTAGCCTCTACATCCTCGATGCGAGCAGCAACAATTTCTCCGGGGCATTGACGACAGCCTTTCCTTCTTCTCTCTCCTTACTATCTTTGAAAGGCAATCAGCTCACGGGGCATCTTCCTCCAAGCTTGAAAAACCTAACTCTGTTACAAGCCCTGGACCTCCGAAACAACCAGCTCAACGGCAGCGTGGATGCATTCATCTTCTCCCTGCCCAATTTGCAACAACTTAACCTCTCTTATAACTTCTTCACTTCACTTGAAGTTTTCAACTACTCTGGAGTGAATAGCCAGCTTCTGTCGCTGGATTTGAGCTTCAATCGAATCCGGGGAGGGTTACCTGAATCCATGGCGGGGTTGAAGAAACTCACTGTTCTCGCACTTCGGTCTAACATGTTCACGGGTCCGATTCCTTACACTTATGCTCTTAAGGCGGCGAATTCACTCAACGGGACAGAGCAGCTTGGACAGCTCTACCTTGACAACAATTACTTGTCTGGTAACATCCCCTTACCGCTTCTGCGCTTGTCTCCCGATGCTATCAGTGCCAACCTCGTCAACAACTGCCTCCAGAGCTGCCCGCCCTCGCTCTTCTTCTGCCAAGGTGGCACTCAGAAATCTCAGAAGCAATGCAAGGCGTCCGAAAATCTTGTCTGAACAGGGTTTCCAACTTCTACCCGTCCTGTCCGACCTGAGATCGGTTTTCTCCTGGAAAGCTGTGCAGGATCGAGTCGGACATCATCAACATACACATGCTATTGAGCCTTGCAACATGATGAGAAATCAAGAGATGATCAATTTAAGGTGGCGGTCTAAGCATTTCACAATGCATACATTCGATCGGGGAATGATCTACAGCATCATCACCTTTGACACCCCTTAGATGTAACCTAGACTTCTAGTTGCATCCTGATGGTTCGACCACATGAGCTTTTGCCTCTCCGCCTTTGAACCATTTTTCTTGAGGATTTGTCTGGAGATCGAGACGGAGAATTCGACTACATGATTATCTGAAAGATCAATGCTGGCCGGTTGCAGACAGACAGAGTGCAAGAATCAGCTGTAAATTGCAGGTATAATATCCCGATCGGCGTAGGGCGGATCAGTAATTCGGTGGCATTGATCTTGCGTCGCACAAACTCAGAAGCTATCTTACCTATATATAAGGAGTTGCAGTAGGTACTCTTGTCGATGAGACGATGTATCCGAATATATGCTGCCGTTAATAATATTGTCATACTTTCAAACAGTTGTCGATGCCTTACAGTTAATTCTTCTCACGTCGAGAGTCGATGACATCAACTTAAGAGGCCGATCGATGCTCGTGGATAACTCTGCCATTAAATCCATCATGACCTTGTCACACGATCCAGAGTATTCAATTTCTCCACTTCTGACGGGCACCGCACGTGGCTGTGGAGATGAGATCTTGCAAATCATCCTCTTATTCCTGGAACCTTGCAGAGCTGCACTCACCTGCACTTGATATTCATAGCAAATCATAGCAACCTGGCTGCAACGCTTTTATCTTTTCCTTTTTCATTCCGACATACAAGTTCATCAAAGTAACGGCAGTAGTGGAATGCTTCTGTTCTCCAGCCATGATGGATGCGAGAGCAATCATGTGCACATACCGGCCAAATCATCCCGTTATTCCAAATTGAAACTTGTAGAGCACTCGCCTGCACTCGATCAGCACTTGCATCACAGCAAATCATAGCAACCTGCAGTGATTTTTTTCCTTTCTGACATACTACAAGTTCATCAAAGCAACGACAGTTACGAGTCTAGCAAATACTGGTCATTACTTTTGCAGAGAGAATGGAGAGATCTGCTGCCTGCATAGGGGACCCCATCTCTGTGAACGGGGAGAACCGACCACTAGTTACAGATGAACCGGTTGAGTTTGAGAAATAACCAGTTGAAGTTTCAAGACTTCACCAAAATTGTTGATCATTTTAGAGGAATCTGTGGAATATGCCTCAAATTACAAAAGAAAAACCGAAAGATCACAGCATGTAACCGGTTGGACTTGGAAACACGAGGATTTTGACAAATTATGCCCAAAAATCTCACACTGCCCTGTCTCTTAAGTCTGCACTTAGTGTCTTATGGTAGATCATGCAATCCCTATGTATTAGGTATTGGTGGTTCTTCTGAGGATGGATATCGGTGTATAATAGAGTCCCTCAATAGGCGAGGCATGTTGGCTGAGGAATGCCATGCCATTATACACTGATACGTGGCCCCATGAGAACCAATACCGCACATAATTGGTGGCAAGGGTTGTATCAAGCCCGTGATTGCCAACTATTTGTCATGTCTTTCCTATCTACCTGACATGTCATCGAGTAGTGATTATCGTCATATAATCGGTCTTCTTGGAGCCATTGAGAGAGTGCTATGTAGGCAAGATACACCTCCAAACTGCTATTATGGACTACATAACCGGCGAGAGGAGGGTGGATGACGAGCTGCAAAAGATGCGAAACATTCACCTAGTTGAATTGTTTATGAGACATAACTGGTATGCTCATGGACATAATTTACAAACCAAAGGTCATGCATGGATGGAGTGTCGTTTGCAAAGATAAAAATGCACAAGGGAGTCCATGGAAGTGCTCTCCACTTGGATGAGCAACCGGTTATGTGGTAAATTAGGCTTGAATCACATACTAGCATTTCGCGTACAAGGGCTCTCCCAAGGGATATTGGTCCTTATACAAGGAAAAGCCTTGGCCCTGGAGTGAGGGTCTTACTGGGCGTAGAAATCAAGCATCGGGCATTATAATATGTAAATAACCTTTATATTTCTAGGCAGCCGTTTCCAAGTAAAAATGGACCCGCAAATTGCACTGTAAAAAAATGGCGCATAGTTACAGGCCATGGTTTGGAGTGAGTAGGGTTTGTGAAGGCCAAACGGCCGCCATGTCATCCGAGCTGTCTCGTTTGAAGATTCTTGTAGGAATCTTAAAAGATTGATCTCATTTGTTGAGGTTTGCTAGAACACAAATAAAGTAGGTAGAAGGTGAGCAATAGGAAGGCAGTGAAATTAGAAGGTTGTAGGAGGCGACAAACCAAGGAATCGGTGGGCAGAGAGGGGAACTGTGATAGTCCCCTTCACTGAAGGTGCCACTAACCCACGGGCGAAGAGGCGATCTATTTATGCTTACTTCCTCAGGAAGCCAACGATTCTATTTGTCTATCTATCTTGTCCCTTTCCACTATAGCAACCTGCAACAGTTCTTTTCTTTCCAACATAGAAGTTCATCAAATAGATAGATAGATAGATACGCGGGCTTCCTATGGGAGAAAGCATACACGAAGAGTCTCTTCACCCAAGGGACAGGTTCATCAAATTAATGACAACACTTGTCGGTGCTTCTCATCCATGACTCCGCCACGATGCAAGAGCAATCCATGTGCAAACATCGGCAATACTTAAAATCGCCTGAACAGTTCACGAGGAACATGCAGTCTGGCAAGCTGCTGATGATCTCTACCCCAAAGGTCCTAGACAACATTCAAGATACATCCTTGAGTCGTCCTCTGGATTCGAATATTTATTTTTTATTCAATCCAGGAACGAGTTTCTGATGATCTCTCCCCCAAAGGTCCAAGACAACATTCAAGATACATCCTTGAGTCGTCCTCCAGATTCAAATATTTATTTTATTATTCAATCCACGAACGAGTTCACTTGCCCCGGCTCATGTATTCGTGTGTATCATGTATCCATGCAGGTTTATGGTTTCGATCGACTGCAGATTTACACACCAATTCAATGTTTTTGCGCAACTAATTCATTGCTTTTCGTGCAACTTGCCTGAAAGGGAAGGGTCAAGCAGTTTGACCGATTCTGATGTCATACAAAAATGTCGACAAATTCTGCTGCATGTGGGTAAATTTGTGATAAATATCATATGTACAGAGGGTGATGGTAAGGTGAGCCTAGTTGGGATTTAGGACCAAGGATTTTTGCCTCGTCCCTTAAATTTTTTGAGAAAATCTCCTCTGCATGTCATTGCGATCACTTCAGCAAAGCCTAACATACAGCATTGACCACATTTGAGACATGTATACCAGATTTGGATCGCTCGATTGACCTATGATGATCTACATATATTCAAGCACACAAATTAAAATGTTCATATGAGACTTTTCTTTTTTCTTTTCTTTTTTGAAAAAACGATGCGGTGATTGAACTAGGGTTGTTACATGTGACAGGATGGCCCACAGTGGGTGATGAAAAAAGGTAGCAATTATTTGTACTGCATCAATCGACCTGAAAAATCGACTCTCGGGGCAGGCACTCCAAGGAGAACCCAACTTATAAAATGCTGGGAACGCTGCAGCCCTGATCCCCTAGTGCGTCCACAGTTCCAAAGGACGAGAAATATATTTCACCTATGTGGATGAGCCCAGGGATGACCGGAAATGTTTGGGGTCGAGCTGGAGCAACCATTTTCGACAGGATGGATGGATGGATAAATGGATGGATGGAAGCCGCTTGGATGGTTGGGGGCCCATCCATCCATCCCGAGGCATCATCTATTCTCCTCTCACTCAGTGCCCCGGAGAGATTCTTGGGCACGATCGGTCGAGATCCTAGCATTTTCCAAGTCCAACCGACGATTCCACGTCGACATCTTTCAGTAGTTTCTTTATGAATTCGAGGTATATTCCCTAGATTCCCACAAAACGATCCCCCATTCTAGTGCAGTCTTGAGCTTCAAGCGGTGTAATTACCATGGTGGTCGGTTCTCCCCGTTCATCGCACTCACTTTTTTTTTCGGAGCCCAAAATTTTTATCATGTCAATTTCTCCAACTTTCGCCTGACTCGTTTCGTGGCAAAACGTTTTTTTTTCCGGTCAACTCCGAATCAGATGGGCCGACCGACCAGGTTAGGTAAATATCCTCGAGAGGTTGCTTCGTAACATGGGCTTTCGTTTATTATTACCTTACAAAATCACACGGCTCTTTGAGCGGCGCCCTTCACCTAACTTTGCCTAGAATAAGGTAGCAAAATTGCAAAGTAGATTTGTGGGAGTCGCCTTTTGCGCTGACCAGATCTCATCAGTATTTCCCACGAGCCTCGATGCATGCCTCGAGGCCCGTTCCCGTGGCCGCGTGGCTTGGGACCCGAATCCATAGCTGGCTCGGCTCGGGAGAGAGTCGCCCTTCTGCATGAAATGGCTTGAGTTTGATTCTAAAGTGAAGTGCGAGAAGGCAAATAACACTTTTGGGACTAGACGTACATTGGCAAGGTGGGGTCAAACGAGCTACACTATCTATGATACTTAGTGTCACTTAAAATTTGGATTTCTTTTACTATTGATGTAATTTTTTTTACCAAGTAGAGTTGGTAATGTTCTATTATGTCCAAACTATCAATTTCATAGTTGTTGGTAAAAGGGATTCAAACATATGGTAATTCAAGCCAAGAGTCTTACTGCTGCCTTTGGTCTGGTATTGAGGAACTTAAGATATGAGGTATATAGTAAATAGATATAGTTTTGTGTGATTTCAAATAGTAAGTGACACTAAATATCATATGTAGTGTAATTCCCTATAGTAACTTACCGGGGCATAGTGGTCAGATTTCATTTCCCAACACCTACCATCAAGGGTGTAGTAACATATTTTGTCCTCTATAGGTTTATTGCTTATTCAATACTGAATTAGTTTCAATAGCCTAATTTGGGGTCAATTTAGTTCTCACAAAATAATAATCCATGGACTCCACAGAGCAATCAATGTTTTTGCCTTCCCTAATAATAGGCGTTGTGAACATGTATCCCTAGTGGTCTCGATGAGATAATGGCTACAGTGATTATCTCAATTAGTGTGTGTTATTATTTAGAGTTACATAGTGCTATAACTATTTAACGAGAATGTAATATTGTATAAAGCAAAGTCATTTATGTTCTATAATGTTTGAACAATCTATTAAGCTTTCGTTGGTAAAAATTGAACTCCTAAGTAAGACATTATTGCACTGCGTAACTCCGTATAATAACATGCACTAATTGGGATAGTCCAATGTTGTATCAACCGGATCATGATCCAGTTGGTAAAAAAAAACTTGAGATTACCTAGCCTTATACCATTGCAAGAACTAGAATACAGTTGGCCATCATTGGCTAAGGTGTGTGGTCTCTCTTCATAATTGGAACCCTACATTTGGGCAATAAGGTATTTATATCCAAACCCAACACTATGTGCTACAAGTCATATTTTAGGGGGTTCAAATGCATGACAATGGTACATGTAATGTTCGTTTTGGGTCATGTGTTGGTTTCAGGTATGGCTATCTTATATGCAAAGCTTTGGAGTTGAGAACAAAGACTAAAAAAGAGAAATAATTTTGATGAGATTGGGCTATGTGCTCAAGATATATTGACCATTGTAGGCTCAGTAGTGAACACAATTGGGAAGACCCTATGTGACTGTTCATGAGAAGGAGTATCTTCACTTTAACCTTGTATAACTCTCGCAAATCATCTCCAACTCTAAAACTTTAAACGCCAATCTTTGTGATTTTGCAATTGTTAAGTGGATGTGGCATTTCCCGATCCCGATCCGACGGTTGAATTTGTATGTTGAGCTAGAAGTGCCCACAAGAGAGGTGGGCCACATGCTTTGGATAGCTTGCTCTTTGAGTTGGGCTCCGGACAATCATACCGAGGTCAATGGAATCTTTTAAAAGATGCCCCCATAGGTTTGTGGTTGAAAATTGATCTTAGGGTCTCAATGCGGCTTTTTTATAGCTGAATTAGTTAAAGAAAGTAAACTTTGTGTTATAACATAATATTATTAAGCAGTATGTGTTTGTTTATGTGGACCCTGAGAATATAATCATGGGATGTTGCAGCTTGAGCAGATTCAAACTTTATTTCCACCTCATGTAAGATTGGTGGTGAGCTAGTCCAAAGAGCTAAAATTGTCATGGCACAATAAATTTTGGTCCTATTTGTTGAAGATATGAGTGATGTTTTTAATTCATTTATCCTATGCTAGAAAGGTTTAGTCTACTATGTTGAAGTAACTCAAACTTCAATAATTTGGCTTCGTCACGGGATTGTTTGTTATAAACCAAAAGTTTGGCTTATGACGTATCTACACATGCACATGTGCATATGGATTATGAATTGGCAAAATATTTGTAGGCCAAAGTGTAGTTGATCTTAGCCCGGGGAGATCACTCCATTGTCAAGTTGAACACCATGTGCGAACAAAGTTTGCTACCCCTATATTACATGTCATAAATAATTTTAAATTTTATGATATTTTTTCTACATATACACAACCATTGATGGTATTTTTTGTATATTTTTTGAAATTTTTAGTCATCTTCATTTTTGTAGCAATTTTTTTAGTTCAATTATGCGTCATTCTAGTTAGAAACGGTATGTTTTATTAAAAAAAACAAATCATCAAATTTAGTCACCATTTTTTACTATGTAACAGGTACCATTTATATCTACTCATGAAAAAAAATTGATAAAATTGTGACCCATTTTGGTGATGCTTTTTACATTTTTTACATTTTTTACATGTAAAATGATCGCACGTGGTTGTTCAACTTTACAATGGAGTGATCTCCCCGAGGATCTTAGCAACTTTGGAGTGTGGTCTTAGGTCTGTTGCTTGACTTCACGGCACCTCTTATTAATCCTATAGCGTGGTCCATGCATATGGTAAATAGAGGGACACGTCTATATGTAGGTAGACAAGTGGGTGGGTTCCTGATAGCCATATATGTTTTTTTTGACAATGAATTGCAACGTCTCATTTGTCTCAAATTGTGTTTTAGTGCATGGTGCCACCGCTTCTCATGTAAGTGAATCTTAAATGGACATGTTTGTCTCTACACCCACTTCTTGTAGGATATGAGGTCCACTCAATTGGTGTGAGATGAGTAGCAAATCCAAATCGTGCACTCAACCATTGTCCTCATAATGTTTTGGACTGAATTTAGTTAGTTTTTTAATTCTTATTAATAAAGTAGGGTCTGTAATATTTGGAGGATCGTAGAATTCATGGGAGGTTCAATGGATGTCTTTGGAGTGGATGAGAAATCGCCTCAATTGACTAAAAGTCATCGAATTTAGATATTGGCTTTGGATGAACCTTAGATGTCTTGAAGGTTGAATTATTTGGCTTCAAGGGAAAGTTTGTTCCTAACAAAATCTGACATCAAGTGACCAATGAGGCTTAGGGCCACTTCACACACGAGCCAAGAGCAATGACCATGAAATTGTGAGAGCCCAAAAGAAAGTGTCCAAAGGCCGTCCCAAGACACCTCCAAAATCATGTCGTGTGGTCACGGACCCTCAAGTGTAGTGTGAAGTCATATGTGACCGGGCCCTCAACCAAATGCTATTTCAATAATTTTCTATTCATGCGGGTCCTCGAACATGATAAAATAGAATGAACCAACGGTTGTGAGCGTTCGGAGTGCCATGGTCTCCTGGTTTGATGTTAGGCCTACCTCCAAGAGGTGGTTTTTGGAAATAGTCCAAGTGACCATGAACATGATCCATCCGATGCCATGTAGAAATCCATGTAGACTTTACATCCATCTTGCATTCACATACTCCGTCGGTCCCTCAAGTGTAGTGCGAAGTGAACTTGGACCGGCTCCGCCTTTTCCACCAATGAGAGTGCTTGAAGTGTAATGGTCACGGGCTCTCAGTCTTGTGTGTAAAGTGGCCCTTAGATCCCCATTTTTTATTTCCATTCCCATGATTTATCATAACTTATAATATTTTATTCTAATATCTTATGATGAGGGAGCTTACAAGGGGACTCGGGCAAGGCATACTTCCTAGGCTTGGGGGGGGGGGGTGGACTCTTCATAGCATGTATGAACTAATGGGAGTGTAAGAAGGGGTATTCTTTGAGGCATTAGCATACATACTATACATAAGGGAGGGGTATTAATTTTTCTCCAATGTGTACATTTAAAAAGGCTATTAATTTTTGTTAAGTAAAGGTGGATGTACAAAATGGGGCCATGTGATTTAGAGAATTTTTTAACAATATATGTGTTAGTCTCATCCAATTCAAGTTTTTGTTCATTGTTGTCATATGGTTATAGTCCTTAATGAGTACCATGTCCATTCTTGGTAGGTTTGCATGAGGGTTCTAGGTATTTACAAACTAGAGGCTCTTGGAGCGATCATGGGCTCCCTTGTGTTTTGCTTTCCACATTAAGGCTAAGTTATTGTGCTCTTGTTTTGTTTGTTTGATGCAATTGTTGAGTTACATGCTATAGATGAGAAAATGTTCAATGATTTTTAAAATTAGAACTTGAAAGTGGACCTCATTACAATAAAGGCCTATTTCATTCATAATTTATATTTTGTATAGATAGTGGAGGCATTTACCAAATTAGATTGAGAAGCTTAGTATAATTACTTGAGTCCATTTTCTAGCCAACCATTAGTACGTATACATTTGTCCAACAAAACTACACACACACACACACACACACACACACAGATATATATATATATATATATATAACAAAAATCAATAAATAAACCTAAACTTGAATCATGTACATTGGTATGTGCAATGAGTTGCCCCCTGCTAATTTATTGACATTTCACACTATTTTGAATATTTATTATCATAGCAACAAAAGACATGATTTTTTCTTTTCTTAATGTGGTTTCTATGCCTATGAATTAACAAAGTTATAAGCTTTGATGATCCAATTTTGACCAAAGTCAATTTGCATGGGTAAAAGAGGCAACCTATTTATGAAGGTAGTTTATTTGCACATATTAGTGCAGATCACTGTAGGTGTGTCATGGGTGATAGCATTTTATACCAATAACCTTATGTTTGCTTTTGGGTAATAAGCCTCAAGCTCCCTCACCCTAGGCAAGAGAATAATGCGGCCCAAAACATGTTATGATTTTCAAAAACCAACGGCCTAAGTCTTAGTGCCACGGCAAGGTCCCCAACATGGAACATGTCATCTCTTCTATTTAGAAAGGGTCTAGGAGCATGAGGCTTGGCAAACTTGGAGAAATCCGCTTGGAGAAGGTAAACCGTATTTCTCTTATACATCTCTAGCATCTAATTGTTGTGCTTTACACCTAACCTAATTTGGTGGCTACCTTCCACTCTCAAGTATCTAACAAGGTTCATAGTGACTAAGGTAGGCGTGCCTAATTTGGACACTTGTCTTAATCATACACCTATATTTTGAGTGGTTAGGTGTGGCTCCAAGAACAGATACCAAAAAGACATGTGTTCAAAAAGAGATTAGAATACGTGCTCAAAATATGACAACCCTTCTAATCTCAACAGTCAACATAACCAGGGGAGACTTGTATGACCATTCAATGAGCAAGCAGAAGTCTTCACTTTGATAATGAATAAGATACTCATATGATCTCCAAGAATGCTAGGAAAACCAACCACAACCTCAATTCGCATTTGCTAACCATCTTGTACTACTAATCGCATGTTTCATATCCTAAGAAAAGTGAGTTACTTAAAAAAGACAACCATTGAAGACCCATCTGTATTGACCTCATTAAAAATCATTTTTCTATTCATCACATGCAACTATCCACATGTCGGTACAAGTGTACTTGCAAGTGACGATTCCACCACATGGTTCACATAGTTAAATGAACCGATGAAACCATACTTAGAAGCACTTGTTTGTTTCTCCACTTCTAGTACAACTACGGCCACCCTCATGTACTATATAACTTTGAAAACCATCTTGCACTAAGACCCTCTCAGTTGTCCGGGGAGGATTTTGGGCATAATCATTCGATATCCAAGTTACGCAACCAGTTACATGTTGACATCTTTCCGGTTTTTCTTTATTAAATTAGAGTATATTCTATCAATTCCTCTAAAATGATGGGTAATTTTCCTGAAGTCTTGAACTTGAACCGGTTATTTCTCAAACAAAACCGATTCATCTGTAACTAGGCAGCCGGTTCTCCCTGTTCATTGGACCCCAGGCTGTATATCTACTACACTGATTATCTTAATTAGTGTGTGTTACTATTTGGAGTTACGTAACGCAATAATGCTTTATGTAGGAGTTCGGTTTTTTTAGGGCCGCTTTACACTATGGCCGAAGATCAAGAGGCCGTCGATTTCCAGCAATCAGATCGCAAGAAAGCAAGAATTTGGCCTCTCGACCCTTCACACTAGAGGCCAAAGTCCAAAGGCCGTTGCTCTCCAAAATGCCTACATGGCAGTACTTTTTGACCAAGGCGACGGACTCTCAAAGGAAGTTTGGGTTGGGACAAGGATGGAAACCCAAACTATGGTCGAGAGGCCGTTGATTTTTTCCATAAAATAATATAAAATTGACAAGATCTTGGCCGTTAGATTGGAGGGGTTGATTTGTGCAGGGAATAAAGTGGGATGCTCCTTCTTCCTTACGTATGGGTTTGGACTCTGGGCTTGGCCTTTGGAAGCTTCACACTATGGCCGTCCAAGTCGAGAGGTTGAGAGTTCATGGCCAAAGGTTTGGACTTTGGGCTTAGCCTTTGGAGGCTTCACATTGTGCCCAGCTGAAGGCTCCAATTCCTATATTTTACTGGCTATTTTCAGCCCATTTCTTTGGACTCTCAACAAAGTTTGCCCACTCAATCCCACGGCCCCTCGACTTGAACGGCCATAGTGTGAAGCGGCCCTTGGTAACGAAAGTTTAATAAGTTGTTCGGACATCATAGAACATGTATAAATTTGCTTGGTGAAATATTACATTCTCATTGAACATTTATAGCACTGCATAACTCCGAATAGTAACACACACACTAATCGGGATAATCAGTGTACTTAATTAGGCACCAGACTTTACAGTTAGAACTTGGGAGTATATATATATATATATATATATATATATATATTTGTGTGTTCTGAGTGCACCTGCAGGGAGCAGCACTGGCCACAGCAATCATTCCGGGATGGCCCCATTTGCCATTGAACGAAAACGTCAGACCTCGATTAAGAGCTGCCCGGACGTAGTACGGAGTTAGTAAAGGCGTGAGCCTTATACGGACAATATAATTCAGTTCTTAATTGGTAGACAAGCGAGTACATGGCAGTTAACAACCGACATCGTTAGTGACAGGTGTCACGATGAGATTGGACTACACCAAGTAGATTATTGGGTGGCAATATGGTATTTTATGTCGTTGTGGTCATTTTCCTGACGACACTTCAGATCAGTGATCAGGAAGATTTTTGGGCATAATCGGTTGAGATCCTAGTGTTTGCAAGTCCAACCGGTTACATGTTGGCATCCTTCGGTTTCCCTTTATGAAATTGGGGTATATTCTATAAATTCCTCTAGAATGAGCGGTAATTTTCCTGCAGTCTTGAACTTCAGCCGGTTATTTCTCAAACTCAACCGGTTCATCTGTAACTAACTGCCGGTTCTCCCCGATCGTTGCTTCAGATAATGAGTGAGTTTACAAGACTTACTATCGCGGATGATTGAAATTTGGATGAGATCCATGCTAATTATTGAAACAAAGCTCAGTATGTTCCGCATCTTACAAATTTGCAGTGAAATATTGTCGTGCATGATTGGAAAATTGGATGAATGATTGCTTAATAAGTGACATTGATTGCCACTTTGTTATTCTATAATGCCAAATTTTGTTTACAAGGGAATGACACATAATGCTATGTTTACATTTAGTGGTTGGTGACAATACACGGGCGGTTTACAATTAGTATTGAGGAAGACAAGTAGAATTGGCGACGCCATTGAATACCACAACATTATTCAGATCCATAACAATGTTCTGTGGGACTGGCAATATTCAGTCTGAATGTGGGGAATATTTGGGAATATTTCGTGGAATATTGTCAATCCCACAGAACACTGTTATGGATCTAAATAATGTTATGACAATGTCTAGTGTAGTGTGTGTAGAAAAGTATACTTAGTTATTGTTTTAAGGCCCAAACCAGACCACATGGGCAGAAGAGCAAGAGGTCTTCTTCCGCTAGGGTGGCAACCTTGTTGGGATCATAAAGCAAAGTGTCCAGTAAAAACACTTCCCTCATGATTCTTATTGGGTGGGGTCACGGGACATGGGTAATCAAGTGAAAAACACAACACTTATATATCTTCCTACCCAATTCTAGGATATTTGGGTATCAGTGCCCTAAAGTTTTTTTAGGTGTCGTTCCTTTGCCATGTCACTTGTCTTTTTGCCACATGAGATTTCCGAACCTAAATTCGAACCAAAAAAGTGTTGATGAGTCATCAAGGCCACACCATTGCCCTTCCTTTTTGTGGTAGCCACTTGTCCATCTCAACCAATGAGAAGTCTGCCTTTTGGAAAACTCCTAGTCATGTGGTTTGGGCTTATGTGATCATTTAAAGAGAAAGAAAGAAAAAATCTCACTTTGACCTCCTATATCTTTTTGCCTTTGTACTCCATTTTGCAACTTGAAAATTGAGATGTCAATACGCATGATTTACAAGTGCTAGTCAAATGAGACAACTTATTAGCTGAATTCAATGGCTAAATTTCTTTGTGGCATCATTGGAAGTGCCTAAAATAGGGCCATATACCTTAGTTACAAAACGTCTTTTAATTAGCCATTGTACAAGTTAGGCTTTGTAGGAACTAATGCACTTTCATATCCTAGAATGAAAGAGGCCTTGATTCCATAAACCTAGATCTTCCAAAGACGACTCCTTGGTCCGGCTCCAATTCAATTGGGACAATCTCCTTATATATGAGGAAAAATCGGATAGTTGGGAGGGGATTTAGGAATTGAGTGGTAGGCTTAGTCTAAAGCATGTGGGCTTTATGTGTCACTCTTCTTAATCGGGCACCTACAATTAATTGGCAGACCTTGTAGCCAGGACCGGACACCAAAAGGATAGTGACGAGTTGCAATGAGATTGGACTATGTGCTCAAATTACAAATGCTATTAGATCGGGTTCACTGGTCAACACAACTAAGAGAGTCTACGTGGTCGTTTGAAGTTTGATAAGAAAAATCTTCATTTTGAGCTTCTATACCTTTTCAAACGTCGCTACTCCAATTTTTGAAACTTGGAACAATAATCTTTGTGATTTGCAATTGCTAATTGAATGAGACAATTCACAATCGGATCCAACATCCATAACTTCATTGTATGCGATGTTGGAAGAGCCCACCATAGAGCCATGGCATGCTTTTATACCAAAATAGGAACCAAAAAAAAGAGGGTGAAAGGGCTACTTATGCTCTTGAAGAATGTTAAGTATGTACTTAGGACTTGTTTACTAAAGCCTTTAGGCCATAACTCTTGAGAATCCTTGAACTCTCATTGGTTGAGAGTGTCACGGGCCCTTGCTTACACAAGGGTAGTTTTGGACTACAACCCATAAGATTTTCTGTGAATGAAAAATCTACATGGAATCCCACATGGCAAGTCTATCTAACGTTGGTTGGGATTGTCAGGAGAAGGTTTCATGACAACTCTTGAAGGATGCTAGCCTGATGGAATGTGCAGCGGGAATTTTCTTTTTGGGTGTACACTAACAAAGGCTTGTGACCTCCAAAAGACTTTGGGCTATAGTCCATGAACTTTTTTACGTTGTCATCCAAAAAGCGGGGTATCATGGTCATTTGAGAGTCATGGCCTAATGCATGTAGTAATGGGTATGCCTTGCATAGTGCCCTTATTCCCCAAAATGTTCCCCCCCCCCTTACCCTGTTGAATGCATTACGAGGCATATAGAATGTGTCCAGATTTTGACGGCTGCAATTTGCTTAGATGTTCGAAATCTATGGCTGTAGATGCTTGGAAGCTAGGAGGACATTCCAAGAAAACATAATGCATTGCCAGCATTCGTAATGCCTTGCCCAGAAACGTAATGCACTCCGCCTTACTTGGAGTTTAATTCTAAATTACAAGGGTACTCAATTACACACAGAAATCTGGACCGGGTCTTTACGTGTAAACAGGCCATGACTTACATTGCAGCTAAGCCTACACTTCAAGCTCTACTCAAGCTCACACACTTGAAACTTGAAGCTTCCTTAAAGTTATGCTAATCAAGGTTTCGTTAATCTGCTTGCGTGTAAGTTGCTGGTTGTGTTCATCTCTCTGGGTTCCTGGAGAAGAAGAGGATTCGGATTCTTCGTTTTGGGTTGCTTCTTGCGTACGTTACAATTCTTAACTCAGAGTAAGTTTTGCGCATTTTTAAGCTACATTCCCAATTTGTGAAACCCAACCGAGACAGACAGTGCCTACTCATCATCTCTTTCTCTTTTGGAAGAATTAGTGATTCATCTTTACTGGAGTAATCTGCGATTAGCAAGCTGTTAAGTTCAAGCGGATCATTAGCAAGCACCTAACCTATTCTTCCTCCAGGAGGAGAAGTCCCTCTTAAACCCCTGCTTGGTTTGTATTGACTTAAACTTGTTGCAAGTTTGCTCTTTTGCACCTTCATCGATGCAAAAAGCGTTGCAGAGAGAATCCACATAGGCTGCCTGTATCTGCAGCTAGATAATTACCTCCGAATCGCTTAACAATTGTTAACTATGATTCTCTGTTGAAGATGTTGAAGTTAGCAAACTATACAACTAGACTCTCTGTTTAGCCCTGCTTAGCTTTGTTGAGGAGTCCTTGCTTACTTAATTTGTACTTAATTAGCAAGCACACCGCTAAGTTACTTCACCTTTGTGATGCATGTCGTTGATTCTTCTTCTTCTACTTCCGTGTTGCTGGAAATCTCTTCTGAGTCCGGTGGCGCTCGATGTTAATGAAGAAAGAATGTTTCCTTTCCTTTTGCGGGGATTAGAAATTGACATTCTATCTATCAATGACTAAGTTTGCCCTGATTTGCTTGCTTGCTTGTTGCCTCGTCTTCTGTGAGTGAGTGTGGCATGCAGCCATGGGCCCACACAGATGTATCACAAATCTCTTTCTCACAAACCACAATCTTCCGCAAAGATTAAGCGACGATCATCCGACGGGTGATGTAACTCTCTCATGTTTCCAAGCTTCGGTACCTGACCCACTTACCCCTTTTTCTGTGGCCACGCGTTCGGCCACTCCTGCAATTGCCTCATGCAGCTGTTGCTTTTGCTGCTGCTGCTGCTCACTAGGAGTAACTCGGTTGGTGCTGTAATGGGCGGTTAGCTACCCTTCCTTCCCCCAGGATCATTGTGAGAAGGGAGTGCTTGAGTGATTTGAGTGATTCGAGTGAGTGAGTGAGTGAGTGAGTGAGTGTTTTCATCACCATTTCATCATTTGGAGTATGAGGGTTGAATTTCATTTCGGTGTCGAATCTAAATGTCAACAGCCATGGTAGCTGGGAGTAGTGGTCTGTCTGCACACGCATGCTGGGTTGTAGGTGTTGGCGTCGAGGTTATAGGTTTCGTGACAAAAATTCATTCTTCCGAATCAGGGATTGCTAATAAATTAATCGGCGATGATTGAAGACATGATGAGTGAGTAAATTGCCTTTTTCCTCCTCAGATTTAGAAGAATGATGTCTGACATCTCCAAGTTACCGATTTCATCAGGTTAGCTTGTGAAGATAGTACTAGTACTGCGAAGAAGGGAGAGATTGCTGTCAGGGTCGAGGATTTGGGCTTTTACAGCAATCACGACGGTTACTCATCATCATATATTATCGTCTGGAGTTGTGCACTCGAATCCACAGAGAAGGTCTTAATCAGATTGGTGGGGTCAATGGAGCTTCATACCTACGCAACCTTGAGGAGGGCAAGGTAGCAACAGAGATTGTTGTCCTTTTTGGGATTGTCGGTTGGCTATTGTGGAGTTGGCAGAAACTGGAATTATCGGCAAAATACTGCTGGATTAGCAGCTCAACCGACTAGACGTCGGTGGCTTGGTTTTTAAAGATTTTCTCAAAGATTTCACAGTAAATTATATTGTCCCCGAGGATTGCAGAATATGACCCGAGGACTTGAAGCAGATTGGGGAAACTTCTTCTTCTCCTTCTTCTCCGACAAATTTCAATTTCCCGAAGTAGGGCGAGCGATATTCCTCATTTCGAAAGCAGGAAAGTTTTGTAAACTAAAGCTAAATCTGGAAGAAACGTCCGTGAATATCAAGGATTTTCCTTTGTTCGAATGTGATTCGCTGTTAAGAGTGGATGATGACACACAAAATAGGGGATGCCAGGATTTGTACAGCCTCAGCAATACCCATGGATTGCAGGGACTTTCAAGTGGGTAGAATCACCGGACAGAGGTGTCGGCAAGGATTAAGGGTTGGAAGGATTTAAAGTTGACAATGATGGAGAATTGGAGCAATAGGTTGCCCATGAGACGGCATGCGGAGAAATTTCGACGCCGTTTTGGGCTCCGGAGGCTGTGCTATGGCTTCATGCTTTTGGTTGCCGTTGCAATCTTTACCCTTTGGAGCTCGCAGGCCTTTGATGGTGAGAAAAATTCACCCTTCCTTCCTTCTTCCTTCCTTATATGCAAAACCTACCAAACATTTTAGAAAACATCATTTCTTTAGTAGAATTTCATTCTCTTCATCACTAGAATCTATGCTGAATGAGCGGCGCCATGCCGGAATTCGTCGACTTTTGGATGTGGATTCGCTAATTCTGGCGTTAAATACTAAATTCACACTGGACACACCTAAATTTGGTAAATGAGAGGATATGGAAGATGTCATTACTTGTCATTACTTTCAAAGGCTTTGTTGAGGAGTTTGAAGTCCAATTCTTAACTGACTCAATGAATTTTAGGAGTGGGAAGTCCGAAGCAATCTGCAATTTCTTGTATCTCCCAATTCTGATATTACCTGGTTGAGATTTCCATGATCTCCATGGTCCGCATCATGATGATGTAACTTTGAAGCCTCCACGATTCTTCAAAAATTTCTGATTGGAATCAAAAATTCCAGAGTGGTCCGAGACGACCCTAAACTACTGGATGATGGTGGGGAGATGCCCAAATCTCAAGGAAGAGGTTGGCGGTTCGATTCCCGGCTGTGAAATCTCCTCTCTACTTGACAGAAACTTCAACTGCCTCCTGTGCTTTGGCGCTGGCCTGTCGGCCTTCTGTCTCAATAATAAACAAAATAATAAAAAATTCCAGAGGTGTTGCGTTGTGCTACGATGAGAAGCTCATCGTGGATTCTTAGCGCATATGATTTTGAAAGTCCTGGATTTCAGCAATCCCTCAAGTCTATTGATCGTTATCTAAGGGGTATTTGTACGAGTCCACAAAGCCTTCGAACGTCTGATTGAAACTCCAGATGTGTGTGCCAGTAGACGGATTGCGTTGTGCATCTACACCAAAAAGCTCATCATGGAACTTTGGCACATATTCTTGAGTTCTGCAATCCTTCAAGTCAATCGACCGTAATCTGAGGGAATCCAGTTGTGCGAGTCCGGATACCTTGAGTTGAAAGCTGAGTACTACTGATACTGTTAAGAAGAATAATGTGATGATTTGGTGTTGCAGTCGCTCCGATGTACCGGCCAATGCTGAGCTTACCCGCCAGCATGATCCCCTACTTACAGCTGGACAGTCAAACCGGCGAAGACGCATTTCCAGGCGACATGTACATCGAGGATGTGATCAAACTGGGATCAGAGGTGATGTTCCTGGTACGAATCCCCACAGGCTTCCCAGTACCCGAAAAGGAGATCCTCGAGTGCAGATTCGGAGGCACAACGCACTTCGCCTACCGAAACGTCTCAACCCTAAACTTCAACAACAACATCAACCGAGCGTCAATTGTGTGCAACGCCCCACCGGAGGAATTAGTGTGGGATGTGCACTTGGCATCGATCGAGGTGGACAGAGACCAGGAGATTGTTCGAGGCAGAGTGCACCCAAGGTACAAAACCCCTCTGCAATGGAACTCCACCAAAATCGTGTACGAAGTTTTCCCCACGGAGATGGATGTCGTGGTTTTCGCACATGGGATCAACCATACAAAAGGAATCGAGCTTCCCGAGCCTGCGAGGTTGAAACCCTTCCGATGTGTGTATGGTGGTGGAATTTATGAAACTGCCATCACCACACATGCTCAAGAGATTTTTCGGTGTGCACATCCGCCAAAGTACATGCGCCCATTGCTTACCGGGAAGAAGATGACTCTTAGGCACGAAGGAATCCTACTGGAGTCTTTGGGGTATTACATCAACAACCCCCGAATATTGGAAGAATCCTATTCAGATTCGGGTGATTCGAAAAAGAAAAAGTACCAGATATGCTCCTGCACTATGATTTACAACGGCGCGAAGTTCTTGAAGGAATGGGTGTACTACCATAGCCATCTGGGAGTGGAGAAATTCTTCCTCTACGACAACAACAGCGAGGATGGGTTAGATGAGATTCTCCAAACCCTGGAGAAATTCAATGTCACCCAGGAGCCATGGCCGTGGGTGAAAACTCAGGAAGCTGGATTTTCACATTGCGCGTTGCGATCCCTCCGTGAATGCAAGTGGATGCTGTACACCGACATCGATGAGTTCTTGTTCCCAAATGAAAAACTCCTCCCCCAAACAATTTCCTCCAAAGATGGTACCCCTCAGAACCTCGTTCCTGCTGCCGATAATGCTTCCGCCCCGGCTATGGCGAGCTTAACAAACTCCGGACAACTGGATGGTTACAAGAATCACTCAGGGATGTCAATCATTGCTTCGGTGATTCAAAAGGCGGTCACACTGCCCGCAGAGCCACCCGAGGTTGACACCCAGGTTGTAGGGCAGATCAATTTCCTTTGTCGTAGTTTTGGCCCAACAAACCTGACAGCCTCACCCCCACAGGTCAACTCTTCTGATGCATTTTATAGGGTTTTGAACCGAGTTTTGGTTTTGGTTGTTGTTGCTTTAACTTATCTCAGCCTTTGTTAAGATCGAACCAACTCGGTGATTGTTGGGTTAAGTCTGAAAGGCATAACATTCTTAAGTAGCCTATCATTTAGGTTCGCTTAAGAATGCTTTGGGATGCAAAACTTGAGTCTGAGTCCACTTTCAAAGAAACGTGATTCTGCCTCTGCTCCCAGGTTTCCTATACTGTAGAGTTAACCGTAAAGTTTTACCAAAAGTGGGGACCGAATCCCCAAATATGAAGGTATCTCCCATATTTGCCACTTCCAACACCTGTGTCAGTGACCTAAAAAACAAACTAGGGAGGAAACTGAGTCGTATTGCTCTGTCGAGTTAACCATAAAGTAAAGGGATGAATTGGGAAATATGTGTCATAGCATTCTTTAAGTTAACCATAAAGTAAAGGGATGAAATGGGAAGTATGTGTCATAGCATTCTTTAAGTTAACCATAAAGTAAAGGGATGAATTGGGAAGTATGTGTTATAGCATTCTTGAAGTGGTGTACTAGTGAGTGTTCACCCGAGATAAGCATCTTGGAGAGAGTACACTCGGTGAGATTCGTTTTGGCAAGTTCTTTAAGTTGAATCTTGGTAGATGGGAGAAGGCTTTGTCCAAAGATATGCAGCAATTGACAATGCTTGGCATTCGTGTATGTATTCAAGGACCTCGATTCTTGGATTTAGTCTTGAAGCGAGAACAGAAAGAAAACATCCCCGCACATGCTTAAGAATGCTATGGTGGAGAAGAAGTCTGTTGAGTCCCAGTGCTAACGAAATGTTACCAACAGGGTGTCACGCAAGGCTACACTTGTCGAATGCGCAAAGTGGAGCGGCACAAGGCACTCGTGATGCTAGACGCCATAGCTGAATCAATGCAAAACATCGTCCACCATTTCACTTTGCGGCCCGAGTTTCGTACCAACATGGTCCGCCCCACCATAGCCGTTGTGAACCATTACAAGTACCAGGCTTGGGACGAGTTCAAGGCGAAATTCTACCGAAGGGCGGCAACCTACGTCGCCGATTGGGCCGAGGATCGCAACCACGCATCTAAGGACCGTGTGCCGCACCTGGGGATGAAACCCATCAAGCCGGCGGATTGGGAGGGTCGATATTGCGAAGTGCACGATTACGGTCTCCGAGATTACACCCGGCAGGTCTTTGGAACTTTGCATAATCACACGCTGCAACTTGCTTGGGAAATGTAACAAGAGTTTAGATCTGAGGGTTACAATTTTTCGCATGAATCTCTTCTCCTTGGTCTGATATGCATACTGATTGGACCGAGGATCACAACCTGGGGATGAAACCCATCAAGCCAGCGGATTGGGAGGGTCGATATTGAATATTGTGCACTAAACCCTAAACCCTATTACGGTCTCCGGGATAACACCTGGCGGGTCTTCGGAACTTTGCATAATCACATGCTGCAACTTGCTTGGGAGATGAAACCACAAAAGATCGGGTCAGTGCAGGTATGGGTCACAATTTTGATCACTTTTCTTGGATCTGAGATGCATGCCGATTGGACTGAGGATCGCAACTTGGGATGAAACCCATCAAGCCAGCGGATTCAGAGGGTCGATGTTGTGAAGTGCACGATTATGGTCCCCGAGATTACACCCGGCGGGTCTTCGGAGCCCACCCTTGCTTGGGAAGGATATCAACCACAGTTTAGGTCAGTATAGATGTGGGTTACAATTTTGTGTATACTTGTATGAATGTCTTTGTAGATGAGAATTGAATTGTGAGCAGCCCTCGCCGAGTGTACATACCAGCATAGTTTGTACACGAGTTCAAATGATTTGGATTTTTGCAACGCTTCCCACATTGGGATTTGCGTTATAATTAAGCGCTCCTACACCAATTAAGTACTTGGTCCAGAGAGTCATTAATTTTTATTTTTTTCTCAATTTTGGGATCTATAAACGTTGGGCAGATTGAAAGCTCATCGAGAGTTTGCAAACCTGATTTGTTGTGAATGGAATTCTGTGTACTCATATTAGTCAATCAGTTCTGCTTCCAAAATCCAACATGTAGCAGTACAAATTTAGAGAGATTGATCCAGACTACACTCTCTTTCTCTTCATCAATATCGCAAGCACAACCGATCACTGTTCACAGCCAAACTTCACAGATCCCAAGTGCAAATATAATAAAAGACATGATAATTACATGTGTTTTGTGGTATTCTACAACAGTATCGCAAGCCCAACCAATTTCAGTTCACAGCCAAACTTCAGAGAACTAGGTGCACATTAAAAAAGAAATAAATAATAATTACATCATGGTTCAGATGAACCGACGACCAATAAGTATGAGATGGTTTTTCCATCCTCTTCTAGCGCTCCCATTTTTTATGAGGGGAAAAAAACCATCTCATATTGGGATCACCCAACCAACTATGGATTCTAATAGCCATCGACGTTTTCGAAGATTCACCCTCCCTCACGGCGCAATCAAAGTTGACAAGCCCGGCCCAGCCTGATCAGCTGCCACGGTGAAAGCCTCATCCCAGTCCTCGAGTGCAAACTTACCAACAACTCTCGCTCCCGCACTCTCCCCAAGCTTCAGCACACCTGTTTCGACCATCTTGATCAACTCCTTGACGTCGTCGCGACTGTACATCCATCTGCCCTTCAGTTGCAAGTTCTTGAGCTTGATCACGGACTGCAGGGGAAGAGGTACATCCTCACAGATGCCCCCCATGAGGCTTACACGCCCTCCATGCCGCAGCGCCAATATGTTGCTCTTGAGATGCGTCGACTTGGCCGCCGCGGCCGGCGAAATCTCGAAACATGCGTCGATAGGGTCGAACCGTCGCAACGCGTCCGCATCGGCCTGCACGACCTCGATCCGCCGCTCGTGACTCCTTGCTGCGATCCTGTTCAACGCATCCAGGTTTCGGCCCATGACGATAACTCTGGCTCCCATGGCGAGCGCGACCAGCACCGCGGCGCCCCCGTACGTCCCCGTCGCCGGGGCGACGACGACAGTTTCGCCGGCCGTCAGGTTGATGTCCCTCAACCCGCTGTAGGGCACCAGCAACGTAAAGATGTACGCCAAGCTCCCGATGTCGTAGCCCAACCCATTGTCGACCCCCCGCGGCCCAAGTAACCGGGCCTCATTCAGCACGAAGCAGTTCTCCAGCGGCACTTTGGCGTACTCGGCGTATGTCGAGTCGCGCCACTCGCCGTGCATGAGCTTCCGGCCGCCGTCGCTAAAACCTTCGTAGACCCCGCTCACACACACGGCCGTCGAGTCGTCTCGGCCCCGGATGACCCAGTCGACCAGCACGAGTTGGCCAGGTGTCAAGAGCGTCGCGTCCGGTCCAACGGCGGCCACTCGTCCGATGGCGCTACTTCCGTCACGAGAGGCGTGGGGTAAACTTTTTGAGTGGTGCCGTTGTAGACATCACGTGTGATAGGTGCCATATTCGCAACAAGGATGCGAACCACGGCGCTCCCGGGAGTCGGTTGCGGAGTGGGAATCGTCTTGACTTCCGGAGGCACACCGGGTGAGGACAAAACAAGGGCGCGGTGTGTTTTCGGCATTTCACTGTGCGGAGAAGCACAAGGAGATCTTGCGGCTATCCCATATGGGAATTTGCTCTATTTTCCCTCTTATTTCCCTCATCTACTTACACTTATAAGGGAATGTGGCAAAGAGGGAAAAAATGTGCAGTTCCCACATTGTGAATGAGGGAATTTCAATAGATATGGGAATTGATCCGGGACTTTGAGGATGAGGGAATGATGTTGTATCTAAAATTCCTATAAGGGATATGATGTTTTCCCTTGAGGTGTATGTAAAACTACAAATAGTCTTCACAGTTTGACCAAAGTAAATTATTGAATTTATTGGATTACATTTGAAATTGGTAAATGAAATGCACAAATCAAATTCTGACAAGTGTCCAAAGGTGAATCAAAGATGCATATAAGATCACAATACGCGTCATGCATGATATGTATGAATTTATACCATTGTGAATAGAAACAATGTGATTGTATTTTTGTTTTTGATTACAAATAATGCTAATAAAATGTCTGGGAGGCCATTCATGTTGCTCTATATACAACATGCTTCTCCAAAAATTAAATACTGAGAAGAGGCTCAACATGTATTGTTGCTCTTCTTTCAATGAAACTCAATGCTATATTTGAGTTCACCTACTTCTACACTGACTGCCACATATGCTTCACTTCCTCAATCTCGGTGAGTTTACAAGGTCACCTGCGCACATCATTGTACTATGAGTATCACTATTAAGCACACAAAAGTGAATAGGTTCAAATTTCATCACCACATGTATAGCACAACCAGTAAAATGAAACATTGAAAATTAGCTACCAGGATGAGAAAAACCTAGAATACCATTAACCCTTAAAGGTTTGGATTGCCCATTCCATCCAATATTCCAGCCAACTATTGTACAACCATCAACGACCGTGTTTCATTGTATTTGGAATGGTTTTACACATCCTATGAGTTTCATATCAAAAGTGAAGTTAAAAATCATGTCTACATGATCTTAAAAGCTATTGGGTTCTCAATTTTGAACTTTCTACTTACAACAAATGTCAAATATACAGCAACGTATCTACTATCACCAAGGACCTTTAAGGGTAAAGGTTCCGAGTTTATGGGCTTATTCACCAACATCAAAAGCGTCATCTGCAAAGACATCTGGTCACTGGAAAGATACCTACTGCTTTTCCAAGGCTAGAAAGTGCTTACCATTGCTATAAAGAGATCCAACGAAAATATTGTATCCATATCACTGGTTGTGCCCACCAAGCGTTGTATATAAACACCACCCCCATTGTTTTTATCACTGCATCTGCAGAAACTTGACACAAGAAGGTAATGTAGAAGAGCATGACCACAGAACAAACAGTCCACATCCCACGATCAAAACTAAGAGTAAAAGTTCGCAACAGTTTCTTCGCGAGCTGATTCTCCAAGATTGCATATAATTTGAAATACAATGGTTCACAGGTTGTTGAAAATCGAGAATCTTTAGTGCCTATGTCAATGACTGGAAAGCATGTGAAAAGCTTTACCAAGTCAGCTGTGAAGCAACCTCCATTGCTCAGAATTTTGGCTGCACCTCCCTGCAAATCGCCTTTCATAAGTTTTTTTAAAAAAATTCCCTGATATATCAGAACTCAACTCGTGCTCCAAAGGAAAGGTTACAACTTGAGGTGGATCAAATTGATCAGCACTCAAAAGGAGAGGTTAGAACTTAAGGTGAATCAAATTATTCAGCACTGGAGTCTCACCAAGTGTCACATGGCCACCAAGAGTGTCAACATCCATGTTCCATTCTCTGCAATAACCCCATGCATGTAGTCCTCATTAGAGAAGTGGTGGAGGAAAAAAAAATGTATTAAAGCGTACGTGCAAACACTCTTGAGTCTCTTGTCAACATTGCAAGAATATTCAAGGCTGAGTTAAATTTCAAGATTTGTTAAAGTAGTAAACGCTACAATATATTCCTTGCTTGCAACGACTGCAGAAATAATGATAGTACAAACTAGTCCACCGCTCTACCATCATGTTTTGTGATTCATGATACACCAAATCAACACATGAGGCAATTAATGCTATGGTGTGAAGATTGTTTTGTTTGTTTAACAGAATCCTCTTGAGTTAATAACCATAAAGGGTTGTTTACAAAGGATGTATTTTTGCAATTCCACTGATCTACAATCCATCTCCAGAAACTCCACATCTTAAAAAGGTATACCATGTACCAGTCCTCACCTGACTTCAAGGCGACCAGGATTGTGCTTAGCTTGGCCTCTACAAACAACCTGCACCACCGTGCAAGCATGGCTGCCCTTATACTCTCCAGAGACATGCTTCCCTCCAATGCTAAATCTCCATGTCTTTGAATATATCCAGTTCTTAGCAACTCTGCTCTGCTTTCTACTATCAAACCACAACCAAACTCTAACAAAATCTGCGACAGAAAATATCTAAGCACATTGAACCAAAAAATTTCACACTTCTCCGCAAGGTTGAATTTGAGGAAATAGAATGCTTTTGCATAATTTTGGGACAATCAGTTGCAAATGTAACCAAGCACCAACCCTATGTCCAGCCTTCCAAAATGACATCACAAATGACTTACTAAAAATCAATCCAAATACCCACACATGGTGTAATAAAAATATGATGTCTTCAAAGCTATTTGTAGCTATTAAAACTATGGCTTGGTGAGCAGCTTTGAGCCAGAGCAAGGTAACGCACCTCTAACCCAATCGCCTCCAGATCATTGCCCCTTACCACATCACATTCCAATTTAAGTAGCAGACGCTTGAGAAACACGGGAACAAATACTCTTATTGTGGCCATTTGTGGCAAAGAACTTGAAATTCGTATAAAGTTTAACCGGCTACATACAGTCCTCTCGGCTCCCACTTTCACAAATGTGGTAATCAGGGTTGTCAGGGCACATTTTAATATCATTCAACATTATACGATCATATAAAGTCCTCTGGGATATCCCGACCATCATCGATCCCATAGTTGTTACAAATAATCTCTGCCTTGGACATCTGAGAAGCACACACAAGACATGTGAGTTGAAAACATCAAATGAATTCTTACCTAGGAAATGTATACATGTACACACAAGTAGGTGGCATAAGCCGACCATGGCACAATTGTACACAATTTGGTTGGAGGATGCAAGTGGGTTACCTTCATGGGTGGCATCGTTGGACGAGAGAGACTGCAAACAGAGTTTGTGACAAGCTCCCAATCGTTGCCGCTGCTTGTATCACTCATGGTTGCTCAAATTCTGGATTTGGAAAGTCACAAAGAAATGAAGGTTGAGTTAGCGGACAAGGCAAGGAAAAAGAGATTGCCAAGAAGCGATGGAAGGAATGAAAATAGCTTGGAGCTTCAAACGCTGAAGTGAAAGAGCCGGCAATATGACAACAGTCTGCTATATTGTACCAATGTAAGAGCACAAATATCTAGATCTTAAACATTCACACATGTAGTTTGAAAGTCTCTAATAAGAAACTGACCTTGGTTTTACCATATGGTTGTAAGCATCTGTTTTCACCATGATCACAGAGTACGCAATAACGTATGATGTATGTGAGCAAGTTATATTCTCTGCTTGAGACAATATTCTTGTGTTCATGCTTTACGAAACATTGAACAAAGTACTACACTACAACTGTTGAATTTGTGAGGTTCAAAAGTATCAACTTCTGGATCAGTGCCAATGAAGCTGAATATATATTGTTTCTTTGACCAATTAATATTTATAGTAATTCAAATACAAAACATAAATACAAATATAAATGCAACTAAGCATGGCTCTTCCACACTTGGTGAGAGCAAATCTAAATGTAGTCCAAATCATGAGAATATGTACGATTCTAAATACTATAAACCCTCTAAATTGTCATAATCAAAACATTAGTACATCTAAATGAATTCTATATTTTCAGAAAACACATCTTGTAATCCATCATCTCGCAGTCTGGGAAGATCTACTAGTTTGACAACATGCTTCAAAGCATATTCCACAACCATATCAAGTTGTTCGAGTTTTGTCAACCCTGTATATTTTTGAAATGGAACTACGCCCTTGCGATCTTTCTTGTGTACAACATTTTTGTCCTTCATAAAAGTTTGTAACTGTGCATAAACATCATCAACGCATGCGGCATCCATAGTAAACATTGCCACTACCTCCTTAGCTTCCAATGTGAAGTTAGAGTCTGCTTTCAACTGCGAAGCTGTCGGGGCAGATTTATCATCACCCGACTTGGCAGATGCCTTCAGTTTCTTCAATTGTAAACGTTTGGAGCTCTTCACCATGTTCACCTCGTTGCATTCTTTTTTTTTTGATGATTCCACACGAGGAATATCTAAAAAAATCTCTAGTTGTTCAATGTGCTCCATATCATCTGATATCGGACGATCGACTTCAACAGTTGGACTTTTCAACTGTAATGAGAGAAATAAACAAATTGCATTGTCAACAACGATGATCTTCATAAATATTGTTAAACATCACTTCATACATTGTAGGACAACATTCAACATAGGTTTTCCAATCCTACTTCGTAGAAAGGAAAAATCATCCCATAAAAATATTTCTAAAATAGGCTTGCCTATAGAATTGAAATGGTTGTGTTTGACAGAAAATGACTCTGTTCAGGGACCACAACTTGAGGAAACACTACTAGAGGGTGTATATGGGAGGAACTCATGAAGAGATTTGCACAACCACTAGTAGAAAACATGGTAAAAAAGAACCGCAGTCGTTTTCCCATTGTGGTTCTTTTGACCACCCTGATTTGCAGTCACCAAACGACTGCACATTTGTTTTTTTAGTTTTATAACTGCAATTTTGAAATTAAGGGGGCATGTAATACACTGTTGGAAAGGTATTTTCAAGACCTATCTAGCGGTATATTATAAGCCACCAAAATTTCAAAATTACAATCGTAAAACCAAAAAAACAAATCCGCAGTTGTTTGGTGACTGCAGATCAGGGTGGTCAAGAGATCCGCAATGGGAAAACGACTGCGGTTCTTTTTTACTATGTCTTCTACTAGTGAACCTACATCTCTTTCTGTGCGACAATCTTCAAACAAGTCAACTATGTATCTCATTCACATGTCACACAGTGCTCCAACTCACATCACATTGCATCAGTGTATTTTGAGCAATGTTTCTATTTTGAACAATACATTGCAACCTTTAGCCTTCCAAGGCTTGTCCCCCCAAAACTGTTGACATGATAGGTTGGGGTTGATGTAATGCTCAAAACAAACACACTGATTTTGAGTGTCAATTATATATCATAACTTCAACCACAACTGATAACATAATTTGAAGCATAAGTTACCATAAATTATACTCCCTCTGTGCGAAAACAATTGTCCTAGTTTTAACCATTTTTTTTCCAACACTTATATTTCAAATGTGAGCCCTGTCTACTTCAAACAAGGTGGACAATGGGAGTGACACAATAATTGTGTCATCCTACTATTAAAGATAGACCATCATTTTCAAGTATTGGGATAATGTTTTGGGGCAAAAACGAAAATTTGAAATCACAACACTGGCGAAATCTACAACAGTTTTTTCAAGATTGAGGGTGTGTACTTAAAACTTATATGATCAAACCTCAAGCATCAAGTGATACAATACATATAAATGATTTACATACCTGAACATCCCGCTCTTGTGTTGTAACGTAAGAAATTGGAATTTCAATCACTTGTCCCTAGGATATTTCAAGACATAATTATGTTAGTCTACATCAAAAATAATACTTAACAAGAACATTTTTACCAAAACTAGTACCAACAACTTTCACTATCTTACAAAAAAATTACAATATATGTAGAGAAGGTATATAATTACTCTTAAAACTTACCACACTCAAGGATCCAATTGTTGCATTGTGATAGGGAAATTGCTGCCCACATGGAATGAACCACGAAGAGCAAGCGTCATCAATCTCACTCAATGTATCGATTTGAACAGACCAAGCAATATAAGGTTTGTTCCTCAACAATGTCAATGGAGTTCCAGTGCCAAATACTACAGCAGTTTGGACTCCCCATCTATTGGCAGTTTCCAAAAGTCCAATATCTCTTGTATGGGTCCCCGATATATCATCTGGAAGTGTGGAAGAACAGTTTACTATGACATGATCTCGCATAGCCAACTTTGTGGTCGACGTTTGATTCTTTAGTCCGATCATGTGGAAAGAATGTGTGCTGGAACATAACTCAAGAACTTTAAGATCTTGAGAAGAAAGACAAGGAGCATTAGGAACATCCATAGTTGTTGAAATCCCGCCCTTCTTCTTCGCATCTAAGACAGCGCCTTTTCCAGTCTTGTAGTGCTTTTGTTCTAAAAAGAACAAGTAAATATCGTCCACCTTCCACCTTATAATTGAAGAACCCCCATCGAAAACCAGAGAGCTTAATTCACTCTCTCTCGCTTGAATGAAATCCTTCAAGGCTTTTTGAAGCTCAGGATTATGGCGGAAACTACCTGTGAAAAAAGAATCAATCAATGGTTGCGACCGGTTCAGAAACCAACTCTTCACAATACCCTCGTTGTTCTTCAATAGCTTGTGCTGATGATGATAATTATACTCCAACAAATATTTCTTTCCCCACAGATGAGATGTATCATCTGTAAGCTGCCTTGCCTTTGGAGGTTTGAAAATCCTCTCATAGGAAGGCCCTGGATCGGACTTCAGCCTTTGAAAACTTGATTCTATCCTCATTGTTTGACTTGGATATGACACTTGGGTTGGCATGCATCGTTGGATGGGCAAATCAGTATGTGTTGGAGCAACTTCCACCTCACACATACTAGACTTCACAATATTTGCCTCAATCCACCTCAAAACATCTTTCTTGTGTTTCAATGTCGTCACACCCAACTCTGTCAAATCTTCTGCTTTTAAATCCAGGAGCTCCCGTCCATCGATCTCATTGTCAATAAAAGCTTCGCAATATTTTGAAGTGAACACTATATCGCTTACTAGCTTCTCAGCAACTTCCTCCTTTGACCAAGCAAGGATCTCGGGTGATGTGTAACTGCTGGGTCTAGCCATGTCTCAAGGTTGACAAGAGTTTCCTACAAAATTCAAAGACAGTTTCAGACAATTATATCCATTTGTTGTGTGTGAACATTTGCTTTCAAGGTTGAATTTGAATGTGAACTTCTCCTTTTTAATGACATTCCTACCAAATCACACTGGACGAAACCCACTACTGCAGTCTTTACAAGAATTGGGTTTAGGATCAAGGATCTGAGAATTAAAGATCAATGCATGAGGCAACGCATGAGGCAGAAAGAAACTTGCCTGATCTTGCTTCACAATAACAATGTCTTCCTTCAATACAGTGCAAAGGTAATTATCGATTTTATGTTGAGAAACTCCCGCTATTGGCACCTTCCGTTCCAGCACCTGCCACAAAAGGGCTCATGAGCATTTTCGACATAACAGTAAAGAATCGCCTGATCCCATCTCCAATATTGACCTCTGTTACCAACACCAATTCATCTGACCTTCGATCACCAATCCTAACAGAGCTGTAACAAAAAATAGCAAGTCCGCAACGCCCCTATCAAAAGACTGCCGTTTCCTGAATAACAACTACACATTGTTGTTACCTCACAATTTTGTGACGCATGATTTCTGGTGATGGAATCTAAACTCTTGCCCTACGACTTTTTGACAGAAGATTAAAAACCTGCTGGAACAGGACCACTTGAAGGAGTGGTTTTTTCTCAACATCAGAGTTAGTCCCTCCTCATCTTGAAATTCAGGTGTTAGAGAGCCAAGTGCACTGACAATCTTCACAGATCTCTCCAAAACTCCAAATTCCTCACAAATTTCGCAACAGCAATGACAGGAAGAGCGGATTGGCAAAGTAGCAAGACTCCGTAAGATGGATGAGCTTTCTTGTCCACCAGAGTGGGAAGCCGGGCAGAGTACCAGGCTATCCTAGGAAGCAGCAGGGACTTGATCGTGGGAACTGCACCCATCGCCGGAACTGGAGAGAGGATTCCAGTTCAAAGCACCTTAAGGGTGGTGGGAGTAAGGTTAGTAACACGGGAACTCGGGGAGATCACTCCATTGTAGAGTTGAACAACCACGTGCGATCATTTTAGATGTAAAAAATGTAAAAAATGTAAAAATCATCACCAAAATGGGTCAAAATTTTATCAATTTTTTTTCATGAGTAGATATAAATGGTACATGTTACATAGTAAAAAATGGTGACTAAATTTGATGATTTGTTTTTTTAATAAAACATACCGTTTCTAACTAGAATGACGCAGAATTGAACTAAAAAAATTGCTACAATTAATGAATATGACTAAAAATTTCAAAAAAATATACAAAAGATACCATCAATGGTTGTGTATATGTAGAAAAAATATCGTAAAATTTAAAATTATTTATGACATGTAATATAGGGGTAGCAAACTTTGTTCGCACGTGGTGTTCAACTCTACAATGGAGTGATCTCCCCGAGCACGGGAATTTGGCCTTCCATCCCCACATGCGAAGGACAACTAAAACAACAACAAGACGAAGAAGAAGAAGAGGAGGAGGAGGAGGAAGGAGGTGTCGCAACCGCATTCTTTGGTAGCCAATGAGTCACTTGGCGCCGAAAGGCTCACCAAGTGCTCGTGGCTACAACAACCAGGGAGGAAATCATTAGAAAGTAAAAGTCGTCACCAATCTCCTCAGAGTAATGAAGTTTCCGATTGTTGGACATGCCGCAATGTTCATGGTTCTACTTGCACGCAATGGCCATCACTTAACGCAACCTCAACTTGCACCGTAACTTCTGCTGCAAATGGAGCCTTGGAAGGGGGGATCAGCAGGTTGAAATACTATGGTGGTGGCGGGGATCATGTCGGTGGCCATGCAGAGGCAGCGGCCAGGAAGTGGTCGAACTTTTCTGTGACATGAAAACAAGTAGCGATTTCACCAAGCTTTTGGGACGTTCGAATGTGGCTTGGCCTCGGGGATTCGGGAGTCGGATCAGGCAGCCGAAAACAAAAGGCAAGTGTTCAATCTAGGCTGTATAATCATTCTGATCTAGCTGCTCAACAAGGGGATTCCAGAGTTCGTGGAGAGGTTCGTCATCAGAATGTGAAAGATGATTCATCCGAGTTTCATGACATCACATTCTCGAACCCAGTGCATGTGGAGTGTTCACATAAAAGTGGCGGAAAGACGTCATCATTCCTTAATGTCAAGCGCACTCATAAGAGAGAGATCCCATGTAAGAGGGAATTTAGAACTTTTTAGGGACAGCGAGGACTTGAATTACCAGAGAGAGTGCAAGGCCATCACTCTGGGACCGTGGACCTGGGACGGATCGGAGGTGGTTCACACCAACATTGTTGTGCAGGGGATGCTACAGATTCAGATGTGAGGGGCGGCAAAAACAAGGCGGGGAAAGATCATCGGGTGGCCCAACCAGTCTTGCTCATGCTCAACACTGATTTCGCAGTGACGTCGCCGGTGCGGGAGAATCTGTTGCTTACCATTAAGTGACGGCCCTTCATAAAGGCAGTGCTGCAGTGGCGATATTGGTGAACGCCTACCAGGATGGAGCGCCACATCGTCCACCTTGCTGGAGAGGTGGCCACCTGGCAGGGTCGTGGGTTGACATCTGTTGTCTCAATCAATTTCTCATTTCTGACATTTTTATTGAACACTGCAAATTAATATCACCACTGCAGCATTGCCTGTATGAAGGGCCGCCACTCTGCCCGGCTTCCCACTCTGCTGGACAAGAAAGCTCATCCATCTTACGGAATCTTGTTACTTTGCCAATTCGCTCTTCCTGTCAGTTCTGTTGCAAAATTTGTGAGGAATTTGAAGTTTTGGAGAAATTTTGGAGAAATCTGTGAAGATTGTCAGTGCAGTTGGCTCTCTAACACCTGAATTTCAAGGTGAGGAGGGACTATCTCTGTTGTTGAGAAAAAAACACTCCTTCAAGTCACCTAGGTTGTTTATTAGAACCTAAATTTTCAATATCATTAAGGTAATATGCAACTGGTTGGGAAAGTGCACTTGAATGATAAGTTGATGATTTTAGATAGAGTTATCCGAATGAGTTTCATATGGAAGTACATAATAAGTTCCAGAGGCAAATCAAAAATGTTGCACCACCCCCTCCTTTAAATCAACTCTATAGTGTGATCCAAATGATGTCATGCTTGTGAATGAACATACCTTCCTTGATTGTGATCATAATGAAAATGTCCTAAGTTCTACCCCTTCGTTTCCGATTGTGCCAGGCAATAAGGTACACGTCAAGCGCAACCACGTAGAGAAGGGCATAATGCAAGGTCTCATTGAAGCCTCCCTGTCATATTCCGTGTCCAGTCAACCAAAATGAAAATCGTTATTCAATCCTAGGACTTCAAAAGATGGAAGTTCTCACCGTCGTATGTCCACCGTGCACCCATGGTGTAGGATGATATAATCATGCACTCTCTCCAACTTCTCTTCAGAGAGTGAAATACATTTCCACGTCCTTCCACAACCGACGTCCTCATAGGCTCCTCTTCATCAAACTCGCATATATGACGATGCGTAATCTCTTGCAATCTGATGACAGAAAGTAAAGCAACATTTGTTCTCCTCTTAAACTCTTTACAGGTTCGGAGATTTAGTTCTCGTGTTGCGGAGGTAAAATTTCAGGGTTCACACATGCGAGTTGTTTGTTGGAGTTGCTAGATCACTGTATTAGGAGGGGTTGTGGAGGGAATGTTTTGAAGTTTAATAGTTCATAGAGGGATGGGGGCTGGCTGGATGGATGCAGGGGGGTGAAGACTGGGCCTTTGGTGAACACGAAAGAGTGAGATCTTGAAGCCGTGCAGGATCTCTGGTGAGCTCGTTAAATTTGCGTTTGGTTCATACCAAGATCGGGTGTGCATCATATTTGAGCCTGGTGTAAGCAGTCGAGCTTGGTGAGCATGGCAGAGTCGGAGGACACGGCTGGCCGTCAAGGGTGGGTGCAACCTGTGAGTAGATAGGGTGTAGACAAGTTATAGTTGACATCTTCTCCCTGACACTGGCAACCCTTCTTCACTTCGCCAAATCAGGGCCTGGTCCTGTTCTAGCAGGTTTTTAATCTTCTGTCAACCCTTCTAAAAGTTTGCGGGGCAAGAATTTAGATTCCATCAGCAGAAATCCCGCTGAACAAAATTGTGAGGTAACAACAATGTGTAGTTGTTGTTGAAGAAACGGCAGTCTTTCGATAGGGGTGTTGTGGACTTGCTTCAGCTCTGTTAGGATTGGTGATGGAAGGTTGGAGCTCTCTGTAACGGATTTCAGTTCATTGGCACTGTAGCGGCTGAAGAAGGTGAGGCAACATACTGTGTTTACTTTGTGCAGGTGTTGAGAAGGACATTCTCTTTCAATTTCTTGCCAGATTTGTATCTCTGTGAACTCTTTTAAAGTAGGAGGTGAAGACTAATCAACTTCTAATGGACAACACGGTCTGTGAGTTGCGACCACATACTACTGCTCAGTGCTGACTCAAGCACATGGGATACAGAGATAAGTGTTGGACCAAAAAAACACCGAGATGAAACGACGCACATGCTTAAGAGGTAATTTTGCAACATTTTGAAGCAACGTTTCTGACTGTATAGTTTTCTTGGCTCGAATGTTTGTACTTTGTGTTTTCTTTGCATAGAAAGCAAAGAAGTTGGCCCATCTGCAACAGCAGAATGACCTTCATAGTAATGCTTAATGATGTAATTGCCAATTCTTCATATGTATGTGTTTTCTTTCGAAGTTGTTTCTAATGGATTGCGAACAGTGTCCGGGGAGATTTTTGGGCATAATCAGTCAAGATCCTATAATTCAATTGCATGTAGACAAGAAGATTGAGGTGATACAACCAATCGATATGCCAATTGAACTGTTGTAGCTGCCAACTCTGGAATTCTGCTTAGCAGCTACTGAGAAGGTATGGTATGGTTTTCTTGTCTAGTTCAAATACCATTAGGGATAAATTATGTATGAAGTGGCTAGTGTAGATGTGCATGTTGCTAAAGTATATTATGTGATCATGTCATAAATAAGTGGATATGCTTGAGATTTGAGAAGTGAGAAACAAAGTGCAATTTGATCTCAACCTAACTGTAGCGTGCATGTTGATTGGCAACCACAGAGCTGTGAACTAGCAAGAGAATGTGGGAAAAGCATTCACAAAGCAAACAATGTTGGAAAGTATTTGACAGATTTGGATTAATCATTACAATTGATCCCTACCTATGTGGTCAAAATGTGTAGCAATGAAGCAGCAACAGATACGGTTACTTGTATATGTTCTTATAAATGTTCACACGCAACAAATGGATATGATTTAATACCTTCTAGGACAAAAAGAAAGCACATGCAATGTGACCAAGAGGGCAAGATTCATCCAATTGTGGTTAGAAGTAAAATCGGTGAAAATATACCTTCACAGATTGGAGACTACAATGAGCATGGAGCAGCGCAGCCTCATGAACATGGTCAATGTTCCCGACCTATTCAACCTGAGACATTTGATAGTAGTCCTCCCAATGCAAATCAGTTGAGTCATGTGAACACGAGGAAATCGTATTTGTCATGTACGTGCTCAAAATGTAGAGGGAATAGGGTCTTGCATAGAAATTCTGTGCATAATCACTTGGCATTGGATGAGTTTCATGCAAGGTTGCAGGAATCAATCACCTTCAGTTCTATGGATGGAATAAATATGGATTATGCCAATGTTTCTGGTGGAGCAAGTGAATTTGGGGAAAGCAGTAGAAGTCAAGGTTTTACAATTGAGTTTGAAATGGAGGATGAAATGGAAACTGAAATGGAGGAAGAACTAGGAATTGAAATGGAAGGTGAACCGGAAACTGAAGCGCCAAGAAATACAATCGGAGGACTTGGGAACATCAGTGATCAACCGTCTCCTACATCATTGATGCTACATGATGCCATTTTGACAAAACTAGTTTCATTACAATCTACCATGGATACTTACAAACTTCCACAAAATTTGCAGATCACACTACTCAAAGAGGTTTTTGATAAGAGTTCAAAACCAAATGACTTTTCAAGTGGTTTCCGAGGCATCCCATTGGGTAAGCTACTTACACTAGCAGGTCCAGAATGGGATTTCAAGTGTAACGACTTCCAATTGCCAACTACTTGGAAACAATTAAATGATACTTACAAGAAATTGGGAATGGCTAGCCCTCAACGATGGCGACTATGTACTGGACGCACTCATGAAGTCCACAATCCTTATATAATGAGACCTTCAGCACAAGATGTTTATATTGGCGAGGGTCGCGTGTTTTGCCAATGCATTGGCAAAAAAATATTACAAAGAGATTGCAACAATTGTTCAGAGCGTTGTCCAAAATGTAGAAGCATGAGGAAGGACATATTGGCATTTGACTACATGCCTTTAGGGGACCAAATTGCATCTCTTTGCAAAAGTCGGACTTTTTGCTATGATTTTCTCAATATGTGGCGCCACAAAGAGAAATGGTTGAACCCTTCATCACAACCTGACAACATAATTGAATTTTGGGATGGCCTAAAAGTGCGAGAATATGCTTATTTTTGGGATCCATCAAAGGACTGGGAATTACCTGTGATTTGTCAAAATAGTAGATGCAAACAAAGCTATGCTGCGTTTCCTGAATCTCAGAGATGTCAAGAATTAGTGAAAGGGTGGAATGCAGTGAATGGGACGTACACCTTCATCTGTACATCATGCCGTGCTCGAGTGCAACCAGCTCGAAGAATGCAGAAGGTTTGAACACGCAATCCTAAGTTTGATCTTTTTCAATTTATATCATCATTCTATTGAAGTATCATATTAAATTTTTTTGGAAATTATGTAGGGGGATCCAAGAAATATTGCTCTTATGGGACATTGGGATGGGTTTCAAGCTGCTACTACAACAGTAAAAGATTGTTGGACGCTGGAAATTATGATCATGAATGGAGGAAAACATTCTGACATTGGACCAATACCTATTTTGTTCATTCCAACAAGTTCAAAGACATTATTCAAGTTGAAACATGTGAATGTATTGCAAGAATTTCTACTGCCTTTTATCGAAGAATTGGAACATCTTTATGTTGAAGGAATAGATGTGCCTAGCTTTGCATACCCATCATCATTGATTAGTGAACACCTTCCTCATAGTCCACCCGGAAGCCCTGCAGTGATTAGAGCCATGTTGATGATGTTTACTGCTGATCACCTTGCCCAGTGCAAGATTGGTGGATTCAAGGATGGAGGTTATGGAGCATGTCGTCGTGACCATATGACTTGCAAACCTGGAATGCAAACATCTGGAACAAGAAGATTTGGTGCAGTTTTGTATCCTCTCAATCGGAAGCAGAGGAGATTCCCACCAACTCTTCGATCTACAGAAGACATATACGCTGAAGTGAAAAAATATCGAAGATGTGCCACAAATACAGAGAGAAAAGAAATTACAAGTCCTGGTCCAATTTCATGTGGGTCCCCTTTATGGAAATTATACCATTTGTACCGTTTTGATCTTTCCAAGGATCTCGTTTTTGACACCATGCATATATTGGCATTGTGTGTATTCAAAAAGTTTGTGGAAATCCTTGTCCTCAAAGTATTTGAATCAAACAAATATATTCTCGAAGAGGCTTTGGAAAGGATTACAAAACTCAGACCTGGAGATTTAGAAAGTAGATGGCCTCATAATCCAAACTCCCGATTGGGCTACTGGAAAGCTGAAGAATATACCCTTTTTATAAGATGGTGTTTACCTCATGTTTTAGATAGCGCTGGATTTAATGATAGCCATTTCATAGGGGTTATTGGGATGATCCTTCTTGAAGTAGAAAGGTTATTTTATTCTCATTCTCGTACTTACGGGTGGACACAAGATAGTATATTCATAGCACGTGAATTATTAGCTACATGGAGGATCAAGATGGAAGAAGCGTTGGGTCCTAACTCGTCTCCCCTGGAACATGTTGCCGGTAAGTGTCTAAATGAAATGATGAAATATGTTCTGTTTTATTTGCATAAATGTTGCTCATAGCACTAGCAGAAAAACATTGTAAAAAAGAAACATACTCGTCTTCCCATTGCGGTTCTTTTGACTATCCTGATATGCAGTCACGAAACAAATGCATTTTTGTTTTTTTGGTTTTACGACTGCAATTTTCAAATTATGGGGGCATGCAGTATACCGTTGGAAAGGTATTTTTAAGATCTATGTAGCGGTATATTAAAAGCCCCCAAGTTCTTAAAATTTCAGTTGGTAAACCAAAAAATACAAATATGCAATCGTTTACTGACTGCAGATCAGGATGGTCAAAAGATTTGCAATGGGAAAACGACTGCGGTTCTTTTTTACCATGTTTTCTACTAGTGCAGATTGAACAAACCACATGATAGAATTTCTTTATGAATTAGGTTTATGAGCTTAAAATGCGAAATTGATTATAGGTATATGGTAATAAGCAGCGTAGCAACGTCAAATACAATTAGACATCTAATATAAGCCTGGATGGTATTGTCTCTTGATTTTCAGGGAATGGAGATTTGTTTGAGGATATAGTACGTCATGGCTGTCACGACATATTTTGGTGCTACGGATATGAGCGCGAGGTGTCAAATTATGTAAATGTATCATCCAATCAAAAGAGAAGCGAAGTCACATATACTCTCTTTCATGCTCGGGTTTGGTTTTCAAAAGTTTTCAAACAAATTCAAGTTGACCAAGATAATTTGTATCCACCACAACGGGCTCTAAATGAGCTACATGTCCACTTACTGACCCCCTATGGTAAACAATTGCATGGACAGAATTGTTGTAGTTGGCATGAAAATGGAGTACTCCAAGCTCATAGCCAGGAAAGAGCAAAATATTTGTGGAGCCTTCTCAGGATTTTACCAACATCGTGCCCGTGTGTAAAAGCAGCTTATTTGAAAGGAATAAGTGTTGGCCGAAAGGAGGGACTTATGGAAAAAATGACGGAAAGTGTGGAAACTTATTTGAAGCGGTTTTGGAGAAGTATTGGTCATCTTACGGATGATAATCAGGTGATGTTTGACAACCATATTTTCAATGTCTCATACATTGTACTATCTAGCAAACCATATCGTCCGGGAGATTTTGTTGTGGTCAAGCCAGAGGAAGACTATCAAAATCATGACTGGACTTGGAAGTGTAAGATTTCAAAAAATTTCACACACCAATGTAATGGAAGTATTGATGTTTTCTTTCAAGGAGAATATTTTTGGCAGATAACACATGGAGAAGATGATGCTCCAAAGAAACATAGCCTAACCAACATGTGTCTGCTGAAACCAAACCCGGGAAATTGGGGAGGCAATGATGTGCGGTTGGTGAGACAAATTTTATACAAGTTCTTGCCTTTCTCAGACATGTCAAGGGAAGGCCTCAGAAATGGCTATCTAGTAGCATTTGAGTACGAAGATGTTTTTCCAAGGCGACATTTATTACAATTGGGGGGACCTGGTTGTTCACCCCCTTACCCACTTGTACATGATGTTGTTTTAGCCAGAAGTGTGCATGGTGTAAAGCCAGCTATAGTGAGAGATGTAAAGCTTCCAGCTTGTGAAAGAGAATTATTACAGAATATAGAAACCAATTCACAAATGTCGGGTGAAGAGAGTTCCACAAGTGAAAGTGATACAGACAGTATTGATATACCCGAAGTAGTAGACTTTGACTTAATTAGGCACCAAACAGCAAGGTCAATGTCTGTAGTTAGTTTTTTGCTATGTCTTTAAAACAACAAAACCCAGGGAACAAGGTCACAGGGAAGACTGAGCTAGTGTCTATAAGGGTTAATGTCACATTGGATTAAGGATTACAATAACAATCTACGGATTTTACTCCTTGGTTCCTTCATTACTTTGCTTACTCTCCACTCTTATGGTTCCTTTGTGATATCTCCGTAGTGAGTGATTTCCGTCCTATCTTAGGGAATTTTCTATCACTCTATGTTTTTGACCTATTTCCGTCGTGAAGCTCAAAAGCTTGGCAAGTGGTCATTGGCAATTTGTCAGGACTGAAGTCCGGGTAATGTCTTTTTGTATGCCACATCGTCTTTAAACGTCATGAATTATGCTTTGCAATAATCTCAGATTAATTCATCTTAGTTTGACTTACAGTCCTTCGGCCATTCTTCCAAGAACTGTAATCACCATATCCATCTTCAACTTATCTGGCAACTTGTCAGCACAAACATCCACAAGATCATCTATAATTAATTGTATCAACAATTTAGGCGATATTCCTTAATTAAGGCCTAAATACATTTTAAGTTCAAAAAGATTTGCCTCTGGTAATGTCTTACACTAATCAGGCAACTTCTCCTGCTTGAGATGGTAGTGTCTTTTGCAGCTTATCGCCTGCTACTATGTATGTCTTCTATCTGCAGTCATGTCATCAGCCTTACGCCAGGTAATGTCTCGTAACTATCTACGGCTATGTTATCTCAGAATGACCTCTTTGCCTTCCCTCTCAGTTACGACACCTGGAAAGCCTATAGCCTACGCTGTCCTTCTCCTCTAGACTCTACCTCGTACATCACTATCTCTCTCTCTCTACGACGCTCCTTCTTCTCTAGGGCTACTCGTCTCTCTTGGACGCTTCCCTCCACTACTCTCCTTCTCGTGTCGCAGATAGGCGATAGCCTTACGAACCAGGCGATAGCCCTTTTTGATTGCTTCGGCCTCCTCTTGCTCTAGCAGGCGATGGCCTTCCTCAGACTATTTGCCCTTGCTGACCGGCAATCATCTCTTCATGGCCAGTTGCCTTTACTAGCTTAACTCCAGGCTATTGCCCTCCAAGACACCTCTCTCAGGGCTATTGCCTTCTCCTTTATGCACTCTCGATTACTTGTTTACACTTACCTCTCTCAGGCTAAGTGTTTTAAGATTATTGCCTACGACATTTATGCTCATAACTTCTATCTCTCCAACTTCACTCAACTCTCGCGTCTTCTCTCAGGCAACTTGGCCTCGCCAATCACTGGCCTCTCGCTTAGACTCGCTCTCGGTCGCTCATTCTACTGGCCTCGTGCCAAAGATTACTTGCCTTTCTGACATTCAACTCTTCCTCTTTCACTCGGCTATTGCCCTTCTTCCTCGGCAATTAGCATTCACTCTCTATCTCAAATTGAGTGAGACATCTCTCATGCTTATGGCCATAGTCTGATTGCCGTCTCCACTAACTCTCAGACATTGCCATTAATACTTCTCGCCCTCTTGGCGGTTAATTTGTCTATTTCAACGCTCATGGACTATTGCCAAACAATCACATAAGACATTACTTATACTCAAACACAACAAACAACAATCAAGATTCCATTCCAGAAATATCACGACAATTGCTCATAAACTGTTTCTTCTTCCAGTCAAAATTCCAATTTAACAGAGAGTCCGACTCGCTCGGCTCTCGATTCCACTTCTATGTCTGCCAGCCTCTTGCTTGGCGCTGTCTATTGCTAATCACTCAGCCTCAATCACTGAGAGCTTGAGCTTTCTCTAAGCCTATTGCTAAAATTGAGACTACGTCTGATTCTATCTTTGAAAATAGCCTGGTTGGGCAATAGCCTGCCTTCCTCTTATCAGCCGAGGAAGAAGAAGGTGGTTGCAACCGCCTTGAAACGGCTATAGCCCTCTGTTCACACTGTGAGCTAACTTCTTACTGCCTATTGCCGCTATTTCTTACTAAGTTAACTATTTGAGCTTGACAGCTAGGCGATGGCCCAAAAAATGAGTTTACAATGTCCAAGTCTAGTAGGTGCCAACGTCGTGGTCAACAACCACAACGCATACAGAATTGTGACATTGATTTGCATTCCATTAAGTCGCAAGACTCGTTAGTTGGGCAAGTTCTTCTTACTTGGCTGTCTAGTGTACGAGGAAGGCCTAATTTGTACAGATCTATAGGATCAACAGAATTATTATCATGGCATTCTCTAGTGAAGATTGCAAATGATGTAGTGGTTATTAAGGAAGATAGGAATGGGAGGCCTATAGAGTGGATACTCACATTGTGAGCTTCTCTGTATTGTTTCATTTTTCAGTGCAAATAATATTTATGTGGTATTCTTTTCCACTAACCTTTTGTATATTAGTTATGAACCACGTCTTGTTTGAAATATTATTGAAAGGTCATATCACAAAGGTCATATTCACTCTCATCCATTTCATCCTCCATATATAGTGATAACATATATAGTGGTATACATTACTTCTGAAGTCCTAACTACCTACCCAATCATTTTTTGAGTGATGTATAGAATTGAATTTTGTTTTCTCATCCATCTTGCAATCTTGCAATAAAAAATTACTACAAATTTATATGGCAAGATAGCTTCATCACCTTCATGCATTTCTGATACGATTAGAAAGGACATGATTTGTGAGAATTTTATGCTTCATTTCAACCCTGGTGTGGTGTAACTAGTAACAACTATCAAAATCATTGTGAATTTACCGTACCAAATACGAATAAAATTCATTCTTCATTAAGATCTTGGGGTGCACTTAGTGTTAAAAGCCAGGAATAACGTGTTGTGCGTCACCTCCAAATTGATACTCCTATATACGGTAAATAATTCTTGCATTAAAACAACTGATATACATACGTACATACATACATATATGCATGCATACGACAGAAATTGGGAAATTCCCCAATCAAAGTCAAATTCCCTATGTGATGTAACATTCCCTGACTAGTACCAAGGAAATTCAAATTCCCATGTGGACGTCTAACAGGAAAAATTTGAATCCCGTTTACATGACTATTCCTACAAGGGAATTTGCTTGAATCTCCCTTATGTGTATGAGGGAATTTCGGAGGATCTCCTTGTGAAGCCATATAGATTACTACCAGGTGTGTTGTTAACAATATTATTTCAGAACACTCAATCAGTGAAACTCATTTACCTACTGACACAATCACACACATTATTCGCAGGCTCACATTTACAATACTCAGGCTTAATACATCAGAGCTTCTTTATTAAAATTCTACACTCACATGCACTCACAGGTTTCTTGCACTCAAACACTCGCAGACATCTTGCGATCAACTACCACTTGCATGCGGAGTGACTTTGTCTTATTCATCAACAGAAGTGGAAGAGGAAACTTCTATCACTAATCAATCTAACTACTCTTGACTAATCAAGTGACTAATCTTGAACAACGTGATCAATGCGAAACGTATATACTCCAATACTCCCACTCGTTGAGCATTGAAAAAGGTATCCAATTCTCCCACTCAATGCTCAACTAAACACATGCCAAGATGATGGCGCAGTCGTTGAAAAATCTCCTTGGGAAGGGCCTTAGTGAATATGTCTGCCAATTGATCATGAGTGGAGACAAAAGAAGGGAGGATGACATCGGCTAAAAAGGCTTCGCGGATGACGTGGTACTAAACATCAATGTGCTTAGTCCGTCGATGGAATTCAGGATTCTTAATGAGACGCAATGCACTCTGATTGTCAGTGAATAGAATTGTAGGAGAAGAAAGAGGTTTGCCAAGACTGGAGAGCAAGCGCCTGTGCCAGATAATCTCTTTAGTGGTGGAGGATGCTGCCAGATATTCTGCTTCAATTGTGTTGCTAGCACAGCTAGCTTGTTTTCGGGAAGCCCAAAGGACAGGACCATGATTCACAAAAAGTATGAACCCAGAGCGAGAGCGTTGGTCGTCGAGATCCATGGCAAAATCGGCATCACTATAGGCAGTGAGGGAAACAGGGTGATCAGTGCCTGAGAAGGAAAGGCCAAATTGTAGAGTCCCGGCAAGATACTTGAGAATCCGACGGAGAGCATTACAATGTGCAGACGAAGGATGAGCACAAAAATTTGCGGCAACACTAACCGCATATGAAAGATCAGGGCGAGTGCCAAAGCAGGCAAATTGAAGACAACCAACGATAGTTTGATAAGGAAAACCAGGATCAGTAGAGCAGTCTGCAGACGAGTGAAAACTTAAGTGGGTGTGAGGGTCAGCGGGGACAGAGAGAGGGACAGAATCCTGAAACCCAAATTTGCGAATCAACTTTGTGAGATAGTGAGTCTGATCCAAGAAGAACTCGTGAGTCGCTCGGTGACGAGTAATTCGGAGTCCAACATAACAACCGGCAGGCCCTCGAGTGTTGGAGAAAGCTTCATCCATGGAGTTCAGAATGTGATCAATGTTGGTGCCGCGAGTGAAGCAGGCAAGCCCATCGTCAACATAGATGAGAAGAATCACTGTTTGGCCTCCTTGACAAGAGTAATAGGCACACGGATCAGCGTCACTAGCTTGAAAACCAAATTTGAGAAGAAACTGATGAAATTTGTGGTTCCAGTTGCGGGAAGCTTGTTTGAGTCCATAAAGGGCTTTCCGAAGAAGGCAAACATAGTGAGGGTGAGTAGAATCAACAAACCCTTCAGGTTGTTCCATGTAAAGAATTTCCGCAATGTCACCATGCAAGAACGCCGTCTTGATATCAAATTGAATTATCTCCAGATCATCGGCGGCGGTGATAGCCATGACCACACGAACAGTTTCAAACTTAACAACTGGGGAAAATGTTTCAGTATAGTCAATCCCAGCTTTCTGGGTGCAACCCTTGGCAACCAAACGGGCTTTGAATTTGTCGACATTCCCGTTGGGTAGATACTTGGTTTTGAAAACCCATTTGCATTTGATGGCTTTGCGACCATCAGGAAGGCGAACCAGTTCCCAAGTCTTGTTTTCTCTCAAAGAACCAATCTCTTCAGTCATTGCATGCAGCCATTGAGTAGCGTCAGGACTTCGCAGAGCATCTTGGAATGTTAAGGGATCATCAGGAGAAAAATCTGCAAGGATAGAGTGTGGCAGGGGCAGAGAAGAGACTGGTGATGCACTATCAGGGTCGAAGTGGCTTGAGAAGCCCACCGCTGCAGGAATCGGAGGTGAGCCAGAATAATCTCCCGAAGTAGTGACTAGATGCGCATGAGCCGATGAAAGAGAAGCAGTTGCAGACGATGAGGTGAGGGTGACGACATCAAGCTCAGTTAAGAGCCATAGTCGAATAGGTGTCTGTTCATGGTAATTTGGATGATCTGCGACAGTCCCTAGGGAAAGAAAAAGTGGTGCGACAGGCTCGTCAGGAGTAACTGCGGCAGGAACGGAAACACTATCAGGGTTGACTTGTTCTTGTTCTGAAGCTTGTTCTTGGGAGGAAGAAGAAGAACAAGATGGGACAGCAGGATGAAGGGGAACGGCTGCGGCGTGAGTATCAGGATCAGCAAGAAAAAGGGCTGAAGAAGATGAGTCGGAAGGCGCCGTAGCCGAGGTGCCATAAAGAAGGTGTTCATTGAAAATAACATCGCGACGAATCAGGACTTTAGAAGTCACAGGATCCCATAGGCGATACCCTTTAGTGTGATCACAATAACCCAGAAAGAAACAAAGATGGCTCTTAGGATCGAGCTTGGTGCGATGCCGTTTGTCAATGAATGCATAAGCCTGGCACCCAAAAACCCTGAGATGCTCAAGAGAGGGCTTAGAGCCATACCACAATGTGAATGGTGTGTGACCGGGAATTAAGCGTGAGCTAGTGCGATTTAATGTATATACGACAGTATGACAAGCTTCAGCCCAAAAACTCAGAGGATACCCACTGGTGTGGAGAAGAGACCGAACGCTTTCCATAATCGTACGATTATCCCCCTCACAGAAACCATTCTGTTCCGGGGAATAGGGTGCAGTGGTTTCATGTCGGATTCTTTTTTGAGAAAGGTAGTCTTGAAACTTCTTGCTGTTGAATTCTCCGCCTCCATCAGTGCGAAAAATCTGCATATAGTTTCCAGTGTCTCAAAAAATCTCGTGAAAAACACTCTGAAAACAGTGTAGAGCCTCAGATTTTTCGGCAATGCAAAAAATGTATCGGAAGCTGGAGTGATCATCTTTGAATAGCAAGTAGTAGAATGCTCCTCCCAGAGAAGCTTGTGCCATGGGGCCGCAAATGTCTGCATGAATAAGGTAGCCAGGAATTTGGGAAGGAATTCTTGGTGTCTGCGACAAGAAACTATGTCGGTGACTTTTACCGAGAACACAACCTTCACAGAAAGAAGGAGTGTGCCTATTCTGCAAAATCATCCCAGTAACGGCAGCAGTTCGGTCCATAGCCAAGATAGTTGGATAATTAAGATGGCACAACCGTTGATGCCAGATCTCCAAGCTACGAGTACCATCAGCAATTGAACTGGTACCTAGAGATTGGATCAAATGGGCATGAGGGGAGGAAGCAATTGCTCGGATATGGAGTTTATAGAGCATCCCCTCTAAGGAGCCTTCCATGAGCACAATTCCATCAGCAAGCATTTGGCAGCCCGTGTTGGTGTACAATGTATTGATATTCTTGAGTGCTGCTGAAGAGACAGAGAAAAGATTTCTCTGCAAAGTCGAAACGTATAGGACATCTGTAAGAACACCGCGCTCCCACTGATTGTGAATGAATATCTCTATGGCGATGTCACCAAACCCTTCAACAAAAGTTGTGTGACCAGCTACAGCTTGGACTGGCCAAGTGCCAACAGGAACGGAGATAAAATTAGTGAACCAGGAACGTTGATCGGACATGTGATGAGAGGAGCCACTGTCTGCAAACCAATCGGTAGGTTGTATTTCACAATCAAGAAATTGCACCATGAATGCTCTTGGGGTGCTCATGGTCATGGGAGAGTGGCGAAGAGACGAGGGGGATGAAGATGAAGCGGATGCGGGGACAGGCAAGCTGGGATGCGTAGAAGATATTGGCATCCCAAGGTTTCTGCCCGGAACATGCCGTCTTGGAGAATGAGGGCACTCTTTGTGCCAATGTCCAAAGGCTCCGCAATTCCCACAACGAGAGACTTGTTTCTTCGCAGCAATCTCTTGAGCTCTGTGAAGACGCGCTTCACGTGGATCAGGGGTCAAGAAAGGGCATGGGGGGCTCCCACTAGCTCGAGGATTGCGATAACCCCCAGACTGTCCAGAGGGTCGAAAGCTCTTGGAATAATAAGCAGAAGTGGGGCTATGTGCATTTTCGACTTGACGCTTGCGGATGGATCGTTCCTCATCAAGAAGCCATGTCTGTAGATTGATCAACGTCTGTTGAGTTGGATTCACGGTTTTCCACATGGTCTGAAATGTGTCATAAACTGCAGGAAGATTGCTCAGCATTTTAGAAATGAGCATGTCTTCTGAGAAAGGGGTTGAACCAAGCTCTTCAATCTGACTGTTAATCATTTCAAGATTGCCAATGAATGTGGCCATGTCACCATTCTCTCCCAACCGCATGTTGTAGTAATTCTCCTGCAACTGATACAAAGATTGAATGGCGGTTCTCTGATGGATAAGCGCAAGCTTGTCCCAAATCTCCTTCGAAGTCTTACAGTTGATGATCTGATGCAGGATGTTCTTGTCCACCAATTGAGTCAGAATCGAGAAAGCTTGGTTATCGCGTTTCTTGAATTCAAGAATGGCATTCTGAGTGGCAGCAATCTGTGCTGATGATAATTCTAAGTCTGAGCTGGGAGTTGTAAACTCCTTGAGCAAGGATTTCCCAAACTGGATGTCAGGTGTGTGGGAAGAGAATCTTGGGGATGGCAAGCTGGGCATCACTTCCGTTCCATCAACAATTTCGAGTAACCCTCGGCCATTGAGAAAGGCTTGTGCCTGAAATTTCCAAAGATTGTACTCCTTCCCACTGTATTTTGCAAGATTACTCAATTCTCTTAGATCACTCATAGTGACGCAATTAATGACACAGTTGAGAAATAGGTATATTTTACACCACGTTTCTGTGCATGCTCTCAAATGGGTTTCTGTGCTTGTTATCATTCAAGAAAAGAAACAAGCATAGTGGGAGACCTATTGATCGCAGAAGAAAAAAAAATGGAACCCCGGTGACAAAGTGCTCATTCGTAGTGCGATGAAATTTCCAGAAATCACATCGGACAACCCATATACAGAGGCTGACAATTTCTGAGTTCTTTTGTTGTTTTATTTCTGGTGACTCTAAAAATACTATTCACAGCAATTAACAATGCAAGTATGTTTCACAACAGATGGCAGACAACACACCAAGAACTGGTTATAACATTGAGACACTATTACAACAGGCAATGAGACAGTAGGGACCGCAAGAAAGGACACCAAGGAGCCAAGAGGGCGAAGAGGAGATGTGGGCCCATAACCTGTTGTTAACAATATTATTTCAGAACACTCAATCAGTGAAACTCATTTACCTACTGACACAATCACACACATTATTCACAGGCTCACATTTACAATACTCAGGCTTAATACATCAGAGCTTCTTTATTAAAATTCTACACTCACATGCACTCACAGGTTTCTTGCACTCAAACACTCGCAGACATCTTGCGATCAACTACCACTTGCATGCGGAGTGACTTTGTCTTATTCATCAACAGAAGTGGAAGAGGAAACTTCTATCACTAATCAATCTAACTACTCTTGACTAATCAAGTGACTAATCTTGAACAACGTGATCAATGCGAAACGTATATACTCCAATAGGTGCGCTGCTGCAAATTCATCAAAAACGCCAGTACATCAACAAACCAGTTTAAATTCATGATATATCAACATTGATCTCACATTGGTTCAATCACATCAAACCACAACATGGAATCAATGCCTACCAAAACACAGGGTTGCAATTTTAATCTTTTGTTTCCCTATTCTGAAGTTTCAAGATCTAAAAGGTTGAATTTACGAGTTGATTCGATGTCAAATGAATCAGTAGCTGATTGGTGAGTTACCACTGAAAAGATTATAAACCCCGAAAGATGTGTATCAACACTGACTCGACATTACACGTTGGTCACTTGCATTTTGAGATGTAGTCGAAAACATCACACAGTAATTCTGTAAGTTACCTGCCATCAATCGACAATTTACCTGTTTGTGCAATTAGGAACAAACTGCTAAATCTGCAACCAACTGATTTGAATATTGCGACAAGAAACTCTGAGAAGCCATTTGGTATTTTAAATCATGTTTTAAAACGTGTACAAATTCAAAACACCCCGTCAATTCTTCCGTCAATCCCAACATCAAATATTGAGCATGTAGTTTGCTGCTTTGACATTCGCCCGCTCCCCCAGTCAGCACGCACACACACACAGACAAGAAACGACAGCTAATCCGAACCGCCAACCTCTTCCTTGATTTGGGTATCCTCCACCATCCGGGCTGTGAAATCTCCTCTCTACCTGACGGAAAATTTGCCAGGTGGTCAACTGCCTCCTGTGCTTTGGCGTTGGCCTCTCGGTCTTCTGTCTCAAAAAAAAAAAAAAAAAAAAACGACAGCTAATAACAGATGAGCTGGTTGAGTTTGAGAAATTACCGGTTCAAATTCAAGACTTCAGGAAAATTACCGACCGATTTAGATGAATTTGTAGACTATTCCTCAATTTGATAACGAAACACTGAAAGATGTCGACATGTAACTGATTTATATTGGAAACAATTGGATCTCGACTATTTATGCCCAAAAAATCTCCCAGGACACTGGTCCGCAGCAATTGAATTCTTTAACAGTTATTAACAATCACATTTGGACATTGAAAGGTGAGATCCACTGCACTGGAAGTTTTCCTGGAAACTCCATCTTCAAGGAAGATTCAGCTGAGGTGGGTTACTCCCATGGTCCACGCCCTGTTCCAAGCAAGATTCAAGACCACATAGAGGGACTTTGATGCACATTTAACTTAAGGTATGTGACCCTATTGTGGGCACTTCCAACTCTACATACATTTATGATGGCCATTGGATCAGCTTGGGAATTGTTTAATCTAGTTAGCAACTGTGAATTAAAGAGATTGAGGGCCGGTTTACATGGGGTCCCAAGTCCCAAGTCCCACTCATGTTAGGGTTGCTTTACACCTAGAGGCAGGGCCAATTCGTTGTGTAAGAGGCTTGAAATCCTCACTTGTGATTGGCCAAAAGGTTGAAATCGGCCCCAACCCCTTTACACCTAGAGGCCGGGCCGATTTGGTGGTATGAAAAAAATTAATCAAAAAATGCATGGTCTGGCATGGCCCGAGCTCGTTGAATTGGGTGCACCCAAAATGGAGGACCAATTCTTGGCCTCGGGGCCAATGACAAATTTCAATTAAAAAAACTTTTTTTTATAAAATATGAATTTTTTCAACGAACCAGATCCGTTGGATTATGTGGAAATTTGAATGGCTCTTATGATTCATTAGATTTATTGAATCGGCCTAGCTTCTTGGCCCTAAGGCCTTTACATATGGGAAAATTGGCCCCCATTATAATCTTATTGTAATGTGTAGTTGAGGCCGGCCTCCAACCCAAAAGGGGTTGAAATTTCATGCAATCAACCTCAAGGGGAATTGGCCCGGCCTTTAGGTGTAAAGCAACCCTTAGCAAGTCCCAACATGGAGGCAAAGTCCCAACTTTTGAGCCTCAAGAAACCATTAAAATATGGTTATTTATCATTAAAGTCGGCTCTTGAATATTTTATGCAAAAATATTCACATGACTTGTGTTGAGAGTTGGGTCTAGCTTTTTGCTCGACCCAACTCTCAACACAAGTCTCAAGCCTCACCTCCAAAAAGTGTTGCCATGTGAGCATCCATGGCACACTCGGGACCCCTGTGAAGTGGTAAGTCTCAACTTCCATGCTCTCAAAAGCTAAGATTGCACAAATTGACCTCAAGTGACTTGAGACTTAGGACTTGGGAACCCATGTGTCCAAGGAGATTTTTTGGGCATAAATAGTCAGTTCATGAGATACAAAAGTCATGAGAGGATCCTTGTTAAGATTCCTTGAATCTTTGAAGCATCACATAGGTTGTGTTCACAATTGCCAAAACCAAGAACGGTCAATGTTTTGTGCACACAGTAACACATGTCTTTTTGGTGTTCGCTCTTAACTGCAAGCCTTGCCATATACCACTCAAGTATAGGTGCCCAATTAAGAAGAGTGGCCACATGAGAGCCAGATACCTTAATGACAGTTTTATTTCAACTGTTAACTTGCTATTTGGTAAGCCATAATGAAGGTAGAGGAAAAGAATTCTCCGGTTTCATCAAAATTTGAGGAGATCCATGCAGCATAGTTAAATTTCTAAACTTGGGATACTATGTAGTGAGCTTCCAACAAATAACAGGGTAGGAGTGAGAGGAAGTGAGTGAAGTAGAAAGCACATCCAACAAGGGTCTACATTCAACCAGGAGAGCAGCTCGGACTAATCCATATTTGTCTCAGATTTGAGCAGATGTAGATGTGATCTAGCACACAATTTTGTTGAATTTATGCTCAATTATAAACCAAGTAAATTATGTGACATCTCAGAGTGGATAGATGTTGCCAAAACTACACCAATACCCTGCTGTGGTTCACATCCTTGTTGCCAATGTGATACCTGCTCATATGGATGATATATCTACACCCCTAACCCCCCTCCTCGTGTAATAGTATTCTGCAAGCTTACGAATCTAGGAATAGGTCTTATAAATAAGACTTAAATTTTATAGATTTTAAGCAGTGTTGACAGAACAATTAAATCATTAATGCTTCAAAAAAAATAAGGAGCTATTGGAGAACTCTGTCGTGCTGAATGAGAAGCAGTTGCTGGTTCGGGGTCGAGGATGGTGAGCTGGGTTATAACATATATACACTACACTTATAAAAACCTGCCACACATAAACTGTTGGCTCAGACTTGTCCATGTCAATAGCTAAATTGGATGAACATTGAACTGCACTCGTACAATGTAAGCAATGAAATAGCTTTGAAGACGAGGACATGCTCTCAACATGTGCAGAAAGATGAGTTTATACTTCTACCAATTGTTCAATTGCAGTATCCATAAGTTCTTCCATCACTTTAAATCCCTCATCAGAACTATGTGGAATTTCAATTAGCCACCAATGCTAGTCCTTAACTGCATTTGGCTCCCTTTTTCAAAACACCTAACCTCAAAGATTCACACTACATCAAACCGGCAGGTTGCCTTTGATCCGGTACCTATATGTCTGCAGTGCAAAACAGATTAATGCAAGTACATTCAATTGAGACATTCAGTAGAAATTCAATAGAAATACAACAGCTTAGAAAGTTTGTTCACCTTGCAGCATGTTGTTGCTACCCCATGGTGTTGAGAGCTTGCAGAGAGTAAATTACACAAATCCACCTCCACACATGCCTGCAGAAAGTTGCAAAATAAGCACAACCAATTTTCACCTCATTACCACAATAATACTATAATTCTTTCCCCAAGTACTCCCCAACCTACATGCTATCTACATTTTCCATCCCCACTAAATATGTGACAATAAGGCCAAGAGTAATAACCTGAGATTCTGAAAACCTGAGGACCACAGCAGGAATCCTTGAAAGATATTTCAGAAAAGACGCTCCATGCTAGGTGCCTCGTTCCAAAAAACAGCCAACAAAATCATTGTGTGCCTACACTGGGATGGACAAAGGGCATGAGAATATTCAGCTTCCCAGGTCTATCAGCCTGAAGATAGTTGTTTCATCAGTGGAAGTGTTAATCACTGATAGAGGTCAAGGACATCAGCAGGCATCTGCCCTTGACACACTCGGGAGAAACTCCTGAGAAGCTCTTGAAATCTCCGTCTTGGATGCACTGGCTGCCGTATAGCTGCGAATATGAGGAGATTTTTCACAGACTCGGTAAGGACACCTGGCTTCGTAGGAAAATTGGAGGCGTTAAGAGTGGCTATCATGGCTGCCTTGCATGGCTCAGCATGGCGTAGGCAAAGTCCATAGAAAATGTCTGAAACAGCGTCTTGGGACACAGGCATAAGTTGGTTCCCTGCCAAGGCCTTGAGTGCCACATCCACCATACCATGCAAATGGACGCCTACAACTGCGTCCACATGAGGAACCAGTTCCAATGGGAGGCGCCATGCAATTCTATCAATACCTTCACTGTCAAGGTAGCCCAAACCCATCACAGACTCCACCAAAAACTTCACAGCTGACAGTGTGTGACCAACTTCCTTCCTTCGAACACACCCAATGGCACAGTAAACTAGTACTGAAAATGCAGGTGACAACACCAGGAGGGTGGGTTGGTGCTGCAGAAACATCCGACCTAGCCGGCAGAGCGCCTGAAGGCCTGTGGCTGCAATTTTATTTTTCTTCACAGCGCGACTGTCCTCGCCATTTTGCTCTGCAAACGCATGCAGAGCAGTAGTTCCTTGCTTATAGCCAAGTAAACTTTCATCAGCAATCTGGGTCAACAAGGTGCCAACCTCAGTCAATTCCAATAAGGATTTACCTAAAATCTCCTGCACTTGTTGGCTACTACTGCATGTGTCCTGGGAAGTCACCTCCAGAATATCAGTGATACAATCAACGCACACAGAAGCATGGTGCTGCTTGAACAAAGACGTTGCGAGACTGATCACTTCTGGCAGCACCCCTATCAGAGCTACCCCAGTTTTCTGTGTGGTTATAGCCCAAAGCTCACACACAGCAGATGAAACCTCCACATCGTGGGCCCAGTGGTCTGCAATTATCTTCAGAGCAGGCCATACTTCCTGTAAGATCACAAGACCCGGATGTGCACATGCATTTTCAGTCTCATTTGTCATCATAACCCCGCCGTCAATGGCAGCTGCGATTACCCTCAGCTCCTCGGCGAGGTAAGGTCCATAGTCATCCATACCATCCACTCTTCCTGCAAATCCCTTCACAGTGGCGACAGCGGAGGTTGTCAAGGAGACTAACGTCGACTTCGCCTCTTCCAAGGAGGGTAATGCAGCCGCCACTTGTGCAAGACCTTTAATAACAGCGAGCAAATCCAATATCCCCAAAACCCTTTGATAGGTTCTTGGAGGAACGCTGCTGAGAGCTTCTTCACATGCTGCCATTAGTGTGGGGAGCACTCCAGCCGCGGCTATAGAGGATGCTGCCACTCGACACAGCACTTTGAAGGCATTGGATGCAGTGGAAGTTGCGGCGGGGACATACAATGTGCCCACCACGTAACCCAAGCTAATCTCCAGAGTGCTGCGACCCAATGCTGCAATGCAGTCTGCGTAGCTTTCAATGAGCCTGGACGCCGTTGCGACCAATCTGGGATGTGGCAAAGAGGCTGAGTCACGCTGAATTACAGCCGCACTACCTGGCAACATTGAAATGATGGCTAGCAGGAAAGATTTTGCTACATCCTCCTCGACCACGACAAGATGACCTCTCTCCGTACCATTTTGTATATTCCCTGAAACAGTAGCAATGACAACCTTGCTTATCGAGGTCGCCGCGTAAAGACAAACTTCAGCCTCTTGCCAATTGGCGGCAGCGCGCAAGCGCTGTACTATATGTGAAAGCAGGTCACTGCCAAGCTCAATGAAGCAAGCCACTAATGCATCCTTTGCAAAGCCCTCACGAAACCTGTAGAAATCGTCTTCATCTACCTCAGACTGCTGCTGCCAAGTGGTGAAGTCGCGTGGATACGCAGTCGCTTGTAAAACCGCTTGGGTGCCCGCAGCGCAGAATTGAGCTTGTAGAATTTCACTACGCTTGGATTTTGGCACAGCCAGAAGGCGCGTCCACGATTCAGCAGCTATGGACGCCCCTTCGAGACCAAGGCTCCCTCCTCCTCCTAAGCCCAGAACCAGCCACTCCAACATCCCTGCCGCATCCTGCCCTCCTCTCGCAAGCAGGTAAGCCTCCGCGGAACAAATTGCAGCCACGAGCGACAGCAACCCTAACGCGCGTTTCAGCGTTTCGTCTCCGGCCGACATTGCCATTGCAGCCACAAACTGTCCCTTCTGGGTCAAAATTGCCACCATGGTCGCTCGAATTGCGTCTTCCCGGCCAGGTAGAGGGTCCACAGCTGCAATCAATTCCAACAAAGTGGCGACCGCTCCTTCGAAGCAAGCCTCGTCCGGGGACCCGAGCGAATCCAGCACTACCTTCAAGAGAGGCGCATTATCCATATAAAGCTCAGACAACGTAATTCCCGCGAGCATCCACCGCTCCAAACAGACAAGAACTCTTGCGATGAGAAGCTCTTCTCGTCCACTTCCACCAGGGGAAGAAGTGACAAGAAATTGCAAGTATGCAAGGACTTGGGGGCTGCACTCTTGCATGCATACCCCTACTTGCCAGGGAAGAGCCGTGGATCGATGCAGGGTCTCTTCTGCGAGATTGATGAGAAGCTCAACTGCAAGGAGTGGTCCCTCCTGAATGAACCCCCCAACTATGCTCTCCACCAAATTGTAGCATGTGTCTGCTCCTGCGAGCGCCGCAGCGCTACTAACCACCAAACATAATCTGGCCCCCACCATTCGATTCTCCAAGTTAAGAGGCAGCTGCCGCATGAGTGCCTCGTAAATCTCTTGAGCTTCTTCCGCGGGCACTTGAGACGAGTCCCCGCGTATCTTGGACAGAAGTAAGTTCAATGCGAAGAAGCGAACCTCTGCTGCTGCCGCCCCCACACCTGATCCTGGAGGTGGGAAGGCAAGGTAGAGTGACACACTCCATGCCCGGGGTAGAGTCACAAAATTGGTGATACTTTCATTAGCTCGTGGATCGTGAGTTTGCAGCAGCGAAGAGATCACCCGCTCTAATTCACATGCTTCCGCCTCCAATCTTCTACTCTCCAAATCCGTCTCTGCTGCATCAGAACCTTCCATTGGTGCACATATGAACGACCTTCACTGCTATTTTTTGTTTGGCTACATTCCAAGTGCCGAGGCACGATCGACGAGAAGAATACCCTCCAATCCAGAAGCAGTCGAGAACTGCATTGTCGTGTGCATTCTACTGCAAACAGCAGGAGTGTCTCCTTAAACCCTAACTTCCTAAACACTTGAAGGAGATGGTTTAGCACCGAAATTGGTGATACTCGCATTGGCTCGTTGATCGTGAGTTTACAGGAGCAAAGAAATCACCCGCTCTACGTAATTCACATGCTCCCGCCTCCAATCTCTGCTCTCCAAATCCGTGTCTGCTGCTCAATGAAAAGCTTCCATCGTTGCGGTCATGAATGACCATAGCTCCAATTATTGGTTTGGATATATTCCAACTGCAGAGGCATTTATAAGACTTCCCTCGAATCCAGAAGCAGTCGAGAGCTGCATTGTTGTGTGCACTCAACCACTACAAAAGAGGATGAGTTTCTCCGACCTTCGCATCCCAACAACCCTAATATACCTAGCAATGGAGGGAGGGGTGGTTTAACTTCAAAATTGGTGATAATCTCAGCAGCGAAGGGACTGCAAGCTCTAATTCACACGCTTCTGCCTCCAATCTCCTACTCTACAAACCCATCTCTGCATCTGTCTCTGTCTCTGCTGCATCAAAACCTTCCATTGTTGCACCGATGAGTAACTGCACTCCGATCTTTTTCTTGACTACATTCCCAACGCCTCCGTATGATCGGCGAGAAGGCTTTCCTCTAATCCAGAAGCAATCGAGAACTGCATGAGTGGTGTGTGCAATTCAACAACTCCGCAAACGAGGAGGAGTTCCCCTTAAACCCTAGAACCCTTCAGTGTTATCTTTTGGCGAAGGGTCTTGACGGGCTTGTGACGGGCAACATTTTGGATTGGAATGATTTTGCCTTGGTTTCTAAAAGAAGTGACAGATAGTATAGTTTTATTGAATACTACACATACAAAATTGAAGAGGTGCTTTTGTAAGCGTTAAATTTGAGTATCTATAGAAATATTTATGCATAAGATTCATAAGTTTGCTTATGATCTCCCTTTTCAAATATGACTTTCCATCTACTACACAGATCACACCTATCAACTTCTCATCCATCCACTTTCTTTAACCTTGGACATCTATTCTTGTTTGTTCCATCAACTTAAATTTTTTCAGTTAATTTGTTATAGGCAATCTATCCCCTACTACTTGTGTTTATGGTTGATTCATTCCTACCCTAGTTCTTAAAGAACTAAGGATGTTTTGTAGGGGTGATCTCAAAAACATGCCACCCCTTATTTTTTGGCCTCCGCCAGCAAAATAATGAGTGATATTACCAACGGGTTCCAATCAAAGTTGTATGAGACTTTTGTATTTACAATGGGAAATAACAAATATGCATTCCATGTCAAATATGCAAAATTGTCATTGTTACAAAATTGAAGTTTCAATGTTTGAATAGAGATAAAAAATAAGTCGTTTCCTATTTTGGATAATGGAATCATGCTATATAAAGATGGATGACATTAACCACAACCATGTAGGGGTAGTTTTGCCAGACCCCGTAAGATAGGTGCCACGAATCCTAAATGGTAATGACATTTTTCAATGCCATTCTTGACACCTAGTACATATTTGGAAATACATTCATTATAGAATTTCATGGTATCACCAACATAACCTTAAACATTTCATGAATATGATGTTTAATAATTTTGACATGTATCAAATTCTAAGAAAAAAAAAAAAATTTCTCAACTAGTATCAAATGGCTCGTTTTCTTAATTGGACCCTTTAATTTGATTGGTACGTGGTTCAGTGAGGATCAAACATCATAAAGACACATGTTTAAAAGAGACTGGACTACGTCTTCAAATATTAATAACTACTCCACCCTCAATAGTGAGTGCCCAGTTGGGAGGACCTATGTATCCAATTAAGAAATCAACAAACATGCACCTCCAATAACCATAACTAAATCAGGGGAGGTCCGATTTTCGATCCGATTTTTGTAGATATTTGTTCATAGATTTGCTAATGTAACACAAGTTTTGTTGTGTAAATCTAATCAATAGAAGTTGGAGATCATGAAAAACGAACCAAATGAGACCCACATACCTTCACTCGAATCTCTACCCACAGATATAATCTGGAACAAAGCATTGTGTCTAATTCACGTAGGTAACATCATTCACGTTATGCAATCATTGGGTGACCACAGGGACACATGAAGAATCATAGAAAATTACAGAGGCTACCCTACTTAGCTTAATCAAGGCAAAATTCTTCACCCTACCTAAATCAGACCAAAAGTGAAATCACAAACATAGGACCCCTACAATACTGTAAATATTATTGCCTCTCCTGGACTCTTACTAATTACATTGTATTTTACATATTCAAAGCTCAGAGTTTTTGCATCATAGAATACCATGAGATTCACATCCTGAATCACAAGATTTCAGTGCGCAACACATGTGGATGGATGAAGCTTAAGTCAACCGCATACATGATGTTTGCGAATGTGTGAAATGTTGTGCACAAACAAGACTGGAGAAACAGAAGACATATGACACAAGAAGTACTGTTAAGAAAATTTGAACAAATTACCACATGTACATGAAGGTCTCCTATATGAAGGGTGCAACCCTTGCCTTCTCTGAGTGAGTTGTTAGGTGTCATCCTGTTCATGAACCCCTGATCGAAGCTAAAATGTTTATTGGCATTTAGTTGATTAGAAGAAAGAGCGTGAAACAGGTCCCTTTGAAAGGCCAAGGCGAACTTCCATTGCTTGATGCATATCCACAGGAACAAATGTCTCTGACTCTCTTGGATCTGGAAAAAGAATCAACCATAGAATGTGAATAAAAGAAAGAATACTGGAATCAAACTCCTCACCTTTCTGCACTGATGATAACCAGAATAAGCAAATCCAAAGTCTCAATCCTGCTAGGGTACAAGCAACACCTAAGTTCTTGAAAAACACTGTAGAAAAAGGTGTCATTCAGGATGAGATCCCAATCCATGCAGTAGGCACTATGTATGAAACAAGTATAAACAGATACTTACCATTTAAAAAGTCTTCAAAGCCAAATTCATCTAGCTCTCCAGTCAAGGATTCAAGGCCAAGCATAGATGAAGGTATAAGACCCGCTGGACGCTGGCATCTGCAAATTCCAACCACCACATGGTCTTTCTGATTAGAAAAGATATTTTCTGATAGCTCATTATGAAATGCAATAGGAGAGGATGAAACAATATCATTGTTGATACATCAGTAACAGAGTGACTTATGCAACAAAAGTGCATGACCAGTTTCACCCATGCAAATATTGGCAGACACAGTTTATTCAGGAGATCAGAATATTTATAGCCCCTCCAAACAGAAACTCATGGAACAAAATTTGACCTCATCTTCCACATCAAAATGAAATCTGCAAGCTTTGGCTTTTAAATTTGGTGCTGCTAGGTGAGGGTCACAAACTGTAACAGACACAGAAGATAAAAGCCATTTGACTGCAGGATACCAATACGCATCCCTTGATCCAGAAGATAATACAGTTCTACATAAACAATCGGGAGACTTCATGAAACATGGATAGAAAACTAGTTCGTACCGTGACAAGATCTGGCGCTCAATATCCATCTTCATGGGGAATGCTGACCCATAAGCCTTCTCCACAAGACTGCGCTTGGTTTGCATCTCGTATTTTTTGGCCTACACAAGAGACACCCAGAGATGGAGGAAATCACTGTCAGTTTCTTGATGATTGTTATATGCAGACCTCTACTCAATATTGATTCCCCTCAGGCACACAAGCAATTGAGCTATTAATAATGGTAGCAGCAATCACAAAATCCTAAAAAAGATGCAGGAGTGATGTGCGCTACCACTTGGCTTTCAAATCAAATCATATTAACCTTCAAAAAATGTGTCATAACACCATACTGGAAGTATTGCTACACACAAGAACTTGAAGAACAGAGAACCAAGTTATGGGAAATTTCTCTTAAATTGTACAAGTGTTGCACATTAGACTGGCCAGACAAGAACCAAGATACTTAAGTGGGAAAAGCTTACAGTGCGTTGGATGACCTCCACAGGGTGCACGGGCAACACATCATTCTTGAAATTGGGAAGGCCATGACGCAAAGTATCATGAGACCCGACTACATCATGTTCCAACTGAATTCCTTCCTGAAATACAAACAGTTCCAAATCAGTGCACTCTCAACAGCTGCAATCTGCAAATAGAACCCCATTCAAGGAACGTAGAAATTCTAGAGCTAACCCTAAGAATTCATCATGCGACCAAAACGGGTCAGGTCAGATGGACTTATTATACAATTGGGCATTACAACAGCTCATACATATGATGAACTGAAAGCAAGAGGACAATGAATGAAACCCTGGACAACCATAACCCTTAAGTAATAACTCCAAGGGTGACAAGGGGATTTAACATGTGAATGGCTCAAGGCCAGCTTGAAAACCGAGCTATGGGCGATTTATAAATAAATTCCAAATCAGTACACTCTCAACAGCTACAATCTGCCAAACAAAAAACCCGATTCATGGAAAACGGTGATGCTGGAGCTAACCCTAAGAATATGTCATGGGGCCATAACAGGTCAGGACCGATGAACTCATTTACAATTGGACGCTGCAACAGTTCATGCCTACGTACTGACCATGAGTTGAACGCAAGAGGACAATGCATGAAACCCTAGACAACCATAACCCTAAATTGATTACCCCAAGCGCGACACGGGGATTTAACATGTGAAAGGCTCACGGCCGACTTGAAAATCGATCTGAGACCAAGATCAGAGAATCGTGGGAGGATTTAGAGTCAGCACTTACCATGGTGGGCGTGGCGATGGCGGTCGGGGAAAAACAGAAGAGCTATGGTGATGGCGAGAGAGGAGCGACTTGCACTTCGAGCCATTCGGAAGCGTTTTGCCCAAGTACTTTTTGATGGATGAACATTATGAATGATAATAATGGATGAAAGTTTTTGTATGTCAAAATAATGAAAACTGTGTAGAGAAAAGAAAAGAGGTAAGAGGGTCTTAAACTGACACTTTTCTCTCTGCACCCACTATGTAACATGCAATTAGTGTGAGATAATTAGCATATCCAAATCATGGACGTAGCTACACTAAATAGGATATTTAGTGTTTGATACACTAAATACGAACGCATACACTAAATATCAATAACCCTATGAAAGTAAGTAACATTAAATGTAAACTCAAACACTAAATATCAACTATGGTAATATGTGGAAGTTACATGTTTGAATTTAGTGTTCGTAAGGTTATGAAAAAAAAGAATATAATAAGGGAGGTGGCATTAGGGAAGGTAGTGGCACATTTATTTCTAACACTAATTGTCAAGGAATTGAAAATTAGTGTTGAGCATAGTAGGGTGGTAGCAACAGTGAATATAATCAAACACTAAAAATCTTGTTTAGTGAACTTTCCTCGTAACTTACGGAGCTTGTATGAATATCCCATTCGTTAAAGGCTCCGTGATGCTCCACCCAACCATTGACAACTATTGACAATATATGATTTAGGTTGTAGAAAATAAAAACCAAATAATATTGGTATATTTATATAGAATTTTATGGTTTGTACTGCCAAATATGTTATTGATTCAAATTTTAGATATTGAGACCGTTTTTTTTTATAACTAACATGCACCATGGGGGCCAATGAAAACTGTCCCTTGGATGTTCACTTTGAAGAATCATTTTCAATTAAATATCAAGTTTCGTGATATTACCCCATATGAACTCAAATGAAGGAATTTAAGGGCAAAATGGCCATTTGAAAGCGTTGGGGTTCCGAGTCAAATCGAAGATGTATTATAAAATGTGTTTTTTTATCTAAATGCTTGCTTTGGAGTGAACATACAAAAGAAAGTTGAACAGGGTGAATTTTGAACTACATCCATACAGTTGGAACTAGCAACATCGTTGTTGTTTTCATAAAATATTTCTAATAACATTTGATTGCAAATAATAGATATCAATTGATATGGCCCCTCGAGTAGGATTGAAAGATGGGTAATATTTATTGCCTTGCAAACTCTCTCTCTCTCTCTCTCTCTCTCTCTCTCTCTCTCTCTCTCTCTCTCTCTCTCTCTCTCTCTCTCTCTCTCTCTCTCTCTCTCTCTCTCTCTCTCTCTCTCTCTCGACCTTCAATCTTGTTCACAACTTATGTTGAAAACCGAAGAAGAATAAGTTGCTACATATTGAGCTTCAACCTCTTAAATTTATTCAATATCTACAATTGAATTTACAACACAATACACTAGGACAAGGGGCCTTCAAATGAGTATGAGAACAATGTCGGGTGGATGATGACAAGATATGCCAAAGAGAAAGATATAGAATGTGGAAGTTGGTGAATTGATTCATGCTATGATCTATATGAGTCAAGAAAGCACTTAAGCTTGGCAACTAGGACATTACAAGCATGCTAGAAATCGAGGGATTATGCTCTACGATTGCCCAATTCTAAATAAATATACCAATATTATTTTGTCATTTGTCTAGAATGATCTCTTGTACCTTTGCTTTTGTTCTTGCTCAGTTAGCTCTTGAGACTTGCAAGTTAGTACGAGGTTTCAAAGCTCATTATCGTGTAGTTCATTATCAGACATGGTCTTTTATTGAGTTTGTTTGTTTAAGTTGGAGGTGCATACTGCAACTAATATGGCCAATGTCTTGTTTGGGGGTTAATTGGAGATCCACTGCACAAATGTGTTATTTTTAGAATCAAAAATAGCCAATGTCACCTTCACTATGTCATCCACATTCACTTTATTTTGTTATTATGTTCACCATGTTCCTCCAATAAAATAAAATAAAATAAAAGAATATAACATATGCATCCATTTATTTATGAAGTTTTCAATATTGTCAATTTCAATATTTTGTAATCTTCCCTCCGTAATTCTCAATGCAACCTTTTATATGATAAATTTTAAAAGATATGGGGTACCCATTTGATATTGAAAAAGGAAAAAAAAAAGTGTGGAAGCTCTTGGAAAATGATTTCTTGCGTTTGACAAGGATCAACTATAATATCAATTGTTTAACAATGCATTGTTGTGTTGTAACAATTCAAGTTTGACCTTTCTTCTAGGCAAGTTCCCTCTGTGTGTATATACAGAGAAGTTTCAATTGGTCTTGGACCCTAGTACGAACCCACCTTGAAAGTGCCCACAATGGGACCACACACCTTAAAGTTACTAAACTCTTAAGTCTAACAATGTTCAAATAATCCAAAGTGTTAAGGGTGGATTCATGTTAGGGCATAGACTTAAATGGAACTCTTGAATCTAGCAAAATTCAAATATTTGAAGTGTTAAGAGTGGATTCATGTTAGGGCATGGAATTTAACGCAAGCGTTATGGGGTGGGTTTACATTAGGGTCCAGGTCCAAGAAACTTGGGGTCCCAAATCTCCCCTTAATGGACCTTGCTTGGGGAATCAAGATTGGTTTCTCAAATTGAATGAAGTATTTTCTTGAGTCGAGATCGCCAAGATTTGCCAGGATAGCGATGCCACAATAGCGCCAATTCGAAGTGGAGATTCATTTGGTCTTTAAGTGGTCATATTGGTCTCTCCTAATCTTGTTGACTATTGAACCTAGCATAGTTAACATGTTTTGAGCACTTATCCAATCTCTTTTAAACACGTGTCTTTTTTGGCGTCCATTCTAAGATCCACACCTAACCACATACCACTCCAATATAAGTGTCCATATTATTGTTGTGTTGTGATTAGGCATGTCTACATTGAATTGATGAGATGACCTTGAGTAACACGTGAAACACTTGGAGGCCCAAAGGCCAACAAATCTACGCTCTGTGTAGATTCGATGTTGTGACCTGAAATCTTGAAGCCGTGGTACATCCACAGCGAAAGGCAGCCATGGGAAGACGAGGGAGAGAGGGAGAGAGAGATAGCCTGGCCACACCGGTGGAAGGCGGGGCCAGCCAGTCGCCTGGGGTGGCCGTTGGGAAAGGCACCTAGCTGGCCCGGTGTGGCAGCCCGCCATCCACCGGTGAGCCTCATCCGGTCGGCAGCCCCTGCCCGGCCCGAAAAAACACCTGCCCAATTTATTTATTTAAAAAAAAAACACATTCACGGGGCGGATGGCGCAGCCAGGCAGCTCCCCTGCTGGACGGCTGCTGGGGGCCTGGCCTGCAGCCAACCATCTGGCTGGCAGGCCCCGCTGTCGGGTAGCTGCCCGAGGATGGATCCGAAAAAACAGAGACGCAGCAACCTCAACGGGACGGCTGGATGGCCCAGCCGTCCCCTTGGTGTGGCAGGGGCAAGAGAGTGCAGACTTGAGTCTGCCGACAGTCGGCAATCAAAGGGAAGAAGAGCAAGCAACCTCGACCGCCCATGGAGCCACGAAATTTCCAAAGCTTTTCAATCGACGCAATGCGGCCCGCCGCCGACGATCCTATCGATGCACTCACACAATCGCCCAACAAAAATCAATAAACTCAACATTCACAGCAACTCAGCCATCGATCTTCCTCGCCACGGGTGCAGGCAGCAGGAGGGTGTGGGGTCCAAAGTTAATCAAGAGGGATCGCATACGAGGAGGAATTCGGTGGCAGTAGTTGTGTTTGGATTTGGATTGTCTGTCTGAAGGGGCTCTTTTGGTGTAGCATTGAATTTGGAAATTCTGTCTTTTTGTTTGAGGTGAGAGAACGAGCGGGGAAAGGCGCGTGAAGGGAGTTTGAGGCGCGAGGAAGGATCCATGTGTGTGGGTGGGAGTTGGTGAAATGGGATGTTTGTTTGAGTTTATGAGGTTTGCAGGTTTGGTGTTGTGGTAGGAGAAAGACATTAGGGGTTGTCACACCTCTTTCTTTTTATTCTCAATCTTCAGAGAATGGGGATGTGGCATGCTCTCCTTGAAAGTCGGAGGTCATTCTCTGAAGATTGAGAATGGAGAATGGAGAAAACTTCTTGTGTGAAAGTTTTACCGCAAAGCTTCTATTTTTCACATGGGGTTGCTTCTTTCACTGTTGGAGGTGCTTCTTGCACCGCTTCCTACCACATGTTGACTCACGGGTAATTCCCATTCTCCATTCTCCATTCTCCACGGGCCACAATAGGGGTGTCACACCTTTCTCCATGGAGAAGCTATCCTATTGGCTCCTCTTTTTCCTCATTCTCCATTCTCCATTCTCCCATTCTCCATTCTCCGAGGAGGTGTGACAACCCCTATTGAGATAGTGAGTGGAGAAGTAATAAGTGTGGTGTGGCAGTAAGTAAATCTACGCTCCATGTAGATTCATTGTTGTCACCTGCAATCTTGAACCCCTGGTACATCCACGGCAAAAGGCAGCCATGGAAAGGGGAGAGAATCGAAAGAAAGAAAGCGCATGCAACCTCGACCGCCCATGGAGTCACGAAATTTCCAAAGCTTTTCAATCGACACAATGTTGCCCGCCTCCAATGATACAATCGATTCACACTCATAGAATCGGTCAACAACAATCAATAAACTCAACATCAATTAATATCCAAATTCAAGGTGGTTTGCCTATTGTGGAGTTGTTCCCATCTAGTGGATCACACAAGCATTCCGTTCATTTTCCAGGTGAATTTGAGCTGTCAAAGGTATTCTTTGGGGGACAAACATGGCATGTTCATGTGGATCCCTTCCTTCAATTGTTATAATCTAAAAACTCAGAGGATTATTCATGCCCATTTTTTCCCTCAAAATAATTCATCTCCAATGTTTCAAGATTCTCCGGAAAAATCCACTTGTCCATAAAAATTCCACAACCAACATTGAGCGGAATGGACACAAATCAACCCTTTCATAGGCTTGGGAAATTAAGGGTTAAACACGTTGTGTATGAATAACCTTGGTGTTTCTTATGCTTAAAATGCGGTCATTGTGGCTATTTACTGAGCCATCTTGACATGGGTTGGGACAATTTTGGGATCCATTGGCAGTGAAAAAAGCATGGATTTAGGGAGGGATTCATGAAACTTGGGGTATGTAGAATCATGTCTCTTGAAATGTAAACACTTCATGAGTTACAGAGAATAACTTATGATCATTGAGCCTTTGGAAGCGATAGAAAATTCCAATAGCTACATATGGCATTTGTTGGGAATAATTTTTTGTTCGACAAAATCCGATGTGATTTGCAGTCGAGATTCCCATTTTGAGACGTTTTGGGGACCAAGGGTTTTAAAATCCCAACATACCAACCAAGCAAATCTTTCAACAATGACGATGACGAAGAAGATGTATAACTTCCAAAACTCATGTAGCATTCATCCTTTGTCGTAGTCCATCTCTCAAAATGTAGGCAATACCCCCTTGACTATCACTACAACTTGAGTACAACTTGGTTATTGGTGAACATGCTTTTCAATACTAGATGGGAAAACTTGTTGGTGTTTATATCTCTCTCTATAGACTCTCTCAAAAACTCAGTTCCTGAATTTCACTGCCGATAAGTAAGATAGAACCGAAATTTATCATGTTTTGATATATATATATATATATATATATATATAGCGGATCAGTGGATATGCACATGCTTAACATGTTACGAAGAAGTATGGGCAAAAGTAAATGTCAATCTAAAGTGTTTACTAATGTCAAACCTAATAATCACAAATTCTTTTAGAGGACCACTCACCTTTCTTTTTGGTGACAAATTGAGGTGAGGATCCTGCTCTTTGCTCGGATGAATCTATGCCTTGCATGCTCAGCCATCATGACAGCCTAGCCCATGCGAAGCCTGTGGGTTTGCCAACAATGCAAGGTCTCCCAAAAGGTCTAACCTCTCAAGGAAGAGGTTGGCGGTTTGATTGCCGGCTGTGAAATCTCCTCTCTACTTGACAAAAACTTGCCGGTGGTCAACTGCCTCATGTGCTCTGGCACTGGCATGTCGGCCTTCTGTCTCCAAAATAAATAAAAAGGTCTAACCTTGACGCAATATTGTTCGTGTTGTAATATCCGAATGAATGTATTTACGATAATATGACATTTTGGCCTTACATGCTGTACTATTGAGGTTTTTCGACGAAATGACCTATTTCAATGTAAAAATGTCATTTTGTTTACACAATGAAGATACATAAATATGGAAGAACATCTTTATCGAAGAAATATGCTCATGACATCACACAATATGGAGTTTTATATATATATAGATATAGATAGATAGATAGAGAGAGAGAGAGAGAGGGAGTGGCCTCCCCGAGACCATGTGGTTGTGAGCCCAATTACGGGCCCACATTTCAAGTTAACGATAAAAACACTCAAACACAAGGATAGGCAACTCTGTTGGGGTTAGTTAGAAGTTAGGAAGCATGGGAGTTTGAAATAACTAAAGATGTTTAGAGTTGAGTGGCGTGATTGTGTCTTATGAAATGGGAAGAAAGCAAAAACAAATTGTTAGTGTGGTTAGGGGTTGGGTAGGCTTAAGCCTGAAGCGGCTCGATCCCAGGTTATTGGCCAATTAAGACTGGGTGGCCATGCTACTAGGGAGTGGGGTTGTTCATTCTAGGCTCAAGGGGAGGCTCATTAAGGGCGTGGGCTGGTTATCACAATCGGATTACTTGCTGGATAAGGGGGGTGTGCTTAAGGGGGCAAGAGATATTTTTGCGACAGGAGGAGAGAGCTCTTGTTCTGGAGAGCGGGGATTCAAACAGAGTTAGGCACTGGGCCAAAGAAAATGAAATTTGATTTCTGAGATTCAGACAGAGTTCGGCGCTGGCCGTAGGTACATTTGGAGTTTAAGTTCGGTGATGCAGACAAAGTTAGGCACTGGGCCGAAGAAAATGAAATTTGATTTCTGATGTTCAGACAGAGTTCGGCGCTGGCCGTAGGTACATTTGGAGTTTAAGTTCGGTGATGCCGAACAGAGTTCGGCACTGGGCGTGGGCACATTCCGAGTTTGGAAGCAAGGATTCAGAACAGAGTTCGGCTCAGACTGTAGGCACATTTGAAATTTGATTTCTGAGATTCAGAATAGAGCTCGGCGCTGGGCCAAGGACATTTTTGAAGTGTGATTTCTGAGATTCAGAACGGAGTTCGGCACTGGGCCGAAGGCAATCAAGTTGATTTCTGAGACTCAGAACAGAGCTCGGCGCTGGGCCGAAGGCACATTTTGAGTTTGAGTTCGGGAATGCAGAACAGAGTTCAACGCTGGGTGTGAGGCATTCAAGTTGATTTCTGAGATTCAGAACGGAGTTCGGCACTGGGCCGAAGGCAATCAAGTTGATTTCTGAGACTCAGAACAGAGCTCGGCGCTGGGCCGAAGGCACATTTTGAGTTTGAGTTCGGGAATGCAGAACAGAGTTCAGCGCTGGGTGTGAGGCATTCAAGTTGATTTCTGAGATTCAAGAATGGAGTTCTGTGCTGGGCCTAAGGCACACCTTATGCCGGAGCTCTGGGACCACAGCCACAGTGGGATGGCAGATGGAGAATTAGGAGTACCAAGTAGTACCATGAAATTAGACACGAGTGAATCATTAGGGTGAGAAGGAGGGCTTACTGAGAAATTAGGAACTAGAGTGGTTAGTGGTTAGTGCGCATATTAGTTAAGAGATTTGAAGAGGAGGAAGGTGTTGATGTGGTTGTGGGTGACAATCATTACAGATGCATGAGTATTTGTCAATACTGATGTCCTGGGTTGTTTAATAAAAAGATTGTGCTTTGCATTTAAATTCGTTGGACATGAGTATGGGGCCTCTAATGCCTAGAGTCAACAAATACATGTGGGCCATGACCTTCCACCCGGACCACAGACGCACAAGGGTGGGGGTTTATGGCTGACAGTGGCCCAGGGAGAATGTAAGGAGACCATGGATATCATGAAAAAGTTGGTCAAGGACGCTTCCAATGTTCCCCTAGATTGAAAGCGTCCATCATTGCTTTGGTTGTAGAAAAAACATGGATGTCATGCAAAATTTTGGGACTTGAGGGCCAAACCACCCAGAAGCTTGACAAAAATGCCATGTAGATTTCATGTCTAAATTTAGAGAAATAACCTCTCCTAATGTGAGTAATCAGGTGGCATTCTTCTGGTCTCAATATGCTTAGAAGAATTACTTTCAAAACAACTCATTCCCTAGCCAGGACTGCATGTGTTTATCTATTCAAGATGAGCAACACGGGGTTTGGCTTTGGGGTGGACTTGGTCAAGTGCCTGCAACTTGGAGGTTATTTGGAGGACGCGTAATTGATGTTCGACCATGTGAAGAGGGTTGAAGGATGGACAACCATGGTTTGCTATGTTTACGACCCAACCATCAAGGTGGTCTTGATGATGGCGATTTGCAACATGCACTCTGAAGACCTTGGGGTGATCGTACCCCCTCACGTTTCATAACCACATGCGATAAAAGTCTTCTACCCTATATTATATGCCATAGATAATTTTAAAAATTATGATATTTTTCTACATATACATAACCATTGATAATATCTTTTTTTATATATTTTTTGAAATTTTTAGTCATCTTCATTTTTGTAGTAATTATTTTAGTTCAATTCTACGTCATTCTAGTTAGAAACGTACATTTTATAAAAAAAAAAAATCATCAAATTTGTTTACCATTTTCTGGTATGTAATAGATACCGTGTATATCTACTCATGAAAAAAAATTGATAAAATTTTGACCCATTTTGGTGATGCTTTATGTAAAAAGTAGATTTTTTTTATTGCACGTGGTGTTCAACTTGACAATGGAGTGCACCCCCCGGGCTAAAGACACCAAGTCACAATGGTCCATGTGGTATTCGATGATTGTACTGTGCATGTGGTACCTAGTTGAAGAAGGATATGTCACATGGCACCGAACTAAATAACTATTTGGAAGGTATCATGGGTTCTATTGTAATGGGAAACCCATGACATCCCAACACCATGGAGAATAACATTTGTAGCTCTCAAGCATGCCTTTCTCACTACAGAGGGGATATCTTTCCACCCTCATTGGAAACAAATTAGATTAGGTCTTTCACCTCAAGGACTTTCTCAAGTATGAATGTGAATCTTACTTGAAGCAATCATTGACAACATCCCAATGTAAAATCATCGTTGCTTGTTGCACCTCACATCATAGACTTGCAATTGAAACTGGTTGGTAGTCAAATATTCCTAGAGATAGCAGATTATGCGACTTCCATAATACTGCTCTTCCAATGTAGTTGAGAATAAAGTACATTTTGCATTAGAGTGTCCCTTTTGAAACTCCATTAGAGATATTCCTTTCCCATTTCAAAATGTGGTACTAGACCTGTAGTCGCAAGTCTTTCTACTAATTGGACCACCGAGTCGAAATTTGCCTTCATCTCACGAAGGCCACTACAATTTGCTACTCTAGGGACCTAGGAATTAGCCTTCTTATCACTCTCTTGATGTACCACTTTTAGTCTCATAAAGCTAATTTTGGCTTTTGAACTTTTAAGTCAACTTCTATTCATTTCATTTCGAAACAAAAACTGGCTTTATTTGAGCCCCGGGGGATGGATTCGTCATTGGAAACCTAATTGACGTGCATGGGTGACAATGAAATTAAACCCCTATATATGAGAAGTTTATAAAGAAAATAAGAATTATACGTACCAATGACATGCTAGAAAACGGACTCATGTATTTATACTAAGCTTTTCAATTTAATGTGATAAATGCCTCCACTACATATACAAAATATAAATCATTAATTAAATAAGCCTTTAATACACATAAAATTCACTTTCACTTTCCATTGAGAAAGTCATTCAACATTTTTTCATCCATAGCATGTAACTCAATGACTGTATCAAACAAACAAAGACAAAAGCACAATACGTTAAGCCACAATCTGGAGAGATAGAAAGCCCATGAGCAACTCCAAGAGCCTCTAGTTTGTAAAACCTAGAACCCAAATGCAAACCCTAACAAGAACGTACATTCTAGTCATTAAGGACTGTGACTATATGACAACAATGCATGAAATCATGAATTGGATGAAACTGACACATCTATTATCAATTTCGTTCTCTAAACCTTAGGGCCCCCTTTTGTACAATGTCTATCTTTACTTGAAAAACATCAATAGCCTTTCTAGATGTACTTACTATAGAAAATTAATACCTCACCCTTATGTATAATGTGTATGCTAACACCTCCAATAATACCCCTTCTTACACTCTCGTTAGTTTGTAAGTGGTATGAAGAGTCCATCCCACGGGATTTCAGTGACAAATATATGTAAATTGCATATTCATGTTGGTGACGGTGGACCCATAAATGTTGTAACTTGCACTAAAATTTTCCATGGTGACGTGTTCTCATTATATAGACCAATTCCCCAAAATTTTCATAAATTTTTAAGTTTATTTTGATTTTTTGAAATACAAAAATATAAAGTTCAATACATCCAATCATGCAACATACCAAAATGGAAAAAATTTGATGACGACTAAATTGAATGTGTTCCAACTTGCATCTTTGGCAAAAGGCAAAGCTCTACTTGCATATGTTGGTCCCCTCTATAATTCCACATGGTAGTGCTTGCCCGAAAATGGTTGGAGATATCGGCAAAATTTTCTCTCTTCGCTAGAACGTCCAACACATGAAAATGTGCCTTAAAAGAAGACCTCCACATGTTGGCCATTATGTCAAGGCAAAATACGCTTTGTCAATATTGGCCAAGCTCTAGCCGATATCTCCGAACATCTTGTTGATTATAATAAACACATGGAGGTATGCAAAAATCGTTAATTTTTTTAAAATAAAACCCGGCACTTTCCTAATGGATGATTGTATAAATTTTGTCACATGAGAACATGAATTGATGGCGAAGATAATTGTAGAGGGTAGTTGGAGTTTAAGGAGGGGCCCTGGGCAAGTTGACTGCCTCTCTATTCTGGAATTAGAAAACTTGGACTTTCATTCAAGAGGGGTTCCTAATACTAGTTTGCGTATCAATATTTTGAATGAAAAATGATATTTGTTTAAAGACTGATTTGTGAGTGGACATTTTAGGTTTCATAAATAGTGATGATCAAGGTCTACATGTCAAGTTTCATTCATTTAGAATTTGGTGTATTTTGATGTGCAGATTGAGTACCATATTTGAACTTGCATTGTGTATTGGGATCCATCAAAATGTAACCATTATTTGTAATTGGTGGAGTGTGGATCTATCCATTTGCGAAGGTTGAAAGAATAGTGTTTACCCTTAACCCTTAAGCGTCCAAGATGTCCAGTCATGGCCTCTCCATGCACAAAAACATGTATTTGCTCATTACATACTTTCATTGCTTTGCTAATTGTGCCAAAAGTGGCCCTATCTAAAATTCACTAATTCTCCAAGTGTAATTTGGAATCGGTTGAAAATCTTTATTTTAATGAAGATTTGGGCTCTATTACACATCTTGAGTATCCTTGGATACAATTATACAAACTTAGCATTTCGATGAGATCACTGTCACATATGAGTATTGTTTTATTTTATCCAGCATAAGATAATGTACTAAGCCCAAACATGGCCAATATGATTTAGAACTTGGTGGGGCTTGTAATATATTTGTATAGTTGTCGTACATTAAGCTCTTATGTCCTTTGAGGGATAAAGTTCCAAGGGGCTCAATATACGGCTGGGGATTCGTGGCACTCACTAAGGAACATCCATCCAAGATATCATGGATGAAGTGGCTCCAATAAAAAAAACCCCCCTATGGGGTTGAGGGCCGATTCATTCGAATGTGATGTCACTAGACTAATTCGGGGCCTTTGACTCTATTTCCGGAATCAAATTGCCTAAAAATAGTCATTTAGATGATTCCTGCGTTTTTTCATCCGCATGGATGATTTTACTTGAGTGCCACGAATCCCCGGCCTCAATATACGGCCTTATACACCGCCAATACAGAGTTCCTATGAGCCTACCTACTCACTACCTACTCACTACCTACTCACCTACTCACATTTTCAAGTGTGCTACGTGGTAAACTTGCCTTATGTGCACAAAGATCACTTTATAATTCCTCCACTTGATTTTCATTGTTTGGAGGACCAAACTTGTAAAAGATGCTTTGTGCCCACTATACCCTAAAATTTACGTGTTTGTAAATAGTTGCAAACCAAAACATGTCCAACTAACTTTAATATCAGCTCCGTTGATCTACTACACTATATATGCTATTTAATGTCACTTACTATTTTTAATTACACAATGCTGTAATTGTTTACTGTACATCTCATTTTTTACCAAAAAAGGTGGAACTGGTTGCTTGGACATTGTAGGACATCAACATCTTTACTTGATAAAAAATTACATTAATAGTAAAATTATATAGGAATGTGTAATTCAAAAGTAAGTGACACTAAATGTCATAATGTATGCATAATGTATTGTATGCGTAATGTATGTGCAAATTGTTCACACGAAATTTCTACTACTTATAAATAAGATAGGGCGATTATAATTATGCATATTGAAAGGGTGTTAGAAAATACCATCCAGTAGAAAATTAGCTACTTATAGGGTGGAAAATATTCAACAAAGGAAGGTAAATACCTCCCATTAACTAGGGGGTTCTCGCATGTGTATACATAAATCAAGTGTAGATACACCCCCTGGGATTTAGTGTCACTTACTATTTGGAATTACGCAATGCTATAACTATTTATTGTACATCTCATTTTTTTACCAACAAAGTTTGAGTTGGTTGTTTGGACATTGTAGAACATCAACATCTTTACTTGGTAAAAAATAACTTTAACAATAAAAAACATAGGAATGTGTAACTCCGAATAGTAAGTGACACTAAATGTCATGTTTAGTGTAGTACTTGCCTCCCACTAACTTAACATAATGTGGAGGCTGTCCTTGCCAGCGGTATCATCAAACTTGAACCGTCAAATGATTAAGTAACAGAGCCCAACATTTTCCTTCGAATTTGTACCCATACCCACCCATACCCATCAGCAACGACCTATGCCCACCCATGCCCACCCATGGTATTAAAATTGCCGCCAATGTATTCAAAAATTGTGTAATGTGCATTACCCGCCTACACCAAGTCTTGGCCCACCCATGCCCACCCATGCCCAATAATATCGAACCCATGCCCACCCAAAACCCATGGGCATGGGTATGGGCACCCAATGTAGGGCTCTGTTAAGTAAGCAATCACTGAAAATTTGAAGCTTAGAAACCAGTTCCACCATATAGTTTCCAATTGTTTTCCACTCACACAAAAGTATGCGAATTTTGTTTCTATTGAACCCCCAAAGGCCGAATGACGCATTGGTTGGTCTTGTGTGGATAGGACTTAACCACAATTACAGTAGAGGCGCCTATTCCCAATCAGGACTCCATTGGCAATCTATAGAATTCGAGAATTTCGATGAGGTCAGAACCATAAGTCCCATGACTCATGTCCTGGTTTTGAATGCTAAAGTGAGGAAGAATGAACGGTTATGGCGGACTTTAGACATTGATAATATGTTCAGACCAACTTTTGGCTTCAAAAATTCATAATAATTTCAGTTTAAAGAATCAAATTATCAATTTTTTTGCAGTCCTGGTGATTTCTATCTTCCTACACGGGAAAAATTATACTCCTCAAGATTTGGCTCAGAATCTCGTCAGTGATCGGTTCTGGGCGCCTCTGCTCATTCACACATAGATGAACAAATCGACTCAAATGTCAAGTTCGTTCATTCCCAGCAGCTTGCAATGTAGCGACTTAGATTTGCAGAAGTTGCGGCGAAGGCTATCCTGTCAGAGACAACAATAGCAATGATTACTGTAGTATCTGCTGAATATATCCAGACTGTGTTGACACCCCACCAACTCACACTCCGAGCAAGCGCACTGCAGCTCACGCTTGTGATTAGTTCATCAATTAGGCACGAGTCCGTGCGAAAACATGTTCCTCACTCTCACAAAACGTGGACCTGCTTGTCAAAGCATCCAGGATTATCTAGGAATCAAAATTTGGGACCCGGCTGCCTATAAATTGATGGGCAATGCCTCACTCACATCAAACTTACTTCTCATCAACAAGCTTGCTCTCCAGCTGCGTGCATGCTTGGTTACTGATCATCAGTCGAGCCTGAGAGAGATTTGTTACAGCTTCGAGTGATCTGATTCCCTTCCCGAGTACCCTTACTTATTCGCAAAGGAAGCTGCACGAGTCCATCTGATCATCATGGCCGCATCAGTGACGACTGATCCCAGCGAGATCGTGGTACCACAGGGCCCCTTTGGGGGTCCAGGCGGAGTTGATGCTTTCTACGATGGAGTGGGCGACATTGTGCAAATCACGGTCACCTATTCCGACCTCGTCGTTTATTCCGTGCAGACCGCCTACCAGCAAGGGGCCGCAAAATTCACGACCAATCAACACGGGAAAAGCGGGCCAAGCACTTTCACGGTACGTAGTTACACCTCTACAGCTATAAACTTGCAGATACTATCAACTTTTGATTTTCCTCATCTTCATCGATCTTGCCCACGTGTCAGACTGTTCAGCTTGTGATGCCATCGTCGGGGGTGCACCTAATACCTACTTAGAGAAGACCCAGGTTCATGAAGCTAGCTGAGTACTCGGTTCAAGTTTATATTACTATACAATTATTTCCTGCTGGATCAATTAACGAAGCCAGATGCCATTTTTTTTCACAATTAGCTGATGTGAGTACAAATTTATTTGAGTAGAATGCCAACCACTGTTGCGAGTTTCCTGCTTGCGCACCGAAGTAGGTTGTATCGTGGAAGTTAGCAATCAGCTGCTAATCAACAATGCCATCAATGTGTCTCTTCCTTGACATCCGGCAATCAAATTCTAGCCTACTTTCGAAATGCAATGCGCTGGTCATTGTGTTTTTTCCAACTCACAGATCAGGGTTGCTGAATTAATCTTCTTTTTATAATGTCACGTATTAACTTTGAGCATGACATACTGTTGTGACGGTAGATTACATTGGACTTCCCCACGGAGTACCTAGTGCAAGTGCAAGGAACGAGCGCTCCTGCTTCCGGTCTGGCCTATGATGTCGTCACCTCGCTCTCCTTCGTCACCAACAAGACCACCTACGGTCCCTTTGGAGCGGTGGTCGGCCGCCAATTCCAGAGCTCCCCACAGGGCAAGGTGATGGGATTCTTTGGCAAGACTGGCAGATTACTGGACATCATCGGCATTTTCACCGACTTTTCCGATCCATACAACAACTTGTCAGCTGAGGGGCCATGGGGAGGTGCCGGAGGAGACATGTTCTACGACGGGAGAGCCGACAAGATCGTGGCAATCGATGTGGAGCACGAGTATGCCATCATCTCTCTCGACGTGAAATACGCTCAGGGCAATCATGGCTTTTTGTCCGCTAAACATGGTGGCAGCGGAACAGTCAAAGGTGTCGTTGATAAGGTAACATAACTTAGTAATCCTAAGTTGGTCATGTATGCGTGTGTAAAATTCACAGCAATCTCTTCAATGGATTTGTAGAGTAGCCTGCTTTGCTGACTATTTCATCACAGGGCAAGTTATGTGCCAAGATTATAAAGTGTGACTACATATTACATATGCAACACGGCCAAATGTTGGGCGCTTCCTGAACCTGCCTGTATGTCTAGTATTAAGTCCATATTCTTGAGCGACTCGTGCAGATTTTATTCAAATCCGACGAATACCTGGTGCAAGTGACGGGAACCCAAGGCATAGCGTACGGCACACTCACGCTGGTGACCTCGCTGACACTCATCAGCAACAAGAGAAGCTACGGGCCGTATGGCGCTGCGTCCGGAACTAGCTTCCAGACGCTCCCGAACGCCCAGGTGTTGGGATTTTACGGGCGTTGCGGTTGGATGGTGGATCAGCTTGGCGCCTTCGTGGCACGGCCCTCACTGCCAGTCTTTGCGGGCGAGGCTTGGGGAGGAGCCGGAGGCTCTGCCTTCTACGAGGGCCGTGGCGAGATCGGCCAAATCACGGTCGTGTACACGGGCCAATACATTTCCAGGCTCCAGGTCACGTACCTCCAGGGCGGCGAGAGCTTCGAGGCTCCCACACATGGCACCGCACAAGGCCAAACTGTGGTGGTAAGTGTCTACCGAATGATTAACTCAGTGCCAATTTTGCAACTAATCTAATAGCTGCTACATTTATATACAAATTGTTATATTTTGATGGTCGTCTCCTCAGTCATCTGTAGAGACCAATATTAATTATGTTGAGTCAACCAGTGTGACATGTGTAGCTGAATATAATATGTCGACATGGCTAAGTATGTTTGCAAACAAGGAATCCCGATCAAGTCATGTGCAGCCATGTCCATTTGTCGCATTTCGGGTTGGACCAACTAATAGTGTGCGATAATTTATCAATCGCCATGTGATTACCATCACGTGTGATCTGAAATTAGATAATCTGACTTATAACAGATACTTTGTTTGACATGATGATTATATATCTCTGTTTCGCTCCACATGCAGATCAAGCTGAACGCCGGTGAGTACGTGGTGCAAGTTCTGGGCACACACGGGCGAGGAGCAAATGTGGCCGACTTGATTCGATCCCTCAAGTTCATCACCAACAAGACGACCTATGGGCCTTACGGCAACACTGTGGGAGGAGCCCCTTTTGCTTCGTCCGGAGAGGGACGTGTTGTGGGCTTCTTCGGACGCTCTGGGGATCTTCTCGACCAGCTGGGTGCCATCGTGGCTCCGACCAACAACTTCCAGGCGTGATTGGCTTTATCAAGAGCCGCTACCTATCTAGGCCTGCACGATGCGGTCGAGTATTGGAGTATACATATACAAGCTAGTCAGTCTAGTCGTGACTGTGATGATCTATGATTGTATATATTATACTGCTGCACTTGTGCGCGTGGGAGGGACTTGACGAGCAATGGAATCTTCGCGGCTCTTAGATGGACAATATTAGTGAAATTACACCAGGAAAGATCAAAATCTCTTTAGATCTTCTTGGAGTGTGCATGCAAGTAAGCAAGTATATGTAAGGCTGAATTTGTGTACATTGCAGCAATGGCTTGTTCTCTTGTGTTCAAGGAAATTTAGCCAAACCTGTGAGACTTGTTGATTCTATAAAGCGATGTGTCACGGACTTCATTTTCAAACCATTTATTTTCAAACGGCACAGGCCACGAGGTGCCGCTTTGGTTTACAATGCTTGAGTGGAATATATGTAGAACTTGACACCAATATGGGGATTTCCAACACCCACAAAACCGTTGCAAAACTGTTGCAATAATGTTACAATTGTGTTGTAATCTATACCCCTAGGTACTAGTGATGAAGTCCGTGCATGTTCATGGATATATGTAGATGAAAAATGAAGGTGTTTTATATACTTTGTTGTATATTACATAAGTGACGCATGAGCTAAGAGATCTGCCACTATGCGTGTAACAAATCTCTTTCTCCATGTGATCTTTGCTTTTGCCCGAACCCTACTAGAATTCTTGGTCTCTGCATGGTTGCTACTGTCTTGCAGAATCTAAAATTCTGTCCGTAGGAGCCTAGACTGGAGCTCCATCATCAAGTGATCAAAACAATGGATGTTTTTCACAACTCCTGGAATTCGGACTGACCTTATTTAACTTACGGTAAAATGGACTTCAAAAATTGACATTGATCTCATTGCCGAGGAGCGGTTGCCAGTGACTAGATGTCAGCAGCGTCCTTTTCTCAAGGACCGGGTGTGTGCCAAAAGATATGGAGCAATTTAAGTGATTCTCGAGAGGAGTCATCCCGAGTCGAAATATGGGGAAGGAGATGTGCGGAGCCGGAATTGTGCTTCAACCCATTCGGCCCGGATTCGAGATGCTTTGGCCTTGTATATGTACAGGGGGCCCATTGAGAACTCGTTGGGATTTTTCAACCCGTTTTATATTGCGAGTGTACGCCATAGCCAGCAGCCGAATGTTGGGCTATTCAACTTGCAGTTGGAATTACAATTTGATAGCAGGACGAAGGCAAGGGATGGCTCCCAATCCGTTCGGAAATCACCAGGTTATCAAAAAGCACAGGGCTGTGTATTAAGTCCCACAACGAATAATTGATTTTTGAGCGATAGGCGTGCGTTTTGATCAATCAGATAGATGGGGTCTCATGTTTTCCCCACGTCCCGGTCTTCCAAAGCTCGGTTTCCTGGTGATCCACCTTGGCAGAGAAGATGACAAACTGTGCAAAGAGACGATAAAGAGGCTGAGGAATGGACCTGAATGTTTTCCGAGCAACTGACCAAGGTATTGTAAGCATTTTTATCTGCTGCCTGCATTCCGTGCAGAACACAGTGCTCCAGAGTAACTCTTGGATTCACACCAGCCTGCGGTTTGTTAGACTGGATATGTACAACAAACACACAAGCTGCCGCGCGCGTAAATTCCAAAACATAAACATCCACTTTCCTACCCTCAATCCACATTGTTCCTCAGATGGCTCGCACAGAGTAGTACATAGAATACCTATGAAAATCGTTCTTCTTATAGTAGTGCATTGACTGAAGTACAAAATTACAGTAAAATGTTTGCATTCATGGTTCTCCAAAATACAAACTGATCCAGCACAATGCTTGCCATCGGATTTCTGATGCACTCAAAGCTTGCCACAGCATGGCAACCACAATACATCTACTAGCTAGCTAGGACTCGGAGAAGCAGAATAATCTGAAGAAACTATGCAGTCCAAGAACAGATTTTGCAACTCTAATGTGGCCGGACGATCAGGTGTAAAGTGACGAGGTGACACTCTTGAGGAATCCAGGTCAGCATGCAAACTTGGCAATTTGAGATGACATGTCAACCTCCAAGGAACTTCAGAAAGCTTCAAAAAGCATTCGAAATTTACTGATTCTCGCCAACTAGTTCTAGGATCGCACATTAGTAAGGAATAGTGCATTAGGCAGTTAGTTGTCATTGCAGCATTTACAGTTCATTAGTCGTAGCAAGCAGAGGAAGAAGTTGCAAGCATCTTATGCAGTTGTATCTCGAGAGCAATGAACGGGGAGAACCGGCCTCTAGTTGAAACGGTTAATTTTGGGAAATAACCGATTGAAGCTCAAGGCTTCAGGAAGACTACCGATCGTTTTAACGGAAATTTACAGAATATGCCTCAGATTAAAAAAGAGAAATGGATAGATGTCAACATGTAAAACCGGTTGGACTTGGAAACACTGGGATCTCGACTGGTTATGCCCAAAATTCTCCCTGGACACTGCTCGAGAGCTCATATAAAGAATCCGTGCATTCAAATATTCAAGATATATAGGCTCTGTCCAGTATTTTTCAACAGACAATGGCTAGTGAGCATCAGCAACTGTCTCCAAGTTCCTACCTTCACAGCAGTCCAGAGCATAGCAGAGCAGGGCAGAGCTACTTCAATGATTTTGCCTAATCTTGACCGACCGCTCACTCCGAGAATGTCTTGTCACTTCCGTCGAACGATATATTCCCATTTGGAATGATCTTCCCTAGGTTCCGTGCGGCTGTGTCGTGGATTTTCTCCCTCCACTGCTTCACAAGGCCATGGTTGAGATTATTGGCGGTGAAGTGCTGGTTCAGTACATACAGCATGTCCGCTCTTGTGGCAGGTGCAATCTTGACAGCAAGTGCGTCGATCTCGTCCTCTCGGCCCCAGTCTGTGTTGCGGTTAAGGTGGATGGCGAGTGCTGCCGTGAGGCTGGAAGGGCCATGGGCATCGATGAGATCTTGGTCCTTGACTGCTCTCGCTGTGATGTGGAAATGCTTGATCCTTAGGGTAAGCCGATCCTGGCTGAGGCTGTGCGTGCACACGAAGTTGAGATGCAGGGACAATTTGGGGTCGTCAGCTTTGACCTTCACGGAATCGGTTCCGAAGGCTGGCCTCCCCTCGCAGCCAGGTGGGACAGAAATAACGAAGGGTGCCGAAATGCAATTGTCTCCATTGAAGCTGTAATTCTTCAGAAACCGAAAGTCGTCGCAGATCAGACCGTCGAAAATCGCTTCAAGGAATTCCTTCGGGTTGTTCTTTCTTGCTAAATCCTGGATGGTAACCGTCTTGTCCCCGCTAGACATCATGGCTGCACAACATGAAGGTGTTGCCAACTTAGCGGATCTCTCAACCAGGTGAGCGTCACTCAAAACAATTAGACTCGCCGACAGTTGAGGAAGACATGATGATCTATCGGATCAAGTGCCTGCCCCACATTTGAATTACATACTTGTAGCCAAGCATGGATTCTTCATCGGGGAGAAGCGGTAGCATTCGAATTAGCACGTGACTGACAGATATGAGCTGACATTACAATCTGCCCCCGGCCTACAAGTTACCACTTGGAGCGAGGTATATTTTTGGCCGCTAGAGAATCTTCTCAAAAAAGAGCTTTTAGTCACCACGTGCAACTTCGTCTACTGTGAGGCACGTCAAGGGTGAGTTTCCACGTAGGCCGATCGGCCTCCAGATTCTAGTGGGATTAAGGACAAACTCTCCCAAATGTAGATGGAATATGGCGGGGTAGGTTTTGTACTGTATGTGCCAAGTACACTAAATATGATATTTAAGGTCACCAATTCTAATTATCTTGTTCCATACTAAAGGCCGGTTTACACTATGGATCATGAAGTCGGACCATGGAAGATGGCATTTGTCAATGGTCCGAGTTCGTGGTCCGACTTCCATGGTCTGAGTTCATAAAAAATTAGTTTTCAGAGTCATGGGCCCCTCACTAGGTGTAAACCGAATGCGGACCAAGAAGAATGACCATGCACCAAAAAGTGAAGGTGCTGATTTTTTTAATACATGCCCAAAAAGGGCAATTTTGAAAAAAATTCAAGTTTGACCACTCTCTTGTCTTCTCTTGGGCTTCACTTGTCTTCACTTCTTGTTAAATGTGTCGAAGATGTGGCTTGCAAATCTTCTCACAACAATTTTTACAAAAAAAACTGAGCGATTTAATTTGTACATGTTCAATGTAATTTACATGTGACATGTACCTTGTGTTGGCACTACACTAAATAGGATATTTAGTGTTTGATTATATTTAATGTTGTTACCACCCTACCTTGCTCAACACTAAAGTTCAATTCTTTGATAATTAGTGTTAGAAGATTTCCCATTGCGGTTCTTTTGACCACCCTGATCTATAGTCACTAAACAACTACAGATTTTTCTTTTTCGTTTTTCAATTGTAATTTTAAATTTTTTGGGGCGTGTAATATACCGTTGGAAAGGTATTTTTGAGACCTTTCCAATGGTATATTACAAGCCCCAAAATTCCAAACATTGTAGTTGGTAGAGCAAAAAAACAAATCTACACTCAAATTCTTGAGTTCTAGATGTCCCACGTTGTTTGGTGAAACACCTGGGAGCCGGTATAAGGGGAAAAACAAGGTAGTGATGGCATGTCTCATGGGCTATGCTATGATTAAGGCACATAGAGGGTAGATTCACTAGAGAATTATTAAAATGGCATTTCTCTTCCATGGGCCCTTGCCTTTTCCTACCAGACCACCTCTCTTGCCTCTCTCAACGAAAAACCCGTTGGACCATGTCAGTGCATTTATTACGCTTTAAAAATTATATTTTGGGGACCTCGACCTCCGTTGTCCCTCTGCCATTTTTCCTCTAGTGTAAACCGAAGTTGTCCCAGGACAAGTTCAGCAGCCAATCAACGCTCTTACATCGCCGTGGGACAACTTCATGGTCCATAGTGTAAACCGGCCCTAAGGGCCACTTCACACGAGCCAAGAGCTGTGACCATGAAATTGTGAGAGCTCCAAAAGAAAGTGTCCAAGGCCATCCCAACACACCTCCAAAATCATGTAGTGTGGTCACGGACCCTCAAGTGCAATGTGAAGTCATATGTTACCAGGTTCTCAAGCAAGTGCTATTTCAATGAGTTTCTATTCATGCGGGTCCTCACACATGATAATATAGAATAAATCAATGGTTGTGAGCGTTCAGAGTGCCATGGTCTCCCGGTTTTGTGTTAGGCCTACCTCCAAGAGGTGGTTTTGAAAATAGTCCAAGTGACCATGCAACATGATCCATTTGGTACCATTAGAAATCCATGTAACTTTACATTAATCTTGCATTCACTTACTCCATTGGTCCCTCAAGCGTAGTGTGAAGCGAACTTGGACCAGCTTCGCCTTTTCCACCAATGAGAGTGCTTGAAGTGTAATGGTCACGGGCTCTCTGTCTCGTGCATGACGTGGCCCTAATTGTAAACCGTGTAGTGTCACCCACACTAAATGTTAACCCAACATTAGTGGTCATTCCTTGTAAATTTATTTGGGGATTATAGATCTACAATGTTGCAAATTACTGTCACTTATCAAGTGATTTTTCATCCAAATTTCAATCATCCATGACTATACTTTATGACAAGTTGCTGACAGGAGAAGGTAGGGTTTTGGCCAATGGATGAACTCATCCATCATCCATGACAATATTTGTTCACTTATTCATAAGAAGTATCATCCAAAAAGTCACCATAGTGACATAAAATGCCATATGACACTAAATATCATATGACACTAAATATCATATTTGGTGTAGCTACTCTCATCTTCTCAAATTCGGCCCCACCACTAATGTCCTCCCCCATGTTACTAAAGATGGATTCTAAACTACACTCCTTCGGTGATCGGCACTTGTTGCTTTAGTGGGCGCATGGAAGTCTAGCAGCCCATGTGCATGGCCCTCCGCATTCTAGTTGGTCACCACAAGTGGTTGGTTGGTAGCTTGTGCTTATGTACATAGTATACATAAGGGAGAGGTATTATCTTGCTCTAGCGTGTACATTTAGTAAAGGCTATTAAGGATTATGAAGCAAAGGTAAATGTACCTAAGGGGGCCCTATGGTCGAGAGAATTTTTTTGACAATAGTTGTGTTAGTTTCATCCATAATTGTTGTCATATGGTAATAGTCCTCAATGACTACCTTGCCCAATTTTTGTTAAGGTTCGCATTTGGGTTTTAGGTTTTACAAATTGGAGGCTCTTGGAGCGCTTATGGGCTCCAATGAGTTTTTTTTTCTTTGGATTGTGTCTAAGCTATTGTGCTCTTGTCTTTCTTTTTTTGATGTAATTGTTGAGTTACATGCTATGGATGGAAAAACGTTCGAGGACTTTCTCATTGGAAAGTGAAAGTGGATTTTATGAGTAAAAGAGGCCTATTAATTAATTATTTTTAATTTGTATAAGTAGTGGAGGCATTTGTCAAATTAAATTGAAAAGGTTAATATAAATACATGAGTCCATTTTCTAGCATGCCATTAGTATATATACATTTGTTTTTCTCTATAAACTTCTTGTAAATAGGGGGGTAAATTTCATAGTGACCCACGCATATCATTTAGGTTTTCAATGAACAGTCCACCATTGGGTGAGTTTCACCTCTCTTGCATTCAACGTAATAACTTGACCCTATAGTTTTGTAGTCGATTCATCTCAAATGGCTTGGACTATATTAAAACGGGGCCTTTAAAACTACACTAAATATCATATTTAGTGTCACCAATTTTAATTGTCTTGCTCAATACTAATTGTAAACTGCGGTATAGTGTCACCAACACTAAATGTTAACCCAGCAATATTTGTCAATCCTTGTAAATTTTTTGGGGGATTATAGATTTACAATGTTGCAAGTATTATCACTTACTAAGTGATTTTTCATCCAAATTTCAATCATCCATGACAATAATTTCATCACAAGGTTTGCTGAAAAGAGAAGGTAGGGTTCTGACCAATGGATGAACTCATTGATCATCCATGACAACATTTGTAAAGTTATTCATAAGAAGTGTCATCCAAAAGTTATCAAAGTGACACAAAATGTAGAGAAGCATTAGATTGCTCGTAGTCAATAGAAATATAATGGAAGAGGTGTAGAGAGTTGAGCATTAGATTGCTCGTAGTCAATAAAAATATAATGAAAGAGGCATGAGAAAGAATAAGGTTAGAATAAGGCTACCATGCTAGTCCGAAGAGGGATAAGACTTATCCCATATTGTTTGTATGAACCAATCTCGGGGAGGTGACTATTGGAATTTTAGAAACCACGTGAGATAAAAAATAGGGTCAATTTAATTCGTTGAGAGTAAAATTTATAAATTCGTTAGATCTACCATAGCAATGGAAATATGTCCCCTACATGATTATATGTAAAATAGGGTGGTGAATAATTCCTCCATTTTAGTAATCAGTAGAAAAAGATAGGGTTATAGATATTGGATCCCCCCAAAAGTGTGTAGTAGGATCAATAGAATAATTATGGGTTTGACTACTTGGATGAAGAAGTGTGTAGTTTCTGTCCAAATTTGAATGAAACGCGTCAGTATGGAGGGAAATGTTGTGGGATTTTTTTGGGGGAAGGAATGTTGTGACTTCTCAATGGCCGTTGGGTTTTGCAATGGCGCGATTTTAGGGTAAGGCTTGCTTAGGGTTTGGGTAGCACAGTGGCGCAAAGGCGGTGAAGTGTTCGGGTAGGAGGTCTTGCGTTGGTGAAGCGTGGCGGTAGGTAAGACACATTTTTTGGAGCTTTGGCTCCATAGCATTCACACATGGTGTTTCACGAGCGCCGAAGATTCGGCTTGCTCCACTCTCGTGCGGTAAGAGTCGATTTCAAACTCCAACTCCTTGATTTTCCCCTTCCACTGCCCATTTCCGTTTTTCAGACGACATGCTACTGATTTCCGACGCCCTCCTCAAGCACCGGATTGGCGATCCAACGCATACACTAAACAGTTAAATTTCTTGTCTAAGAAGTGAGTAGAAAGGATAGAGTTTAGCGGTTGATGGGTTTTCTCGTGTCTTTTGTTAGTGTTAGCTGGGGTCCAGCAATTGAGCATAATATGCATCATATCTTAAAATGCTCGTAGTTGAACTCTGAAATCACAAGTGGGATGTCTTGCAGAATGACGACAATGGACCACTTACTCCTGTTCAGATTTCTCCTAAAGATCCTGATGCACCTGGATCTGCAGACCCTCATGGCAAAAAAAGTGGTGAAGTAAGTTAACTCTGTCAAAAGCTGGACAAGAGAAAGAAATATCCCTTGGGAGCATCAGCATATCAGTCCTCAAAAGTCCTGAGTGGACAGATGTTCCCATTAAGATCATTCCACCCATCAAGACTAGTGTCTCTCTCACTGAAGATGCCAAAAAGAGGTCTGAGGAAGGGAAGGACATTGGGTCTGTATTGTCTTGCCAATCTCAGAGTTCTGGCGGAGATAACGAATGGTTGCAAACAAGTGCAGAGCAAGAGTTTGCATCACAAGAGTCATTTGTATTGTACGAGAAAGTGATGCAGAAGTCCCACTTGATGAAATCAAAAAGCATCCTGTAGGCCATGTGAGTGTTGAAGAGGCTTCCTCACAAGAAGTGGACACAAAATCTATGCATGTGGCTCCAAATGCAAGTGAAGAGGAACTTCCAATCCTTACTAACACTAAATTCAAACATGTAACTTCCACATATTACCATAGTTGATATTTAGTGTTACTTACTTTCATAGAGTTATTGATATTTAGTGTATGCATTCGTATTTAGTGTATCAAACACTAAATATCCTATTTAGTGTAGTTACAGAAGAACCTGTTGAGTTTGAGAAATAACCGATTGAAGTTCAAGACTTGAGGCAACTTACCAATCCTTTTAGAAGAATTTGTGGAATATACCTCCAATTAATAAAGAAAAACCGAAAGATGTCAACATGTAACCAATTGGACTTGGAAACACTAAGATCTCATCCGACATTGAATGCCGGTTGTCTCTTGGATACCTAAAGGGAGCAAAGTGCATTCTCTTTGGATGAAATAACTATGCATAATTATACTTTTTGCAAAAAGGAAACAACAACATCTAGTTTTATCACAACTATTTTGCTACCTCTAGGACCACACTTGGAGGAATATGGAGACAAACGCCACTATCAAACATCCTATAGTAATTGCCTACATTAAGTACATATATATATAAATAAAATTTGTATGGTAGTTGATGGGATTGTAAGACCTCCATGATGTTGCATTGTTGCAAATGTGCGCTTCACAACTTTTGTTTTCATAGTACCTAGTCAAATTACTTTTCTCTTGGTTGCAATGTTTATTTGATTTGGTTCATGAGGTTAAGCAAGTTAGTCTTACTTAATTAGCTTGATTCACACGGCTAGTTTCATAACCTATTGCCATTTGTGATGATTATTATCATTTGTCGCCCATCCCCCCAAAAAACACACACACACACACATTTGCAACTATCACTAAATTAAACTACAAGTACTAGACATGTGTCAAGCCTATCTACTAACGTAAGCAATAAAGCCTATCCATGTGAGACCTATGGTGGTAACCCGGGTTCCCACCATAACCCGGGTGTGCGCAGATTACAATAGCTACCTCAAAATTGGTCCAAATCAAAAGAAAAGGGGCTCAGATTGTGGGGCTCGTCAAGTTCTATTCGCCCTCAGAACGACAACAATTTTTGAGACTTCGGTTTTTGAGACTCCACCGTACTGGAAGAGGCTGAGCTTTGACCGTTGCGACATTGCTATCAAACACAAGCACGGGGGGGGGTCACTTAGTGCATTTTAAAAACGATGTGCGGCATAATATAGGGAGGATTAAATTCGTTTGACATAAAATTTATAAAAATATTCCAAATAATGAAGGGTCCATTAAAAGTAGACAATCCCATTACAAGTAAGATAGATAGGTATAAAATATGGGCCATTACTTTTTTGTAAAAATAATATAGGGGCCGAAAATAAGGATCCTAGGATGTATGTTTAGTAGAATCAATTTTGTACGCATGCCTCACGAGGGATGAATGAAAAATGACTCATCATTTACCCAAAAATGGATGAAATTGTCAGCCTAATCCTAACTCTCTTCCCGACACCTCATGATGGCTTCTCTCCCTTCTCTTGGTGGCCTCTCATTTTTCATTTTCCTTCGGTGACTTCTCTACTCCGACATCGTCATCTCCAACAAGTATGTTCATTTCCACCACCGCTTCTTCATAGCACATGTTTTATTCAATGCTGGAGTCTTTGTGATTTGCATGTTGCCCCTGCCATATTTGCCCAACTGTTCAATTTTCTTTATTTTGCGATTTTTTTGCGAGATCATTGTGACATTGCCTTCAATCCAACTTCCATCTTTGATCACTCCAGGCTCTCTCTCATTGTGCAATGGGAAACAATTTGAGGTACTAAGGTAGGCGGTTGACCTCCTTGCCCGAACGGAGGAATCAGGGAGGAGAAATCCTAACAATCCCCACATCGAAATAATATTGCAATATTATAGAAAACATCCAGGCTGTAACAAATTTAAGTATGATTATACGGATAGCAAATGGATTGATGTAGATTGCATTATATCTACTGTAACTATGAGCTATAATTCTACAAATGAAGTGTACACTCTAGATAGGAATGATTCAGAGCAACTGTCCAAGTTTGTGACAAAATGAACTATATAGGGTTCATGACCAAGCTTGGTGTGTTTCACACTATGTAAGTCCCGGGGGGTGCACTCCATTGTCAGATTGAACAGCATGTGCGATAAAAAAAAATCTACTTTTTACATAAAGCATCACCAAAATGGGTCAAAATTTTATCAAATTTTTTCCATGAGTAGATATATACAGTATCTATTACATAGTAGAAAATGCTAACCAAATTTGATGATTTGTGTTTTTTTTATAAAACATACCGTTTCTAATTAGAATGACGCAGAATTGAACTAAAAATTTACTAAAAAATGAAGATGATTAAAATTTTCAAAAATATATACAAAAGATATTACCAATGGTTATTTACATGTAGAAAAAATATCATAATTTTAAAAATTAACTATGGCATATAATATAGGGTAGCAAACTTTTATCGCACGTGGTTATGAAATGTAAGGGGGTGTGATTGCCCCGAGATGTAAGTATTATACACTATGGTTTTGGTCTTCACTAGTATGTAAATTGACTTTGAATGAAGGATTTTTAAGGAGCGGGTGTTGTGTTTGTGAACACACACTCATTCTTGTTGTGTTTCCATCCTAAGCCTTCTTGTTATTTTTCTACTTTAAGTTTTTTGTACTTAGTTTTTGCAATGGTATCTATTCTTTATACCTTTTTGTTGCCATGCTTTTTCCCACCACTTTTGCAATGTATACGCTTTTAAATTATTATTTTTTAGTTAAAAGGAATGTAGACTACAAAAAATTGCAATGACATGGGCATTATAATTTATAAGTAATGGTAGGGTGCAAAAAAATAGGCCATTTTAGAAAATTAAGTAATTATAGGGAGCTTTTAATTTGTGCCTTGGAGGTAAATAGCCCCTAAACAAATACCCCTCCGCCGCACGTGATGCACAAAAATCCTACAGAGTGACCCCCCCGTGAACACAAGAGCAAACACACACACACAAACCCCAAAAGACACAATGATGAACCATGTCCCATGTCCATGTTGTTGAGACTGCATTATTCGCAAAGTGCAAACCAAATGTTGGTCCTATTTTGGGCACCCTCCAAGAATTTTAACACTATTATTTTAATAGTGTTCACGCACTTTTTCAATTTAGTAACCCACCCTCCTAAAAATTAATTAATTAATTTCTTTTATGCACTTTATAAATTCGGTAACCCGGGTTACTGCCATAGGTCTCATGTCTCATGGCTCACCTCATGTTCAGGGATAGGCAAACAAGCTCTACTTACTTCATGTCGAATATTTTGTGATCTTCACTCCATAATTCTCAATATGCGACCTTTTATATGATAAAATTTAAAAGATATGGGGTACCCATTTGATATTGAAAGAAAAGGAAAAAAAATGCAAAAGAAGGTGTGGAAGCTCTTGGAAAATGATTCTTGTGTTTGACAAGGATCAACTATAATGTCAATTGTTTAACAATGCATTGTTGTGTTGTAACAATTCAAGTTTGACCTTTCTTCTAGGCGAGTCCCCTCTGTGTATATATACAGAGGAGTTTGAATTGGTCTTGGACCCTAGTATGAACCCACCTTGAAAGTGCCCACAATGGGACCGCACACTTTGAAGTTACTAAACTCTTAAGTCTAACAATGTTCAAATAATCCGAAGTGTTAAGGGTGGATTTATGTTAGGGCATGGACTTAGATGGAACTCTTCCATCTATCAAAATTCAAATAATTTGAAGTGTTAAGAGCGGATTCATGTTAGGGCATGGAATTTAACTCAAGCGTTAGGGGTGGGTTTACATTAGGGTCCGGGTCCAAGAAACTTGAGGTCCCAAATCTCCCCTTAATGGACCTTGCTTTGGGAATCAATATTGGACCCAAGCTTGAGGTTTGGTTTCTCAAATTGAATGAAGTATTTTCTTGAGTCGAGATCGCCAAGATTTGGCAGGATAGCGATGCCACAATAGCACTAGTTCATTCTTTTAACACGTTAGACATCATGAGCATTATTGAAGTGGAGATTCATGTGGTCTTTAAGTAGTCATATTGGCCTCCCCTAATTGTGTTGATTATTGAACCTAGAATAGTTAACAATGTTTTGAGCACTTATCCAATCTCTTTTAAACACATGTCTTTTTTGGTGTTCATTCTAAGATCCACACCTAACCACATACCACTTGAATATACATGTCCATATTATTGTTGTGTTGTAATTAGGCATGTTTACATTGAATTGATGAGATGACCTTGAGTAACACGTGAATACCAAGCATGCACAAGATCACCCACAACCCGCACACTCTACTTACTTGAAAGAGAATATGAAATCCATGTTCATACCACCATCAAAAGTTTCCCCATAAAATAGTTAGCAATAGAACTTGCATGGCTACAATCCGCAGGGTACACACTCCTCTCCTAGGACTAGAAACAACCCACTAGAAAATATCTCAACAAACTACACATGTACAACATCACCACCATAACCCAAATCCAAAACCCACGCACTCACCAAATTTTATCTCCCAAAGAATTTAAACAAAAATTTAAACTTGCCCCTAAACTAATCAAAGAAGCCCTAGCACAAGCCCAAATATTATTCCCACATAACCCACCCACAACTCACAACCCTCCCCCTCAACATACACCGAGACACACCCCATCCATAAACACCAATAACCAAGTGGACGCCACACGTGGAAAACAAATACAAACCATTATAAACACCAAAACTACAACATATAAAGACAAATGGGGAGCAAAATCCATAAAACAATACTACCTTTGCCAATGGAACACCCTCCCAACCAACACGACAAAATGGGTTGAAGCCTCAATACTCCTCCACCATGACAATATCGCCCTTGACCACAATATATTCATACTTCACAAATTCTTACAAAATCAACATAAAGCCAACACCCTCACCACATACAACTCATGCATAAACTTTTTACAATCTAGGGATCAAAGATTCATGCGCCCACCCATAGCAACCCCAAATCTCACACTCATCACCAAGGAATGCAACCCTGATAAAGATATCATCGCCACCAAACCCACCATACAAATACAAGGGACGGAAACCAATATGTACGACCAAACGGGAGCATATGTCCTAACTATGCCACTCACAAGACTGCAATGGCTATGAGAAAGATATAACCAAATTCAAACACACCCTATGATCCATTTCTTAAACCCCCCCACCACAAGATTTTGCCACCGAAATATTATGGCTAACCCAAAGATATGTTACAATCCTTCCAAAAAGAAAACCCAAAAAACATAACCCAAACAACAACCACCAAACCCTCCACTCCTCCACTCCTCCACCCTCCAAGCCCTAATAAATACATACCATATTACACACTCATACTATTCCTCTCCCCTCACATGTCCAATCCCACTCACCCAATATAACTCCCCACACAACCGAGACATAAAATTCGGTTCGACATGCCTCGCGCACTCATCAAAATGGATAGGCAAGGGCTTAGCTCATCCCCCCGACCTCAAAACTGCCATCACAATCCACTGGGCCCACATGGCAACCCAAGAAAATCACAACACCATGACCATCATCATAATCAACCATAAAGAAAACCCCCTCCCCATCACCCACGCATAAATACACACAATTGCAACCATCCTACCTAACACCATACAATACAACCCCACGTCAGAATGGCCAAAATATCTACACCAATTAGAGAACCAATACACCACCATACTAAAAATACACAATCAGAATCCACTAAGTAACACACACATTCCCCACACAATCACAACCAACATACTTGAGCTATATAATTTTAAAACAAAACTCGATCACACGAAGACCCCCCCTTAAGAGAAAAGTGAAATATTCACATGCATGGCATATAGCCCCAAATGACAACCACTCGGAAAACAACCGCCCAACACAACCCTTACCAACAGAATTCTACAATACCCACCCCCTCAAATTCAATCCCCAACAATGCATATACACTGATGGATCATTTATCCCACCGGACGAAAATGGCATAGGCAACATAGTTGGATCGGGAATATACTGCTCCGCCAACAACTTACGGATTGCGGTCCCAGGCCTACAAAACATCCTCAAAGCCGAACTGAATGCCATCCTAATAGCCATCCAAGGTACACAACACCATACACAAGACACATATATCTTTACAGATAGCCTCAATAGTATATACCTATTACACAACCACATACGACACCCATCGTCCCAACATAACAACCCGGATAAACTACTCATTGTTGCTAGAGTCAACCACATAACCTGGTCCACACACAAAATCACAATTCAAAAAGTTAGAGCACATACATGCATAATATGCAATGAAATAGCGGATCAACTTGCAAATGATGGAGCCCTCCTAAACAAACCCACCAATACACCCATGATACATACGGCCCACACTACACCATACTGGCTCAATGGGGTCCCAACAGGTACCCACACGGGCGCTATACGCAACCTACAAACATACATCAACAAACAACATAGGAACCAAGAACTAAGACTAGCTCAATCTAAATTTACATACATAGATAAATGGACATCCAACGAGCACATCAACCATAAACTCTCCAACCAATTTTGGAAAGCCCCGGAATCACATACGCCCAAATTACACAAACCCTAAAACTCCGATATGCTCAATATATGGGTAACTATCATAAAAATATCTTCTGGCCTAACTTATTCCCCAACCCCAATTGCACACTATATATGTTCCAACAATACCATAGATACATGGCCACACTTACTCTCTACATGCTCAAACCCCCACATTAAGGGCCTGCGTATAGCACGCCATAATAAAGCAGTCCATCAAATCGTACACACACTACAATCAAGTAAACATACAAGATTCTATACCCTTATAAATGCAGGCAACCAAAACTCTAGACCACAAGACAACACAGTCCCACCATGGCTACTCCAATGTACATGTCCCACCACACCATGCACATGCTTAGCTAAACTCAGACCAGACATACTATGCGTACTAGGCGCCCCCATCGAAAGCCAACCCCCCCTAACGCCAACCCCACCAAATGTCATACAATTCATTGAATTTACATACTGCCACAACAAATTCCCAAATACAACACATAGCGAAAAAACCTCGAAATACAACCCACTCATCCAATCACTCAGAATAGTTGGATGGCAAGTCAACCCTCTCATCACTATCATAGCCGGCGTTAGAGGGGCTATTCACGAACAACCAATTAAAGATTTAGAAAAACTCAAAATACCTAAAAGTGAAATCAAATCACTTATGAAACACCTACACCAAATTGCCATTAAATACCTCGCATACCTGATATTAAACAAAAGAAAATTAGACAACAAACAACCCCCAGTCGATCCCCCCTAGAGGCTAGGGATAACGCTTCTCTGAAAACTAAAGGAGCCCATCTTCCGAGAGGAAGGAAGTACCCTTACGGTGACGCTTGGTCAAACATGATCACGGTATAGAGGAACGGGCTCCCATTCACGTTGGTGTAAAGAAAAACCCCGACGTTATGGTATCCTAGCCTATGACCGAGAGCTACACATTGGTGAATTTTCACAATGACCTCTTCTATGGTAATGAACGATTTAAAAATTTTCATGCAAGGTAAAATGAAATATTTGTCTATTTCAAAAATTTGGAAATTTGGAAATTAATTTTGAATTAAATATGATTTTTTAAAGATGTTCCCTAGGGTATCTTATGATAGACCTAAAGAAGTTTGACGTCAATGCTAATACAAACTTATGAGCATTCTATAATTATCCACAAGCAAGTAAGAGGTTGTAAGAAATCCAACATATAAGAATCGTAGACTGACTTTGACCTTACTATGTCAAGAGACATCCTAAACGAACAACTAATCTCATCCAACACGTTGTGGCAAGGTCTCATGTGCCTTGAACCGAGACCTATGGGCCTCCTCCTCCTTCCTCCTCCTTCCCCCTCTCTCTCCTCCCCTCTCTCTCTCTCCCTCCACGTCATTAAATGCATTAATGTGAGGTTAGTTGAGCTAGGGACATGTCATCCACCTAGGGAACATTATTTCTAATTTGTTCCCTAGAGCTCGGTTTAAGGTCACATATCGGTAATAGGCTAGGATACCATACTTTTATTTTATTTTATAACATGTGAAACACTTCAAACCTTGGACAACTAACCAACTAGTTCAACTATTAGTTAACTAGTTGCCTTTTGTAACTATAGTTGGTTGCAATTTGACTTACCAAAAAATGTAGTTAACTATAGTTGTTTTTAATTTGGTCTGCAAAATTTATAGTTAACTATAGTTATATGTAGTTAACTAAACATCTAGTTAACTAAAGTTGAGCGCGGCATGTCCACGGAATTATGTTGTAGTGTGTTAGTGTCACTACACTAAATACGAACACATACACTAAATACCAATAACCCTATGAAAGCAAGTAACATTAAATGTAAACTCAAACACTAAATATCAACTATGGTAATATGTGAAAGTTTACATGTTTGAATTTAGTGTTAGCAAGGATATGAGAAAAAAACAATGATAAAAGAAGAATTCCAACAAATCTGCAAATATCTCTTGACACTAATTGTCAAAAATTTGAAAATTAGTGTTGAGCAGGGTAGGGTGGTAACAACATTAAATATAATGAAACACTAAATATCTTATTTAGTGTAGTGTGTTATTTGTATTGGTGGTGTGTATATGGAGGTCATTCCGGAGCCCAACACTGTGAGTGATCGTATAAAGGTGTTTCTTGATGATTGTCAATGGCCCAAGCATATTAAAATCCCTCAACTGAAGCAAATCAAGAGGCGAACTTCTTTGAATATATAATAGTGCTTGGAAATTTCCTAGTTAACTATAGTTGTTCTTGAATTTGGTCTTAAATTTTTCGAGTTAACTTTAGTTGTTCTTCAAATTGGTTTGAAATTTTTCTGGTTAACTATAGTTGTTCCCTAAAATGTATTGAAAAAAATCTAGTTAACTATAGTTATTTTGGCAGTTGTCCAAGGTCTGAAACACTTGGAGCCAAAAATCTACGTTTTGTGTAGATTCACTGCTGGGACCTGAAATCTTGAAGCCGTGGTACATCCACAGCGAAAGGTAGCCATGGAAAGACGAGAGAGAGGGGGAGAGAGAGAGAAGACTCGAGACTGCCGACAGTCGGTAATCGAAGGAAAGAAGCGCAAGCAACCTCGACCGACCATGGAGTCACGAAATTTTTAAATCTTTTCAATCGGCGCAATGCGGCCCGCCTCCAACGATACTATCGATTCACACTCATAGAATCGGCCAACAATAATCAATAAACTCAACATTCACAGCGACTCAGCCATCAGTCTTCCTCGCCAAGGGTGCATGCAGCAGGAGGGTGTGGGGTCCAAAGTTAATTAAGAGGGATCGCATCCGAGGAGTAATTCGGTGGCAGTATTTGTGTTTGGATTTGGATTCTCTGTCTGAAGAGGCTTTTGGTGTAGTATTGAATTTGAAATATCTGATTTTTTTTTTTGGGTGAGAGAACGAGCGAGAAAAGGCACGTGAAGGAAGTTTGAGTGGGGGGAGGAAGGATCCATGTGTATGGATGGGAGTTGGTGAATTGGGATGTTTGTTTGAGTTTTTGAGGTTTGCAGGTTTGGGGTTGTGGTAGGAGAAAGACATTGAGATAGTGAGTGGAGAAGTAAGTGTGGTGTTGGGGTATGACACTTTAGGGTGCGAGGGTTTTAGGGATGGAAGTGATGGGAGGATGTCAGGTTATGTGGTTGGGCATCAATTCACTTGTGTGGTAGTTTAGTTTTTCGTTCTTCCTGTTTTGAGGAGGAAGTGAGGTAAGGGGAAGGGAGAAATGTCGAGTTGAGTGCGTTGCTGTCGAAGAGTGAAGATGGCAGGAGAGTCGAGTGTAGTGAATTGACAAGTTTGCGGGGGTTTTGTTATTTTGTTTGGTTTTATTGAAGGTTGGTAGAGTTGGTGAATTGGTGTGTGTGTGTGTGTGTGTGTTCAAACTTGTTGTGTGTTTGGGGGTTTGGGGTCGTGGTAGGAACCCAACAACTTAGGTCTTTGGTACATGGATCATATGACAATGATGCTGGTGTGGGAGGAATGGTTCGACATAGCCTGAGCTTTGGAAAGGAGATTTATCGACATAGCCTGCATATTTGGGAAGAAGATTAGTCGACATAGCCTGCGTTTTGGGAAGGAGGGTTGTGAAGAAGATCTGTCGACAGAGCCTGAGCTTTGAAAAGGAGATTTTACGACATAGCCTGCGGTTTTGGGAAGGAGAATTGTGGGGGAGAGAAAGAGGAGTTAAAGAATTAGGAATTGAGCATTCTGAGTGTGTTGTTGTTTGTTGCTGGAGGAGGATTGATTATAGTAAGTTGCGGCTTTTGAGTCTCTCTCCAAATTGAGAGATGATGATGATGTTGAAGGGGAAGAGAAGGATGCGCACTGTGGATGGTGAGGAGGCGGAGACCATCATATGCTCGGGCGTGGCAGCTCTGAGGTTGGATGTGCAGTTGAATACGAGCAATACTTTCAATGAGACAAGAAGGAGCATGATGGATCGAGAGGAGCGGGTGCAGACAGAGTTTGCAATCTGGGTGCAATCACATCCGGAGGCAGAGACTCAATTTGGAGGGCAATCATTCGGACCGCAATTCAACCATCCACCATCGCTTGTCTTCGGTGACGGACAGTCCGATGTCAAGGTGGGGTTGGGCGATTTGACATGGCTGATTGATTTGCCATCTTCCTACGGAGGGATAGCACCAAAGAAATTCCGTAGAGCGAAACAAACACAGGTTAATCCACTGCTTGCCACAGAAACCGACCCAAGGTTAACCTCATTCCAAGTGCAGGTTGCAGGTCCTCGCAATGTGGATTTCACAAGTTTGAATGTCTCCCCATCACATCCACATGTGGAGCACATCTTGGTAGAATTGCTTGGAGTTGATGCCTCGACCAACCAAGCCCACCAATTGGAAGCCCCACTTGCAGATTGCATGTGGGGAGTGGTTGGTGCGGATGACTTGCCCCAGTTGTTGGACTGCTTGCTTCTGTTTTCCAGGCATTTTCGCAAGCACGAGCTTGCAGTCCGTGACTTGCAAGAAAGCTGGAGCTATGGCGAGCAGCGAGTTCATGTGGATCCTGACCAAAGGGTGTGGGATGAATATGTGGCTAGCACATTAACAGCAGCTGTGGTCATCCACAAACGTTACAATATGAGGGTTGCAAGAGGGGAGGAGATGGCCATGGCCGAAGAAGCCAGAGAATCGAATTTCCTGCTGCGGTTCATTCATGGAGTGGAAACTGTAAGCGTGATATGTGATGTGGCGAGGCAGGCAGTTCTTGAAGCGGGGAAAGCTGTTGCATTCATGTTGTGTGAAATTTTCAAAGAGTATGAGATGGTGGGCCAGCTCAGTGTGATGATGATGGATGTTGTCCACCTTGAAGAAGAATGTGAGTCAAGCTGCTCCTCCCCCCGAGATTTTTCGCAGCATGGAGATGATTCTGGGTTTGAGTTTGTGGAGTTCAAAGACAAGGAGGAGAGTTCTTCTGATGATTGGGAGGTTCTTGAAATGCGAGATGGCATTCTGGACATCGCCAAGCTTAATCTGGAGGATGAGATCAATTCGTCATCACAAGTGGAGTCCAACGAAATTCATTCTCAGATGCATATACCTGTGGCTGAATCAAGCCAAGAAGGCAGAGAGAATTCAGAGGTAAGACTCTTGATATTCTTGAATGCTGAAACCTGGAAGAATTGGAAGCATGTTATCAAGAATTGTCTATTTATGATGTAGGAAAGGCAGCTACTTCGTCAATCTTGAATTGCTTGTTAATGTGAAATCAATAGTTACACTTGTGGTAATTGTGGTAATTCAGAGGTAAGACTCTTGGTATTCCTGAATGCTGCGCAGAAACCTGGAAGAATGGGAAGTATGTCATCGAGAATTGTCTGTTTATGATGTAGGCATGGCAGCTACTTCATCAATCTTGACTTGCATTTTAATGTGAAATCAGTGCTTACACTTGTAGTCATTGGTGTGCTTTGAAACAGGAGGCAGGGGAGTCGACGAAGATTGACTCAGCAACTGGGCTGCTACAATCTGTTGAATCTTCAGAGCCAGAACTCTACCGTTGGTGGGGACACTTGGACTGGGGCCTCCTACAAAAGGCGATCCACAGCGGTGATGTGTTACAATGGTGTTCTGTAACACTGCGACAAGTGAAGGAGAGTGGGTAAGTAGCTCTACTGCGACATGCATCAAGTTCGAAAAGCTGTGTATTTTTTAAATTCTCAATCCCTTCATCTCAATGCTGACTCCTAAACCTTTTTCCTACTTTTCCACCTGACAATAATACCTTCAAGTTGCAATGAATGTCTAATTCTGCATGGCACGAATGATGTGATGTGAAAATGTTCGATTAATTTCTCTCATTCTGCAGGATTTTCTCAGTTTCTGAATCCCTTGAATACCAACCTTACTTTTCCACCTGAAAATGATATTTTCCAGTTATAACAAGTTTCCAATTCTGCATGGCATGAGTGATGTGATGGGAAACTAGTTTGATGAAACTCTCTCATTCTGCATGAATTTCCTCATTTTCTGAATCCCTAAGCCCTAACCTGCTTTTCCACTTGACAATGATACCTTCTAATTGCAATGAGTTTCTAATTCTGCATGGGATGAGCGATGTGATGGAATGTATTTGAGGGATTTCTCTCATTCTACATGACTTCCTCATTTTCTGGATCCCCAAACCCTAATCCTGCCTTTCCACTTGGCAATGATACCTTCCGGTTGCAACCAGTTTACTAATTCTGCATGGCACAAGTGATGTGATGTGAAACTATCTGATGAATTTCTCTCATTCTGCATTAATTCCTCAGTTTCTGAATCCCTAAAATGCTACTTTTCCACTCAATGGGAAACTCTTCGATGAATTTCTCTCATTCTGAATCCCTGAGCCCTCAGCCTACTCTTCCACTTGACAAAGATGCCTCCCAGTTGCAATGTGATTTTGCATGGCATGAGCAATGTGATGCGTTGTTTTGCAAAACCATTTGATAATTTAACTCCAGATTTACTTTGTGGGGGTGTTGGAACAGGTGCTGTGTTGTGTGCACACTTGAAGTGGGCGAGTTCATTGAAAATGATGAGTCGGCATGTTTGATAGGGCTCCTCCCTCACACACCCCTGCACATTGAGATTCACCTCAACACAGAGTCCAAATTCCCCCTGGTGCGTGGAGTGACGGCGTTTCAGGAGGTTCTGGGTGCGGTGCAACCACCTGTCCCTGTGAAATTTGGTCTCAGGTGCTACATACCTCATCTTGTGAACCACTACTTTGCAAACAACATCCAAAGAAGTACTTCAAGAAGATGGCCAGCATGCCCACATGAGGATTTCGTAGGCCTTATGAAGCACTTGGTTGCATGCTTGTCTCAACTCCGCACCATTTGCTGCAGCTGTTTAAGATCGTTAAACCAAACATCATCACAAGGTGTGCACATAGGTTTGTGCAATGCACCATCTTGTAGGTTTACCTTGGGGTTGTGGACGCAGGTTTCCCCACCCGTATGTTTCAATTACCTCGCCTACAAGACATGGATCACTGCAAAATACGGTCCGCGAGAATGCCCAAATCATGCAGAAATTCGCCAAGCGCTGCACATGGTGCACAATTTCGACAAGTCGATGAGCAGCAACCCGAGCTTTGATGAGTTTGTTCACTTGCTTGTCCGCTTCCTGCTGACACGAGAGGGTCGGCTGACGCCTTTGGTTCAAATTCTGAGCGACGACAGATGGACTGTGTGTGCACCTCTTAATCGGGTGCGATTTGTGGAACCAGAAGGGTATGGGGCGTGTTTGTGGCCTGGAATTGGAGGAGCTGTGCACCTCGGTCTTCACCGTTTTGACCAGACCACAAGTTGCTTGAATCCCTTGGAACTCGCTGACCAAAGAGCCTACAACCCATACGGTTATGGTTACGTATCTTTCCCCCCGCCTTCCAGTTCATTTGAGAGGATGTCCACAACATTCACACAGCCCTTCAAAACGCACATGATCCCTCCTTCACATGCAGGCTCCTGTGTCGATGTTCCTTCAGATAGCTTGGATGTTATTCAATGGCAGTTCTAAAGTGGATACTCACCTCGAGCTCAACAATGCTGTGACTCTTCACAAATGATGAACGATCCTCCTGTACGTATAGGTTTGAAAGTATCGTCCCTTTCTCCATAGTAATGAGCGATTTGTATATAAAAGGTCAGGTGGACAGTGAAGAAACTTCTGTCCACACTGAAATCCCACAATAGGATTTTTGCTGATACATAATAAGGTCCGAGAGAGTTCTTGCAAGAGAGATGCACATGCAGGTGAGGTAAGGGCTGATTAAAGACCAATTTTTTCCAGAAATTTCAGCTTCATATTGTAATTTTGAAATGCTCAAGATCTTGCTCAGATGACACACATTCGTCCATATTCCATAATAGTGAGCAATTTGTTAAAAAGGGTTAATCTGGACAGTATAAAAGCTCTCATCCACACTGAAATCCCACGATTAGGGTTTGCACCAAAACTTAAGGTCAGAGAGAGCAAGTTAGTGTAAAGGATTTAGGGTTTGTACTGAAACATGAGGTCAGAGGGATGCATGTTAGGAAAGGGCTGAGCACTCTGAGGGCAAATTTTTTCTGAATTTTCAGCTCCATATTGTAATTATGAAATGCTCTCAGATGGCACACATTCGGCCTTTCTCCATTGTAGTGAGTGATATGTATAAAAAAGTTCAGCTGGACAGAGGAGCTTTTGTCCACACTGAAACCCTACAATAGAAGCATATTCTTCAATGGGATTACAAAGTTTCTTTTTGAAGTCAATTTTCAAAATTTACAATTAAGGTTCATAGAATCTATATTACTTGTCAGAATATTTTCACCATTATAGATGACATGTTTCAGTTCTATGTTAGAACTATTGATAATAAAGTTTTTCCTTTCATCTTGTACCTATTTCTACTAAATGAATTCTAATCCCTCCGAGTCAAATAGCTATGTCAATCTGGACTTGAGATGGTGTTATTTTACACTAAATGCTTTCATGGTGGCATGTTCTTTTAATTCAAATGTCACATGGAGTTTTCATACTGTTGTTCATCAATTCCTGTCCAAGCTTTTTCCTCTACTATAGATAATCTTGTTTTTCAGCATAATGTTTTTTCATCTCCCAGATTCTCACTAAGTGATAACATATCATTCTGTCTGCCACCAACAACACATTTGCCAAGATTCATAGACTCACTATCAGTTCCCTAATATATGGATCTCACACCTGGTTTGTCAACATCATATTCACATATAATGCTGTTAGCACTTAAACATCGAGAAAGCTTTGATGACATGGCTTCGGAGCCAAGAAAAATGAAATTCTGACGTCTATAACTTCATATGTAGTCAATTCTACCTTGATTGTTGGTTCAGGTTTGGGGTCAATCACCTATAAGGGAGTTATTTCCATGTGCTGTCTAAGTTGATGTGCAAAAACCACTAAATGACAAAAATCTCACCCATTTCCACATGGAAGTGTGCATTGATTGTAATATGAAAGATGAAAATTGGTGGCCGGCACAAATCTAGGGAGAAGTTGATGTTTAGGGAAGGGGAGTTGACTGCCTCTTTATTTCCGAACCGGAAAACTAACTTTGATTTGAGCTAAACAAAGTCTATTTGCAAAAACATGTTTGAGATTGTATTATTTAATAGTAAATGCTTCTATCGTAGCATATTTTCTAAATCAAACCTCATTTGAATATGGTTGGATTTGTTTTCATCTTTAAAGTTTCAAAACATGTAATCGTACCTATTCCAAGCACTTTTAGCAATTTAAGTACTTAGTGATATGGTGTATATGTCAATTATCTCATTGGAGAAGCCTTTCAAAGTGGATTTGGAAGCCATGCAACTCAAAGAGTTGAACCATGTCTCATTCTCTTACATAATTTCTAAGTTGAATTATTCTAAACTCAAGAGCATCCATTTGTGCTACCCATCTTGGCCATGCTCAACCTTTTGCACAGGATAACATGCTTCTTGATTGATTTATTATAACCTTGCCTAAAACCTCATGATTGTGAGAATGTGTGACCATTAGTGACATGCCTGACTTGCTTAAAATGTCTTATATGGGTTTGAATTGCAAATATGCATCTCCATTCATCAAGAAGTCCTTATTAGCAATGAATTATATAATGAAGTTGTGTTTCAAGGCTCATATTGAAGTGACTTTTGTACAGTACCCACCAACAAGTTTACGTTCAAATTTTCGAACTCCAAGTGCCAGTGAAAAAAAGGTGCAACTTTGAAAAATCATATCTCCCAATTTACAACTCCAAACTTCACGAAATTGCCACATGTTTGTTTAGAAACAAGTTAACTACATTCTAGGTGTCATTAGTATGCAAATTTGAGCCATGTGTCTAAGAAAAATTAGATTGCATTAATTGCACTCCAAGTTGTGTTGTAGCTCCTACACCGTGAAGACAACATCCATTCTTCTTGAGCCAACACACTTCAGATTTTTGCGAGTTTGAGCTTCATATATGGATCTCCAACAACCTTTCAACAAAAAACATACTTCGTTCAAGCAATGTGGTAGCTTGTGGATGCATTGTGTGAGTGTTTTTGGTGAGTAGTTGCAATTCTAGTGGTTTTGTTTCTTGAGCTTACAACTTTGCACAAATAGTAGAATTGGAAAAATTCATTGCTTCTTTAGGATTTTGGTGGGCATAACATCAACTGGAAGAAAAGAATTCACTCAAATTTGTAAGTGCTGATGCTTCGCAAACTCTCCCGACTTAAACCCCATTGAAAACCTATGGAAGATTGTGAAAGATACTATCCAAAAGGAAGAGCTACCACAAAACAAAGAAGAATTAGTCAACACCATTCAAAGGGCATGGGAAGACGTGTCTTTAGAGATGATTGAAGTTCTCCTTGCTAGCATGCCTCACCGTATGAAGGCTGTAATCAAAGCTAATGGTGGTAGCACTAGATGGTAGACAGTTGGTCAAAAAATGCTATATTTACATATAAATCTATAAGTTTTTTTTGTAAATGCCTAATACATTAGTAAAGTAGATTTCATTATCTCTCCAACGCACTTTGCGGTTTGTGATTTGGATCATTTTTGAGCAAATGGTGGCAATTTGAAATTGGAGATATGTGCCTTGTTTCTGCAGAATGACTGCTTTGAATGTAAACTTGTTGGTGGGTATTGTGCAACATAGTTTAAAAGATGCGGACAAATACAACCATGTATAGAAACGATCGCTCCAAGAACTAATTACAGCATAGATTTGTAAGCTAGATTTTCTTACAATCTTGATTGTATTTGCAACCTAATGTCAATCTTATTTCTTTAATTGGAGAGCCTCATCAGAAGAATAAATTATGAAAAGAGGAATTGTCTTTCTACGAAATGACTTAGCATGAAATTATCAACAACTATTGAAAAAAAAAAAAAAACTTTTTAGGTCTTCAAGGCCCCATTCGGGTTTAGTTGATGTTCAAGGGATAAAATGTCACCGCATCCAACTTTCATACTTTATTAATTATGTTGCCATTTCCACATGTCTTTCACACAATGCTTCGTCATGTATCCAAGAGCTTGCAACTTCGCCAACACCTTTTGAGCGGCATCCATTTGTGCCATCTTCCTTGGCGAGGTGTTGGCGGATGTGCCCTTCAAAACAACTCCCCTTGGAAGTTGAACTTCATACCGATATTGTGCATAGTGATGCTCGCCCTCTTTTGATATGTAGCCATTGGTACTGTCAATTTTGTTAATGATGGTGACATTCATGTAGTATCCCTTTGCCATACATATTTCCATGGGGAGGTCACTCCATTGTCAAGTTGAACACCATGTGCGAACAAAGTTTGCTACCCATATATTACATGCCATAGATAATTTTAAAATTTATGATATTTTTCTACATATACATAACCATTGATAGTATCTTTTGTATTTTTTTTGAAATTTTTAGTCATCTTAATTTTTGTAGTAATTGTTTTAGTTCAATTCTGCATCATTCTGGTTAGAAACAATATGTTTTATTACAAAAAAAAATCATCAAATATAGTTACCATTTTTTACTATGTAATAGTTACCGTGTATATCTACTCATGAAAAAAAATTGATAAAATTTTGACCCATTCTGGTGATGCTTTATGTACATTTTTTACATGTAATTTGTTCGCACGTGGTTGTTCTACTTTACAATTGGAGTGACCTCCCCGTGCATATTTCTCGCAGTTCAAAGACATGGTCCATGACCAATGTTTTTGGGGTTGCAATGGGCAACAACAAGGGCTTCATTACGCGCTTGCGATGCTTTCCATAAAGTTGGCAAGTTGTTTTGGGGCTTTAAGCCCATCTATTCCGAATGCGATTTTGGAGGGGTCGAATTCTTGGGGTGGCCCAACCTTCTCAAGGGATTTTGTGAAGGTTGTAGTATTGCGATGCAAGTTGTTTGACTCTTTGCAATGTAAAAATGTGTGAATTATGCTTCACCATTATTTGTGCAAATCTTTTGTTGTTCACAGACATTGATCGTAGCTTTCTAAGAAACCCTGGGGTTGATCTTGGGTGTGCCCAAAATAAATGTTGTGATACAAGAAAATCTAGAGTGCATCTCCAAGGGACTCAAGGTGTTGGTAGCTATTAATCCCTTCAATCTTGTTCACTAAACAAGATGAATGAGTCACAACTTCCAACAACAAACCTTCGTTATGAAATGTTTAGCCTATAATTTTCTCTAGATCTCGGAGAGTCACCCCATAGTCACAACCCACCTTCATAAGAGATTGACATACTTGTGCAAAACTCATTTGCAATGGATCAAACTTTGTAGATTCAATAATGCTTGCCCATGCCATGAACTTCATCGCTTCTTTGTGACCACCTTCGATGAGATATGCACCTATGAGGGCTTTCAAAACATTGGCTAAAGTGTTTGATTCCAGATAATGACATTTCCCAACCCTACTACACACATGTAATTGGTTAAGTCCTACAACATTAACGCATTTGTTAACTTTAAATCCAAGAGGCTCTTGTGTTGTATTTTGTTTTGCTCCAACATGCCCGGTGCAACTCGACCCTTTGCATCAAAGCAACAATCTTGAATGTACGAAGCTAATCCCCTCCTTCTTGCTAGGCAAGATAGATTAGTATTTGAGCTTCATAGAGCGTGTTCATAACTAAGAGCTCCAACATTATGCTTAGCTGGTTTTAAAAATAAAATGCAACTTAGAGCATATTTCAAGAATGAGTCACCAAAAAACTCAAATGCCTCTAGCTTGAAAGATTGTTGGCATCGGCATGTTGTAAGTGCTTCCAAAATCCTCAATACATGTATTCTGTGAGGCAATTGAATCAATGTTTGTAGTTGGCTCGCAAATATTGCCCACTTGAGGTGATGCATCACAAATGGTACTAGATGCGCTAAACGGACTATAGATGTTGATATATACACAAATCAATTTGGCACATACACAATATTTGTTGGAGCAGTTGGTAAGAGCAAATACAAGTTATTCCAACTCCATAAATCTGCCTTTTCTTTGAGGATGGACAATATATTGAATCCTCGTTCACTTCTCTTTTGGACCTTGTTTGTTGGTTTGGATGAATTATTGTATGATACATTGAACAATACCTCTTGAAAAATCATACCATCATGCTTTTGGTGCGGCGTTAAATTAATTCTTCCCAATGGTGAGAGCTTGGCAGATGCTCTTCCTTGTTCTAGGGACAATTGGGTCTCCAAATGTGCGACATTGTCCTCAAGCTCACTTGATATAAGCAACACAAAATTTGCAAAGGAATCAAGCATCTTTGTGTTAATGTCAAATGACATCAAATATGCATTGAACATTACTTCATTCGTCCTTGTGTGCCAATCTCCACTTAGAGCCAGTGCTTCTTCCATGGGATACAATTTGTTGCCCCTTCCAATGTGATTGATGCCATTGTAAACTTTTGATTTTTTTTGGCTTTGACACCTATTTCATGTGGTAGCCAAATGTTATACATTTTGATGTTGTTAGGATGTTTGGTAGTAGGATGCACTCTATTATATGTATTCAAACTTTGGAATGGAGAGGACACATGGACCCTAGCGCAAATCGCTTGTGACGGTGAGTGCACGGTGATGGGAATCAACGACAACATGTTGCATGGACAATGCGAGAATGGTATTATACATTTATTGGCTCTGTCTATAGGATAGAGACTATGCATCAACTTCTCTGTTTCAAGAGCAAATTTCCTAACCACTTTGTGTTCACACTTGCATGTTACTTGTTCTTGCTATTTTTGGTCCAATTTATTTAATGTGGATGTTAACTATAGTTTTATATATATCTAGTTAACTATAGTTGCTCCCTAAAATGTATTGAAAAAAAATCTAGTTAACTATAGTTATTTTGGCAATTGTTAATTATTTATTTTAAAATTTTCGGATGATAAATGAGTAGCTTCAGTCCTTGACCCACATTTGAGAAGAAGGTGCACAAAATCCAATAAAGGTTTGGTTATAGGTGTGGTAAATAGCCATGGACTAGCATGAGCAAACTGGACAACTACAGTTGTAGTCTTTCATAGTAAGGGACAGAGCCTCACGGTTCTACTATTTTCTTGTGCAATATACACATGTGCAATGGGTCAGGACGACATGGGCCAAAACTAGTCCAATACAAAATCTTCACTTGGTGGTTCAAAAGAGCCAACTTTAGTATGATCAATCACTCTCTGAAAATGAAGACAAAATCCTTAGAATTTGTTGGCAACTTGCATAAACAAGGTTGATCCTTATCATTCTAAGGGAATCCCTTCTCTATATATATATAGAGAGAGATTCATCACTGAATGTTAAAGACGTTCTTTAAACGTGAAATGCATTGTCTTTTACATTTTGTGTCATACGACTCCGCTCAATATAAAAATAATACTACAAAAAAAGTAAAAGGCATGGAAGCAGAATGTGGGATGAAGGGGCTTAGGGTTTACCACTCGCTGGACACATAAACCCTCGCAAATTTCCAAGACAAGTCTGCAAGATTCCATTATCACAAGAAGCTAAGAATCCAACTTGAATGACACACAGAGGAATTACTGCTTGGATTTTTTATTCTCAGTTCGCGAAAGAATGTATGCATACGTGACAAGGAAGGCGTACAAGCCATGGAAGCAGAAGATGAGATGCGTCTTGCTCATCTCGGTGCCTAAACCGTAGACGCTGGCAGCAATCCAGGCAATGGTAGCCACGTGAAAGAGGCCGAAGCTGAAGGCCACCCCTCGAGCCAGCTCCCCCAGGACGACGTTGTCGTTATTGTTGTTGTTGTTGGTGGTGATGTTGTGGTGTCTTTCTTGGTGCAGTGGGATGTTTCGGAACAGCCAGAAGACGAGGAGGAGGGGTGCAAGGAGCACACTCTGCCCACGAACGAACATCTGGGCCACGGGGTCCCGGGCTTCGGGAGCCAGAAGGGGAGGATGAAGCCAGCCGATCACGTCCACCAGCTGCAGAATTGCATTCGAGGTGTACGCCCAGTAGATAATTCTTGCCGAGGAGGAGTAATTCGTAGGTGCCATGACGAAACAAAAAACCTCGGAACTGTGACTCTGTTAATGGCTATGGCCACAGATGTGTCAAAGCCTGTTGAATGGCGCCCTCTATCTAGAAAGAAGGGTCATGAAGCAGAGAATCAATAAAGAACAGGATACTTAAACAATGTGGAAGAGCATGCAATGTAGCACACAACTTGTAGCACACAACTTGTACGCATTTTGAATTTTGCATGTTCTTCCACATTGTTTAAGTATCCTCCCACGAAGTGACCAATGTAGCACACAACTTGTACGCATTGAGGAATATCGCAAAGCTTTAGGGAACTGCGTGCATAGGACGATGTTTGACACACTACAAAGAAACTCGGAACTGGCACTCCGTGTATGGCTATGGCCACAGAATTACTACGCATGATCGATGAATGGCGGTTGGTATCTTAAAAACAAGGGTCATGAAGCAGAGAATTTGAGGACAGGAATACTCGAACAATGCGGAAGAGCATGGTAATTTCAAACCTGCCACGAAGCGAACAATGCAGCACACAACTTGTACGCGTTGAGGGAATGCCCAAAGGGTTAAGGGAACTAACTGCTTGCATAGGATGATGCCAAGCACATGCAATCGGCGGGGTACAATGAAGAGATGTATCGAAGCAAGGCAAGCAAACCACACTACTAAGAAGTTTGGCAAGAAAATCAACAAGAAGGAAAACTTACGACAAAGCGAAGAGAAGCGAGTGGCTATGGATTAGTTCAAAAAGCAGCGACAAAACACAGCTAGTTTCAATGCTAACAACGGCAGAAGAAGGCCAAATCGATGGTAGGGGGACAAATCGATTTGGCACAGACACCCACCACAAGTGAGCGAAGGGGGACAAGAAATGAAAGCGCACGCAATCTGGGCCAACCTCCAATCAATGTCATGTCATTTCATATCAGAGACGTCCTTTTGCAACATACAGTTATATGGCATGTCAGCAGCAGTATGTGAGTGACAACCTACAGGGCTAACTTAAATTCCAAAAAGGACAAATGATCTACTTATTTCAATTGACAAGGGCCAACAACCAGCTGATGAATTAATAACTGTCTTCTCAGGAGTTTCAACATATTCAACGCAGGCTGATCTAAGTCTTTGTCAACTCCACAAAAATCATCGCAACATACGTACTACAAAAATCTGGGACTGCTAAGTTCTAATTCGGTCCACATCGTTTACAAGAACATCGATCTTTAATGTCGTATTGGGATGCTGAACTTCACTCTCATTTTATAAGTGGAATTTTTACAGGGTTAACCCAGCTCGTGTTGATGCAAGGGTGGACATTGTCGGACACCGCATGATAATAACTGTTTGTGGGTTCATGAGAAAATTGTTGTTGTCCTCCGATGAGTTAGAGCTACAACCGCAAATCGTGCACTGTTGTCGTCTTCGTCATTCTGAGTGCCGATGCTCCCGCTTCCATGGCCGCGACGCTCGATGTTACCATTCCCGTGACCGCAACTTTTATGTGCTTCACATGGCCCCTGCAAAGATTCAATCACGATTGTAGCATGAGCATTGAAACTTACTCGTCATCATCAACTCCGACAAGTTTTTGCGAAGTCCGTAATTTCAAAGCACAAGCTCATGTGCACCATACAAGGACGAGAGAAATCCACCACAACTTAGCCGAAGTTGAACAGTGACGCTTGCTCGCCGAGCATCATTTGAACGGTGGAAACATCATCAACAGAAAACTAAACAACGATAATACTATTGAAACTTATGCGTTATCCGAGAAATTCTTGCAAAGTCCGTGGTATTCAAGGTCAACTATAAGCGTGACCATATACGGACGAAATTCATGAAAACGATGACCGCAGTGGTGAGTTAATGTCTTCCTCGCCAAGGTTTGACCGGTGGAATCATCAACTTCAATTTAAACCATGATATTATACCATCGAAAGCTATGCGTGACGCTTCAACTCCGAGAAATTCTTGCAAAGACCTCGGTGTTGAATTAGGACAAACATAAGCGTGTCAACCATATGTAGACGAAGTTCATCAAAAGGATAGGTTAATCGTGGGAAAGCCTTCCTCGCCAAGAAATTCTTGCAAAGTTCGCGGCATTGAATTAGGACAAACATAAGCGTGACCAAATACAGAAGGAATTCATCAACAGGATGAATGCAGTGGTGGGTGGGTCATTAAAGGTGAGAAGAAGACTGACTCGCCGAGCATTTCAGCGGTGAAATCATCATCCACATCAAATTAAACTATGAAAACACCATTGAAACTTATGCATCGTCAACTCCGAAAAATTCTTGCACAGTCCGCGGTGAACATATACGGACGAAATTATTCGTTAAAAGGATAAATGCAGTGATGGGTGAGTTAATGGTGAGAAGACTGACTCGCCGAGCATTTGAGCCGTGGAATCATCAACAGCATCCGGATGATCGGCCACATTTTCAGCATTTGTAGCAACCACGACGGTCCGCAGCCTACTGAGCCGAGTAGCTCCAGGCCGGGACATGGAAAGCGAACCCGGAGTTGGGGCATGAGGCATGGTGGCTTTGGGCCTCGCAGAACCATCAGGCAATTGCAAGGCCGATGCGGAACTGGATGCATTGCAGGATGTTGTGGAGCTTTGTTGCAATTTCAACAATCGTCCGCCCCAATGCTTTTGGCTCACCCTGTGCAGACGGCACCTGAAGGACCCAGCATGCTTGGTGGGAGCACATAAGCAGGCTGTCCGCTCGGGGACCGTGATGATTTTCTTTGGGGTTAGGGTGGTGGACGAAATTGCATTGTCGGGGATGAATGCTCGTTTCCCCCTTGCTGTTCCTGCACCGGATGTGTCTGATGTGTTGGACGTGGAATTACTCGCTTGGTCGTTTGCGTTTGTGGAGTTGAGTGTTCTGGGCTTGAGCACGCCCTTGAGTAGTTTGGACGCATGCATCTTAGGAAAAACTCCTGATCCGCTACTCTGGTCTCTTTGATTCTGTATCAGCATCATCATCATCATCATCATCATCATCAGTACATGAGGAGATTGATCAGTCAGAACAATACAGATTCTATCAACAAGCCACTTGATGATTCAAGCAACTCCGTAAAGAATTAGCCGCAACTAATGCAATGCCGCCCGCCTTTTACTAAACTGCTGCCAACATGCGAATATGCGATGAGTTGCAGGCATCTCCATTTTTCGAGATATGCAGAACACCTGTATATCTCTCTCTTAGCATCCTAATTCAAGGCATGGCAAATTGGCATGTATATCCGAAATTTGTCGCTGCTGTTTCTAAAAGTGGGCGGTGAACCTTGTGTGCGATCTTTTACACGAAGTGATGATGATTCCTTTCCGATGTTTATTGTTCTCAACCACGGCTGTGATGAACACAAACGCAAGTGGTTTCCAAAGAAGTAGAAACTTTCTTTAAAACCATGATGCATAACTTCCTAGATGGAAGTTGGCATGCCAATCAACCTCGAAGACATATTTCAAAAAGTGGTGGTTCTTAGAGGGAGGGAGGTTGAACCGCAAGCCCCCAAAATTCAAATCAATCACCATCACAATCCAGAGTAATTATTCCTTCATACAGATTCTTCATTTGGTGGTGATGGATAGGTAATTCCCATCATCAACACCCCTGCTGGCATAACCTCGAGAGTCTGAGTGAGGAAGGAACTAGTTGGTTCTGTTACCGCATGGAGAGGATAAGCATTCGGTCGCGTTCGAGCCATTGTTGTAATTCGTGCCAAGCCGCACCATCACCCAATTGTCTTACGAAGGCTAGCTGTGACATCATCACCAATACCAACAAATTGTGGCCAAGAATCTCAAATTACTCGACCAGATCACGTGATGACTCGCCAGTGCTTCTTCACATCCATGAAATATTACTGTAGGAAGTTAGGACGCTACGACACGAGATGATGACTCCGAATGTGGACCTCCGAAACTGTAGCATATTATACTCTAACACCACATAAATGCATGCAATCTTCATCCAATTCGTCACTCATTGACGACTCCAAGCAAAAAAATGTGATCAACGCCTGGAATGAATTGGTCATCATCATCATCATCATCATAACCTAGGCTGAGAAGTCGGTGCTTGGGTCGAAATCTAAGAACCCCACCAGCAGCAGATTATGAGGAAGTTAATGTCCAGATTACTAAGCTCGGAGCCTCCAATGCTCCTTTGCCAAAGTGGCTGGGGCTTGAACCTTTCATATGAGCAACATACATGATATGCAGTCGGAACATCCAAGACATGCCTAACCATGACCAGACGCAATGCTCTAGAAATTTTGTGGCATGATCCATGATCCACGAAACGTCATGGATCACGAAAATAGTTGAATGAAACGAAAATAGGGGCGAGGATGTTGTAATAATGTTGTGCAGGATGTGGGCTTACCGGAACACCGCTCCCTCGCTCGCACAGCTTTTGGAAGCAAGAAACCGCCTAACCCTCCACCAATGGCACCAATGGCATCTATCCCGAAGTAAAAGTCTCAATGCACATGGAAATGGGACAGGACAGGCCTTCCTTAAATACAGAAACCTCCTCTCTAATTCGTAAACGTATGCAAGAAAACCTGCCCTCGATCTCAACTACCGAGAATACATCTTCTTCATGCCAGACCGGTGTTAACCTAATCTTTCTCGACAGCAGTTCCCCGAAGATTTATTCCTGATGAATTGCCTCCACAACACTATAAAGACTAGTCATCACTCCATATGAATCCTCCTAACACTTTGCCAGTTACTCTGACCATTCCTCCACTCACCTACCGATGGATCTAATCAAACCTAATCCACTCCCCCCATGTTCTGATCCTATACCTTCAAGACAAGAAGGGCAGTACATGGTGATCAACCCCAACAACATCACAAGCTAAATGAATTTTTTCAAAGATATCCTGAAATGCACTCAGCCTGCAGATGTTTTTTTATTTTTTATTTTTTAAAAGCCTACTCTACAGCAGACTACCTGAAGATTCCTGACCTCTCACAACATCATATTCCGTCATGAAACCATGTGCAAACACCACACATGAATCTCCGAAACAAAATGTCACCACTCTGCTATCTTCCAACCCAATTGCAACCATAACCTCACAACCTAACCCTGATTTCTCTTACCACGACCTGCTCCAAGACCTTCATGCATTCAGTGGAGTGAAATTGCTACAGAAGACGACTCTGCTCAGAAATCTCGGAGCAAAAATGGGAAGCAATCAGAGTGATGCATGAATAACATTATGGCACATGTGCCGATGATCACTCCGTTAGTGCCACGGTGAGAATTGATGATGTTGCTTCCCACAATGCTCATGAACATGCCCTTTCACAAATTCACCCCTTCACCCACCTTGCCTCTCTCAATGTCTCTCCTGTTTCCGGAGGGAAAGCTTGAATCTGATGTTGCTCTCTATGCATCCATCCATGCCATGCCAGGCCCGGCGGTTGAGAGTTGGTTAGTTAGTTGAGCCCTCTTAACCCTTTCCTAACCCTTGATTAGGTTACATCTCTTATGTACCATTGGAAATGAAATTGATTTGATTCTATAGTCTAGGAAGCCAAAAGGATTATGTACATCAAGATGGTGTCAATAATGCTAATTCCCTAGAGTAACAGAGTGCAGTGGGCCTAGTAAGATATAGGCTAATATCAAGTTGATGATCCAATTGGAAGAAAGACTTGAGGTTTCTTAGCACTACATTCTGAAATAGGGAAGGGAGCCTATCTCTACTGGAATTGTAGGAGGGGCACTCCAACACAAAGTGTGTCTCATTTTCAGTTGCATTTTCATAGTATAATTGGCATAATATTTTATCCCTAGGAATTGGCACAATAGTCAACCATATGCCAATGCCAACAATATTTCAATTTGGAGGCATTCAATTTGGAGCTTTTTGGTGACTCGTTCTTGAAATATGCTCTAAGGTGCATTTTGTTTTTGGAGCCAGCTAAGCATAATGATGGAGCTCTCAATTATGAACACACTTTAAGAAGTTCAAATACCAAACTATTTTGGTTAGCACGAAGGACAAGTTTAGCTTCGTACATTCAAGATTGCCAATTTGATCCAAAGGGTTGGGTTGCACTGGTGACATATGGCATAATTTGAGGCTAAAGTAATTCTTTAGTGTCGAAATAAAGAGCCTTCTACAGTAGTATCCTATGCATGTATAAGATCAGGCATCTTTTAGTCATATTCACTTCTTTCGAGATGATGAGATTTTGAGGAATTAAGAAAAAACAAACGTTGAGTGTTTCAAGAATTTGTAGAACAAGGTTACCTAATTTTGAGAGTGTTTAGCATATTATTGTGTATAAATTATGTATTAAACAATATATGGCATCTAGATACACGTAGAATACTAATTGATGGTACCAACTTAAATCGGCAAGATGGATGTTGTGGTGGAAGGATTATTTCATTTTGTGTTGGACTAACGCATCCTGTGTTATCTTCAAGCTACATCTCATTTTGGTCTTCTTTATGGGAAACCTCCACATTCGGATATCCTAACAGGTTACTATGATGCAGATTATGCTCAAGATATGGATACACGTCGCTCTCGCACAAGGCATGTCTTTAAGCTTGGTTCTAATCTTATTGCCTGGGCCAGTCATACTCAAAGCTGCATTGCCCTTTCGACTACAGAGGCTGAGTATTTAGCAGCTTGTTCTGCTACATAAGAGCCTTATGGTTACGTCAATTATTGCTTAATATGGGATTTCCTCATACAAAACCCACATTACTTCTTGGTGATAATCAAAGTGCCATCCGCCTCATTAAGAATCATGAGTTCCACAAACGCACTAAACACATTGATGTGCGCTTTCATTTCATTCGTGAAAAATTCCAAGCAGGTGATATTGACATTGATTATATTTCAACATCCTTACAACTTGCGGACTTATTTACGAAGGCGCTACCTCGACAACAATTTGAGTTTCTTCGCACTCAGCTTAATATTGTTCCCAATCCCTTTTTGCCTATTGCTGCAAACAGTGGGAGTTTTTCTTGAATGTCTTTACGACTGCTTTACTTTCAAGTGGGAGCTGTGATTGTCTTTAAGCTTGTGAAAGTAGACCAGTCATAACCAATGGGAGTATTGTCTGAATAAGTGGGAGTGTTGATGACCAGTCTACTATGACTTGTTCATTGCCAAGTTGGGCATTTGAGATGCCAACTTAGTAGTTTAGTTTGAATTAGTGACACCTGTATTGAATCAGTTTTTCCTGCCTTTTGATCATCTCTCTCACTTACTCTTCACCACCTTGGTTTGTATTCATTATTGTAGTTGCAGTTGCAAGTCAAACAACTAGATTATGTTGATTGCACTGATAGCATGCGTGTAGCATTTAATACATGTGAATCAATAAAGCACTGCAAGTTTCATGTGGTTACAATTCTTGTCTACTTGGTAATGTATTTCAACATTTCCTCTAGTCATCACAAACTTCTAGAGGCAAAATTACTACATAAAAATGATTGAATGTTGAATTAATATTGTTCATTCAAATAATGTCGTGATAATTACCTGGGGGCCATTCACGGTTGGGGTACTACTTTTGGGACAAAGGAATTAAGGACTTTGTCGCATTGGATCTTGATGTTTATTACGATTTTCTATGATTTAATTAATAAATTTTAAATAGATAAGTAGATAGACCATAAGATTTATCAAGAAAGATATTATTTGATATCAAATAATGACTAATAATGGATAAATTCCTTATGAAATAATTAGATAAGTCATAAAACTTGTAGAGAGGTCATTTGACTTGTTTTGGCCACATCAATGGCAATTTCATTATTGAAGTGTACATCGGGGGTGAATTATTTTCCTGTTTTGCATCCTAGTGCCTTGGTATAAGTGTCATGTATCCATACATATATTTTATTATGTCCAATTCTAATTCTAAACGTTTCTTTTTCATGTTGCCATGTTATTGTGTAATTTTGGCCATGTTTGGTGTGTTATGTAAGGCTATACAATTGGTATGCAATACACTTTTAGTTCTATTGGTACACAATTGAACGATAAGTGCGAGGAAGAAAATTGGGATCATTTCAATTAATTTTTGTTGTCCTTTTCATTCCTTAATCCTAAGGTCAACAGTTATGACAGTAGTCCTGCATGTCCGTTAAGGAATGAAAAGGAAAGCTTACATAACCCTATTCCTTGTAAATTAACTTTGACGGTGTACTCATTATGGAATACTAAATGTAGGTATGATCCAAAGTATGCTCCACAATACAAATCTAAGCACACCGACTATGTAAAGTTATCTAAAAAAGTCCTTAAACCGTTAGACACCCAAAAGTAGTACCCCAACCGTGAATGCCCCCACAGTACTATGTTACTCCTTCATCTTGTGACACATTACAGTATTTCAAAGCAAAATGTCACATAAGATTAACACACATTATATGATTAGAGAATCACATATATACTATACACCACTAGCTAAGTATCCTTGTTTCAAAGTTGTTCATCGTTAATAGCTTCCCACTTCGACTACACTTGTCAAATTTGTTTGCGGGACATAGTTGCAGCTCCACAAGTGAAAGCTGCATTTGAATATCCACACTAGTTACTAGCTTGAGAGAAGATGCGAGTTTGTTACTCAACGCTTTTTGGAAATCTTTCTGATCTTGAGGAAACTTTAAATGTTTCGCATGCATTGGGATGTTGAGGATTCTTAAATTCTGCCATCGTTGATGAACTTGTGCAGGTATTGAAAAGGATCCTGAAGGATATCAAAGATACTATGACAGGGTTCGTTCCAGCATCGGAGAACTCAGGTGCTGCTCCTGATCACTAGTTCTGCCTGAAGCTTTGTGCGGGACTGACTTCAAGTGAATCAGATACAATACTCACGTACTTCTCCGATTGTAAAGTGGTGTCATCGTAGTCATAGTAGTACTGTCAAATTGATACGCTCAGGATCACTTGTGCTCTACAGGTTGTGCCTTGTTAATGCAACGAGAGTTTATGTATGTATGAATTTATGATCAGTTGTTTTGGATTTCACTGGTGTAAATTCCTCAATTGAATCTTCTCTCCAATTGTACTGATGATGTGTCTCATCCATCTAGTGCATATTTTGAGATACTACTGCCGAGGACTTAGGCCCAACCCACACGGGAGGAAACTTGCATGAACGGCACTGAGTTGGATGAATAGCATTGATTCAAATGAGCAAGTGGTTGGTTCTCCTTAAACTGGGGTACTTCCTCTGCCTCTCGTGTGGGTTGGGCCTTAGTCCGGATCACTGACATACCTCTGCCACAAAATACTAAACTAGGTTGCACTATAAATATTACATCTTCATTGTGCAAGCAACGAGCATGGCTAACTCAATAATCTGTTTATATATATATATATATATATATATATATATATATGTATGTTGTATCTAATTCTACTCTTATGTGTTTTTCCACTGAAACAAGTGCTATAGTCACGTTATCGAGTACTGTGCTTATCTGACGTGTAACAACATGGAGTAATTCGATTGCATACCAATTTCAATCCTGGCATCATAACGTGCTGGTCTGTGACTGTCCAGTTTAGCATATCAACTACTGTATTTCATCGATATACTGAGCTGGAACGATGACGTCGTAATCAAGCCGAACTCCGGCGCAGGATAGACTCATTGAGACTAAATGGTACATATTTGCAATGCAACATCCACCAGGCGATTCAAACAGGACCTGTCAAAGGGAAGCCGGGTAACATTGTGGCGAGCTTACAAAGTTCTTCAGATTCTCACTTTCTAGATCCACTTCCAATAGGGGCACCAATAATTCTGCAATTAGACAAGTGATTAGACTAGTTCTAGATATTGGAGTGCAGGAAAGATGTCCAAGGGTACGAAAAAACCATGTCCAAATTGGAGTCTTCAATAAACCCTAGTCCTGGCAAAATTGAAAAAGCACACCTTCTGTCTCGGAACAAATTGCGCACACAATTTCCAGCAGATTTCTAGAGAAAAAATCTCGGTCACATGATCAATGTCCAAGGAGATGGGAGAAACTTGCAAAATCTTTACAATCAAATCGAAAACTATTTCATGGTAACCACGCAAGATCACGAGGAGCTTCACGAAGAGTTGAGTTCGATGAAATAAGATACTGCTTATCGACAGGATTGGTCGAAGAACAATTCTAAATAAATTGATGGTAGAACTCTCGAGATGAGATAACCATAGGAAGAAATACTTGAATATTGGTAGCTGAAACTAGTATCCTCGCTCTGTGGAAGATAGCTATCTATGGCAACTTCAATGTGTTATACCATATGCTTCTGATACTCAACCCAAAAGCCACTGCTAATCATTTCTTTGAAAGTGTATGTTACGAGCATCTCAAGGATGGCTGTGCATACAAATTCTAAGACTTTATGTGTCACATAACTGCCTTCTACAACCTTCATCGGATTATTGGTAGACTATGAGCCTGGTCACACACTTAAATCTCCGAGAGGCATGTGTCAGCACATTATGCAGGCACCTCTGCTCAGGCACCTATCCAGCTAGTGTTCCTTGATAGAGACCCTGTGAGTGTTGCAAAAACATTCTTTGGGAGTGCAAGAGCGTCACGTGTACAACTCACATGTTTGAAATGTTGGTGATACTGTATTGCAATTTCAAGTGCATAAGGCAGAACACAAAACAAATGCTACCACCTGTAAATGGCAGGATCTTCTCGTTGGAATGTACACCACGTCTACTGTACCAGAAAAACAAACCTAAATCACTCCATAACAACACTAAGGATTTCAGGAAGAATCAAATTCTAATTAACGTGGGCCTATCAGATCTCTACAGTCTAATCAATTTTGTGAATCATGTGTCGAAGTTAGACAGGTACAGCGCCGCTTACGAGTAATGTCCCTGCTTTCAAGAACGTCGTTTGCTCTTTCCAACTCTAACATGCGGGAATCCTGCTCCTGAATTCGAGACTCCATTTGCTGATTGTGAAGTAGTAAATGTTCTTGTCGCCGCAGAGACCCTAAAAGTAGATTTTCCATCTGCTGCATTCGAGACTGCTGCTGCTCTTGGTAAATCTGTTGCTGGCTTTCCAACGAAGAACAACGAGTTTCCAAGTGCTGAATTTGAAGTTGCTGACATTCCGATTGACGCTGTGATTCTTTCCTCTGCCGTTGCAACTCTTTCACCTGTCTTTGAAGGCTAAAGTCGTCAATAATCATATTGACTGCTGAGTCGTTAGCCTGATTCCCTTGCAAGGGTTTTTCTGGACGCTGAGCTTCTAAAGGTTGTTCATTAGATTCTCCAGTTCCAATTGTGGCAATGTTGGTTGCCGCCTCGGGCTGTGATCTCGCAATTGACTCAGGCGGAGTCAAAATAAATTCGTCGCCGCCTACGCCATCACTCGGTGTGTCGTTAAATCGATGTTGTTGCATCCCTTCTGTTCCTGGCGCCACATTTAAACTATAATTGCTTGGAGATACGGAACGTATTGAGTCACCACCCTGGTTCCAGAGCTGGAATGGATGTGCGTCATCAACTTGTACCCCGATGCTACCACTTGGGACAATAACATCAAGACACTCAGGAAGATCAGGAGGTAACGCATCCCCAGTTGGATGAACCGGCTTGGACTTGAGCTTCACGAGTTTGTACGATTCAAATTGAGCCTTCGCTCTCTTCGCCCATTCCTTCCTCTGCTCTAGATCGAGGTCCCCCTGCTCCTTAACCTCGGTTGGGATATGATAAGTGGTTCCATCTTCCAGAGGGAGCTCGCCTAATCGAGCGTCCTCGCCAAACCAGAAGGCCAGTATTTGATAACAAGCCTTTGCATCCTCTTCCTGTTCGTAACCGCCAACAGAGATGTAGTTGTTGGAACCTGGGGGCTTGAAACGGGGCTCGAAATTGCCACAGTACACCCTCTCCCCCAACGTGTTCATTCTAGATTTGCGGTACAATCCTCGCGAGGGGTGCTGGTTTGACTCAGGAGCAACCTCTCTAAACTTGATCCAAATGTAGGCACCTTGGAACAGAACAATGGAGATATATATAGACCTAAATTCTAACGAACCAGATGAATATATTTTACCACCACCCCTATCAACCAAACTGATCAAATAATGGTAAACCCTTGACAAGAGCAGAACAGCCAAAATGACGAAGGCATCATAATATACTGCTGCTCTACCAAGAAAAGCTAAGGAAATAGGTATGATGAGACTTTCCAATTCCTCCCAATTCTGAGAATTCAGGGCATTTTGGACAGATAAGCGAACATTCTGGGAAACAGAGAAGTTTGGAAGCTTCACTGTAGATGTGATGATGTAGTCAAGAACTTGTTTGAACTTCAAGATCAAATCTTTCACCTCTTCTACAGAACTTAAATTTGCAAATAACTGCTTCCTCTCCAATCGCCACTCAAATTCTGCTTGTCTATACCATGCTGAAAGCCTTTGCTCGTACATAGTACCGTAAAGTAGCGTTCGTGACTTTTCAAACACTTCGTCTAGATAGGGCGGGCAAGGTTTTACAGCATCTTCTACAGGTTGGATTCCAAGTATTCCAAGAAACTTGGCGTCCATTTGGATGTCCAGGAGGGTCCAATATGGATTTTCCATCTTCATTCTGGACCAAATATAGCTGAGTGCTAAAGCAATGGATATCTAAGCCGGCTCTCAGTGGTATTTGGGAGGGATTTTAAAGAGGGGATGCTGATGGAGGTTTCGTGACAAGAGAACTCTAGGAGATACAGCGTCGACCGCACACATACTCAACCTGCGTCAAACCTTGACAAAGGTATACTTATTTAGCCTAAAGAAGTACGATCGATGACTTTGGCCTCTCTCGACACGCAGAAGAATTGAAGGAGAATTGGAACATTTGGGGGATCAAAGGAGGCTCAGAATGAAGTCCCTAACAAGTACAAGCGCAGAACTGCAAAACACAGGAAATCAAACCAAGCTATATGAAACCCCACGGACTCAGAAGCCTCGCACTGCGCAGGTTGATTTTAAAGCCTGGAGATCAGCAGCGGGGGTGGGGAAGTTGGGGAGTGGAGGTGGCCGTGTGCGAATGGGGAGGTGGAAGTGGAGGTGGAGGTGGAAGTGGAACCTAGGGTGGGAATGTAGAAGCTAGGGTGAAAGTGGGGTCACAGCAGGAATACCTAATTTTATAAGGTAAGGTACATGGGGAGGGCGAACCGACCCATACATTGGTACCTTACCGGATGTCTAGTGATGTCACATTTGAATGAATCGGCCCTCAACCTCATAGGGGGTCTTTTTGTATTGGAGCCACTTCATCCACGATATGTAGGATGGTTGATTTTAAGTGAGTGCCACGAATCCCTAGCCGTTCGCCCTCCCCGGTAAGGTACGAATATAGGGGTTGGTTCGCCCCAGCCATGGTGTTAGTCGGTACGTTTTCCTTGCTCTCTATCTCCTATTCATAAAATTTACGTCTTCAAATTTATGTCGCTTTTAGCAAATCTATGAAGAAACATCAACGAAAATAAGATTGAAGAGTGGATGTTCTCTAGTTTGGAGTTTGGTTCCAGTTATCGGAAATGCATGATTGTTGGTTCCTTACATGAATACAAACTAGGTTCTCTCAATTGTGTTCACTATTGAGTGTGGAGGAGTTGATAAAAATTGAAGACGTGGTCTGATTTCTTCTAGACATGTATCTTTTTGATGTTTATTGAAACCAAGATTCGCTCCAAGTGAAGGGTTAAACACACCTAAGCTAGCTACACACCACTTAACAATAGGTGTTTGGTCAAATCAAATTGCCATGTAGGCTTGCTAACGTTATAGTACAATGCCATAGTTTGAATTGATTGGGCCTTTATTTTTTGCCGTTCTTTTCCACATAAGGTAGATGAGGCTAATTTGGTGAGCTTCCTTAATCGGACACATGTAGTAAAGGCACCTATTCCCGATCAAGACCCCATCATCAATTTATAGGGAGCCAGAATTGCGATCAGGTTGAAGTTGAATTTCGATTAGGCAAGAGCCAATAGTGCCATGACACATGTACTAGTTTTGAGTGCTAAAGTGAGGAGGAATGAGCAGTATTGCCAGACTCTAGACATTGGTAATATGTTTGGGTCAACTTTTGCTTCAAAAATTCATAATAATTTCAATTCAAGGAATAAAACTACCAAAAAATTTGCAGTCCTCATGATTCCTATCTTCTTATACAAGAAAAATTTGCACCACCTTATGCTTCTCCAAATCTAGCACGAAATCTCTTAAGTGATCAGTTATGGGCGTCTCTACTCTAATACATAGTGATTTAGCCATTGCCTTGATGATATGTGGGTTAGTCACCTTGCAAAAGTCAAACTACACCCACCATCTTCTATAATGAGGAGTGTTGTCCACCAAGCTATGACATGCTTGATTTTTGTGCCCGAGGTGGGCAAATTAGGAGGTGGAAACTTGGCAAATTAGGAGGCGACATGTGGCTATGAGGTGCCGACCAACTTGTATTGTGGGTGTTCTATATTGAAAAACAATTCGGCAACATTTTATTTTACATGTGACCGCTTTAGAGACATGACACATTCAATATTGGCATTGAACTTGGCCCATGTAGAATATGCTAATGATATTGTTCACTTACACAACATTGAATGAATCACTATATTCGTTAATTTGAGACTTTCTCTTGTCTCAAATTAATATATGGACCACAACAACATGGTCTAATGTTTGGGTCGTCCTACCTAAACCATCTTGATATGAGTTCTTAATTGGGTTCTTGATATGAACACCCGCTTCAAAGTATTTGCATCTTACAACATTCTCCAATATCTATGTGATTTTATCCATGTTCTTATATTTGTAACTATCTCAAAATGCCGAAAAAGTCCCAAATTAACGAATTTAGTGATCTATGATAAAAAGTTTCCCCCCCTATGACACCACATTGGGCGATAGAGAAAATTTGATTCCAGAGCCTAGATCAAAACCTTCCTCAACTTTAATTTCAACAATTTCAAACTCTTTGGTCATGATTTGTAGTTGCTAGCCTTTATGACTTATCATAAGTCAGTGCTTTCATTTTTCCTTTCTCCAATTTGAATTATGCAGTCTAGCCTCTGCTTGTGCTTTGAAGACCTAATGTGCAAAGTCTACCTTCATGTCGTTTCTTGGCTTCTGAACATCAGTATATAACAAGTGTTCACTCTTGAATAGTGTGGAGTGCTCACAACTTAGAGCTCATTCAAATCATGATTTTCTTTGCAATGGTTTGAAATTTTTTTTGGCTTCCTCAAAAAAGGTCCCATTTACAAATGTGTTGCCCTCAACAAAAAATCAATGCAAACCCATTAGGAAGGCAAATAAGTTGAACATACATTTCTAATATTCTTATGAATGTGTCACAAATCTCCCCTTTGCAACGCCAATTCCCAAGGGGCGAATAATCTATAAATTTGGTTTCGGAACACTCTATACTACTATCGGTTGTTCAATGGTGGTTGAAAATATCTTATTTTGTATTTGCAACAGGGGTTGTGGCACACTGCATGGTTATGTATAGTTCATGTTTGCGGCATGGTTGTCTATCCCGACGTCATGACGGTGTCGTGTCGTGACGGACCCCTCTGTCACGACACAATAGGGTCCACGTAGGGTCAACCTAGGAGAAGCTAGTAGGGTGGGTAAAATACTTACCTTCTTGCCAAGGTGGCGTCCTATGTGGCAGAAAAGGCCGACGTGGATGTGGATATGCCTAGCGCCAGGTAAACCATTTTACCATTATGTTTATCATTCTGTTAAAATCAAAGTTATTGAAAAATGAAGAGAGAAAAAGAGGATACATGGACAATGTACACAACGGGGCTTGGTAATGTTTACAAGATGAGAGAGAGAACAATCTTCTCATGCTTCTTAATTATCTTTATGGGCCAAAGACACCAAGCAACTACTCCTAATCGCTTACCGTACGTAAGTCTTCCTTGCTTACCGTACGTAAGTTTTCCTTGCTTACCATACGTAAGTCTTTCTTGCTTACCGTACGTAAGTTCTACTTGCTTACCGTACGTAAGTCTTCCTTGCTTACCGTACGTAAGTCTTCCTTGCTTACCGTACGTAAGTTCTACTTGCTTACCGTACGTAAGTCTTCTTCGTTTACCGTACATAAGTCCTAGTACTTCAACACTCCCACTTTGCGAGGTGTCATTGGATGTCCAACCGCATCGCCTTGGTCATCATTTGATGCCGCTCTTTTCCAAGTGCCTTTGTAAGTACATCGGCAACCATATGCTCCGTGGGACAATACTTCAAGTCGATCACCTCGTCTTCCATCTTTTCGCGAATGAAATGGTGTTGCACATCGATGTGCTTCGTGCGAGAATAGTGCTTTGGGTTTTTTGCTAGAGCAATACACCCTTGGTTGTCGCACATGATGGTGGTGGCCTCATTTTGCACACATTCCACATCCGCCATGAGTTGTCTAAGCCAAACGGCCTCCTTTGCTGATTGGCTTGCCGCCATGTATTCTGCCTCCGTAGTTGATAGAGCCACCGTGGGTTGGCGCTTGCTATTCCACGAAACGGCCCCGTCTCCTACAAAAAACACGTATCCTGTGGTGGAACGTCTTCCATCCGCATCTCCACCCCAATCTGCATCGCAATATCCTTTCATGGTGATACCTTTGCCTCCAAGGCGCAACTTCATGTTTGAGGTGCCTTTTAAATAACGCATGATCCTTTTGACCGCCGCCCAGTGCATCGGACCCGGTTTGGACATGAATTGACTTACCATGCTTACCGCGAATGCAAGGTCGGCCCTTGTGGCCACCATTGCGTACATCAAACTACCCACACATGCCTTGTAAGGAATGCTATGCATCTCTTGCGAGTGTTGGTTGTATTCCTCATCCGTGAGTTTCACCAAAGCGACCTTGGGATCCAATGGTGTCTCGACGGGTTTGCAATCTTCCATACCAAATCGTTTGAGCACACCTTCGATGTAGCTCCCTTGATGCATGGTGATTGTGTGCGCCGCCCTATCCCTCTCGATATGGACTCCTAAAAAGAAGTGCAGCTCACCGAGGTCGCTCATGTCGTACTCCTCCTCAAGCTTGGACTTCAACTCGTTCATCATGGTCATATTGCTCGCCAACATGATGAGGTCGTCCACATAGATCACCACCGCCATGAAATAATCGCTCGTTTGCTTGATGTACAAAGAATGATCAGCATGGCTCCTTACGAAGCCCTCATTAATGAAGAAGAGGTGAATTCGCTCGTACCATGCCCGTGACGATTGCTTGAGTCCGTAAAGCGCCTTCTTCAACTTACATACGAGGTGGGATTGTCCCTCTTGCACAAAGCCCGGGGGCTGGTCCATATAAATCACCACCTCCAAGTCGCCGTTCAAGAACGCCGTCTTTACGTCCATTTGGTGCATCTCCAAGCCCATGGCTGCCCCGACGGCAAGCATGCATCGAATGGTGCAAAACTTGGCCACGGGAGCAAAGGTCTCGTTGAAGTCGACGCCCGCGACTTGAGAGAATCCCTTTGCGACCAGCCTTGCCTTGTGCCGCACAACGTCCCCGTTCGCATCCCTCTTGGTGCGAAACACCCATTTGCATCCCACGCGGTTGCGGTTTACCGGCAACGGCGTCAACTCCCACGTGCCCAGGGTTGTCTATCCCGCCGTTGTGACGGTGTCGTGCCGTCACGACGTGTCGTGTCGTGACGGACCCCTCCGTCACGACACAATAGGGTCCACGTAGGGTCAACATAGGGGGAGCCGACTAGGGTGGGTAAAATACTTACCTTCTTGCCAAGGTGGCGTCCTATGTGGCAGAAAACGTCGACGTGGATGTGCATATTTCCCCTGCCACGTAGACCATTTTGCCATTGTGTTTATCATTGTGTTAAAATCAAAGTAATAAAATATTACTAAGGAGGGTGTGGGGCGGACGGGGGCGGACGGGGAAGGGGGGTGGTGCGGACGGGGAAGGGGGGTGGAGCGGACGGACGAGGGGGTGGTGCGGACGGTGGATGGGGGTGGAGCGGACGGACGGGGGTGTGGAGCGGACGGGGGAGGGGGGGGTGGGGCGGACGGACGGGGGTGGAGCGGACGGGGGTGGAGCGGACGGGAGAGGGGGGGGGGTGGGGCGGACGGAGGAGGGGAGGGGCGGACGGAGGAGGGGGATGGAGCGGACGGGGGAGGGGGGTGGAGCGGACGGGAGAGGGGGGGGGGTGGGGCGGACGGACGGGGGTGGAGCGGACGGACGGGGGTGCGGACGGGGGAGCGGACGGAGGGGGGGGGAGCGGACGGGGGGGCGGACGGGGGGGGGGGGCGGACGGGGGAGCGGACGGGGGGGGGGGGGCGGACGGGGGAGCGGACGGGGGGGGGGGCGGACGGGGGGGGGGGGGGGCGGACGGGGGAGCGGACGGGGGGGGGGGGGCGGACGGGGGAGCGGACGGGGGGGGGGGGGGGGCGGACGGGTGAGCGGACGGAGGTGGGGGGAGCGGACGGGGGAGCGGACGGAGGGGGGGGGAGCGGACGGGGGAGCGGACGGAGGGGGGGGGAGCGGACGGGGGGGTGGGCGGACGGGGGAGCGGACGGGTTGGGAGCGGGGCGGGGGACGTGGGCAGACGGAGGTTGGGAACGGGAGCGGACGGGGTGGAACGGGGATTGGGAACGAGGGCGGACGGGTGGGAACGGGGATTGGGAACGGGGGCGGACGGGGGGGGCGGACGGGCGCTAGTAGAATTTTCCCCACTTTCCCTTTACTTTGCTGACATGTCGTCACACGTGGACAATGTAAATCCTACGTGTCCGAAATTGGGTAATGTAATTACACAAAAAAAATCGGTAAAATTCAAGTCCGGCAGGATAAAGACAGCATCCGGCATAATCCGGCATAATGTCGTGACGGATACGTGTCGTGACGGCACGACATTATGCCGGGATAAGCCTCCGTCACGACACAATAGACAACCCTGCACGTGCCGTTGGCCATGAGGGAGTCGTATTCCTCTTGCATGGCTTGCTCCCACTTGCTTGCATCACGCGAGTGTATGGCCTCACTTATGGTGTGAGGCTCCTCTACAACCGCCATGTTTGCTCGCTCCTCATCACGTGGAGGCAAGATATGATTCATCCACCATTCTCCGGCTGGCTTGCGGACCCTCCTCGAGTACCTAGACTCTTCCGCGGTCCCATTGTCACCTCTACTTGGTGGGGTGGGTGGAGGTACCTTTTTTGTAACTTTCTTGCCTTTGTTGCGTTTGCTAGTGCTCGGTTGTACCACTTGCTCACACTGCACTTCCACGTCCTCTTCTACAACCAATTCCTCTTTCGTGTCCTCCACGGCGCTCTCCACGGGTTCACGAGGGACTGATCCACTCGCGGATGGCTTGGGTTCTTCCTCCGAATCCTCCTCGTCCTTCGATTCGAAGGAACCGTCCATCGCAAGCGTCGGTCCTTCCAAAGTTGGTCTTTCATCACTCCCACTTGGACGCTCCTTCGAATGCTCCGTGTCTTCGAAGAATGCCACATCGGGGCTCTTGATGATCTTCTTGGTATCCAAACACATAAGTCTATACGCCTTGGTGCCCTCGCAATACCCGAGGAACAAACACTTGATGCCCTTTGCATCTAGCTTGGTCCTTTTTTCATCGGGCACCTTGGCATAAGCGACGCTCCCGAATATCCGCATATGAGAGACGTGTGGCATCCTTCCACTCCACGCCTCCTCCGGCGTCATTCCTTCAACGGCGCGACTCGGGCACCGATTGCGTGTGTACACTGCGGTTTGTACCGCCTCCGCCCAAAACTCGCGTTCGAGTCCTTGAGCGTATAACATGGATCTCCCCATCTCCACAATGGTGCGGTTAGCACGTTCCGCCACGCCATTTTGTTGAGGGGTGTAAGGCGCTGATGTGTTCCTTGCAATACCATGTTTACGCAAAAACTCGTCAAATGCCTTGCCCGTGTACTCGCCGCCGTTGTCGGAGCGCAACACCTTCACCTTGTGGCCCGATTGGTTCTCCACCAAGGCCTTCCACTCCTTAAAGCGCTCCAACACCTCGCTCTTCAATTTCAACATATAAACCCACACCTTCCTCGAGAAATCATCTATGAAGGTTAGAAAGTATTTTGCTCCGCCCAACGACGTCGTCCGCATAGGCCCACACACATCCGAATGCACAAGCTCCAACATCTTCGTGGCCCGGTGCGCACCGTCGGTGGGGAAAGGTTGCCTCGCTAACTTACCTTCCACACATCCCTCACATGCAAATGGCTCCACTTTGCACGGAACCTTGCCTAGGTCGATGCCGCTTACCATGCCTTGGAGCGCCTTGACGCCCTTTGCATTTAGGTGGCCCAATCTCCTATGCCAAAGCTCCATGAGGGGCCCGTTGGCCGATGTGTGTGCAAGACAACTCATGTCGGCGCCGCCGACTAGCTGGAGCTCCAATTGATACAAGTTAACCTCCATGCGGTTGGCGGCAAGCATCTCGCCTTCACGTGTGCGCACGGCACACCCCATGGTGTCGAAATGCACCTTCAAACCCCTTGAGACCAGCTTGCTCACCGAGAGCAAGTTGGCATGCAATTTCGGCACGTGGAGGACGTCTTGCACAACGATGCGCCTCGCTTGGCCTTCCACATTGCTTTCCACCACAATGGAACCCTTGCCCACGACCTCCACCATGCCGTTGTCGCCCATGAACACCTTGCGCCCCAAAACCCTTTCATATGTGTCGAATGCGTGTCTATGTGGTGTCATGTGTTGCGTGGCCCCCGAGTCCACGATCCACTTGGTCACGTGCGTCTTGGGTGCTCTGTCGGCGGCCACGAACACGCAATCGCCTCGACTAACCGCCGCCCTCGCGTCGTTCGCCCTTTCTTTGGTGCCCCAACAATTGCGAGCAATGTGGCCCGGTTTGCCACACTTGAAGCACGTGCGTGCCTCGGGCCTCGTGTTGGTGCCCGTTCCCTTTCCTTGGCGTGAAAACATGGCCGCATCCTCCCCTTGAGGTTCCCTTTCCTTCTTTTTGGACGCCTCGTGCATGAGTCGTGCGGTGATGAACTCCACGGTGAGTTCTTTCATGGGCCTCGTCTCTAGGGCCGTGATAAGGTGCTCGAAGGATGGCGGGAGGCTATCCAACAAGGCCATCACAATGTCTTCATCTTTTACGGGCACTTCTAAACAAGTTAGCTGGTCCGCAAGAGACTTTACCTTGTTGATGTGTTCAAGCACGTCGCCACCCTCCTCCATCTTCACGGTGAAGAATTTGCGCCTCAAGAATAATATGTTGGAGAGGCTCTTGGTTTCGTGGATGTTGCACAACGTGGCCCACGCTTCCGCCGGTCCCTTACACGCCTTGATGTGCGCCAATTCTTTGTCCGCCAAGTTGGTGACGATCATGGCGAAGGCGCGCTTGCAACGCCGCTCGTACTCCTTCTTGTCCTTCTCATCAGCGGTGCTTAATGGGGGCAACTCCGACTTGTCCACGATGTCCCATAGATCCTTGGCCGCAAGGGCCATCTCCATCTTAAATTTCCAAAGACTAAAGTTGTCGCCATTGAATTTGTCCACATGCCTCGGCCACTCACCATCACTAAAACTCATGTCTTTCAAGAAGGTTGGCTCCCACTCACTCAAAATGCTTCAAATCCTCCGTATGAACTCAATGCAACACCTTAAAACCTCTAGGTACTTAATTCAGCACCTCTAGTGCCACTCAAATTCTAAACACTCAATTCAACACTTTTAGTGTTACTCAAATGTATAAATAGTCAATTCCGCACTTTTGGTGTCGTTCAAACACCAAACACCTCAAATCAGCACCTTTTGTGCCACTTACACTTCACAACATTCAATTGAGCATTTCTAGTGTTTGTTAAACCCCAAGCTATCAAGTCAACACCTTTAGTGCCTCTTAAGCTCCTAAACACTTAATTGAATATTTTTGGTGTCACTTGAACACCAAACACTCACAACCAACTCTCTTTGAATGCACTTTCACTAAACTCACTTAGTTTAGCCACTAGTGCAACTATTTGCACTCTAATGCATTTAAATGGCACTCCACACTCACAACTAGCTCTCTTTGAATGCACTTTCACTAAACTCACTTAGTTTAGCCACTAGTGCAACTATTTGCACTCTAATGCATTTAAATGGCACTCCACACTCACAACTAGCTCTCTTTGAATGCACTTTCACTAAACCCACTTAGTTTAGTCACTAATGCAACTATTTGCACTCTAATGCATTCAAATGGCAATCCATACTCACAACCGGCTCTCTTCAAAACAATAACACATAAAACTCACCAAACCTCAAAGTATAGCACTCAAACACATCAAGGCTAGCCCAATGAAGATCCAATCACATCCGAATATCTCTCCTTAGCAACTCACGTTTGTGGGCCCATAACCTATTGAAAAATGAAGAGAGAAGAAGAGGATACACGGACAATGTACACAACGGGGCTTGGTAATGTTTACAAGATGAGAGAGAGAACAATCTTCTCATGCTTCTTAATTATCTTTATGGGCCAAAGACACCAAGCAACTACTCCTAATCGCTTACCGTACGTAAGTCTTCCTTGCTTACCGTACGTAAGTTTTCCTTGCTTACCGTACGTAAGTCTTCCTTGCTTACCGTACGTAAGTTCTACTTGCTTACCGTATGTAAGTCTTCCTTGCTTACCGTACGTAAGTTCTACTTGCTTACCGTACGTAAGTCTTCTTCGCTTACCGTACATAAGTCCTAGTACTTCAACAAGTAGTAAAATCTGAGTAAGGAGGATGTGGGGCGGACGGGGGACGAGGGTGGGGCGGACGGGGAATGTGGGGAAACAATTACTAGCCCTCGTCCGCCCACCCCGTCCGCCCCTTTGTTCCCACCGTCCGCCCCCGTTCCCCCCCCCCGTCCGCCCCCCCGTTCACCCCCGTCCGTCCCCCGTTCCCAACAATCAGGAACGTGTTCCCCGTCGTCCGCCCCCGTTCCCAACCATCAGGAACGTGTTCCCCGTTGTCCGCCCCAATTTGACCCCTTCACCTTTGAAGGGCCCTAGCAGCCTCATTTTTCATCCGTTTGTTGCGTTTGAGGACATTTTCGGCATCTACATTTCATGAGGATGTCGAAAATGTCCTCAAAATCAACATTTGGATCAAAAATGAGGCTGCTAGAGCCTCCCAAACCTCCCATCCGCCCCCCCGTCCGCCCCCGTCCGCCTCCAAGTTTGGGAGGCTCTAGCAGCCTCATTTGTCATCTGTTTATTGCGTTTGAGGACATTTTCGGCATCTAAATTTCATGAGGATGTCGAAAATGTCCTCAAAATCAACATTTGGATCCAAAATGAGGCTGCTAGAGCCTCCCAAACTTGGAGGCGGACGGGGGGCGGATGGGAGGTTTGGGAGGCTCTAGCAGCCTCATTTTGGATCCAAATGTTGATTTTGAGGACATTTTTGACATCCTCATGAAATTTAGATGCCGAAAATGTCCTCAGACGCAATAAACAGATGACAAATGAGGCTGCTAGAGCCTCCCAAACTTGGGGGCGGACGGGGGCGGACGGGGGGGCGGACGGGGGCGGACGGGGGGGCGGACGGGGGGGCGGATGGGAGGTTTGGGAGGCTCTAGCAGCCTCATTTTTAATCCAAATGTTTATTTTGAGGACATTTTCGACATCCTCATGAAATGTAGATGCCGAAAATGTCCTCAAACGCAACAAACGGATGAAAAATGAGGCTGCTAGGGCCCTTCAAAGGTGAAGGGGTCATATTGGGGCGGACGACGGGGAACATGTTCCCGATGGTTGGGAACGGGGGGCGGACGGGGGGGGAACGGGGGCGGATGCTGGGAACAAAGGGACGGACGGGGGGCGGACGAGGGCTAGTAATTTTTTCCCCACTTTACCTCTACTTTGCTGACATGTCATCACACGTGGACATCTTACATCCTACGTGTCCGAAATGGGGTAATGTAATTACACACAGAATTCGGTAAAATTCAAGTCCGTCAGGATAAAGACAGCATCCGGCATAATGTCGTGACGGATACGTGTCGTGACGGCACGACATTATGCCGAGATTGGCCTCCGTCACGACACAATAGACAACCCTGGTTTGCGGAGGCCCTAGACAATATATTTTTTAGTTAAAAATTTTATTTAGACAATTAAAAGACATATTTGAAGATAACTCATAGAATATAATCTTATATCAACTTGAATTGAACTTGCATCTTATTAAGAGGTAACAATGCTTTGATTATTGCAGTGATAGATTGCTATGTGGATACTTTTAGGCACAAAAAAAAAGGTGTTCTACTCCAACATTCAATCTCATGATAGCTAGGATTTTCAAAAAATAAGATATTGGGTTGAACTCCATGTTTCATCAATCCACAACAACTAATCAACTTTAAGTGTCTCAAACATTTTTGTGGGTCCTTTGAGGTACCTGATTATAGAAACACCTAACCTATCATATTCTAATAATTATTCAAATTAGAAAAGATGTCAACCTTCATTCATTAAAAAAAATTACAACTAGAATATTAGAATATTTTGTCCACCAGCCCTCAAATTGTTGAAATTGGAGCACCTTTAATTCATTAGGTAACCAAATTAGGCACATCTACCTTAGGTGCTATGAAACATCACACTATTTTGAACAACCACCTTTGCTCCACCCCAAGAACACCCTCCCACTTCCACCCTCCCCTTATGTTGGCTGACGTTGCTCCCCCCTTGCACATTAAACTCCACCCCCACCTCCAACCTTGAGCTCCATCCTCCACATCTCCCTCCACCCTTGAGTTCTCTCTCTCTCTATGGTAGACAACCCTTATTTGGTTACTTTTTATTATAATTATTAGGACACCTATATTTGAGTGGTATGTGGTTTTGCGCAACTCCCAGACCATGTATCAACATGATGTGTTAAAAGAGATTGGACTATGCGTTCAAAATACGATAATCATTCTACGTTCAACAGTCAACCTAGTTGGGGGGACCTATACGATCATTTAATATACACAAAAAATTTCACTTTGATAATGAGATATTCATATGAGCTCCAGGAATTGTGAGGAAAGTGGCTACGGCCTTGATATGATTTGCTAACCATCTCATGCTAACTGTGTGTTTCATATCCTAGGATAAGCGGGATAGACATATAAAGTAACCATTTAAGACCCATTGTGGTGCTTTTGGGCACCCCCCTCCGAGGGAGCCTAAAAGTACCGCATAAGCCATTTGGTGAGGGTGGCCTGCCTTAGCAGGTGCCCAAGCCGAACCCGGATGTTATGATTTTTTCCTAAGTAGTTAGATTTGTGGAGGGATTTGTCAATCGCGTCGTGTCCTTTCGATAGGTTGTGCCTAGATTAATAAATGCTTAAGATAATTATCTATTTTTTCTAACCTAATGCCTAATCTATCTTAGTCTACGCGCAGACGCACCAGCCTTGGAATCAAGGCAATCTAACCCTAATGAATAAAATAACCCTACCTCTTACCTTGGCCACACCTAATTCCTTACTTCTTATGAATTAAATTATTTAAACGGGGGGACCTTGATTAAGTCCCACCCTCTCAACCTTCCTTCTTAGTTTAAGGTTGATTACACAAAGTCTATATTACTAAGTTCATAAATTATGGCATCACCACCTACCTGTTTGGTGCACGCCTTAACTCGAACCCTTCAAGGCCCTGTGCGGGTCTTTTGAAGGTTGATTGATACTCTAACCCTCCGATCTTTGCCGCCGGAGGGGTTGGGATCAATCCTTCGAGTTAAGTTCCTGGTTGGTTTTTTGCCCACGGGGGTTGTACAAATTACGTTGGTTATTAGTTAGTTTGAAACAGTTTGACCACGAAAACTCAACTTGATGGGACCGGGGAATAGGGCAACCTGTGTGTTCAACCTGTTGCACAATCTTCAAGGGTTGGAGCCATCACCTCCAACCCTTGAGGCCAACAACATGATAATGGATTCGTGGGCCATTAACCCCACCTTTCCATCAACAACATTCAGAGTGGTCGTGTCGGTGATTAACCCGACTTCACCACATACGGAACTTGTTAATAAATGAAGCTACTACCACAAAACATACCAAGGGGCCCCGAAAACAATGGAGTTGGGTACCCCCTTGGCGGTCAAGTGGTCAAACCACTTGACCTTACGAGATAGGTGAGTGGGTTAGAAATGCGTACCTTCGCCGCGCTCCCTCCAACCCTAAATGGAAAGCTAAGGTTAATTGATTTACCTCAATTCTCCGCGGTTGATTTGGACTCGATGTAGGCCGAGCCGCTATTTCCTTCCTCGCTCCACTTTCCGGGCGTCGACCTTGCCTCCTTTGTAACTAGTTTGATAAGAAGCGTACCTTAGTTAACAATAAAAATACAAAGTGTTGTTTTTTCACTGTAATTTAGACCTAAGCATAATATATCTACTTAGTGCACTTAATTATCTTTCCAACGATCTAAAGATCACCTTAATCGGATAAGAAATGCAAAAGTTATGAGGGTTGGAAATGCGAGGTCGATTCAACCGATCCTTCCAACCCACCTATCTAACTTCTAACTTCAAAAATTCATATCTAATTCAAATTATGCTCAAATCAAACATTCTATATGACCATGGAAAGATATTGAAAAGATATATCTGATAAAAATCTGCAATTAACAAGTTAAGCCAAAATGAATTCAGCAGACCCTCTGTAATGCAGCAGTCAACCAAGAACTCTCAAACTATGTATCCCGTCTTCAAAAATTCATATCTAATTTAAATCATGCTCAAATCAGACGTTCTAAGCAATTTTGGAAAGCTAAACAAAAGTTCTACTTGGGAAAAATATAATTTTTTAGAATTTAAATTTTGATTGGGCTGGCAAGTCTGATCCAGCAGCCGCTACCCATAGAACCACCCGGTTTTTTGCTCCATCTTTGAAAATCCATAACTAATTGTCATCTTGACCAAATCATAAATGGGAAAGCTATAAATAGCTATAGGAAATATCTCTAAGAGAAAAATGATAAGTATTTTGTTCTAGCTTCTGAACTAAGCCTTCAGGGCATTGGCAGCTGAGGTCTCCAATGCCTTCACTCAAAATTCTACAATCCAACCTACCTCTACAAAAGAAAGGAAGAATTTTGTTGGTGTGTTAATAAACACACATTCTAACTAGGAGAGAAAGTAGAGGATTTTCTCAAGCCTTTCTTTTAGGCCATTGAGAATGGATGCTAAAGGATTTTTTCCTAACTATTTTGAAGTAGGGCTTCGCCCGCTAATCAAATTGAGAGGGAGTTTTGTCTAACTATCTTGAACTAGAGCTTCGCCCAAATTCTAAAGGGAAGAGGGGGTTTTGCCTAACTATCTTGACGTAGAGCTTCGCCCACTAATCGGGAAATAGAGGGAGTTTTCAAGGTGGAAGGAGGGGGTTTTTAAACCCTTTCACAAAAGGATTGGACCCCTCCGCCACCGGTTCCATTTTTCGGACCCCCTCCCGAAATTTTGGCTCGGGGGTCTTCCCGGTCGAGGTTGCCACCCCGTCGCCGAGGTGGCTCCGACGGGAATCTTCCACATTCGTTCTATTTTTTGGTAGCAAGTTGGCAAGGGGGCAAGTGGCCCCCTTGCTATTTTCCTCAAAGTCTTCGCGCTAATTTTCCTCTCACGCCGAACACCTCCTCTTATCTTGCGTGACCCACACTAAGTACTAAACTAACCCTTGCCTAGTTAGCTCTACTAATTTAGTCCTCTTAGCTAGTTGCTTTCACTAACTACGTTTCTTCCCGCTAACTAGGTTTTGCCTAGATAGCTATTTTTTTCTAACTTAGTTAATTTCTATCTCTAGTTAGTTTTCATTTTTACTAACTCTACCTAAAACTAGATTTTTCCCTTCACGGGTGAAGATCCGAAGACTTCGGTAATTTCCTTCCCCTTTTTGAACTAAATACTAATTGAACTAATTTTTCCTTAATTCGCTATCAATCCTAACTTTTAATACTAAAATCCTAACTAAAGTGATCCCACGGAGTGGTGGACCACTCTGGTGGTTCACACCCATCTACTTTACCTCATTTCCACCCTTCCCTCATGGTAATTCGTAAAAAATGGCATCTACTGGACACTCCCAGCGTATCATTGCTCACATTTGTTCATGGTTACCTTCCCACTTCGGCTAAACTCAGCTAGTTACCAAATTGAAGAATCATATTCCGAGCACGCAATCCAATATCTTTAAAACATATGTCAACTTTTAGCATTCACTCTTGGATCCACACCACTCATATATATTAGGCCCTAAACATTACCCAACCCAATGGTCTTAACTCCATCCCGGAGTTTGAGGCATGGCAAAGGTGCGTCAGTAGTACTTTGTTTGCGACTTGGACCCAGCCCGGGCCGGAGCTCCAGCAGGCAGCCCCATGCGCCACCCTGGCCGTCGCCCACGCTGGCATCGGTTGCCCCTGCCTCCACGGTGTCAGCGTCCACGCTGGCACCTCCGCCACGCTGTCGCCAACGCCTACGTGTCGGCCGCCCGCTCCACGTCCGCATGCCCATGCCCTTGCTTTGCATCATGCCATGGTGCTCGGTATCGCCATGGCCTTCACCCACCCATCCATGCTGGTAACCTAACCGCCCTCGGGGAGCGCGTCTTTTCAAACATGCACTCAGCCACCCCTAATGAATGATTGTGTGTAACCTGCTCATTCAGTAGAGACTGCAATTTTTTGCTGCAATGGAGACTGTTACACGAAGTGATGCGATTTGAGCAATGATGCAGACAAGCTATACGGACAAGATCACCTCATTGAACGTTTCTTTTCAGGATTCCTTTGGTTTCATGCTTCTGATTAATCGTAACATGTGCATTAACTAAACAATCTGCATTTTTGTAGCATTGGAGTGTTTTACATGTAGTGATGCGACCTCTCCAATGAGGTACTCAAGGTATATGTCCAGAACCATTAAGCCGAGCGCCCACATCGCACACGGTGGTCACAATCACCCTTACTCATTGTGTTTTCCATATTTCTTATCAGATTAGTAGTCAACCATTGCTTATGTCTTGCTGTGAGGCCAAACCGCCCACCCTTAAGCGTCCTAGTCCGGGTGGGGGAATGGATGTCACATTCGTTTTGCATAGCTCCCTCTTACCAACTTCATTGGAAGTCATTGCATGGACGACACTTGTATGTGAGCGTAGAGCGGAGAGCGGAGAGCGGAGAGCGGAGAGCGGAGAGCGGAGATTTGGAGAGCGGAGAGCGTAGAAGATATAATAATAGCAAACTTGAAATGCCAAAAAAAGACATTTGTAAATATAGACTGGAATATACCTGGAATATTCTTGAATCTGCCAAATATAGTAAAAAAAGGACCTATTTCCGTGGAGGGTAAAGGCCCAGAATTTGGAATGGTCTCATTAAGTTTGGAAACCGTGAGGTGGTTGAATTATTAAAACCAAGGATGATCACAAGAAAAAATCAATGAAAATTGATTTTCGGAGATTGGTATAATTGAAGAATGAGTCAATCAAAATACAAAGGAATCAAAATAATTAACTTCCTTTGTTTGGATTCATCACTTTTCTCTTTGTCTTATATGTGAGTCAACTCTATAGCTTGGACTTTAGCAATTATTGTGTGTGGCCGAATAGATTATATATTGGACTCTTACCCAACATCATTGTATATACACTTGCATACAATGGGTGATGAAAGAGATATGTTTGCTGGATTAGGATGGGAGAAGGAAATAAGGAGTCTAGCAGATCCTCATATTCCGGTTAATTTATCGCCGGAATTTTCGTTTGCTGCTGGAAATCGAAGTAGTGATGACTATGACCTGACTCCATTTTCGCAGTCTACACAAGCATGGAGGTGGAGGACGCGGGAGGAGCAAAAACAACGCGAGCAAAAAGAAAAGAGGCAAGAAGATGTGCCGGAGAAGGACGCTGATTTGGATGAAGACAAATCGAACGAGACGGAGGAGGAGGTGAAGGTTATAGGGGAATCTTCGAAGTCTCTTTCATTTCGCGAACGGATGAGGGGAATGACGCCGCATCATCTTCCGCTAAAGGAACGAATGAAAGATAAGACAGTTTCTTATATGGATTTGCTTCGACCGGGTCCACCTCCCTCGGATTCATCCAAGAAGTATGCAAAACGGAAATAGAGTTGATAGACATAGGAAGCATTGTAATCATACCTTTAGTATATCAATAAATTATTGCAATTGGTTTCGGCGGTGACGGTTCTTGGAAAGGAGGGATCTGGAAGAGATAAGAGTACCCAAAATGTAGTGAACCATGAAAGGGACATGGTTGAAAGAGGTGTGTCCAAATTCGATGACTCGAATTTGGCCACACCTCTTTCAACCATGCTCCTTTCATAGTTCACTACATTTTGTGTACTCTATGCGGAGTAGAGCTACAGATGAAGAGTCACTTCAATGCGCTGGAGGCCGAAGAGAAACGTCATGTATCTTAAATTGTTGATGCTTGAATGTGTATCCAGATAATTTAGGCAGTCTTGTAAATATATATTTTCTGCCTAAGCTGGTAGGAAGCATTGTAATACACAATTTTGAAGTAAATAAAAATAATCATTGAGATTATACCTTTATTATATCAATCAATTATTGCTTCACAAGATGTCCAGAAATGGACACAAATATCATAGCCTAATGTAGTGCTAGGCTGAGAGGAATTCTAGGAAGTTGAATGTGTCAAGAGACCTCCCTCCATGATGAGTTTGACCTCATTGAAGCTAAATGTCGGGGCGTGTATGAACAAATTTACATCCGCATCCAAATTAGAAACCTTGACGTAGATGTAATACAGATGCTTACAATTCATATAAGAATTCCGTTTGCGGCCGAACTTGGAAATCATATCCAAGAAGTATGGGCAGTTGCATTCTGGAAGAGAACTCACTGTGACTTGGTAGATGGGTGGCTGCGGTTCTGACTTGGACTGCAGTGTGATAATGCAACCAAATCCCGGTTGAGGGATCATAGTTAACTTGAGAACAGTAGCATGCATAGCTTCAGCAGATGCCACCATCTGCCTCTGCTTTGCGGAAGGAGCGCTACTGGATCGCCGAACAAGTTTGGACAATCTTGTCGTAGGGATGGCGTCGGGGTTTTCTGGAACACGGATTCGAGACATATCCAGCGGGGTCGCAGAGTTGGTGAAGAGTCGAGACGGTGTGATGCGCTCCTTTGGTGGGAGTTGAAAACCTGCGTTCTCAAGCGCGAAGATCTCCGAGCGGGTGAGGTTGGTACCAATCTTCACGGGCCAGATTGGGGGGATAGGAGGCTTCTGGTCATTAGCAGAGAACGGCATGACCCATTTCCGACGAGGGCCCTTGACGCAACGCTCGATGTCGTCTGGGCAAAAGACAAAGTCTGTGCGCTTCATAGATTGGAGTTTGTAATGATGCCACATACCGGTGTAGGTGGGCGCAGGGACGCTCTTGTTATTGGTGACGATTCTTGCGGTGCATTTTTTTTTCGTGCCCGCATGATTAGCCCAACAAGACTTTCCAGAGGTATAGGGTATGCGGGCAATATGCCAAAGAGAGACATCTACTTTGGTTTCTTGCACTGCGGTGACACGCTGGAAACCAAGTCCTGCAGGTGAAGGCACTTGAACCTCTTGTACAGAGGGGGAAGACTCCTCAATGATAGTAGGCAGTGTTTCAGGTTGAGAGCGAGTGACTCGCTTAGCAGGGGGAGGGCGAGAGAAGTTCACTGTATCGGGACGGTGGGTCTCGCCATCATCACCAATTGGAGTGTCGGGTCTTCGCTTCTGCGATCCAAACACCTCGGCGCCCTCAAGGTGGGGATCGCGAGTGCAAAACTCTTCCCCACCGGGCATTTCAAGCAAGACCTTCTGCAACACTGTCGGGTCGCCAGTACGCTGAGCTCGACGTTGAGCACCTCTCAGCTTTAGTTCTTCTTTGCTTGGACCATCACCGCCACTTCCACCTTTAAGGAATTGGTAGTATGCCACAACCTGTAAGAAGGCGCGAATGTAGTCGTCAACCGTAGCCACGTATAAATCTCCACCCTTGTTGCCGGAGGCTTGAAGCCACTTGTTGTGGACAGACTCCGCAAGATTGCAGGACGGCATCTCGGCCAACTGGTCTTGGGTTAAAACCTTTTCTTGAATGGACAAATCAAGTATTAATATAAATGTACACAGAGAGGAAAACGAAGCCAAGAAAAACCAATAATGAATTATGACGGAGATGTACCAATTCCATGAAACCACCCCATTGAAGGTAGCGGAAGTGCCAGAAAGCAAGCCAGAGCTGAAGATGCTTGAGACCGTCTTCACTTGTACAATTGGATGAAGCCCACCAAGCTTTGATAGCTAGGTACCTAGTCTCCGCCTCTTGCATAGATGAGGCATTTCGATATTGAAGGCAAAGGTGTCTATGTTGGTCTTGCAACTCATGCTTTATATACGATTTCGTATGTTTCTCGAGCGATTGTTTCCAATGAAAAAAACAAGTGCGCTCACGACCCTCCATTGGAACTTTGGGATCTCCAGAACCATACACAGTGCGAACATCGTTCCAATTGGCTTGGGCACTGTCGGCCATGAAGCCTATAAAGTTTGGATGTGGGATACCGTGGCGGGCCATGACGTGGTTGAGGTTCTGCCAGAAGAGAACTTGGGCATCCTTATCCTCCGATTGGAAATCACAGCATGAAATGGTCATGACCCGTTGATAAGTCCCATCGTATACATGAGCGGCCATGGTGGTCCACCCTTTGACCCGCTTCACGTGATCGGACATCATCCACGCATTCTCGAGGTCCCCCCCCGGTTGCATCCGACGAACCAAATCCACACCACTTCCAGGACCAACCTCGGACATCTTGAAGACGAACACCTTGTCTGTATCGTCACCTTGTCCTGGGAATTGGTTGCGTTGGACGTAAGCCCAATTGCTAACGCCCCGGAGCTTTGCGATGCCATCCATAACCCCGAACCTCCTCAAATATTTGAAGGAGGTAACCTTAGAGCGAAGGTTAGGGGAATTTAACTCTCTACAACTTTCGAACACAGGTTCGAGCTCTTTCAAGGAGAGGAGACGTTGCGTGACATTATCGCCAGAAAGAAGGAACTCACCAACAATGTCCTTGCTGGCTTCAAGCACGATCTTGCTGTGAGTGGCTTGAGGCATACGCTCAACATGCTCCTCGATAAGTGCATTGATACGCTTCCGACTGTCTCTGCAGTCTCCAACCTTCACTGGGTGTTGATGAGTACCGATATGAATGCAGGCTCTTTGAGAAGACTCCTTCCCATGGACGTAGAAGATTTTGGCATCGCACAGAGCAATGCATTTGGGGGGTTGTTTGCAGATCCTGCAGACAAGAGTAGATCGGGATGGCACAATGCCAGAAAGAGGGAAAGGATCTTTAGTGAAACCCTCAAATTCCGTGTCATTAACCTTAGAGGTACGATGGGCGCGTTGAAGGTAATCACAACTAGGGTTTTGGCATTGGAGGTGGCCAACACAGGCAGAGGAACGAAAAGCAAGGCCAACGTCGTTGGTAATGTTGGTGGTTTGAGTCTTGGTCCAAACATGGCCATCATATTGCTTGTCCATGCCGTCCAACGACTTGGCTCTCGATTGAGATGAAGAGAATTCAGCGGCAGGGAGGACAAATAACTGGGTACCATCGAAACGAGGGGGGAGGTGATTAACCTCTTGGATTTTGAGTTTATCGTAATCCAATTTCTTGAGGACATTCTTACAACCAGGCATAGAACCAAGACGACGAAGACATTGAACAATAGGTTGAGGAGGTTCGGACGCAGACGGTACAGAAGGAGTGGAAGGAAAAGAGGGAGAAAGAGAAGGCGTTACAAAGGAAGCAGAAGGAAAGAAAGAAGGGGAATCATGGAAAACAGCCTTCTGCAATGATACATCATCATTCGAAGAATCAGACAAGTCTATAACGTCGTCTAAACCGGGCTTTGTCTTGACACTTATTACCGGCGGGGTGCTAAAGTCAGCAGTCGACGATCGAAGAGGAGCAAGGATTTTTGTTGACTCTCCCAGCTGAGAATCTGGCCAGCCACAAACCCTATACTTTCCCGGGCCAAGCTCCCACACTACATTGCCATTGTCAGTTACCTTGGAGGTCTCATGGAAGGTATGAATAAGCAATCCAGTATCAGGATGGGAGATCTCACGTTCTACCCATATTGTACTTGCCTGCAAAGAGAACCTAATGCTAAGATGAAGGCATGAGACAACAGCAATACCTGCTGCATCAATAGGGAACAGAATAGGGACCCCGATGCCATTGGAACGAAGCTCGGCCATCTCAGAGACGGGAGGAATAATTGAGGTGGAAGCCATGAAGGCAGACAATGAAAACGTAAAGGAACAAAAATTTGAAGATCCATAAAGAAGGAGAATGGTGATAACGATGAGGTTATAAAGAAATAAGCATAATTAGCAGAGAGAGACAAACTTGTCAGGCATACTAAAAAAAGATAGCCCTAATTAGGAACACGGTTGGGCGATAGTGAAGCGCGCCTAACATCGGGAGTTATCGCAATTATATACGGAGAGGAATGAGATTGCCCACTTTCTTTCCAATGTTTGAGGTTGATGCGGTGAGGTTGTGGAAAGGAAATAGAGCGAGTAGGTTTGAATCACGGGAGGGTTGAACACATGAAGGAAATAGGGAATTCACAACCTCCGACAGCGGAACCATCTAAGAAAAAGAAGAGGAGGCGAACGTCTACACATTACACCGACAAGAAGAGAAACAGGGTGAGGACACAGAAGACACAGGCAAGGAAGGCGCCAATCGAGGGCCGTGGGACGCCTGAGGATTTGAGCGAAAGCATAAAAGACCTGCGGAAACCTTCGTGGAGGCTAGATTGTGAAATTCCGCCTTTTCACTTATCACCAATTGTAGAAGAGGCGGACGGAAGTAAACCGCGGTCAATGGCAGAAGGGGAGGAGTTGGGAATTGACAGCATCCAAGAAGATTCACGCGAACACACGAACTCTAGCAGTGTCGTACGTATTCTTGGGATCTACAAATATTCTGTTGATTTAGCACATAATGAAAATGGTAGTACAAATTCAACGCTGAATTTACTTTTTTTTAAGTATTCGGGTTTCTTATCATTGTTATAACCATTGGGACGCTGGTAAATATAGGCGGATGGGGAAAGTGGAGATAGTGGAAATATCCACGAAGAAAACAACGAGGAGGTAGCACAAGAAATTGAGAAGGGGTTAGATGAGCGAGAACCGGTGTCGGGACAGCCAACAATTCAAGGAAGAGAAAATATGAAGGCGTCCAAGAGGAAAGTGGCAAAGGAAGAGCTCAGATCGAATTTGATGGGAGACCGAGAAAGAGAGGAGGGAGGAGACTTAGGAACTGAAACCCTCGTTCAAGATAATGTGACACATGCTCCAAGAATTCTGCGAAGCAAGGCGGGCGGAACACAACCAACATCAAGGCGAGGGCGTGGACGCGGGAGAGGAATGGCAGAGGTAAACCTCGGCGATTCGAGGAGCACTCCACTAACGCCGCCAGGGGACGGGACATCTGAAGACAGTGGAGCCGATGTCGGGGCAACAGTGGAGGGCATACTTCAAAATCTGGTAAGGCGTCGGCTACATGGAATGTCCACTTAACATACTGACGGCGATGTATTGTTTTGGGTTTAGGAGGATTTGAGATGTAGGGTTTCAAGCAAATGAGAGGGATTATGCGTTCTCAAACACCAATGAATGTTCCAGTGGCATGCTGTCGGCCATCCAGTTTGGCATGCTCTAGGCCAATCACCTTATTTACTTGCGGCCACTCCTCTAGACTTATTCGCGGCCATTCTACTAGATTTACTTTCGGCCATTGCGCTATACTTAGTCTTGGCCAATCCAAGTAGGGTTTGGGTGAGAGAATGTGTTAGAACAACCAAAAAGGTAGGTGCATGGAGGAATACTTTCGGCCTTTGGTTAGGCTAGTGGATAAGGAGCATTCGGATGAGAAGGAGAGTTGGAGGTGCTCTCGGCCATCTCAAGTTTGAGGTGCTCCCAGCCATTTCAGGTTTTGAGGCACTCTCGGCCATTTCAGGTTATACTAGGATATGTGTATGAATGTGCAAAGAGGCGAGGCCTCATTCTAGAGTGCAAAATTTGATTTCAGAATATTGAATATATGTTTGGATTTGAGGCACTCTCGGCCATTTCAGATTATGCTAGGGTATGTGAACGAGTTGTGGGAAGAGGCCTCGGATCCGAGGCCTCATTCTAGAGTGCACAAACTGATTTCTTAACGGGGGCTAATATGATGATTTTGAGGCCCTCTCGGCCATTTCAGGTTATGCTAGGGTATTTGTATGACTTGTGGGAAGAGGCCTCGGATCCGAGGCCTCATTCTAGAGTGCACAAACTGATTTCTTAAGGGGGGCCAATATGATGATTTTGAGGCCCGCTCGGCCATTTCAGGTTATGCTAGGGTATTTGTATGAATGTGGGAAGAGGCCTCGGATCCGAGGCCTCATTCTAGAGTCCACAAACTGATTTCTTAAGGGGGGCCAATATGATGATTTTGAGGCCCTCTCGGCCATTTCAGGTTCTGATAGGCTAAGTGTATGGCTTGTGGGAAGAGGCCTCGGATCCGAGGCCTCATTCTAGAGTGCACAAACTGATTTCTTAAGGGGGGCCAATATGATGATTTTGAGGCCCGCTCGGCCATTTCAGGTTATGCTAGGGTATTTGTATGAGTTGTGGGAAGAGGCCTCGGACCCGAGGCCTCATTCTAGAGTGCACAAACTGATTTCTTAAGGGGGGCCAATATGATGATTTTGAGGCCCCCTCGGCCATTTCAGGTTATGCTAGGGTATTTGTATGAATGTGGGAAGAGGCCTCGGATCCGAGGCCTCATTCTAGAGTGCACAAACTGATTTCTTAAGGGGGGCCAATATGATGATTTTGAGGCCCGCTCGGCCATTTCAGGTTATGCTAGGGTATTTGTATGAGTTGTGGGAAGAGGCCTCGGATCCGAGGCCTCATTCTAGAGTGCACAAACTGATTTCTTAAGGGGGGCCAATATGATGATTTTGAGGCCCTCTCGGCCATTTCAGGTTCTGATAGGCTAAGTGTATGACTTGTGGGAAGAGGCCTCGGATCCGAGGCCTCATTCTAGAGTGCACAATCTGATTTCTTAAGGGGGGCTAATATGATGATTTTGAGGCCCCCTCGGCCATTTCAGGTTCTGATAGGCTAAGTGTATGACTTGTGGGAAGAGGCCTCGGATCCGAGGCCTCATTCTAGAGTGCACAAACTGATTTCTTAAGGGGGGCCAATATGATGATTTTGAGGCCCCCTCGGCCATTTCAGGTTATGCTAGGGTATTTGTATGAATGTGGGAAGAGGCCTCGGATCCGAGGCCTCATTCTAGAGTGCACAAACTGATTTCTTAAGGGGGGCCAATATGATGATTTTGAGGCCCGCTCGGCCATTTCAGGTTATGCTAGGGTATTTGTATGAGTTGTGGGAAGAGGCCTCGGATCCGAGGCCTCATTCTAGAGTGCACAAACTGATTTCTTAAGGGGGGCCAATATGATGATTTTGAGGCCCCCTCGGCCATTTCAGGTTATGCTAGGGTATTTGTATGAATGTGGGAAGAGGCCTCGGATCCGAGGCCTCATTCTAGAGTGCACAAACTGATTTCTTAAGGGGGGCCAATATGATGATTTTGAGGCCCGCTCGGCCATTTCAGGTTATGCTAGGGTATTTGTATGAGTTGTGGGAAGAGGCCTCGGATCCGAGGCCTCATTCTAGAGTGCACAAACTGATTTCTTAAGGGGGGCCAATATGATGATTTTGAGGCCCTCTCGGCCATTTCAGGTTCTGATAGGCTAAGTGTATGACTTGTGGGAAGAGGCCTCGGATCCGAGGCCTCATTCTAGAGTGCACAATCTGATTTCTTAAGGGGGGCTAATATGATGATTTTGAGGCCCCCTCGGCCATTTCAGGTTCTTATAGGCTAAGTGTATGACTTGTGGGAAGAGGCCTCGGATCCGAGGCCTCATTCTAGAGTGCACAAACTGATTTCTTAAGGGGGGCCAATATGATGATTTTGAGGCCCTCTCGGCCATTTCAGGTTCTGATAGGCTAAGTGTATGACTTGTGGGAAGAGGCCTCGGATCCGAGGCCTCATTCTAGAGGGCACAATCTGATTTCTTAAGGGGGGCTAATATGATGATTTTGAGGCCCGCTCGGCCATTTCAGGTTATGCTAGGGTATTTGTATGACTTGTGGGAAGAGGCCTCGGATCCGAGGCCTCATTCTAGAGTGCACAAACTGATTTCTTAAGGGGGGCCAATATGATGATTTTGAGGCCCCCTCGGCCATTTCAGGTTATGCTAGGGTATTTGTATGAATGTGGGAAGAGGCCTCGGATCCGAGGCCTCATTCTAGAGTGCACAAACTGATTTCTTAAGGGGGGCCAATATGATGATTTTGAGGCCCGCTCGGCCATTTCAGGTTATGCTAGGGTATTTGTATGAGTTGTGGGAAGAGGCCTCGGATCCGAGGCCTCATTCTAGAGTGCACAAACTGATTTCTTAAGGGGGGCCAATATGATGATTTTGAGGCCCTCTCGGCCATTTCAGGTTCTGATAGGCTAAGTGTATGACTTGTGGGAAGAGGCCTCGGATCCGAGGCCTCATTCTAGAGTGCACAATCTGATTTCTTAAGGGGGGCTAATATGATGATTTTGAGGCCCCCTCGGCCATTTCAGGTTCTGATAGGCTAAGTGTATGACTTGTGGGAAGAGGCCTCGGATCCGAGGCCTCATTCTAGAGTGCACAATCTGATTTCTTAAGGGGGCCAATATGATGATTTTGAGGCCCTCTCGGCCATTTCAGGTTCTGATAGGCTAAGTGTATGACTTGTGGGAAGAGGCCTCGGATCCGAGGCCTCATTCTAGAGTGCACAAACTGATTTCTTAAGGGGGGCCAATATGATGATTTTGAGGCCCGCTCGGCCATTTCAGGTTACGCTAGGGTATTTGTATGAGTTGTGGGAAGAGGCCTCGGATCCGAGGCCTCATTCTAGAGTGCACAAACTGATTTCTTAAGGGGGGCCAATATGATGATTTTGAGGCCCTCTCGGCCATTTCAGGTTCTGATAGGCTAAGTGTATGACTTGTGGGAAGAGACCTCGGATCCGAGGCCTCATTCTAGAGTGCACAATCTGATTTCTTAAGGGGGGCTAATATGATGATTTTGAGGCCCCCTCGGCCATTTCAGGTTCTGATAGGCTAAGTGTATGACTTGTGGGAAGAGGCCTCGGATCCGAGGCCTCATTCTAGAGTGCACAAACTGATTTCTTAAGGGGGGCCAATATGATGATTTTGAGGCCCTCTCGGCCATTTCAGGTTCTGATAGGCTAAGTGTATGACTTGTGGGAAGAGGCCTCGGATCCGAGGCCTCATTCTAGAGTGCACAAACTGATTTCTTAAGGGGGCCAATATGATGATTTTGAGGCCCTCTCGGCCATTTCAGTTTCTGATAGGCTAAGTGTATGACTTGTGGGAAGAGGCCTCGGATCCTAGGCCTCATTCTAGAGGGCACAATCTGATTTCTTAAGGGGGGCTAATATGATGATTTTGAGGCCCGCTCGGCCATTTCAGGTTATGCTAGGGTATTTGTATGACTTGTGGGAAGAGGCCTCGGATCCGAGGCCTCATTCTAGAGTGCACAAACTGATTTCTTAAGGGGGGCCAATATGATGATTTTGAGGCCCCCTCGGCCATTTCAGGTTATGCTAGGGTATTTGTATGAATGTGGGAAGAGGCCTCGGATCCGAGGCCTCATTCTAGAGTGCACAAACTGATTTCTTAAGGGGGGCCAATATGATGATTTTGAGGCCCGCTCGGCCATTTCAGGTTATGCTAGGGTATTTGTATGAGTTGTGGGAAGAGGCCTCGGATCCGAGGCCTCATTCTAGAGTGCACAAACTGATTTCTTAAGGGGGGCCAATATGATGATTTTGAGGCCCTCTCGGCCATTTCAGGTTCTGATAGGCTAAGTGTATGACTTGTGGGAAGAGGCCTCGGATCCGAGGCCTCATTCTAGAGTGCACAATCTGATTTCTTAAGGGGGGCTAATATGATGATTTTGAGGCCCCCTCGGCCATTTCAGGTTCTGATAGGCTAAGTGTATGACTTGTGGGAAGAGGCCTCGGATCCGAGGCCTCATTCTAGAGTGCACAATCTGATTTCTTAAGGGGGCCAATATGATGATTTTGAGGCCCTCTCGGCCATTTCAGGTTCTGATAGGCTAAGTGTATGACTTGTGGGAAGAGGCCTCGGATCCGAGGCCTCATTCTAGAGTGCACAAACTGATTTCTTAAGGGGGGCCAATATGATGATTTTGAGGCCCGCTCGGCCATTTCAGGTTACGCTAGGGTATTTGTATGAGTTGTGGGAAGAGGCCTCGGATCCGAGGCCTCATTCTAGAGTGCACAAACTGATTTCTTAAGGGGGGCCAATATGATGATTTTGAGGCCCTCTCGGCCATTTCAGGTTCTGATAGGCTAAGTGTATGACTTGTGGGAAGAGACCTCGGATCCGAGGCCTCATTCTAGAGTGCACAAACTGATTTCTTAAGGGGGGCCAATATGATGATTTTGAGGCCCTCTCGGCGATTTCAGGTTCTGATAGGCTAAGTGTATGACTTGTGGGAAGAGGCCTCGGATCCGAGGCCTCATTCTAGAGGGCACAATCTGATTTCTTAAGGGGGGCTAATATGATGATTTTGAGGCCCCCTCGGCCATTTCAGGTTATGCTAGGGTATTTGTATGAGTTGTGGGAAGACGCCTCGGATCCGAGGCCTCATTCTAGAGTGCACAAACTGATTTCTTAAGGGGGGCCAATATGATGATTTTGAGGCCCTCTCGGCCATTTCAGGTTCTTATAGGCTAAGTGTATGGCTTGTGGGAAGAGGCCTCGGATCCGAGGCCTCATTCTAGAGTGCACAATCTGATTTCTTAAGGGGGCTAATATGATGATTTTGAGGCCCTCTCGGCCATTTCAGGTTATGCTAGGGTATTTGTATGAGTTGTGGGAAGAGGCCTCGGATCCGAGGCCTCATTCTAGAGTGCACAATCTGATTTCTTAAGGGGGGCTAATATGATGATTTTGAGGCCCTCTCGGCCATTTCAGGTTATGCTAGGGTATTTGTATGAGTTGTGGGAAGAGGCCTCGGATCCAAGGCCTCATTCTAGAGTGCACAAACTGATTTCTTAAGGGGGGCCAATATGATGATTTTGAGGCCCTCTCGGCCATTTCAGGTTCTGATAGGCTAAGTGTATGACTTGTGGGAAGAGGCCTCGGATCCGAGGCCTCATTCTAGAGTGCACAAACTGATTTCTTAAGGGGGGCCAATATGATGATTTTGAGGCCCTCTCGGCCATTTCAGGTTCTTATAGGCTAAGTGTATGACTTGTGGGAAGAGGCCTCGGATCCGAGGCCTCATTCTAGTGCACAAACTGATTTCTTAAGGGGGGCCAATATGATGATTTTGAGGCCCTCTCGGCCATTTCAGGTTCTTATAGGCTAAGTGTATGACTTGTGGGAAGAGGCCTCGGATCCGAGGCCTCATTCTAGAGTGCACAAACTGATTTCTTAAGGGGGGCCAATATGATGATTTTGAGGCCCTCTCGGCCATTTCAGGTTCTTATAGGCTAAGTGTATGACTTGTGGGAAGAGGCCTCGGATCCGAGGCCTCATTCTAGAGTGCACAAACTGATTTCTTAAGGGGGGCCAATATGATGATTTTGAGGCCCTCTCGGCCATTTCAGGTTCTGATAGGCTAAGTGTATGACTTGTGGGAAGAGGCCTCGGATCCGAGGCCTCATTCTAGAGTGCACAAACTGATTTCTTAAGGGGGGCCAATATGATGATTTTGAGGCCCTCTCGGCCATTTCAGGTTCTTATAGGCTAAGTGTATGACTTGTGGGAAGAGGCCTCGGATCCGAGGCCTCATTCTAGAGTGCACAAACTGATTTCTTAAGGGGGGCCAATATGATGATTTTGAGGCCCTCTCGGCCATTTCAGGTTCTGATAGGCTAAGTGTATGGCTTGTGGGAAGAGGCCTCGGATCCGAGGCCTCATTCTAGAGGGCACAATCTGATTTCTTAAGGGGGGCTAATATGATGATTTTGAGGCCCCCTCGGCCATTTCAGGTTATGCTAGGGTATTTGTATGAATGTGGGAAGAGGCCTCGGATCCGAGGCCTCATTCTAGAGTGCACAAACTGATTTCTTAAGGGGGGCCAATATGATGATTTTGAGGCCCTCTCGGCCATTTCAGGTTCTGATAGGCTAAGTGTATGACTTGTGGGAAGAGGCCTCGGATCCGAGGCCTCATTCTAGAGTGCACAAACTGATTTCTTAAGGGGGGCTAATATGATGATTTTGAGGCCCCCTCGGCCATTTCAGGTTCTTATAGGCTAAGTGTATGACTTGTGGGAAGAGGCCTCGGATCCGAGGCCTCATTCTAGAGTGCACAAACTGATTTCTTAAGGGGGGCCAATATGATGATTTTGAGGCCCTCTCGGCCATTTCAGGTTCTGATAGGCTAAGTGTATGACTTGTGGGAAGAGGCCTCGGATCCGAGGCCTCATTCTAGAGTGCACAAACTGATTTCTTAAGGGGGGCCAATATGATGATTTTGAGGCCCTCTCGGCCATTTCAGGTTCTTATAGGCTAAGTGTATGACTTGTGGGAAGAGGCCTCGGATCCGAGGCCTCATTCTAGAGTGCACAAACTGATTTCTTAAGGGGGGCCAATATGATGATTTTGAGGCCCTCTCGGCCATTTCAGGTTCTGATAGGCTAAGTGTATGGCTTGTGGGAAGAGGCCTCGGATCCGAGGCCTCATTCTAGAGGGCACAATCTGATTTCTTAAGGGGGGCTAATATGATGATTTTGAGGCCCCCTCGGCCATTTCAGGTTATGCTAGGGTATTTGTATGAATGTGGGAAGAGGCCTCGGATCCGAGGCCTCATTCTAGAGTGCACAAACTGATTTCTTAAGGGGGGCCAATATGATGATTTTGAGGCCCTCTCGGCCATTTCAGGTTCTGATAGGCTAAGTGTATGACTTGTGGGAAGAGGCCTCGGATCCGAGGCCTCATTCTAGAGTGCACAAACTGATTTCTTAAGGGGGGCTAATATGATGATTTTGAGGCCCCCTCGGCCATTTCAGGTTCTTATAGGCTAAGTGTATGACTTGTGGGAAGAGGCCTCGGATCCGAGGCCTCATTCTAGAGTGCACAAACTGATTTCTTAAGGGGGGCCAATATGATGATTTTGAGGCCCTCTCGGCCATTTCAGGTTCTGATAGGCTAAGTGTATGACTTGTGGGAAGAGGCCTCGGATCCGAGGCCTCATTCTAGAGTGCACAATCTGATTTCTTAAGGGGGGCTAATATGATGATTTTGAGGCCCCCTCGGCCATTTCAGGTTCTGATAGGCTAAGTGTATGACTTGTGGGAAGAGGCCTCGGATCCGAGGCCTCATTCTAGAGTGCACAAACTGATTTCTTAAGGGGGGCCAATATGATGATTTTGAGGCCCTCTCGGCCATTTCAGGTTCTTATAGGCTAAGTGTATGGCTTGTGGGAAGAGGCCTCGGATCCGAGGCCTCATTCTAGAGGGCACAATCTGATTTCTTAAGGGGGGCTAATATGATGATTTTGAGGCCCCCTCGGCCATTTCAGGTTATGCTAGGGTATTTGTATGAATGTGGGAAGAGGCCTCGGATCCGAGGCCTCATTCTAGAGTGCACAAACTGATTTCTTAAGGGGGGCCAATATGATGATTTTGAGGCCCTCTCGGCCATTTCAGGTTCTTATAGGCTAAGTGTATGACTTGTGGGAAGAGGCCTCGGATCCGAGGCCTCATTCTAGAGTGCACAAACTGATTTCTTAAGGGGGGCTAATATGATGATTTTGAGGCCCTCTCGGCCATTTCAGGTTCTGATAGGCTAAGTGTATGACTTGTGGGAAGAGGCCTCGGATCCGATGCCTCATTCTAGAGTGCACAAACTGATTTCTTAAGGGGGGCCAATATGATGATTTTGAGGCCCTCTCGGCCATTTCAGGTTCTGATAGGCTAAGTGTATGACTTGTGGGAAGAGGCCTCGGATCCGAGGCCTCATTCTAGAGTGCACAAACTGATTTCTTAAGGGGGGCCAATATGATGATTTTGAGGCACTCTCGGCCATTTCAGGTTCTTATAGGCTAAGTGTATGGCTTGTGGGAAGAGGCCTCGGATCCGAGGCCTCATTCTAGAGGGCATAATCTGATTTCTTAAGGGGGGCTAATATGATGATTTTGAGGCCCCCTCGGCCATTTCAGGTTATGCTAGGGTATTTGTATGAATGTGGGAAGAGGCCTCGGATCCGAGGCCTCATTCTAGAGTGCATAAACTGATTTCTTAAGGGGGGCCAATATGATGATTTTGAGGCCCTCTCGGCCATTTCAGGTTCTTATAGGCTAAGTGTATGACTTGTGGGAAGAGGCCTCGGATCCGAGGCCTCATTCTAGAGTGCACAAACTGATTTCTTAAGGGGGGCTAATATGATGATTTTGAGGCCCCCTCGGCCATTTCAGGTTATGCTAGGGTATTTGTATGAATGTGGGAAGAGGCCTCGGATCCGAGGCCTCATTCTAGAGTGCACAAACTGATTTCTTAAGGGGGGCCAATATGATGATTTTGAGGCCCTCTCGGCCATTTCAGGTTCTGATAGGCTAAGTGTATGACTTGTGGGAAGAGGCCTCGGATCCGAGGCCTCATTCTAGAGTGCACAAACTGATTTCTTAAGGGGGGCCAATATGATGATTTTGAGGCCCTCTCGGCCATTTCAGGTTCTTATAGGCTAAGTGTATGACTTTTGGGAAGAGGCCTCGGATCCGAGGCCTCATTCTAGAGGGCACAATCTGATTTCTTAAGGGGGGCTAATATGATGATTTTGAGGCCCCCTCGGCCATTTCAGGTTATGCTAGGGTATTTGTATGAATGTGGGAAGAGGCCTCGGATCCGAGGCCTCATTCTAGAGTGCACAAACTGATTTCTTAAGGGGGGCCAATATGATGATTTTGAGGCCCTCTCGGCCATTTCAGGTTCTTATAGGCTAAGTGTATGACTTGTGGGAAGAGGCCTCGGATCCGAGGCCTCATTCTAGAGTGCACAAACTGATTTCTTAAGGGGGGCCAATATGATGATTTTGAGGCCCTCTCGGCCATTTCAGGTTCTGATAGGCTAAGTGTATGACTTGTGGGAAGAGGCCTCGGATCCGAGGCCTCATTCTAGAGTGCACAATCTGATTTCTTAAGGGGGGCTAATATGATGATTTTGAGGCCCCCTCGGCCATTTCAGGTTATGCTAGGGTATTTGTATGAGTTGTGGGAAGAGGCCTCGGATCCGAGGCCTCATTCTAGAGTGCACAAACTGATTTCTTAACGGGGGCTAATATGATGATTTTGAGGCCCTCTCGGCCATTTCAGGTTATGCTAGGGTATTTGTATGAGTTGTGGGAAGAGGCCTCGGATCCGAGGCCTCATTCTAGAGTGCACAAACTGATTTCATATTTTCGAGTCTATGGTGTGTGGAAGGAGGTTTGGGTTTTTGTTTTTTTATGGTCACTAAAATATTGACCTTGCTTTTTGAAATTCTCATTCTCTTCATGTTCTTAGGAAATGGACTCTTCACAAGGCGCTCAATCGCAACCCGAATTTGGAGAGGATGTTGTTGTTGAGGCTCCGTTGGTTGAAGTTGAAGCCGTCCAGGTGGATGCTTTTAATTCAGAAGGCGAAATGCAAGTAGAGGTAAGTTGGATGGTTGTTGAGTGATGTGTTTAGCAAATTTCTTGTGTTCAAGCATTCTTAGCATTCATTTCTTGTTTGTGATTTTGTTAGGCTCTCCCAATGAGTGACGATGCCGTGCAAGCTGTTTCCGACACCGATCCTGTTGTGTGTGAACTTGAGCTTCGGAAATCACAAAAGGAAGATTCCGTTGGTGTTATCCAACGCCTCCGGATTAAGCCAACGGGTAAGTCCCGTTTATCCATTCCTTTGTGCCGCTTGAGAGCCCTCCCTCTTGTCCGTCCTATCAGTGAGGTTGAGGTGCAGCGCTTGGAATGTGAGTTTGTAATGGGATACTGAGAGGGTGATCGAGTTCTTTACGTTTCTATTTTCAACGATGTTCCCGTGGACCTTCCCATTCCCCCTGGCATCATGGCCTCTTGGAGCCCCCTTTGGCAAGAGGCCTCCGCAGAATTTGATACCAAGCTCAAGCTGGATCCGGATCTCGCACATTTCGCGGGGAAGATGTTCTTCGTTTGGGAAGGCAATCATCGTCTCACTGCTTGGTGGAGGCATGTCAATAACCACCACCCCGATGAAAAGAGTTGGCATATCTCGGTGGACTGCATAATTGTTGACCCTAGAGGCTACACTGGTGTATTCCTCAATGCCATGAGCGACATTAATTGGTAAACTCACTCACTTATTCATTCATTTTGCATTTTTTATTCAATTTTTTTGCATTATTTTCAGTGCAACTTCCTCACATACTTTGTCTCAGGTCAACCGAGCATGATTATGTCAAAGCAAATATTCCGGCCAAGCTTCTTCGAATCCGCACTTTTGGAAGGTTAGAATTGTCCACCTTCAAGGATCTCATATCGCCAGCTGACTACAAAGCATGCGAGAAAATAAAGGAGAGTCGCCCAACTTGGTACACCTTGACGGCTGATGTGTTCGTTAAGTTTCTTTACAAGGTATGGTTTTGTGCATTCAATCATTTATAGCTTCCAACATAGACAATCTCCTTTAATATAAACTCACCAAGTTCTATCTCGCAGAGAGACATTTCAGCTCAAGCAGACATTGCAGTGAGGCATTACCGTGAGACGACACCAGTTGCAGAGAGATCAGCCACTGAGATTTGGAATGTTATGACCAAAGCCCAAGAGAGAACAATTAAGAGTATTCGGGCCCGTTCTTTTGAGAAGTACATATCCGTTGCACACCCTGACAATGGAGATGATTTCTTTCATGAGGTACTGTCTTCATCTCAAATCACTCTAGAATCCAACTCATCCCATTCAAGCATTGACTCTCTTTATCTCAAATCATTTTTTCTTCGTGCACAGATTGACCGCCATTTTAATGAGTTCTCGTCGACGGACATGACAATTGAAAAATTACAAAAAATTGTCACATGTCCGGTCGAAGCTTCGTTCAAAGCTAAGTGGCTTCATTGGTGGAACGCCCCTCTTCCTGAAAGGTTAGATAACAAGTTCCCCGTCGACAAGCCTTTGAGGGAGAGGGCTTTGGACGACTGGCTACACAAGGCGTCCTTTTGGGCTCAGGTAAATCCCTTTCTCGGCATTCTTTGATTTCATTTTCCTTTATTGGAGTTATCTCGTATCTAATCATCTCCCTCTGCAGTTGGAGAAGGAAGTCGCGGTTGAAATTGAGACCTTAGAGGAAAGCCTCTCCGTGGACATTGATTGGGACGCATCAGAAACTATCCTTCGCCCTCGTGAATACGTTGATCACTGGCGGATTATCCTTTGGGACAAGGCCTTCAAGCCTTACCTCGGCGATAAACCTAACATCGGCTTTGCCAAAGGTGATAACCTCTTGGAGTTCGAGGAGGGGTCACTCGCTGTCAAGCGTGTGGCGTATCGGTAATATATCTATCATCTTCTCGCACCTATCCTTATTCTCATTTCTTGCTCTTTTTCTTGTTTTTCTTACTTTCTTGTTTTGTCATGTAGGTATATTATGAGAGAGTTGGTTGAGAAAAATGCATTGGCCTCGTCTTCCTTGCCGGAGTACCTCTCGGACTGGGTGAATGTTTATTCTAGCCTTTGTGTGTACACGTCGGCGCAAACAAGCAAGTTCTCCGAATTGCACTTGCAGGGTGGTGGATGGTACTTGGATTGTGCTGCAGGATTCGTCCCCGGGGAAGAGAAGGCTTTGTTTGCTAGCCTACTGGGTAGTGCTCCGGATGATAACATTCTCAGCTTGGACGAGCCTGATATCGTTGAGCTTCCCCCTCCTCCTCCTAAGGCACCAAGAGGAAAGGGCAAAGCAAAGAAGTCTGCCACTCAAGCATCTTCCCAAGTTCTCACTCAGTCAGCTTCCAAGACCCCGGTTGAGCCACCCACTCTCCCACACAGTCCATCTTTCGCTCCATCCGTTGCTCCCTCTCTTGCTCCCTCTCTTACTCCATCTGCATTTCGTCCACAACCTCTTGACACTCCATCTCACAGTGGCACTTCTCTGCTCTCTTTGCCTCGCAAGAGGAAAGCTGCTCTCTTGGATACCACTGCCACCTCTTCGGATTCTCCTAACACGCTTTCTCTCATCGAAAATGTTGACATGGTTCAACTAATGCTCGATTCCGATGTTGCCGGAGGTCCCCTCCCCCCATATACCCGCATCTAAGAGTTCATTGCCAAGGTTTGTTTACTTACCTTTGTCAATTCTCCATTTTATTTCCTTTTTGGTTTTCTTTGTTTTTGCATCCTTGTTCTCATGAAGCTTCATTCGCAGGTTGGGGCTGGTCGTTCCCGTGTTAACACGTCGAATTCAGCTCACAAGGGCCTCGACTTGCTCTTTGCCGATATTCCCGAGAACTTGCCTGTGCCCAACATCTCCACAGATGTTCCTGTTTGGAACAAGCTCCACGAATCATACTATGAGTGTCTGTTTGCATTTGCGAAATCTAACCTCTATGACCATGGTGTCCTTGTCCTTGCCCATTGTGCGAGTGCCAAAGTTTCTAAGAGTATTTTCGATTGGGCACACACTTATGACTTCTACGTCGCGGAAGATTGGTTTGGAATGAATGATTTGGACCTCCAATCTCCCGTTGTTCCCTCTGGAGTGGTAAGCTACTCTCCCTCTCTTCCGCTTCCGTCTTGCATTTCATTTCAATTTCAATTCAATCTCAATCCCATTTCATTTCAATTCATTTTCCTTTTGATTGTTGCAGACTCGGAAGTTCAGCATCAAGGTTCTTGTTCGTGTTAACTCCGTTCTTAGAGTTCGGGAGGAGGCCATGCAGGAATATGGTTACAACCTCCAGCGAGATGGATGGTTGAATACCTTCACCGATGAAAAGAGCCAGGCCATGCGCAGTGATGGGGTACCTTGGCGAGGTGCCCGTGAGAAACATCCTGTTTTTTTTTCCATCCTTCTTGCTACTCTCACCGACAAGAATGATGTCATTATGGACTGGCAATGTGGTGTAGGTACGCCTTCTTTTTCAACTTCATCCTTACTTTGATTTTTCCGTTGTTTGTCCTTAACTTGTTTCAATACTAACTTTTTGCATCTCTTTGCATTAGGTGGTTCAATTACAGCATGTCGATCCCTTGAGCGGCATATTGTGGCCCTTGAGAGCGACCCCCTCATTTTCAATGCACTCCTACTCCCTATGCGCGATCCCCAACCTGCGCGTATATCTCGCTCAGTTGCATCTCCATCTACATCTATCTTTGATCCTCCTCAAAAGATGACCAAGAGAGCATTCGGATTCCTTTGTGCGTAAGTTTGCTTTCTAGATTTTGCCTTGTTTGCCTTAATTTCAAGTTCTCATTTTCTAGTGTCATCATGTTCCTAATCCTTTTGCTTGGATGTTTAGAGAGCCAGCGGATGTCGCAGTCATTCGTGGGGACATGTTTTCAAGTCCTCCGAAGCCGTTTGAGCTTCCCCCGTATGCTAGTGCAATGGCGAATTGCTTTGCGAAGGCTGACTCCCCACCTCCTCCTCGCGTTCGTCATTTCTCGCGTGGAACACGCAATCTTTTCTTGTTAGAAGCAAATGAGGGTGAGGAGAGTGATAGGGAATGTTCTCCAAGCCCTTAGTTTTTCATTTTGGTTTTGGAGATTATAACTCCGTTTGTTCTTGTTTTCCGGCTATAATAAAAGTTATGTGTTGGTTTTATTGTTGATATCTGGCGCAAGTTTCATTCTTTCTCTCCGCCATTTCATATTCCTAATGTCAACCCGCATTGCATTCTTCATGTTTTCATCATCGTTTGTATCTCTTCTCTTGTACTCAATTGTACTCGGATCCGATGCCTCTTCCCACACCACATACGCATTACCCAATACCAAAAGGACATAAAACATTCAAAAATGAACAAAACATATTAAGTTTACAATCCCATCCCTGGACTCATGCTACTGAATGCTAATCCTAATACAAGGCATACTACAGAAGTGGCATAGAGCAATCGATTCTGATGAAAACATTTTAAGTTTTCAACACAATGCCTGCACCCAAAAATGAGGCCTCGGATCCGAGGCCTCTTCCCACACCACATAGTAACGCATTACCCAATACTAAAAAGACATAAAACATTCAAAAATGAACAATACATTTTAAATTTTCAATCCCATCCCTGGTCTCATGCTACTGAATGCTACTCCTCATACAAGGCATACTACAAAAAATTGCTGAGAGCATTCAAATATGATGAAATCATATTAAGTTTTCAAGCCCATGCCTCGAAAAAAAAGTGAGGCCTCTTCCAAATGCCCCTCATTATGCCAGGCCTTTATAGATTGCAAATTTTTACTTCTTTGCCTCGATTTCAGGGTAGGCCTCGATTTGAGGGTTGGCCTCGATTTCAGGGAGGCCTCGATTTCAGGGTAGGCCACACTCTCTGTTCTAATTTATATATTTAAAGTGTGTGTTTCTGATGTTTGTTTTTGTTATGTGAATGAGGGTGTAGGCCACATTCTTGGTTTGGATTCAGGTATTGAATCCAAGTGCTTGTGAATGTTGTTTTGGTTTGTTAGGGAAGAGGATAGGCCAGCATTTTAGGATCTAGTATTGCATCTAAGATGTTGAATGCATTTGATTTGGATTGTAATCTTTTCTTTTGGAATCTGGTTTTGCACCTAAGTGTTTAAATGTATTGGAATTGCATTAGGCTTTTGTTTAGGAAATTGGTAGTTTCAACTTGCAATCTGGTTTTGCACCTAAGAGTTTACATGTATTCGAATTGTATTAGGCTTTTGTTTAGGAATTTGGTAGTTTCAATTTGCAATCTGGTTTTGCACCTAAGAGTTTACATGTATTCGAATTGTATTAGGCTTTTGTTTAGGAATTTGGTAGTTTCAATTTGCAATCTGGTTTTGCATCTAAGAGGTTGTATGTATTGGCTTTGGGTTGAAATCTTTTGTTTAGGAGTTTGGTAGTTTCAATTTGCAATCTGGTTTTGCATCTAAGAGGTTGAATGTATTGGCTTTGGGTTGAAATCTTTTGTTTAGGAATTTGGTTGTTTCAATTTGCAATCAGGTTTTGCATCTAAGAGGTTGAATGTTTTGGATTCAGGTTAGGCTTTTGTTTTGGAATTTGGTTGTTTCAATTTGCCATCTCAGCATATTCAAGATGCCGTGGGTGGGTAAGTTCCTTGGGCCCTTAGCCTACATTTTTAATTTGATTTCTGCTGGATAATGTAGCCACATTATTTGTGTGCAAGCCACATTTGAATTCTGTTGGTTTATTCTTATGTTATTATATTCAGGTTGTGTGTTTCAATGTGACTCAGGTAACGCAAAAACGCGCCGATTCGTCGTCATTGTGCCCCACGTATTGGAGCTGGACCTAGATGTACAGTTGTCCGTATTAGTTCCGAACTTAGTGGTGGGTGCTACAAAGGATTATACGAGCCGGGAGAAGGCGTTTGACACCAAACGCCGTTTGTTGGTGATCGGCAAATTACGACTATGTTGCAAAGCATGGAAGGACATTGTCGATACCAGTGTGGAGTACCATGCGCTTCGTTTGGCGGCGCATGAGTTTAGGATGGGTCCACATGCTCTCCCAGAGTTGTGTTTGCCACGCGAACACAACCTGGTAAAACTTTTTAAATTGAACCTCATGTTGTTTTCGCAGAGCCGCCACGTCACCTCAACAATTTCCAAGAGGATTTTGCGGTCGGAGTTGGCGGAGTTGTCTTTGCGTAATTTGGCTAGGCTTAGAGATGAATTAGAAAGTTGTTATGGTGCAACGGAGTTTTATGGCATGTTTTTTGGATCTTTTTACCCATATTGGACATGCCCCGCAGATAGGGTGTAGATGGCCCTAAACTAGACTATATAGCTACTTGAACTAACTACACATTTTTGTAAGTCTTCATGTTGGATACATTTTGTTGACCAATAAATTATTTTTTGTGTATGGTATTTTGATTTTCATTTGTTGATGTTAGCCCTAATCAAATATATTACATTTTAAACATATACTAAAAGATGTTTAATAACAAATGCAATCTTCCACGCCTATAGGATCCATTGGTTTCTCAAACAATTCTAAGTTATACTGTCCACGGGAATGGGGTTCCTTTCCAAAAAATGTAATTGAAAATATCTCTAATTCCACGGAAATAGGTACTGCTTCTCCTAAAATTACCTAACAAAATCTAAATTTTCCGCTCTCCAATCTCCGCTCTCCGCTCTCCGCTCTCTGCTCTACGCTCACATACTTGAGTTTCCCGTCATTGCATTTCTCATTAATTCGTATACACCAATTTATTCCATAACAAGGTTACAAGTGTTTAAAAACACTCTGCTATTAGTGTTCTCTTAACAACCCCTATCACTTCCCACACAAATACACACCCGCTTATATGAATATCTAATTATCTAACCAAACCATCCCTCTCAACTTGGGGTAATAAACATAGCCAGCCCACCATCCGAGATCCCTAAGCCTTAGTTGCAGTCGCACCAATCCTTCCTTTGCTGTTGCTCCCTCAAAATCTCCGATTGATAAGGTTTAGGGCAAGTTTAGGACATCATTCTTTGTTTTGTAGCAACCTTAAAGCTCCTGCACTCGCTCTTTCACAAATTCCTGCAAAGGTACCGAAATTGGGTTGATAAAATTGGGTTCACGAGCTTTCTCTAGTTGTGTCGATTTAGGGCCGTTGTCGTCAGGTATAGCGCCTCAAATCAGATTCCTTAGGTACCGAAATTGGGTTCAGAACATTGGGTTCAGAACATTGGGTTCACAAGCTTTTTCTAGTTGTGTCGATTTAGGGCCGTTGTCGTCAGGTATAGCGCCTCGAATCAGATTCCTTAGGTACCGAAATTGGGTTGATAACATTGGGTTCTGTGAGGCCAAAACCCACCGCCTTTGCCACGCATGCCCTCAAAGATTTCCCTCTTGCAAACTTGGTCCTGGCTGACGATTCTTCACTAGTGCATGACACCTCGCTGAGGCTATGGCTTGTTGATTCCATGAGGCACATAAGTCTTTAATACAAGTGTTAAAAAACACTTATATAACTTATCATCGCCTCCTCTTCCACAAGTCCCTCACAACAACTTCCCAAGTTCACACCTTAATGCAACTATGAATCTAAATATCGTAAGTCTAAATACTATGAGAGTAAATACTATAAGAGTAAGTACTATAATACTATAATTCCCAACACTAGAAGTCTAAATTTTAGAAGTCTAAATACTAGAGCTATGCACTTGTTTCTAAATGCTTTTAATCTAACACTACATCTAACAATGCAAAGCTAACTTCAAGACTAATTGACCTTGGCTCTTCACCTTGAAACCTTGCACACACACGTGCTCCTTTCTTGCTTCCCACACACCCACACTTATAACACATGGGGTGGCCTTCAAGTCTCTACAAGTATCTTCAAGTCCCTACAAGTCTTTATGAATTCTACTAATTCCACTAACCTTCTACTAATTCCCACACAACTCTAACTCTAACACTCAATTCTATGAGAGGAACAACAAGAGGGAGAGAGAGAGAGAAGGAGAGGGGAAGGGAGAGGGTGAGCACCCCTCAAAGCTCAAGATAAGCCCCTCGATCCTCTCCTACTTTGTAGGCTCTCATCCTATCCTTTAAGCCCTCAACTCTTAAACCAACAACATAGATCCTAATTCAAACATTTAACTCAAGGAGCCACCCTTGGTTCACCACACACAATGCTCACCTAACTAAGGAACTTTCTTCACACCGCAAAACTTCTAATCAACCTAAGGTCTAAACATAACTTCACTCAAGCCTCACTCTTTTTATATTTTTGTGAATAATCATAAGACATCAAAACATCACTTCTAATAGTTTCAAAGGGTTAAGGACACATGTGGGCACCATTTTGGGCTCACACTTGCATGTACTGACGCGAAGCCAACATATGATGTTTTGAAGGTATGTGTGTGAAACCATTAAGCCGAGCGCCCTGATCGCACACGGTGGTCACAATCACCCTCACTCATTGTGCTTTCCATATTTCTTATTAGATCTGCAGTCCACCATCGTGCCTGATTGACTGTAACCAGTTCATTTACTACTCACTCCTCTTTCATTATGCTCCTCATTGCTTCCAGGGTTTAGGACGTCATTGCATGCAGGAGCAGGTGGAGGTCCTCCGAGTGCTGCACAACAGAGCATCAATGGGATCCTCTGCTGAATTGCCAACTGAAGTACATGTTCTCCGAGATGGAGACCATGGCACTGAACAAACACTTCGCATGCCGTTGGCCGTGGATCCCTCGTATAAGTGTACATACCGGGAGGCACACAAATGGGAGTTTCAGCGGCTCCGCAGTTTGGTTCAGAGACCTGAAGCGGGAACCTTCATGCACACTGATCTATCGTGGGCAAGGCAGATCCGGGTGAAAGGGAGGAGGACTGACCTCAGGACTCATGCGCCAGTTTTGGTTGCGTACATACCGTGGGCAAGAGTCCAGGATTTTGTGAAAGGTGAGGAGGCCCGCATTGATGGTCCCTGCAAATTTGTTTGTCAAGGCGCTCCATCGAACGAACAAGGGAAACTAACGTTCCCCCGTTGGAACAGCTACTCTGCCATCACCAGGTGTGTTTGTAACATGCAATTCGAATTCCATTCTGCATGTTGCAATGTTACAACACTAAAACTTCTATGTGGCATCTTATACATGACTCTCCCTTCCACCACTTGTTGTCTGCCTAAGGTATCACTGCCAGTATGGGCCAAATGACAATGCCTCGCACATACCAGTTGTTACAAAGGATATGTACCAGAAGAAACGAAAACTCGACTCCAAGGGCAAATACGTTCCAAATGGAAAGGGTCACTCAGGTCCTCACACATCTGCCAGGATGTGAGGATTTGGGCAACGAAGGGGTTGCCAATGCGGTTTTGTTGTCAAGCGACTGTACCTTGAGCCCTCGGTCGCAGAAATAACGTACCACTAGATGCAGCATGTCAATTTCAAAGGGTTCTTATGCCATGGTGTCACGAAGACCGGCCATAAGAGCATATTCTCTAGCCATTTGTCACCGCATGTTCGGGAATTCATCATGACTCATCTACATTTGGGTTTGTCCATCCCGCAAATAATGGCAAAACATAGGAAACGCTTCCTGGAAGTGTGTGAAAGAGGGGAGGAACTCACACGGGACCTCTTCATTTGTGACCAAGACATCCGTAAAGTCGCTGGCCGCCTGGCAATAGAGACCTTCAAACGCGACAACAATGATGCGAAATCTGTTCGCATGTGGATGCAAGAACATCCCCATCTCGTATTCTATTACAAAAATCCGGCGTACATGTTCGTGGTGCTATTACACGTGACAACATTCCATTCACGATAGGCATCCAAACAGCTTGGCAACAAGATATGATGCTCAAGCACGGACATAAAAAAGTTGTCTCCATTGATGCCACGTTTGCAACAAATGAGAACAAGGTTTGTTGCTATCATGCTCCATGAACTGTCGTGTTACAGACCGTCAGAGCTACTTGTTTAGCTAGAATCCATGTTACAATAGTGTTATCTGTAACATCTATGATCCCCCAGCCTGTAATGTTATTATTTTTCCTTGTTGTTGCAGTTTTCGCTCTACACCTTGATGGTGTTTGATGATTGGCTAAACGGAGTGCCCGTGGCATACATTATTACTTCTAGTTCCAAGCAACCCGATCTTGAACCATGGATGAAGGCGCTCGCCACGAAATTGGCGTCAGTGCAAGAAGATTGGATGCCGAATGCTTTCATTACAGATTGTGCGCAGGCCGAGATTGGAGGGTTGCAGTCTGTATGGCCCAGAGTGAAAGTCTTTCTTTGCCTTTGGCATGTCCGTCGTGCATGGTTGAAACAAGCGGTGGCAAAAATTAAAGACCATGCTATCCGAGCTGGTGTGCTGAAGGGATTGGGTCGTATTATGTACGATACAAAGTGCCCCCAGGGAGATGAAATGGGGCCTTGGGCTCTTCACCAACTCAGCGCTCTTATGGATAGCTTCCCCATTTTCAGCAATTTTTGGGTGTATTTCAACAAACAATGGGCAGACAAGACCCATACGTGGGTTGTAGGGCATCGTAACCTGCCTTATGCTGGGCAGGACACAAATGCAGCAATTGAAAGCTACCACTCTAACCTTAAAGCCACCTTGCGTGCCTCAAAAGGAAGAGCGCATGGACGTCGTTTGGACTGGGTCATATACGAGTTGACAGAGGAAATTCTCTCCCATTATTGGTACCAGGCGATGAGGAAACAACATGGGTTCGTCCCCAACTTGAAACAGGAGCAATTTGTTATCAATGCAGTCCTCAATGCGAGAGAAATTCCAAATAGTTGTGTCACTCTCCCCATTGCGGATGACGGCCCAGCAATCGTAACCTCCAATACCAACGCCACTAAATGGTACTCTATGTACAACCCAGACTGTGAGTGGGGTTGCTGTGACTGCGTGTGGGCATTAAAGGGAAACATTTGCAAACATCAGATTAAAGTCCTCATGATGCTCCATCCTAGCCTTGCAGAGGGAACCATTACACGTTACTGTGGATCCCTTGCAGGCACAACCGAGGGTGGCCGTGGTAACATGTTGGATCCTGTTGTGCATTTCCCAGATGATTGTTATGATACCGGACCACCAGTGCCCACCCCCACACCAAATCATGCTAATGGCAGCCAACGGGTCACACCATCTGACGAGGACATCAAAAAACATGTTCGCAACCTTGCAACATAGTTCATGGACTCGGCCATGGGTGACACTTTCCTGTTGAAGCACCTCCTGGCAAACCTGCACGTTGTAAGGGGGAAGCAAAAGACATTGCTTGCTCAGATGAAACATGGGTTGGTGGAGCCATCCCAACTGGACTTGCATTTCTTGGCCAACGACGATGGCAGCAACATGTCCCTCAAGCGTAGGAATGACTTTTTGGAGCAACGTCAGTAGATAAATAATGACAGTCAACCACGTGTTGTAACTTCTGTATGTTACAACATGGTCTGCATGTTACGACACATCCCACATGCGGGATGACGTTGCGACATTTAGGGTATATAAGGTCAGGACCTGTTCTCAACCAGACGGGTTCCATTCTTCCGCACTAGGTCCATATGGTTAGGCAACAAGGTGCATTAGCAGTCTCCAACATCTCCCTCTTCCCTTAGTCCGTCATATACCCCATTTTCCCTCACCATGGCACGTTTTGACGTCGTGCGGGTTGGCGCGTCTGTTTGGAAGTGGCTTTGCAGATGCCCTGATGCCATCGGACCCGTTGAAGACAGTTCAAGCGACAACGAGTTCTTCACGCCTCCAATGTCGCATGTGCGTCACGCCGAAGACCAGCGTGTGGCCACCTCCCCGCGATCCCCTTCGGCCCTCACATCCACAGCATGCGGCGTTCAAAGGTTGCTCTCGCCGGCGCAGACTGCTCGACTGCAGCGCCGACATGCAGAGGTTGTGCGGCAGTTGACCACCCCGCCTCCAGTCGTCACGCCCCCCCCCCATGGGGTCCGTTGAAGGCTTACCAATGACCGATTAGGGTTTACAGGCCAAGCTGGGCCCCGTAGTGTCCCGTTCCATGTTACCTCTACAGGATGTAAAGGCTGTCTCAAATGCATGCTAAATAAAGACATTTTGTTTCGTGCACGACTTGTAACATGTTCTGACATATACATCTCTTTGTATATGCGAATTGGAAGTCCATACATGTATGAAGTGCACATGGCTTCACATATCGCATTGTGAGGGAGCATCGCAACACGAAATTGGCATATCTGGCACATATCTTTTCATGCTTCCGTTACATAGAACATCACATGCTTCATTGCGACTGGCTGAATAGAAGGGGGCAATGCTAAAACATGTTACAACTTTTACACATCAGTCGTGGGTGTACGAGACAATGGACCCGTGGCTTCACGGGTTTGCAGAGAGTTTGCAGCATAAATTATCCATAGTTTCAGTTTTACACTTTTACAGTTTTGGATGTGGATGCCCTAAGTCTTTTGCAACATTTGTAACAGTAACCTAAGCCTAAATCTGCGATACATCACCAATGTCGTCCGTAGTTGTGCGCCCAGAATGTGGAACTTGGGAGGGTGGCTGCTGTGTGGCATCCACGACGGCCTCCTGCGCAATCTGAGAAACCTCCACAAATGTGTCGACATCCATGCCATGAGCCACCGTGGTGGGTCGAGGAGTGCCAACAACATCCATCTCTCCACCCAAATTGCGTGCTGTAACATGGGCAGGAGTGGAGTTGGGGGACACCGAGTCTTGCCACTCAAAATCAAGTTGACTAGGCAACTCTTCTAGGCTCTTCTCCTGGGTCATGGGCATGTGAAATGCCGGCCCAACATGCTCCACCGGGCGTTGGACATCCTCCGAGGCGCCTGCCTTGCTGAAAGTGCCTATGCTAGCGGGGCTTTGAGGACATGGCTGAGCCACGTCGCAAGATGTAACATCAGCTGCTGGTGTAGCATGTGCTGGTGGATGCACCTCCGAGTGCTCCAACCGCTCTCGCGCAATATTGTTGGCAATGTTGCAAAGCTCCTCCATGTACTCAGTACGTTCCAGCGAGGGGACCATGACATCTGCCAAGGGGTGCACAGTCGGGCGTGGTTAATTTTGCGTTCGTGGGAATGGATGTTGAAAGCGGAGCACTATGATACACCATAGAAGTGTGTTTAATTACCTGGTTTCGCAAGGACATAGCCAATGTCCAAGTCCTCTCGATGTTGTAACCAGCGCTCGTAACATGCAAATGGGGGTGAAGGAGTCTTGGGATGATCACGAATCACCCAAACGTTCAACCACTCCGACTTGTTGTGAAAGGCCATGTCTTGAAGTGCCCTGAACTGGATGGAGTTGCACCACATACGGAACTCTGCCCACCACTCTGGAGTGGGATTTTCCAAATCCATCCAAGCAGCTTCCACGGCTGCAACCCAGTCTTGTTGCGAATCCACCAACCGGGCACCTGCAAACACGAGAAAACCCTCATCTTTCAAGTAAGTTTTTGCCAAATGCCACGCACGTGAACTGTCGCGGCCCACTTTTACTTAAAGTTCTTAAGTAACCTTACTTTACGTTTAAAAGATAGGTTTGACAAAGTAAAAGATCATAAATTAAGCACTTTATAGATAGATTGTTAGGTGTGCTATTTAGAATCGAGTAGAAAGAGTTGAATCCTTAAAGTAGCTAAAACCATTAAATTAGTTTAGTGTTAAGGTTTCCATTTTCGGCTTGGGAACCTTAGAGCGGGCCGCAACCGCCATGGCGACCCAAACTCGGAAGCGGACCGCGGAGAAGCAGGTAGCCCTCCGCAAGGTGCACGTGGTCACCCCCTCCGACCGTGAGGAGAACAACGAGTTAGAGGCGGATTTGAGACGCATGGGCTGCCTCGGATTGTGGGAGAAATCGTGGAGAGTGCGGAGTGAGGATATGGTGAGGGAACTGGTCACCGGGGAGGTGGACCGCGTTTACGCTTCCACCATCCGGGGCCGACCGGATAGGTGGAATGCGGAACTTTGGAGTGGCGTTTACGGGTTCAAACCGGGAGGGGAAGGCATGGCCACTAAACGAGAGGATTGTACGAGGGATAAATTCTCCTCTAGGTTGGACCCTAAGTATGGCTACTTTGTGAAGGATTGTAAAAACGAGAGGGAAAGGAGGATGTTAGCTTTTCTTGTGCCTATCTTTAGCCCGGAGAAGCCCTATAACATCACTCTTACTCTCGCCACCACCTTGCTTCTTGCGTACTCTGAGAAGAAGGTGGTGGATTGGGGAAGCATCATCGGAGAGTTGGTGCACAAGTTGGCAACCAACACCAAACGCGGCCACCCTTCTTACATTGGGCCTTTCCTCTTCCACCTTTACGCACACGGAAACCTACTCACTGACGAAGAGGAAACCCAATGGACGTCGCACCAATTCATGCGGGAACTCCAGACTACCGATTCGGAGCCGGAGATGGGCCACGAGGGTCCGAAGGAGGAAGACATAGTGGAGTTGAGCAGTGGAGAGCGGCCTGCGACCAAGAAGCGGAAACTCATGTTGGGGAATCGTGCGACGCGGACCAAGTCCGCCACCAAACCCGGAGGAGGTGGAACCTCCACCTTTCCCTTGGAGGACAATCCGGTGGACTCCATTATCCGCGACTTGGAGGGAGTACGGTCCCGGATTGTGGACTATGAGCTGCAAATGCACCAAGTAGGGGAATTGGTGGGCAACCCGCCGTGGGAGAGTTTGTTTGCCGCAATAAAGGAGGCCATCCAAGATCCGCGCCGGTTGCGGAAGCTGGAGAGTAAGGTGGACCACCTTACTGCGGAAAAGCGGAAGACCGAGGAGCGAGTGCGGAAGTTGGAGGCGGAGCGAGAGAAGCTCCTTAAGCGGGTAAAGGATACCACTCTCACGGTACAAAAATTGAGTGATATGGTAGAAATCCCGGGGAACGTGTGGTGGAAAGCCAAGATGTTCGACGCGGAATTGAAGAACGCGGGCCACGTTTCCGGGTCGAAGATGGTTACTTTCATCATGGATCAAGGGAGTAAGATGGACGCATCTTTGAGAGCAATGAAGGCCCTCATTGCTAGCTGCACGGAGTTGTTTCCCGACGTAGTTGAGTCATCGGAGGAAGGGGAGTCCTCATCGGGCTACTCGGACTTGACCCCTCATGACATGGTGCAAATTCAAGGTGCCGCGGTAGAAGGTGGAAACCCACATGCGGAAGAGGTGGACCAGGTGGAGGACATCACGGCGCTCACGGTCCCGCCGGTTTCCGCCACCGAGGTGGTGGTTCTCAATGCCACCCCAGTTTCCGCCACGGTTGGAGAGGAAACCCGGGGTGATTGCCACATGGCCGAGGTGACAACACCGAGCCTTGCCACGGACTTCCAAGTGGTTGCCCGGGATCCGCCGCCACTTGCAATTCTTGCTCCGGGATTTCCGCCGGGCAACCAACTGTCCGCACCACTGGCACCGGATGTTGCGGGGACGGCGGACCACGTGGGAGTGATTCTCGGACCCGATGGACACGAGGTGTCAGTGCCACCACCACGTGCTCCATCTTTGGCAATTGACAGTGCGGACCGCCGCGAGGAGCGGAAGCAAAATAAGAAGGAAGCCAAGTTGAAGAAGCGGAAGGATAAGGAGTAGATTTTAGTTAGGATTCCATTTTGGTTTGTTTTGGGCAAGTAGTTAGGTGGCCCCGAGTTGTGTGCTTTGTCATTTTCTTTGTTTAGGGCCTGACCTCTCAATGAGGTGGATTGTCAGGATTGCCACGTGGCCCGCGATTTCCAGCATGGAAACCATGGCATGTGGGTGTTAGTTTGGTTTTAAAGGGAGAACACTTCGGTGTTTCTCTCATCATTTTGCAATGCAAGTGTTCTTTTGTTCAATTCAGACCTTATGCTTCACTTCACCTTCGGTATGAGTTGAGTCTTAAGTCCATGTGTAATGCAAGTGGTCCCTCCTTTCCGTACTTGAGGTTTCCGAGTTTTCCGCCATTCCCTATCACTGTGTAGGTTAGTTAGGTTAGTATTCCGTGATAGGACTGATGCACCCCGTGGGTCGTTCCCTTGCAATTTAGCTCAAGAAGACTCACGGTGAGACATCACGTAAATTTATATTCGCTTGAGAACTACCGTGCCTCATTAATATGTTCGGTCCTTGAATTAACAATCCCTCTCTTCTCCTTATGATATGAATATATTATTGGAGTGAACACAATCTCATTATCTTAATTCTCACTCTCAATGTAAGGCATCATTGATAATAAGAACCATTAGATTAGAGAAGGTTTCAAGAGGTGTAACAATATCCTTGATAGCAATATATTTTCTAATAAGTTATATGTGAGCAATTTCGAGCTCGTAGTACATAACATCAATCGCACAATTGTAATATTACTCTTATAGTGAGGAAGAAGATCTCATAATCTTGAGTCTTCCTTTTTCAGCTCAAATGTTACTACTTATAATATTGTAACTTGACATGTATGCATATAGTAGTTATAATTTCATAAACACATCATTGATTGTTTAGCAATATCACGTTTAACTTCCAAGTGTTTCTTGATGACGATAGTAATTATAACTCTCTTGAGTTTTACTCAAGAGAGAGAACTCTTCTCTTTGATAGTTGATCCTTTAGTTTATAATGACATCCAACAACTCATAAAGAATCTTAAGAGAAGAAGAACTTTTACTACAAAGTGTTTCTTGATGACGAGAAGTAAACCTATCTCTCTTGAGTTTTGCTCAAGAGAGAGAGAGAGATCTTCTCTTGAATAGATAATCCTTCAAATTGTAATGACATTCAACAACTCACAAGGAAACTTAAAGTAAGAAGTTTCAATAACAATTGTAGTAAGTAGATTATTTCATATCAATATTACTTCATTCATATAGATTCACATTTTGATGTAAATTTATGTCTTCATCATTCTTGTTAATCAATAAATAAGTTCGATACTCCAACATATGTTATATATAATATAATATGCATAATACTTGTAAGTCAATTATGTAGTTTATGATAATAAGTTCCTCCTCTTTTGAAGGAGTTTGTAATCGTTAAGTGGTTTTGCTTAAAGCATAACATGCATGTAATTCTTCAATCATTCAATCACATGTAATTTTATAATTCCCTTTTGAGGAGATCAATGATAAGTTCCGCTTTGAGAGATAATCTTGTTTCCTTCACTCAAGTTTGACAATCGCTTTCTCAATTCAATTTCTCTCAAAGTCCCATTGATTCTCCAATTTGTCTTGAGCGCTTTGTTCTCACCCTCACACTATCTTTTGAGTTCTTTCTCAAAAGAGTCTACTCAATCTACTCTACTCTTGGTTGCTCAATCACTCAAGTTCCAAGTACCGCTTGACAAACTTTGTAAGACAATTTGAGAGAGAGGTAGAAAGATCACACGCATATTTGTGGAAAAGATAATGTATTGCAAAAGTGCTCCGAGAGGAGAGTTACAAAAGCTTCAAGTGATTCTTGACACTCAAATTTAAGATAACTTCGTTGTGTAGAAAATGAGGTAATAGTCTCCTAATTTGCTTCCCTTATATAGTCTTTTCTCCCTAATCCAAAATCTACTTTAAGAGTGGTTGTGATCTCCACTTGTCTAAATAACTATCTATCTTCAAACTATGTAGATGTTAACTATCTTAAACGGTTATAACCGTTTCACTACTTAAATGTTCTTACTACCAAGATTCCACTATATTCTCCTTGATAATTAATCAAATCCTTGATTGTATCAATTCCGATATTTGGTATTTCGAACATGCTCGTAGAATGTACTCTATCCTTATATTCTCCTTAATGTCTTCATAATGTCTCTTGAACTTCATATCCAAAAATTCCCATATATTCCATAATCATGCTTCCTCAAAATCTTGCTACATTCCTATATACCCCGTCATAATGCCTCTTTATCTTATACTCCTAAATGTCTTCTCATATAGACATCAAAATCTTATATGCTATATGTCCTTAAATACTCCTCCTATAAGTCCTAAATTATTTGTCTAATAATCCCCTATATACTCCTATAAGTCCTTTATACTTTACTTAGTGCCTTTGGTGTCTAAATCCTAAGTTCCCTTACATAATGCGTTGGGCGCCCATTGCCGTGGGTAGTGGGACCTATAACCGCGCGTCTTGTGTGCAAAGCCGTGGAAAGGGGTCCCAATTCCGTGGCCAACCTCCATAGCCGAGAGCTCCTCTTCTTCTTCGTTGTTCCATTGCTCGGTGTTGATCCTCTTCCTCTTGGTGGTGTTTGTAGCTCTAGATTCCATGCTTCTCCACTTGTTTGTTGTCAATGTCTTCAACATTTTACCCCCTCCCCAGATGTAGATCCTGCCCTCAGGATCTCTTTGGGATCTTCATACTCCCTGGGTCATATTGAGGGAGGTATAGTAAAGTGCGTGCATGTGGTGTAGATATAGTCCTGTTCTCCAATGTGCGCTTCTTATCTTCAAGAGCCCTTGATATGTATCCATTAAGCTGTATTCTGTGAAAACCTTGTGGAAATGAATCAGGAAACTTCCTAATAAGGTCTTGGTGTTGATGAGTGGCCTCATGTAGAATAGCAGTATCTTCTGCTGCCAATATGTCAATGGCTGTGAAGAATTCTGGAATTTTGGAGGTGGTTAGCTCTTGAATCTCCCTGATAGCTTCCGGTTCATAAGGATCGATCTGTGGCAAAGAGTTCCTGATTGCTACATTCGTGTAAAATGCCTCATGGTGGTTGTGGATATGGTTAAGAGCTCTGATGCAAAACCTAGTGAGGTAAAAATTGGGGTTTGCTGATGTAATTTCCATTACCCCTCTTGGGAGAAGCAGATCCTTCAGTATCCACATAAAGACAAGTAGATCCCTTGCTGGTGCATTGGCTTTTGGCCATATCTCCTGGATTTGTGCCTCTGATATGCGACTTTTGCTCCTCAAATCTGGTAAATTGCTTCCCTTGAGGATGATAGGCTTAAAAGCTTGATAGTATTGAAAAATACTCACCGGCGGAGGTAAGTTTTTCATGGTGGCTGTGAGTAGGTTTTCTGAGTCTTCTATCAGGTTATTGCTCAATAGGACTTCCCATTGTATTGGAGCAGATCGTTCTTGTTGTTCCAATTTTTCCTGGAGATTCTCCCGCTCGTTGATTGTCTGGGCCAGTTCATTTTGAAGTGACTTGAAGATGTGGCTTATCTTGGCTGTGATTCTCTCAAATGTCTGTCTGGCGGTTAGTTCCTCTTTTGTAGCCTCTGGTTTGTTCAACCATTGGTCGAAGAGTTCCAATTTTGTCAACTCCTGAGCTCGCTGATAATCAGTTGTTGGAGGATAGTTGATTCGCAGGTGTTGAAGCCGTTCCGAGATTTCTGTGGCTGATTGTTGGATCAGGTTTTGACACTCTGTCTTCAGAGTTGAAGTTATTTGCTTAAACTGATGGAAATTGGCCAAGATCTGTGCGGCCGACTGCTTCTGGTGGAGTAGAGACCTGCTGAGATTTTTGACGCGCAGGAGGTGACCCTGTTCGGTGTTGTGGATGGCTGCTAGTTCAGTGCTATGTTGTTCTGTCATCTGTTCGATTTTATCCTGGAGGAGTGCTCTCTGTACTTTCTCCTCTGCTAGTTCTGCTTGTAATTGTTGAATGGTTCCTTTACCAGGATCCTGTTCGGAACAACTACCCTGTTGTGCCCTTGGTAGTAAAGCTTTACAAGTCTGGCGAGTTTGCTCTATACTAGAACTTGTTTGTGTCAATTTTTCCAGAATTTCTTCCAATATTTTGGAAGACCATTGTGGCTGAACTGGTTTCGGAGTGGTTGTTACTACTGCTACCTCTATTTCTGGGGTTGTATTGGCTGATAGTCCCTTTTCTGATGAGGTTTCTCCTTTTTCTAACCCTACTTGTTCCATTTCTGTGTTGTGCTTCCTCTTCTTGGAGTTAGGGGCAGATTTGTCCTGGAGTATTGAAGATTCTAAGAACCCTGCCTCAATCTCCTGTTGGACACTTAGCAGCCCCTCAGACATAAGGATCATGGTAATAGGAGGGCCCACCATTGTTTTTAAGAGTGTAGACTTATCCTTAAAGAGCTCCTCTTTAAGGTTTTTGAGTTCTGCCCATATAAAATCTTTAAACAATGCTGGCCAATCTACCGGAGTGCCATTGAGGGCATCAGCTAAATGTGTAACTGCTTGACAAGGAATGGTATGCGTGCTTGTGCGTAAAAGAAAAAGAGAATTAAAGAACCTGAGTGGTCTTCTTGCTTCAGGTATTGTGCATTCAACGACCTTGCAGGTTCCTGATTTGGTTTTCGCCTTGTCGCTGATGTTTGGAAAGATTTTTGTAGTATTCACCTTGGCAGTTCCTGGTTCTCTTTTCGCCGAAAAGGGTGTTAGAAAAAATACTGTCCTCATGACATTTCTCCAATCCTTGCCGAATATTGGGAAGGCTTTCCCATTGAGAACAGATTCCCTTGTCTCCAAGTTGAGATTCTTGAGTACTTCCTGGACTACTGATACATTCAACATCTCCCAAGTGACTCTTGTCACAAATCTGTCAAGCCCTATAAGTTGCAAGAATGTTTCCTCTGCATGTGATGGTTGAAAGTCCATTGCGGCCATCTCTGTACTAAACACAATGTCTTCTACTGCCCTCATTTGTGAAGCCTTGCCTTTATCTTTAGCTGGAGTTTTCATATTGCCAATCCTTGCTTCTGTTCTGTGAAGACTATTCTCTATTGTCAGCTGAAGAAATTATGGGCTAATAATCGGCCGACCAAAACTACTCTTTACTATCAAGTGATCAGAAACTACTGTTACTGTCGTCTGCTCAACTAATCTCTCTGGATCTCTTACAGCAAGTTTGTTGTGTGCTTGAGAATGGTCACCGACTAAACCAAATGTGCTGAAAACTATTCTTAATTTGACAAAAGTGCTAAGCTGGAAACTGCCTTTGTCGCCCTCTGAGCACACTACAGGTTTCGCCGAGCAAGAAGAACTTTTCTTGGATGTCACTCTGACTAAATGAAAATGAAGACTAAATTTGTTGAGGCCCTTCGAAATCAATGTGGTTGGTTCTGTTACTGGCGGGCTGAACACAGTTCTGCTAATGATGACATTGGTTAAATCGGTTACTTGGCTCATTGCTTGCTGGCAGTTCCAGCTGGGTTTTCTAGCCTGCTGATTAATGACATGGCTTCGAGGTGGCGTACTATGATAGACTCTGGATGTATTATCTGGTGGTGGTATGCTTTCCTGACTCGTGGTTTGCTTTGTGCAGGTAAACTTAAAAGATAACGCTGCCTTGTGCAGTGTTCTCGCCTTTCTTGGGGTTCGCCTTGCGCGGGCCCCTCCAATAAAAATAAAATTGGATTTGAACTTCTCTTTTGATAAATTTTCTGAAGTTCCTCTTAATTCTTCAAAGTGTGCTGAGTTGTTTTCTAAGGACTGCCTATTAGTGTTTTTAAACTGTTTAAGTTGGATCTCCTCATACTTGGCAATCTCTCTTAAAGATCTGTGGGTGGACGAATGTATGGATGAATTCCATAGTCGGAAGTACCAATTTCCAATTGCGATTACTATGATCATTAAAGTCCACCACTTAGACATGTGTGGTAACCATAAATTGGTTAACATGCCCAACAACTTGTGTTTTGAGAAACTCTTGGTTACTTTGTACTTGGCGCGTGTGTTGTCCTTGATTGGCGTGGTTGAATCATAGTCGCATAACTTGTTTGCTCGTGAATTTTCCAAGGAAGGTTTTTGTTGTACATCCTTGTTGTAACTTGTGGATTGCAAAATCAAATTTTTAATTTCCATTGTTTGTATTCCATTGGTTGATTGGACATTTTCGATCGGCTTTGGTAGTGACTGAATGGGGTAGTTTCTCGGCGTAATTTCCGTAAGTAATTTGTCGTGATCTTTTGTACCCAATGTCTGTATGTGATAGCATTCAATCATTTTATGGTGTATCTCCTTATAATCGGAGGATGTACTAATCTCCCTTTGTCCGTTGTAAAGTTCACATGGTCCCGAGTAATTTGAGTTCCTATTGGGGTGGTTGGTATTATGGAATGTATGTTGTTTTGTTTTCTTTGGTGAAGAACTTATGGTATCACCAACTTCCAAAACATAAGCCTTTGCTTCTAAGGGTTCATGGTAAGGTTTAATCTTACTCATGTTTACCCTTCCAAGATCTTCTCCTTGCAATGTGCTTACATCCACGGTGTTGTTGTTGTAAATTTCCATAATCTCGTAAGGTCCACTCCACCGGATCCTAAATTTGCCTGGACCAGGTTTGTTCATCCTTTGATGCCATAGAATCTTTTGACCCTTGTAGAATTTGGGAGTTTTGATCCTCTCTAATTTCTCCCTTGCTTGATGATTTTCCTCATTGTTCCCCTTAGTATCATAAGAGGTTTTCTTACAATGTTTGCACCTCTTTCCTTCTATTAGAGTTTTATCTTGTCGCCTTTTCCTCATAGTTTGAACATGTTCTATATTCTCCTCTGCTTCGATACGGGTCAAATCTAATGTCTTTAATTGTTCCATTCTCCGTTTAAGAACGGGATGCCATTCTTGATTTCTTTGAAGATTCTCCTCGTTGTAAATGAAAGTCAATGGAAGTAAGGCTTCCGTTCCAAATACCAGTGAGAATGGTGTATGCTTGGTAGTGACTTTATACGCCGTTCTATACGCCCATAATGCTGCATATAGTTTTGTGTCCCAATCCGTGCGATTGGCGTTTACCATTTTGGTAAGTGTTGTTTTAATGACCTTGTTCGTACTTTCGGCTTGACCATTAGCTTGAGGGTAGTACGTTGTTGATTTTCGATGTAATACCATAAATGTTTTGGTTAAAATTTGGATTGTCTCATTTAGAAAGTGACTCCCTTGGTCACTAACTAGTTCAATCGGACATCCAAATTTGGTGATGATCTCCTCAAATATGAATCTCGCGGTTGATGCCGCGGTGTTATCCTTAAGTGCTCTTGCTTCTACCCATTTGGTAGTGTAATCCGTAGCCGTGATTATGTATCGATTTTTAGTACCTTTGGCTGGAGGGTTGATTGGTCCTATAAAATCCAATCCCCATCTTTGAAACACTTCCGTAGGCATGATTGGGTGTAGTGGTTGCGCGGACTTGGCTACTTTTGGTCCCACTCTTTGGCATATGTCGCATTGTTTGCAATACATATACACATCCCTTTTCATTGTAGGCCACCAATAAAGAGCCGTTAATATTTTGTGTAATGTGATGTTTGCGGCGAAATGTCCTCCCGCAATGCCTTCATGTGCTTCGGCGATGATCGCCTCGGTAATTGGTCCGGAGACACATCTTCTCTTCATTCCATCGGCTCCTTCTTTGATTAATTGGTCTCCGTTGATGAGTTGAAAAGGTCTACTTCTTATCGCTATTTGTTGTCTTTGAGAAGTTGTTGCCGGTGTTGTCAATCTCCCGTGTGATAAGTAGTCAATAAATGGCGTTCTCCAATCCTCTTGTGGATTGGTGGTAATTGCTCCGCATTGTATCTTAGTTGTTGCTTTCTTCTTACATCTCGGACATTCTCCATTGATATAATGTTCCGCGTCTTGAGCTATATTAGGCCACCAATAAGGCCCATTGAGAATTTGTTGAATTGTATCGTGTGTGTTAAGATGAGTACCATTTTGTTCATGCACTCTTTTGATTAGATGCTTGATTGGATCTCCCGCGATACATATTTTACTTTCTCCGTGGTCTACTTCCTTCCGTAATTCTCCTTCTTCCATAAAGTAAGTTCCATTTTCTTGTTCAAATGGATGTTGATCTCCAGTTGTCCCATGAATCAAATACTCTACTATTGGTGTTCTCCAATCCGGTTTGTTTGATTCTCTCTTTTGTTGGTTTGTGATAGTACCATTTCTTTGCTTGAAAAAGCTTTGAATGTCGCGAGTAATTGTAGGCCACCAATATGGTCCTTGTGTCGCTTGCATTATCATTTCTTCATATGTTTGATGTTTTTCATGAAGTTCCTTTAAGAGTCCTTGTATCCGACTCTCCGATATGCATTCTTTTGGTATCTCGTTGGCAACAAATTGTCTCATTAGTTTGCCATTTATAATGGCGAAGAATTGGCTTCTATTCGCAATCCGTTCTTTTTCTTCTCCGGTCAAATCATCGCTTGTTACCTTTCCGAATGATAAGTATTCGACGTAAGGTTTTCTCCAATCCTCCGTTGGTTGAGTATATACCATGTACCATTCAAGACATGGTGTCACATTTTCCTTCCCTTGCTCATTTTCTTCACTTGATTTCTTCTTTTCTTCCATGTAATCATTTTCTTCTTCTAGTACCTCCATACAAAACAAATTCGCATCCGGTAGTTGGTCGTTTACTCCGGTGGGTGGTTCTCCATTGTCGATTCTTGAGAGGTGATCCGCTATTACGTGTCGTCTTCCGGGCATATACACAATCTCAAAATCGTATTCTTGTAGAAGAAGCATCCATCTTGCGATTCTCCCCGAGATTATCGGTCTATTTATCAAGTATAACAATGCTTGATGATCCACGTAAAACACGAAATGATTCGCCAAAAGGTAGTGTCGGAATTTGTTTACCGAATATACCATTGCTAAGGCTTCTCGTTCCGTCGTGCTATAATTTTTCTCCGCTTGATTTAATAATCGGCTTGCGTAGTAAATCGGCGAGTCGATGTTCCCATTCACCTTTTGCGCTAGTACCGCTCCAATGGCTATGTTTGATGCATCACAATGGACATGGAATTCTATTGACCAATTTGGAGCCATTAATATTGGTGTTGTCGTAAGAAGTCTCTTGACTAGTTCAAATGTTTGTTGGCAATTTGTCGTCCATTCGAATGCTTCATCCTTTTTGAGGAGAGCATAAAGAGGTCTCGTAATTTGTGCAAACATCCATATGAATCTCCTATGGTATGTTACCGAGCCTAAGAATGCTCGTAAACTTTTGACATTTGTTGGTGGTGGTAAGTTTTGAATCACGGAGATCTTTTTGGGATCTATCAAAAGTCCCTCTTTGCAAACCACATGACCAAGTAATCTTCCCGAGGTCACACAAATCATGCACTTCTCCGGATTAAGACTTAACCCACACTCTCTACATCGTTGAAGACAAAGCTTAAGGTGTTTGATATGATCCGCCTTTGTCCCATATATACTAAAATCGTCTAAAAATACTTTCATAAAATCATTTAGAAACTCCGCGAAAATCGTCATCACTCCCCTTTGAAAAGTAGATGGCGCACTCATAAGTCCAAATGACATCACTCTAGTAGCATAAGCTCCCCACTCCGTAATAAAACAAGTTTTCGGTTGATCTTCCGGTGCTACCCTCACTTGGTTGTAACCACTAAACCCATCTAGTAGTGACAACATCTCGTGTCCGGCCACCGTTTCAAGAATTTCCTCCGTGAATGGTAATGGAAATGGGTCGGATTTTGTTGCTCCGTTGAGTTTCCGGTAATCTACACATACTCTCAACTTTCCATTTTTCTTTGGTACTATCACTATCGGTGAAAGCCATTCCGCTCTATCTACCGGGTATATGAATCCGGCCTTGAGCAATTTGTCGATCTCCTCTTTTACCTTTGCCGCATAATTTGGATTCATTCGATATCGACTTTGCTTGATCGGCTTGGTATTTGGTTTGAGTTTTATCTTGTGCTCACAAATGTGAGGTGGTATCCCTTTCATATCCTCATACGTCCATGCGAATACATCCTTATAATCTCTTAGTATCTCAATCACTTGGTTTTCATAGGTAGGGTCAAGTTCCTTTCCTATTCGTACCATTTTGGGATCCTCCGTTGTCCCAAGGTTAATCTCCTTTATCATTTCTTCATCTTCGATAGTCCATCCGGCGATTGTTTTCCCTTTCACCGCTTCGGATGCCGGTGTTCGATCAATCGCTTGCTCTCCTTCCTTCATCTCATAAAAGTGAGATGGATAAACCGGTTTCTCTCCCATGTCTTCCTTTTGTTTTGGAGTTCCTTCTTTGAGCTTAGGGACTTGTTTCTCCTTCTTCTTGGTATTTGCTTCGAGTCCCTTTTTGTTGATATTCTCCACGTTTTCTCCTTCGATGCTTGTCATAACCATATTGCATTCGGTTTCATATAATAGCTTCAATCCATCAAGTTCCATATCGGCTATGTGGTGTAAGCTTGGATAAGCTTGATAAACTACTTGTTCCTCTTCATCGGTCAATCCGGCTTCCCAGTCAAATCCTTCGATATTGATTGGTCTTGATGAATCCGGAAGCTTTGGTCTTCGATTAGTACCAATACATACATCTATTCCATTTTGATACAAAATTAGTTGACTCTTTCCCCAATCATGCTTGGCACGTGCTTGCTTAAGCCATGGTCGTCCAAGTAGCATTGAGTAACTATTCTCTTGATTCTCCATCCTTATCACCGTCACGGTAATCTTAAAAGATAATCCTCCAATATTGATTTTCAAATTTTTGATGATCCCAAGTGGCGTAACCTTCCTTTGATCCGCCATTTTGATCGTAAATGGTGCCACTTCAAGTTGTTTTTCTATTCCCAATTTGTCCATCATAGTGTCCGTAATAATGTTCACTCCCGATCCTCCATCTAGTAATACATTAGATATTCGCCGATTCTTAGTCCATACCGCTATCATCGGCATTTCTTCATCAAAGTCTTTTGTGGCTACGAGATATGTTTGAGGTACTTCCCTCTCATCTCGCCCGTTTGTGTAAATTGCTTCCATTACTTTTCTTTTGCAATAAGGGGCTATCTCCAAGAGTTGCCCTATTGTGATATTCGCTTGAGTTGAATCTAGTACTTTTCGAATAATTTGTCCTACCCTCGTCTGGGGTTCTTCTTTCGTCGCTTTTCCCTTAGCTGACTTTCGGTACTTTGGGGCCAGATCTTCTGGCTCTAAAAGATCTTCGCCCGCTTCCCGTTGGATCTCCTTGATCGTATTCGTTACTTGGCGGTGTATCTCCCGCTTCTTCTTCCATTCCGAGTCCTCCGGTGCATCCCGCACCTCCTGTGACTCATTTTCCTTTCGCCTCATCATGGGCTCATTCTCATTTTCACTAAGCTCTTCGCTTTCTTCATCGTGAATCTCCCGATTCTTCTTCCGTTCTAAGTCCTCCGGTGCATCCCGCACCTCCTGTGACTTAAGTTCCTTTCGCCTTCTCCTTGGCGTCTTCGCGTTACCGGTTTCTCCATGGTGAATCTCCCGATTCTTCGTCCATGTTAAGTCATCCGGTGCATCCCGCACCTCCTGTGACATTTGCTCATCTTCACTATCATCATCCATCACCTTTATGGTGTTCTCACCATCTTCATCATCACTATTCTCCGAGTCTTCGCTCTTTCTATCATCTCCATTATCTTCATCTTCCGATTCACTCTCTTCCTTAGAGTTTTCTTTCGCCGCTCTTTGGGCTCTCGTCATCACACACACACTTGGTGTCACTACATTTGCCGCCACCGTGGGCTTCTTTGCGTAATCATTCGCTTCTTCTTGATGTTTCCTAAACAATGAGCATTCCGGTTTCCTATGACCCTGTTGATGACAATAATAGCACTCGTCGGCGTTGCCTTCCCGTCGCGGTAGGCCAGTGTACCCGATTCTCGGCGCGGCTTTTTGGCCATTGTTGTCCATCACATCCCTGGGGTACTCCAATCTCCCGTGATTAATAGGTCCTCTAGGGCCGCCTGTAAAGGGGTATGCTTCTTCCCTTGGGTAGTATTGGCTTCGGTAGGGGTATGTCGCTTCCCTCCGGTAATTGTCGTACGGGTACCGATCTCCTCTTCGGTATTCCTGCCCGTAATAGGGGTATTCATCATCCCTTTGCTTATCTCTCCCTTGATAGGGGTATCTCATATCTCGCCGATTCTCCCCGAACCGCGGTCTCTCTTCATCTCTAAATCTCGGAGGCTCGGCTCCCGCCCTTCTCCGGTTGTTGTTTAATTGTGGTTGTACTTGATTCACTCCAAATCTCCTTTCTCGCCTTCTTCCATCATAAACACATTCATTTGTATTGTGTGTAGTGCTATTGCAATTCGAGCAACTCTTTAATTGGCACTCATTTGAATAATGGCCTTCGTTGCGGCATCTACGGCAAGTGACTCCCGTCCTAAACTTCCGAGTGCCGATGGCTAGTTCCTCTATTTCTTGTTTAAGAGCCTTTAAATCATCCTTAGTAACATCGGCTTTCTTAGCCTTTCCCTTTTTCTTCTTTCTCCTATCATCATCGGAATCGCTACTTGAATCTCCACTTGATTCGTCTTCCTTCATCCTTTCTTTCTTAGTCTTGCTCATTTCAATCTTACGTGCCGAAGCTAGTGCTTCCTCCAAAGTATCACTTGGTAAAATGTTCACATACTTCTCGTATTCTTTCCTTAGTCCATTTATGAACCAAGTTTTTCTAATCTGTTCTCCCGGTGCGGGTTGAATTTTAGCCGCCGCTACCATTACTCGCTCATAAAATTCTTCCACCGATTCGTCTTTCTTTTGCTTTACATGTGACAAGTTGTTGATGATCTCTCCTTCCGATTTGGTTGATCGGAATCGTTGGATAAAAGTTGTCTTCAAATCGTTCCAATTCAAAAAGTGATTCGCGGGAAATTGAGTGTACCATTCTAGTGCCTTTTTCTTGAGAGTCACCGGAAACAATCTTAATTTCTCCGCATCGGTTCCTTCTTGATTGGCATGACATATATTGACATACTCTTGTATGTAAGTGTCCGGATCCTCTTTTCCTTTGTATGTGGGAAGAGGTATCTTCCCTCTTCTCGGGGCGGGTGGCACTCCTCCCGACATGGCTATAGTTCCACTTCCCCTTCCTCCTCCGGAACTTCCGGGATTTGTTCCTAGTGACGTAGTTCCGGATGTTGTTGTGCTAGTAACAATTGGTACTCTATAGTCAAATCTTTCTCCACTAGCTCTTACTTGTTGTAAAAATTCTTCAAAAGTTTGGTTGACTTGTCTTGATGTTGGTTCTCCACTTTGAGTTGTTGTTGAATATTCGTCCTCTACTAGGCTTTCTTGTGTGTCTTGATCAAAATTAATATTCCGAGGTGTCCCCTCTCTTGTGTATGTTTCAAATGTCCCTAATGGTGTGATTGTGTCTCTTTGCTCGTTTTGTTCTTTTCTATTTATCTCGTTACTTCCGTACTCGTAGGGTGATGGTCGGTCTAGGTTATCGCTTGTTAGTGGTGGGGATGGTGATCTAGATACATCAAGACCTTCGGCTCTTTGTCTAGCCCGTCTCTCGTATCGTTCCGCTCTCTCTTTACTTTGTCTCTCGGCTCTTCCTTCCTCGCTATTGGGGTTTACTCCATGTTGCATACGGTTAATGTGCTTACGTTCGGCCTCGGCCTCTCTCCTAGATGGCGGCGAACGACTTCGCTCCCTAGTGTCTTCCTCTTCGTCGTACATTAACACTACTTAGCATGATCTTAGATCACCCTAGTGGCCCTCCCGGCTTCAACTATGTGCATCTATATTCATCTTTTCGCTAGTACGGTTCTTAGGACACACTATTCTCCTTGACTCAATTCTTCTTTTCCTCTTTGTCGTACGTTAACACTACTTGGCATGATCTTAGATCACCCTAGTGGCCCTCCCGGCATCTTCTATGTGCATCTATATTCATCCTTTTGCTAGTACGACTCTTAGGAAATACTCTCTCTTCTTGATTCGATCTAGTTTCCTCTTTTCTCCAATGGATTCTCCTTTGACATATTTTTCAATCTTTTAATTTGATCATCTTCCGCTCACTATTCTTCAATCTCCCTAGTCCGTTGTAAAGTTTGATCATTACCCTTTCAAAGTACAAGTTGTATAATAATCCCTCTTTTGGGTAGTGATACCCTCTATGACTTGTGGCGTCTTTCGCCCTCTTCCCAATTCCAATTCTCCCGTGATTCCACACCTTTGAGAATATCTTTGCTTGTAGTTCTTCCGGTAGTTCGTAGATTCTCCTCTCAAACTCCGATCGATAAGTAAATCCAATTTGTTTCTTGATAAAGTTCTTGGTTGCTTTTGTCTTGTAAACTTTGTGCATGTTCCACATCAAATCATGGAACCTTTTTACTCCTTCATATTGAGTTAGTACCTTTTCGTCCCAACTAAACTTCGGGTACTCCCAAGGCCAATGACTCACAATTCCTTTAGTGTCAATGTCTTCTATAGTATCATCAATCACGTATACTCCTTTCACGTTTGATTCCTCAATTTTTCTCAAAATCGCTCTTTCGACATGTGAGGCTTCAAGTGGTCCGATTAATTTCTTTTCTTCGGATCCTTCTTCTAGTCTTTCTCGTAAGTTATCGCGGCAATGGATGTTCTCAAACCAAGGAATCATTGATCGTAGCCGGTACCATTACTCGTGTGTAGTATAAGTCGTAAAGGAATCCTTCTAGATTATAATGGTACCCACTTTGATTTGTTGTTCCCGGCATGCATTCCCACAATGTATCCTTGCCTTTGTTCCACACCTTAGAAAAGATGATGGCTTGTAATTCTTCGGGTAAGTCTTTGATTCTTTTCTCAAACTCCGATCGGTACGTGAAACTAATTCGCCTTTCTTCAAAAGATCTCCACGCTTGATCGTTGTACACTCGGTTCATACATACCATTAAGTCAAGAAATCGGTTGGTGCTAATCCATTCTCCCGCTTTGCTAGATTCTTTGATGTAGTCGGGATATTCCCATGGCCAACTCGATATTAGTTCCTTTTGGTCGTTTGCTATAATCTCCTTTGTTTTAATGTTCCAATTTTGCTTGTTGTTCATTGGAATTTTCTCCCGTTGTTCGCCACAATTTGTAAAGTCGAGACTCTTCAATGTCCACTTGATAGAATTTCTCTTGGGTTTTGGTCTCCTTGAGTATCGCCTCGCAAAAAGTGATGAAGTTTAATTCATTCAACGTATCACGTATCTCCCGGTCGTCTTCCGTATGTCTCTTCTCATTTGACATACTTACTAGTAAGGCGCATTATCTCCGAATGTGCTAAGTTCCATTTGGTAGATATGACGTTGTGGTTATCCGATCTTCTTGGCGTGATTCTCCACGTGCTTAGTTAACGCATTCGCCAAGAATCTCCACTCTCGTCTCTTTCACACTTAAATAACCGAAACACGTTAACGTCAAGAACATCCACTTTTGTTCCCTTTTCCCTTAAATTACCGAGACACATTAATGGCAAGAATCCCCAGCATGGTCGCCAAAATGATGCACCCCGTGGGTCGTTCCCTTGCAATTTAGCTCAAGAAGACTCACGGTGAGACATCACGTAAATTTATATTCGCTTGAGAACTACCGTGCCTCATTAATATGTTCGGTCCTTGAATTAACAATCCCTCTCTTCTCCTTATGATATGAATATATTATTGGAGTGAACACAATCTCATTATCTTAATTCTCACTCTCAATGTAAGGCATCATTGATAATAAGAACCATTAGATTAGAGAAGGTTTCAAGAGGTGTAACAATATCCTTGATAGCAATATATTTTCTAATAAGTTATATGTGAGCAATTTCGAGCTCGTAGTACATAACATCAATCGCACAATTGTAATATTACTCTTATAGTGAGGAAGAAGATCTCATAATCTTGAGTCTTCCTTTTTCAGCTCAAATGTTACTACTTATAATATTGTAACTTGACATGTATGCATATAGTAGTTATAATTTCATAAACACATCATTGATTGTTTAGCAATATCACGTTTAACTTCCAAGTGTTTCTTGATGACGATAGTAATTATAACTCTCTTGAGTTTTACTCAAGAGAGAGAACTCTTCTCTTTGATAGTTGATCCTTTAGTTTATAATGACATCCAACAACTCATAAAGAATCTTAAGAGAAGAAGAACTTTTACTACAAAGTGTTTCTTGATGACGAGAAGTAAACCTATCTCTCTTGAGTTTTGCTCAAGAGAGAGAGAGAGATCTTCTCTTGAATAGATAATCCTTCAAATTGTAATGACATTCAACAACTCACAAGGAAACTTAAAGTAAGAAGTTTCAATAACAATTGTAGTAAGTAGATTATTTCATATCAATATTACTTCATTCATATAGATTCACATTTTGATGTAAATTTATGTCTTCATCATTCTTGTTAATCAATAAATAAGTTCGATACTCCAACATATGTTATATATAATATAATATGCATAATACTTGTAAGTCAATTATGTAGTTTATGATAATAAGTTCCTCCTCTTTTGAAGGAGTTTGTAATCGTTAAGTGGTTTTGCTTAAAGCATAACATGCATGTAATTCTTCAATCATTCAATCACATGTAATTTTATAATTCCCTTTTGAGGAGATCAATGATAAGTTCCGCTTTGAGAGATAATCTTGTTTCCTTCACTCAAGTTTGACAATCGCTTTCTCAATTCAATTTCTCTCAAAGTCCCATTGATTCTCCAATTTGTCTTGAGCGCTTTGTTCTCACCCTCACACTATCTTTTGAGTTCTTTCTCAAAAGAGTCTACTCAATCTACTCTACTCTTGGTTGCTCAATCACTCAAGTTCCAAGTACCGCTTGACAAACTTTGTAAGACAATTTGAGAGAGAGGTAGAAAGATCACACGCATATTTGTGGAAAAGATAATGTATTGCAAAAGTGCTCCGAGAGGAGAGTTACAAAAGCTTCAAGTGATTCTTGACACTCAAATTTAAGATAACTTCGTTGTGTAGAAAATGAGGTAATAGTCTCCTAATTTGCTTCCCTTATATAGTCTTTTCTCCCTAATCCAAAATCTACTTTAAGAGTGGTTGTGATCTCCACTTGTCTAAATAACTATCTATCTTCAAACTATGTAGATGTTAACTATCTTAAACGGTTATAACCGTTTCACTACTTAAATGTTCTTACTACCAAGATTCCACTATATTCTCCTTGATAATTAATCAAATCCTTGATTGTATCAATTCCGATATTTGGTATTTCGAACATGCTCGTAGAATGTACTCTATCCTTATATTCTCCTTAATGTCTTCATAATGTCTCTTGAACTTCATATCCAAAAATTCCCATATATTCCATAATCATGCTTCCTCAAAATCTTGCTACATTCCTATATACCCCGTCATAATGCCTCTTTATCTTATACTCCTAAATGTCTTCTCATATAGACATCAAAATCTTATATGCTATATGTCCTTAAATACTCCTCCTATAAGTCCTAAATTATTTGTCTAATAATCCCCTATATACTCCTATAAGTCCTTTATACTTTACTTAGTGCCTTTGGTGTCTAAATCCTAAGTTCCCTTACATAATGCGTTGGGCGCCCATTGCCGTGGGTAGTGGGACCTATAACCGCGCGTCTTGTGTGCAAAGCCGTGGAAAGGGGTCCCAATTCCGTGGCCAACCTCCATAGCCGAGAGCTCCTCTTCTTCTTCGTTGTTCCATTGCTCGGTGTTGATCCTCTTCCTCTTGGTGGTGTTTGTAGCTCTAGATTCCATGCTTCTCCACTTGTTTGTTGTCAATGTCTTCAACAAGGACAGGGGGTCAGTAACACCCCAAGGTGCGTGTGGTTAAAACGCCCCTGTGTGAGCAGGTGATGGGCGGAGGAATCTTAAGCACGGAAAGGCGGAAATGATTGGACGAGCAAGGGGAAAGAACCCCACCGTGGGGTTGTTGGGCAAGGGGAGTTCCGCACACACGGTAGGTTCTTCCCCACTTACTCCGTCCAACTAGGGACCGACAATGAGTAGCAGTGGATAGACATGTCCAATAGTAGGGGGAGGGTTCTGGTTTACGCCTTCCGCTTGCCGTGACCTGGAGGTGGATCACACCGATCAGCAGTAACGGAATGGTCTAGAACACTCATGCACCTGCCGCGACTGGCGCTTGGTTCCCACCGCGGATGGTAGGCGTGGTAGCCCCATCCCTATGTTAGCCCCGCCGTCACGGAAATCAACAGACCTTAGGTCCTATCTTGTGTGACCGGTGGAGCAGCACAAGCTACCCATTGTGAAGATAGGACGCGGATGTTGCGTTTCCACCTCTCTCGAGGGAGGATTCGGTTTCCGCGTGTGGTATAGTGGAAACTGTGCCATCACGGAAAGCGGATCATGCTGGTTTTGTAGACCCAAAACTTCCTCCACCTTTTCCCCCGTCAAAGGGGGTGGCACGCGTCGGATACTTGAGTGGGACTCCTTCCCAAGGGAGGGCTGCCCCCATCATAACACCAATCTAAGGGAGTAGTAGTTAGGCGGAGGAAGTGGAGATAGGGAGACAACCCTAAGAAATCAACCCAAAGGGCGAGATCCTGATGAACAACTACCAAGTCTCTCTGAGCATTCTAGCCTAAAACACTAGAATTATTGTCCTTGTGACACGGTCAAAAATCTAGCGGATAGTGGAAATACAAGTCAAATCCGCTACCTCTATCGCGGAAACCTTATCCCGGAAGTCATGACCCGTAATAAGGAATCTTAGAATGGAGTGTATATAGTTGTTATACTATGGATTCGGGACGCTGAGTCTATTGTTGTTACTACTCTATGGTGGGAGCTTGTCCATACTTTGTTTTGTGTTCCCTACTTCGGTCCACTACCGGGAAGGCGGAAATTTTCGTGCTATGATTTCCGTAATATCCCGGATTTCTTAATCCGATTTGTGTTATCTTAGTTTATGGTGTTTCTTGTGTGTGTGTGTGTTCATCAACGATTTCCTCTCTCTTGTCTTGTAAACGACCGCAGGTTCTTCGTGGGAACGAACTCAGCGCGGTTTTGACGTTTTCCGCGTTAATTAGGTTAATTAACTGAATACGTTACCACCGTGCTACGACATGAACCTTCTCCATGGATTTCTTTGGCGAGCTTCAACCGTCCCCTAATGTTGTCGACAGAGCCACCACTATGTGGGTGCGAGATGAGATGGGGCACCATGCTATGGAATTTCAGGAAACAACGAAGGAGAAGCACAGACCATGGCACAGGGTAAGCCCTTACAACATGGGATTGTTGCAAGAGCAATGCATGCACATGTAAACCCTCAACCACTGAATGATACAAAGGGTAGGAGGGTCTGAAGTTTAGGCTCAAAGGGTTAGAAACAAATGCGGCATAGAAAGGGTGCCATCCCCATGTCGCCTCCAGCAAACGAGGGTAGTGCTCATCATCCCACTGTTGCATGGCCCTCGAAATAGTGTCGCTAATCTTTGCCTGGCGGTCATCATCCCACTGCTTTCGTTGCTTCATCACCTCACGTGACACAAATGTGTGCTGGATGTAGTGGCAGAGGGCACCAATCTCAGACTGTAGTGCGGCATCGTCATCAACCTGGCTCAAATCCCCACACTCTGTATGCCTAGGAAAAATAGCAGAACGCCTTAAACCGCCTGACCCAAATCACTCCCACCCACTACTACTACTTGCAGATCCTGCTGCGTCCATAATGCAGTGCCGCGACCCTAAACCAGGTGTCGCTTTCATTGAGAAGACCACCCTAAACACCCTAAACCACCGACAACCCATGCCGCAAGCATTCCTAAACCCTATGCAACCAGAAGCAAACTGCCGCAAGCACTGCCTAACAATACCCAAACAAACCACAAGGAAACCCTAACACTACAGAAACAAATAACAAACACTGCCACATGCAAACAGTAAAGAAGAGAAAGGTGCAGCAAAAGATAGGAAGGGCAGTCATGTTACAACATGGTAAGTGATGTTTGGATGGTGTATGCCCCTTGTAACCACTGGCGGAGGACGTTGCGCTCCTATAGCTACGATCTTTGTGCGGCGAAATGGCAGTCGTCTTTGCTTTTGCCTGCTCACAAAGGGAAACATGCAAACATAAGAAGATTGAAGGGAATATCATTGCGGCAATCATAATTAACATTATATTCGGTAATCGGAGACTTTTTGATGACTTTGAGACTTTTTAAGGACGTGGCTTTCACATTTGTAGGAAGGAAAACACTACAAATATACTATGTTCCCAATTTTGAACACAAGTATGAGACACAAATGCATGAGACACACACGCCGAAATAAGAAAATGGGATATATGAAAACAATTGCGTATACAAAAATGGTATCATATTTATTGAATAGGATTGAAATACAAAATACAAGTGGAATATCCAATATTAGGCCAAAATCCTTCAAATATAATCGATCACCAACCAGTGCATTCGACAATTAAATACATATTAATATGATTTATACGTTTGGATCGTCAATACGACGCACTCCTTTTATTTTTGCGATAGCCTTTGCGGCCGTCTCTTTTTCTTTTGCTTTAATGGCCTCCATGGCTCTGAAGATCTCGGGCCCGCGGCTGTAACCTTGTTTGTTTGTTGGTCCGGAATATGTGCCGTTCGTCCATATTTGGCGACGCGCTACCGAATTGTAGGACGTGGTGTTGTAAGTGGAATACGAAGGCGTTTGCGAAACGGAATGTCTTGCACTCTTCGGAAGGGCCAAACAACAATCGGACTCGCAAGAAGCGGTCTTGAGGGTTCCCCTATCCAATGAAAAAGTCAAGCATGGACGGCCCACATTCGAGTACGGTGGGGTCTGAAACAACGACCACAAAGTCATACAATGAAGCGGGTTGGTATGAGTGAGCACAAGTTACGGATGCAAGTCCGAAAACCCCAAGAAACACAAATGCACTAATACACGGAAACCAGCAAGAAAAAACTGGAGAAGGCCAAAAGTTGGGCACCTTGGCATTGGGGGTGTTGGATTGAGCTTCGGGGACATCGAGGGGGGCAGATACAAGCACGACAGGGACGTTCGTAAACGTCGGGACATCAATCCGGGGTTCATCCATGCAAAGGCGTCTGGTCGATCGTGGGGCCTTCGGGACGGAATATTTGGATGGTGACACATCGAAGTCAATAATACGAACGTGCTTCTCGTTGCGGAGGGGAGATGGAGACGGAGACGGAGCGCGGTTGTGTTTTGCTACCTTTGCAGGAGGGCTATCCACGACTCCATCTTCAAACCCAGAGTCTTTGGAGTAATCAACAGCAGAGGCGGCATCGACGGCCGAGAATTGGAATAGTGAAGGCATTGCAACGTAGCTCACACCAAGGGAAGGGGAGCCGGGGACCGACGGAGATGCGGACGGGCCATTGACGACACTTTGGGAGGCTTGGTGAGGCAACTAGGACACAAAAATACATTACAAAGAAAAGGGGGGAACGGTTAGATATAAACAAGGAGAATCCAAGTACAAGTCCAAAAATGTTCAAAGTTCTCAAATTAATTTATTGAGTTTGGCGTACCCGTACAACATCCTAAATACTTCATCTCGTGGACCGAGAGGCCTATTGCCAATGGGGTTGGAGAGCACAAAATCCGGGACACTTCCGGGGTGACATGCAAGCCTCCTAATGTATGGACCTAGCTCATTCTCTAGGAAGGTGTCGTTTCTATCGCCTTTCCAAGGATCCGGGAAGATGGCGTTGCCCGGGGGGTTGAGGATGCTCTTCGCGGGGCTGTCGTCGACGAGGAGAGTGTTCTCCGGCGTTGGCCAAGAACCGTGGGGCACCCCCTCCAACATGGGGACGCCGACCCAGAGGTTCTTCCTAAGGACCTTCAGGAATTGCGGCCCGCCGCCTCCTGCGACCTTCGGTACAATCCTGCCACTACGGTCATGGAGCTCATCGCAGTGTTCTTGACCGAGAAGCAAGCAAGGCATTGCGAGTTCTCGGAAAAGGAAACCGGCGATGGCCTCCGTGTTGTCCATGAGCATAGAGCTCCAGACGATGACATGAGCCAAGCCAAGGACGTCACGGAGGAAGCGCCTCAAGCCGGGTCGGGCCCGGACGGCCTTGTTGTTAATGAAGGTATCCAAGCGCCTGCCGTAATCCATGTCTTGTGGACTACGGAGGGGCCCCTTGGACGCGCCATTCGGGATGTGTTTGGAATGGCAAAGCACCCCATTGAGGTCAAATATTATGAACGGTTTCCTCATGGGCCGATTTGGTCTTCCAAAGGGGTTGCGAGCTATCTCCGACGGACCCTGTGATGAAACATTTTACCTAGGTGAATGTTGCTACTAATGAAAACCAGGGTTGTCTATTGTGTCGTGACGGAGGCTTATCCCGGCATAATGTCGTGCCGTCACGACACGTATCCGTCACGACATTATGCCGGATTATGCCGGATGCTGTCTTTATCCTGCCGGACTTGAATTTTACCGATTTTTTTGTGTAATTACATTACCCAATTTCGGACACGTAGGATTTACATTGTCCACGTGTGACGACATGTCAGCAAAGTAAAGGGAAAGTGGGGAAAATTCTACTAGCGCCCGTCCGCCCCCCCGTCCGCCCCCGTTCCCAATCCCCGTTCCCACCCGTCCGCCCTCGTTCCCAATCCCCGATCCACCCCGTCCGCTCCCGTACCCAAACCCCGTCCGCTCCCGTTCCCAACCTCCGTCTGCCCACGTCCCCCGCCCCGCTCCCAACCCGTCCGCTCCCCCGTCCGCCCCCCCCATCCGCTCCCCCCCCCTCCGTCCGCTCCCCCGTCCGCCCCCCCCATCCGCTCCCCCCCCTCCGTCCGCTCCCCCGTCCGCCCCCCCGTCCGCCCCCCCGTCCGCCCCCCCGTCCGCTCCCCCGTCCGCTCCCCCCACCTCCGTCCGCTCCCCCCACCTCCGTCTGCTCACCCGTCCGCTCCACCGTCCGCCCCCCCCCCCCCGTCCGCCCCCCCCCCCCCCCCCCCCGTCCGCTCCCCCGTCCGCTCCCCCCCCTCCGTCCGCCCCCCCCCTCCGTCCGCCCCCCCCTCCGTCCGCTCCCCCGTCCGATTCGAACACTATAAATTGAGGGTGCAAGGTGCCATTTTTGCCTCCACTGACATAGTGTGTCTCAAGTCTTTTGATTCTCCTTTGAGGAGTGAGGATTGAATGCGTGAGACCCGAATGCAGAGTATACTTTGTCCAATCTAGTGTCTGTGAATTAGGGTTGCCCTCGTGGCACTCTTGAATAGGACCTAGTATGCGATCAAAGTGACTTGCTCTAACTTGTTTGTATTTGCAGGTTTTGTTGAAGTCATGCCACGCCGAAACGATGCATGGGATCATTGGTACGAGGATAAGGGGAGGGTTCCCGGTAAATCACAAAGGCAGGTTAAATGTAGGTTTTGCCCGTTCGTCATATCTTACCGAGGAGATAGAATGTTGGCCCACCTTGGTTATAGACCTCATGTAGGGGGTGCTTCTGATGTTTCCACATGTAGGATGGTACCCCCGCATATTAGGGCCTTGTTTGAACATTGCGGAGGCATTGTGCCCTTACATGTAGGCATTGTAAATGAGGACTCTCTGGTGGCAGATATTGTACCTTTGGAGCCTATTATAGCGGGCTCCGTAATTAGTGAAACAGAGCCTTTGCTTATGTCCCAAACCACTCAACATTCTGATGTTGTGATATATGGCACTCCTCCTCGTGAACTACGTCAACTCAACATAACGGAGGGGTTCAATGTGTCAACAAAACAACTCCTCGATAGAGCATGGGCAACGGCTTTTTATGAAGCTAACATTCCTTTCAACATTGTGAGACATCCTGCATTTGTTCATGCTGTGCGTGAAACTGCCCGTCATCGAATGCCAGCCTACACACCACCATCGTACAATGCCATCCGTACGAAGTTGTTAACTGATATAAAGGTTGACCTAGATAGGCAAGTGAAGGAGAAGCTGGGGAATTCCGTTGAAAAATACGGTGTTACAATATGTTGTGATGGATGGGACAACGTGCAAAACCGACCTCTCCTAAACGTTCTTCAATGTGGCACAAAGGGAGACGTTTTCTTGGGTACCATTGACACCACGGGAAATCACAAGGATCATGTCTACGTTGCTGCTCAAATTCAACCATTTGTGGAAAAGGTTGGTCGACATAATGTGGTCCAAGTTTGTACCGACAATGCCCCAGTTATGGCCTCCGCTGCTCGCGACTTGATTCGAGCAAATCCCGATCTATATTTTCAAGGATGTGCTGCACATTGCCTAGATCTCCTCTTAGAAGATTGGGGGAAGGAGGAATGGGTGAAAAAATTGGTAAAAAAATCCCGCCATATTTGTGTATTTGTTAAAAACCATCATGCTTCTCAAGCTATATTCCGGAGGTTGTCACCAAATCTCTCACTCCGCCTACCTGTAGAGACCCGTTTTGCTACGAACTTCATCATGATTGAACGTCTTCTCCAAGTACGCAATGCTTTGGAAAGAATGGTGGTTGATGAGGATTGGATCACTCTAATGCGTGATATGAGGAGGAGATCTGGCACCTCTTACATGAAGGGCTCTGTTGTGCGAAGCTTTATACGTTCTGATGGATTCTGGAACACGTGCGAAAATTTCTTGTATATGGTGATCCCGGTTGTTAAAGCTCTTCGTGTATTTGACGGCAAGGCGCCTGCAATGGGAATGGCTTGGAGGGTCATGCATGATTTACAAACCCATATTCGTGGATTCAGTAAACCTCCATTTCGCTTAAGCCCTGAGCTTGCTGCAAATGCTATGGTAACGTTTCAAAATAGATGGAGGTTGATGTTGAATGATCTACACTGGGCTGGAGCGATGTTAAATCCGCTTCTACGTGGTTGGGCCCCACTCCATGAGGATGACAATTCGAGGACAATCCTAAATCGAGTTCTTCGCAGGCTTGCTCAAGATGAGGACACTTATGTCCAAATCCTCCACTAGTACCAAGATTTTCTTGAAAATCGAGGGCCTTTTGCTGATTCTACTGACCCGAGCGTGTATGCCGCACCTCTCCATGAATGGTGGGATGCAATGGGAGGTGGAGCTAAAGCCCTCCAAACAATAGCAAGACGTATCCTTGCACAAGTATGTTCCGCATCCGCATGTGAACGCAATTGGAGCATGTACTCATACGTTCACAACAAGAGTCGCAATCGCTTGAAGCATAGTCGTGCTGAGGACCTCGTCTACATATATACCAATAGTAGGCTCATTCGACATCGGAGGGGCCCAAGACCTGCTCAATGGTATGAATTGAATGAGGTCCATTCTGACGATGACCTTGACGAAGAAGATGACAACGAAGATGACGTGGATCCAACTGATAGGGCTGGAAATGATGAAGACAACAATGTTGATGACATCGACTTTGATTTGGATGACCTCGATTCCGAGAATCATGGTTCAGAAGATGAGGATGGCAATGGTAGTGATGGAAACCTTGGGGTGTTTGAGTTTGATGAACCGGATGTCCCCCAACATAACGACGGAATGCATGACGATCATGAGGGGTCTATTGGAAGACCGCATGTTGAAACTCTCCACACTGGAGAAGGGTTTCCATCTGACCATAATGTTGCTATGGGGGCAAGTGAGAATGTGGGAATTGAAGTAGATTCCTTGCAACATCGGAGCGATTCTCTTTCATTTGGTGAAGGCGACAATGTACTACCCGTAAATGAGCCAACGCACGTCCAACATGATCCACTTCCAACCCGAGTACATTCTGAATCCATGGATGCCTCCCTCATATCCAACCATCGTATAGAAGATCCAACGCCCAATGTTCCTGAAATGCCTACAACTCGATTCCGTGCTCTTCAAAGGATTGCATCCACCTCTACGGTGCAATTGCATGCACAAGGTCAACATCGTCCTCTCACTCGAAGTATTGCCAATACTTCTAGATTGGGTGTTTCACGTGCAACTGCGGTGGGTGCTACTTTGGTTGCTATGCACAATGTTTCAAGAAATGTTACTATAGAGGCGCCACGTCGTCCTTCTGTACGACGACATGTTGTTGAGAACATACCAATTGCAATTCCACCCGCGTCTGTTTCACTTCCACACAGTCAATCCAATGGAAGAGGTGGTCTTGGAGTTGGAGGCGGAAGTACAACGGGGGATGCTTTTATAGATGGAAGTAGAGATGAAGTGCACTCAAGTCGTGGTACGGGTGGAGGGCGCCAGAGAACTACGAGAGGTGTCAAACGTACTAGGAAGAGGTATCAGGGACGATCGCTTCCGTTTACTGCTGAAGACTACAATGAAGATGAGGGTAGACCACATCTAGATGAAAATGGCACACAGGATGCAGATGGCTCCCGGCCGACCAAGAGGATAATTTTCTCACAACGTGACCGAGAGTTGCATCTTCGAAGCGCGACTCCCCAAACGGATGATGATTTCAGCACAGACGAGTCTGAAGAGGACCCAAGATGTGTCGAAGCAAATGATCCTACAGTACGGATTCGAACGTAATGGTTTTGTACAAATGTGTTCTTTCGGTGCTCCCACGTACTCCCATAATTTATTACTTCCGTCAAAATTGATACAAGTTACAACCTTAGGGCCTTCGGTAAGACATTTAGACCACAAAGCGAACGTTACGTTCGAAGTTGTATCATTTTATTATAGTAATAAAATTATTTATTGCATGTTTTTTAAAATTATTTATTGCATATTTATATAATTATATCTTTATGTGGTATTCAATATTGACTATGTAGTCAATAGTACTTTTGGTTAGACTATCATATGAATTACAAATATTCAAGTGAGTTTTTAAAAGTTTCGAATAACATTAAAACATGTGACATCCATATGCTATCTTTTACACGATCTTAGAAATGACAACTTGTCGGTAACTCCTCTTTATATTACATATTCTTTGAACATGAAATATGTTCAATGTGTACAAAGTCTTCCTCCGTTCCTATACAACTTTCTAAACATGCTACAAAAATGCCTAATCCGAATCTGAATCGAGGTCTATTGCAGCTGAAGTAGATCCTCGTCGTGCTCGTGATGATTCCCCGGCTTCCATCATTCGCGTGGTTTCACGGGTGAGATACGGACGACTTCCAGGAGACAGTGGAGTGGCATTACGTGGTCTAGGCCCCCCATTTAGCCATCTCAATACCGCATCATCCGTAACTCTATTCAAGAGTGCTTCAACTGCCTCCAACTGCGTTCTGTGTTTGTGGTACGACTGCTCTAAATGCGCTTCAAAATGGGAATCCCGTTCCATGGGCATCTCATGTGCATCTTCTTCCAACTCATGCTCCGATATTGATAGTTCACCACTTGCATTGTAAAAAGGAGGTTGAATGCCTCTCCGTAATTGCATGGTTGTCGCATCCCAATGCCAACCAAAAGTTTGGTACAAAAATCTTTTCATGCCATGGTTTAGGGGCTTGTTGGGAAACAACTCGTCTGCAACATACAAAATTTGACGTGGATTTTGTGTCCATTCGCCATCTTTGTTATCGTTCCAAAGTTCAACCGTTGCACGATTGAATAACCAATTCCACTCAACAGAAGTCCCATCAAACTCGCAAAGGTTGAAGGGATAGTCCGTTGGCCTTACCACCCAGTCCTTAGGCATGTAATCCCGAAGGCCAAATTGGAGGTACAAACGAGGGTGGAAGGGTGATCTGCAATGGGGACATTGCCGTCTCCTGATCATTGCCACTATCAGACATTGTGGATGGAATTGGCCCCCACACGATCCAACTTGAAAGCATCCCTCTGGGCCAAATGGACTGCCGCAAATCCCACACACGGATCCGTCGAAGACCATTGGATGTGGACCCGGCCATAACAACTCACCCCTCATGCTGTATGGATATTCATGCACTTGGGTCACATCCCAATGGTGATCGGAGTCGATCAGTTGCCGCCAATTCAAGCTCCCGTTAGGCAATTTCAAGTCATCCTCATCATCCCACCTACTAGGGTACATATGTTCTTGATCTGGCCATGACGTGAGCATCAAGTTCCGCAATCTATGATTGCGGTTCCATTCTCGCTGGATGCTCTCAAATTCAGCTTCATATTGACGAGCCTTGGCCATAGAAAGCAATGTCCCTGTCCTCATATTGGTTCGCTCCACGATCGCATCCGATAGAAATTTCCTCAACCTTGCATTCTGCTCCTCCAGTGTGCCAATCTTGGATTCGTGATCGACAACCACTTCATTGACCACTTGAAGTTGTTGTTGCATGTCCACCACCTCCTTTTGCAAAGCCTCCATCTTTCCTTGCATTACTTCATTCCTCGTACATACGTCCACTGCTTGTGACTTTGCAATCATGGCCTCCTGTAAAGCTGTATCCCTCTCTGCTTCCAAAGACTGGATGTTAATTGGTGTACTACTTGAACTGCCAGCCTCCCCCATCGTAAGTGTTGCAAGTCGATTTTCCAGCTCGAGAATCCTTGCTTTATACTCACGAATTTCCTCGGCATGTTGCTGGCGCAATGCCTCCATTCTGCTCTCCATCATGTCCGCACCAAGTTGACGAGGGTTTACCTCGTTTAGGGCCTCGTTAACCACCTGGTTAACCAGCTCGTTAACCACATCGACATTTACCTCCATGCCCTCCTCATCCATATGCTCAAACGCCTCCTCGATGGCCATCTCCACGTCATTGGCTGGTCGTTTGCGAGTACGTGGTTTTTTTGGTTCCCGACCTTCTGGAATTGGTGCCCCAGGCTCATCCACTAGTTTAGGATTCTTCCTGAACCACTCCGGAACGGGAGTGTATGGAATATCCGGAACTGTGCATTTAGTGAATGCAATTCCAATACTCCCAAATTTTTGATCATGCAGAGCACCCAAACTTGACCAATCCACCCTAACTCGCAACACGTGCTCCGCATACATCATACACGCCACCGACTTTGGAATTGCACTCTTGGGCCATCTATCCAAATTGGAGATACTTCTAAGTATCGTTAGGAATCTCCATTTTGCCTCCACGTCTTCAAGCTGCGTATAGCTCGCATTGACGGCCTTGCAATGTCGCTCGTGACAATGTCTTGGCCACAACCGATCAAAGTGAGGGAAGCCCACGTACTGCATTGCAGTCTTCGCTGACCACGGTTGTGGTACATTCTCCCAACCTACCCTGGCTTTTTGGGAGGGATCATCGTAAACATTCCACTCCAAATCAGCGGCCTTGCGTCCATGTCCTCTGGAACACCCAGAACTAGATCCTCCACTTGCACTTGCCATGTCTCCAGTTCCTCCACTTGCCATGTCTAAAAATTGGAGTTTCTAATTCTAATTCCACCCAAATTGGAGTTTCTAATTCTAATCTAGAACTCTACTTTTTAAAATACTAATTGCACTTCATAATAGTGCTACAAAATATCCAAGCATACACTTCAAAATAGTGTTGTTGTGGAATTAGTTCAAAAATGTCCCTAAAAATTAAAGTTCAACTATTCGGCACACCCTTCGAGCACCCCGCTACCGGCGCTCACGCAGAGGCCAGTTGACTGGGCGCGTCACAAGGAATATGCCAAATAACGGCCACGTGGATCTGCCAAAACCGGCCACAACCTGCCAAAAGTAGTGTAAAAGGATCCCAAAAAAGGGATCCTTAACTCCTCCGAGAGCCCCGCTACCCCGCACTCTGTGTTAGAGGAGGGTTGTCTGGGCGCCCAGAAGGAGTGGAGTAAGGTATATAAGTGGTCCCCTCCACTTATATACCCCCGTCCGCCCCTCCATCCGCTCCCGCGTCCCCACCCGTTCGCACCCGTCCGCACCCGTTCCCGCCCGTCCGCCCCAGAGTCCCCCCCCGTCCGCACCCGTTCCCTCCCGTCCGCCCCCAGCGTTCCCCCCCGTCCGCACCCGTTCCCTCCCGTCCGCCCCCAGCGTTCCCCCCCGTCCGCTCCCACGCTCCCCTCCGTACGCTCCTCTCCATACGCTCCAGCGTTCCCATCCCGTCCGCTCCTCGTTCCCATCCCGTCCGCTCCTCGTTCCCACCCGTCCGCTCCTCGTTCCCACCCGTCCGCTCCGCGTTCCCATCCCGTCCGCTCCTCGTTCCCACCCATCCGCTCCTTGTTCCCCACCCGTCCGCCCCGCGTTCCCTCCCGTCCGCGCCACCGTTCCCCTGCCGTCCGCTCCGCGTTCCCCTGCCGTCCGCTCCGCGTTCCCCTTCCGTCCGCTCCGCGTTCCCCTGCCGTCCGCTCTGCGTTCCCTACGTCCGCTCCGCGTTCCCATGCCGTCAGTTCCCCCCGTCCGCCCCCTGTTCCCCTCCCGTCCGCTCCATGTTCGCGGACGGGAGGGAACGCGGGGCGGACGGGTGGGGAACGCTGAGCGGACGGGTGGGAACAAGGAGCGGACGGTGGGGAACGAGGGGCGGACGGAGGGAACGCGGGGCGGACGGGTGGGGAACGCAGAGCGGACGGATGGGAACGAGGAGCGGACGGTGGGGAACGAGGAGCGGACGAAGGGAACGTGGCGCGGACGGGAGGGGAACGGGGCGGACGGGTGGGGAACGTGGACCGGACGGGGGGGAACGGATGAAAGATGGAACGATTAGCGGACGGGTGGGGAACGCGGAGCGGACGGGAGGGAACGGGGCGGCAGGGGAACAGCGTAGAATTGCGACCACATATGAATTGGACTTCATATGAATTTTTTAGAGCCAAAAAACGGACACTATAGTCACCATCTATAAATGTTAACCCTCGGGAGTGGATCAAAGTGCGATTGAGCGGCCCAACTTTGTTGAGAGTCCAAAGAAATGAACCCTAAATAGCCAATAAAATATAGTAAGGGTAGCCTTAGTTGGGCATAGTGTGAAGCCTCCAAAGGCCAAGCCCAAAAGTCCAAACTCAAAGGAGCATGCCACTTTATTACTTGCTCAAAATAACCCCTCCAATCTAACGGCCAAGATCTTGTCAATGATTGATTATTATAATGAAAAAAATGTAGGCATCGAAAAAAAAAGCAGGTGGGTTCGTTGGAAAGCTAGGAACCTAAACCCTCAAACCATGTATGGAAACACTTCTACATGAGTGTGAGAACAAATCAATGGCACATATGTGGTAGTAATTTGGAATGACGTAGGGTTTAGGGTTTAGGGGTTTAGGGTTTAGGGTTTATGAACCACTAAGGTTGAAGCACAAATTAATGATTTATTGAAGGAAAGTGCATTCGGATGGGTGACATCGGTTATGAAACCATATGAACCACTAAGGTTGAAGCACAAATTAATGATTTATTGAAGGAAAGTGCATTCGGATGGGTGACATCGGTTATGAAACCATATGAACCACTAAGGTTGAAGCACAAATTAATGATTTATTGAAGGAAAGTGCATTCGGATGGGTGACATCGGTTATGAAACCATATGAACCACTATGATTGAAGCACAAATTGGTGATTTGTTGAATGAGTGGATAACTAATCAAATATGGAAAGTTCAAAGAGGTATCAAAGAGGTTTCCAATGCGGATGTCGGAAGATTTTTTCAAAAGTGTACATTTTTAACCTAACCAACTTTATTTTTATTCCGATTGCGTTGACTTTATCTTACTAACGAGAATTGGATCCTCTACATATTGGATTACATCAATTATTGGTCATGGTCATCAAGTCCTTAGAGGTCAATATATAAGTAGATCATTGAGACTCATACATATAACGAAGGTAGAGTATCATGGATAGGATGGGAAAGGGGAGAGTCATGTTTGAGGGTGTAGAATGCGATGAGGAGATACACAATTTAGACGATCCCCATATTCCATTCAATGCAACACCCGAGCGTGAGAGAGATGAGAGAAGTGCTAGGGATCGATTTCGTGATGAGTATGTCATGACTCCCTTCTCACAATCTACACAAGCTTGGAGGATGAGGGCGGCGGAGGAACAACGACGATATGCAGACAACTTTGAGATCGATGCGGTGGAGAAGGACCACACACAATGCGTGGGTGGAGATCTAAATGATCTAATTGATTTGTGTGCGGATATTTTGGAGAAGCCCGGGGATGTGGATGTGGATGTGGATGTGGATGTGGAGGAGACTTCAATCGACATTGAAATAGTCAAGGTAGCGGGGGAATCTTCAAAGACTATGTCTATTCGTAAGAAGAGGAGAGGATTGTCGCCTCATCGGCTACCATTGAAGGAACGGATGAAAGACCGAACGATTAGCTATTTTGATTTACTTCAGCCGAATCCTCTTCCAAAAATGGAGCCTCGCCGGAAGCCAGGAGCATCTACGAGGTTGGGATGACGGAATGAAGTGGAATATTATAGTTTGCATGGTTTGTTCATGTATATGATTAATAAAGGGCATTTGTAACGTTGTCGCAATAATAAAGTTATGACTTGTATAATATGTTGTACCACTTCTATGATTTATTTATTTATTTTTAATTCACCAACCGAACAGTTTCTGTTGAGATAAACAAGCACAAAGCAATATGAAACTATGCATCCACTTCTCAGTTCCAAGAGAAATTTTTTTAACCACTTTACGTTCACCCTTAGTTGATTATTGCTATTTTAGTGTACTTTATTATGTGGATGGGGGGACTATTATATAGAGGACTTTTATTGCATATTCTTGTAGAGGACTTCATTACCTATCCATGGATACCAAGAACTCATTTTTTGGACTTCATATGAATTTTTGAGAGCCAAAAAACCGAGACTATGTCCAAACTTCCAAAAAAAAGTGATTGTGAATTATATAAATATAAATATAAGCAATTGTGAAGTATGTGTGCAATATGTGTGGAGTACAAGAAAGAACATTTAGAGATGTTTAGGATCACGTGTACAACCGATATAACTATTGCAACATTGTGCTCAACTTTAGTTAACTAGATATAACTATAGTTGACTACATTTTGTGGCATACCAAAATTAGAATAAATATAGGTAATTGCATTTTGGCAAGACATATCACGAACAACTATAGTTAACTTGAACTTAGCACATGGATGTGATAACAACGATGTGAAAGAATGATGTGGCCTCACGAGAGGCGAGAACCTTGGTTAGTCTCCCATAGACTTCTTCTCGATTATGAAGCAAAAATCCTCATGGAGTATGAACATTGCACTAAGATCCATAAATCTCATACAATATACAAGTTGTGTATGAAAAAATGATGGCTTTATTTACATCTCCAACGGTTACAAAATTGGTATGATCCAAAATTGCTGCAAAGAAAACAAAAAAAAACTATTTTGCAGTGTCACGGAAGCACATTGTCGGGTTAACCATGTTGTATGGAGGCGACTTCAACATGTTCACTACGTGTGTGATGGTTGACCTTTCCGCTGGATTGGGCTTCGTCAATGCATCCAATGCTATCTCAAACCGCATCTTCAAGCCATTTGGATCACTGTTTAGCTGAAACAACGAGGAAGTCGAATCCCTGGCATAAATCTTCTTTGCCAAAGCACCCACTGAGAAGGACTCCGAGAGAAACGTGTGCCTATGTTTCCGAGCCATCCTCACCGGAGAGGTAGATGTTCCACGCTGCCCTCGTACATGGAATAATTCTGGACCAGCACAGTTGTATTTTATGCGGTGCTTGTTCATCTCATCCACTGATTCTTTTCCATAGTTTGAGGGTGCGTCTTCATCTCCCCATGATGCCATCCCCCAATCACACACACCAATGAAAACCGTGTTCTCACGGTCTTGTGGGAAATGCAGCATGACATTGTTGGGATTAAGGTCATTGTGCAACACGTCATGCTTGTGCACTACATCCACAATGCACATTAGAGCCCATGCCAAATAAGCTCGATGCCTTCGATATACAACCAACCGTTTCCGTGCTTCAAAGTCTGCCCCAGACATTTGAAGGATTGTGCGCTCGTGGGTTTCCGGAACTTGGTGGTCATAGACCCTCATGTTCTTCAAGGAGCCTCCATTCCACCACATCGAATAGGATTCGTATGTTTTCGGGTGGAGGTATTGTAGCTTGATTATCCCAGGATGATCTACTGGGCATGCCAATGCTTCAACCGAACGCTCCTTTCGGTTCTCCAGACTATTCGTGGCCTTCATGGTCTTCCCAGCCCACTCTATCCAGTTAGGGATGAATGATGCTCCATGAATTGTGACTCTCCGCACCATTCCGAAGGTCCCTTGGAAGATTTCCCTATCCAAGGGTTTGATCTCCACATTCCTAGGCAACCATATGACACCCTGCCGGCCCTGAGTGGCAATGTTGTCTGCCAGCTGCCTGTCAATAAAAACGGGAAGGTTGCGGGCGGATGTGCCTTTTGCTGCTATTACGCCTCTTTTCCAATTCTCTAGCTTAATGTACAGCTCGGACCTCCTCCCACCACTACTTCCCTCTCCAGGATGCATAGCCTCATATGACATCGTTGGATTGTAGATTGCTTCCACAGCTTGTTTTTCAATCCATGTGTTCCAATCGCTCATGCCCCTAGCTTCCTCAAACTCCGGTCCAGACGTGGCTTCCGTGAGAATAAGCATCAACTCGTTCCTCGCCAACTCTAAACCCTTTGTACCATCATTGAGGTATTTTTTCTCCAAATAAACCATGCTGTTACTTCTAAACCAATCCAACAACACGATCCTGCAATGATTTCGAGCCTCATCGGTCCGCGGGTCGCGTTTGCCTCTATGTTTCCTTTTCTTTGATTGCGAACCCGATGCCGCGGACCCGTCCTCCGTCCCTTCCGAAACTGCTGGGCGTTTTAATCCCCGTCTTTCAGTCTGCTCCGAACCCTGAGGTACATCACGTGCAGGGCTCTCCGGTCTTGATGTCCGCCGTGTCGGAGATTGTGGTGGCACGTTCTCCGAACGAGCCGGTGCATGTATTTCTGTGGAACTGCCTGAGCTTGGTCCCCTTCCAGTTCTCCCTCTATGTCCACTGTTTCCCCGACTCCCACGTGTTCCACGGCTTCCCCGTGTTTGGTTGCCTCCCGAATGACCAACAGCCAAGAACTCTTCGTCAAACTGAAAGGGATCTGGACGTGGTGGACGTGCTGCAGTACTTCCACTTCCAGGATCGCTTCCCGTACCCTCGGCAGTATTCGCCGATGCATTGCCTACGAGCCAAGCACGGTGCACCCTCAAATCCTCGTTCTCGTAAGGAGCAATGCCCTCCCCCTCCATCGTGATAAAAATCACGTGAGTGAGTGAATCTGAAAATGAGTCGTGATAAAAATCACGTGAATAACTGAGTGTGAAAATCTCTCGTGATAAAAATCACGGGAGCGAGTGAATCTGAAAAAAAAATTGCGAGGGTTCCCCCACAATTTGCCCTGCCCTCCCAAACCCCTTGAGACCCGCGCGGTGATGCTGTCCTTTGGGACGCAACAAGGTCTCGGGTCCCTATGTGGTGGGAGGAGAGGAAAGTGGTAGGAACTAAAGCCTCACGGCTTTATATAGGCAACGAGGAGCCCAATCATTATGGGATCCCGGTCGGAATTAGGGTTTAGGGTACGAAAACGACGTATGGGGAACGTGGGAACTAGGGGCGGACGGGCGGGAACTAGGGGGCGGCCGGAGGGAACGTGGGGGCGGACGGAGGGAACGAGGAGCAGACGGGTGGGGAACGCGATAGGGAACTCGGGCGGACGGGAGGGAACGAGGCGCGGACGGGAGGGGAACGGGCGGACGGAGGGAACGTGGAGTGGACGTGAAGGGAACTCGATAGGGAACGCGGGCGGACGGGAGGGAACGCGGAGCGGACGTAGGGGAATTCCGAGCGGACGGAGGGAACGCGGGGCGGACGGGGGGAACGCGGGGCGGACGGGGGGAACGCGGGGCGGACGGGGGGAACGCGGGGCGGACGGGGGGAACGCGGGGCGGACGGGTGGGAACGGGTGCGGACAGGATGGGAATGGGGTACGGACGACGGGGAACGTGTGGCGGACGGAAGGAACGTGGAGCGGACGTGAGGGAACGCGTGCGGACGGGAGAGGAACGTGGGGCGGACGGGAGGGAACGAGGAGCGGACGGTGGGGAACGTGTGGCGGACGGAGGGTAGCGGACGGGAAGGAACGCGGGGCGGACGGGTGGGACGGTTGGGACGCCCCACCCCCCCCTCTCCCGTCCGCTCCACCCCCGTCCGTCCGCCCCACCCCCCCCCCCCTCTCTCGTCCGCTCCACCCCCGTCCGTCCGCCCCACCCCCCCCCCTCTCCCGTCCGCTCCACCCCCCTCCCCCGTCCGCTCCATCCCCCTCCTCCGTCCGCCCCTCCCCTCCTCCGTCCGCCCCACCCCCCCCCCCTCTCCCGTCCGCTCCACCCCCGTCCGTCCGCCCCAACCCCCCCTCCCCCGTCCGCTCCACACCCCCGTCCGTCCGCTCCACCCCCATCCACCGTCCGCACTACCCCCCCGTCCGTCCGCTCCACCCCCCTTCCCCGTCCGCACCACCCCCCTTCCCCGTCCGCCCCCGTCCGCCCCACACCCTCCTTAGTAATATTTTATTACTTTGATTTTAACACAATGATAAACACAATGGCAAAATGGTCTACGTGGCAGGGGAAATATGCACATCCACGTCGACGTTTTCTGCCACATAGGACGCCACCTTGGCAAGAAGGTAAGTATTTTACCCACCCTAGTCGGCTCCCCCTATGTTGACCCTACGTGGACCCTATTGTGTCGTGACGGAGGGGTCCGTCACGACACGACACGTCGTGACGGCACGACACCGTCACAACGGCGGGATAGACAACCCTGATGAAAACCAATTGACAAACATTTCATGAATTCAACAAAGAAACAGAAAGCCAAAATTGTGCGAACGATGTAGTTCGAAAAGATTTATTAAGGTAAATGGTGATATACAATTTTCAAAGGACATCTATCGATGAGCCCAAGAATCTAGCGTTTTCTCTGCTGAATGCCAATGGATCCTACGCTACAAAATTTGCGTCCACTCGCGGGGGGGAGGCCGGAGTTGAACTCGTAAAAATACACTGCCACGAAGGTGACACACAGGGAACATACGGACGCGCGTCCGCAACGAGGGAGGCATGCTCAAAGGTTGGTTACCTCGTCATCGGCGAGATCCGCGCGAGTAGTGCCTCCCTCAGCAGGACTCGTCACCATGGGCGCAGCTCCCGGACGCGCGTCCGTAAAGTCGTACAGTCCATCTGTGTCGACCAGCAATGTGTCTCCAGCTGCTTGAGAGGCTTGGGTGCCTGCGTAAGCTTCCTCCGCGGAGTCCTGGAAGCCCCGCATATGTACATCTTCATCCTCGAGGGGGGCCTCTATGTCCTCGTGGCTTGTTCTATCGCGTGTCGGGCTTTCCTGCGACTCCTCCACATTGTCGGTGTGTCGCGCAGTGTCATTGCCCGCCCTATTTACATCCGCCCCCGAAATCGCGAAATCGGAGGCGCCCGCCTCTGTGGCCCTCTGAGGGGGTGCGCCCCCTCCACTGAGAATGGAGGGCAGCTCAGCAATGTTTCGGACGCGCGTCCGTAAGTCTTGGACGTTCGACGAGGTAGGTCGGGGGGAGGGATCTGCTGTGGGCGCAACCTGGGCAAGGGGTGGGACGTCCAACGCGGGGGTTGGATAGGCATGCTCTGGTATGTACACGGCATGGCTATGAGATGGAGGCGGCATGAGCTCGGCGGGCATCGGCATGCCGGCCTGGGGAGGTGCATACAGCAACGGAGGCCTCGCTGTAGGCTCTGCATCATGGACATGAATTGCTGGCTTTGGGCCAGGAACTGTTGATTCTGAGCCATGAGATCGGCGTGCCTGCGAGCGGATTCCAACCTGGATTGTTCCATCTCAGCTTGGATGGCCGCCATCTTCTTGGCGTGCAGCTCGTTTGCCTCCCGGAGCCGTTGGTCAAGCTCCTCCCTCATTCTCTTCTCCATCTTCTCGTCCAATTCGGAGACGGACATCGGCTCTTTCTTCACCTTGCCGGGCTCGCTAGGCAAGGCGGAGATGGCATTGTACATCTGGACCTCGTCCTCGTCTTCATCGGAAAGGTCCAAGATCGCCCCTTCAGGGTATTCGTTGTAAGGGGTCTTGTTTCTCTTCCGTCGGGTCTCACGGTAGAGAGAGAGGTCGGGCCTCAAGATCAGCTCCAACACATCCCTGCCCTCCATAGCTGGGAGCTCTGCCTACTGAGACTCCCCCCCGGAAGAAGCTGTGCAGCCGGCTTCTGTCGCGAGCTCCACATCCACATCTGCTCTAACCCCCGCAGCACGAGACGGACCCGCAGTGGAAGGAAACCCAACACACGAAGTGGGAGTCCCAAATGGCGAGGCACTGGGACCATGAGGGACCCTCAACGGAGTGACGGTAGGATGCGGCTCCTCCGTTTCCATTGGATCCGTGCCCAGGAGGAAATGACCTGTTGTGGGATCACGAACAAGGCTCGGTAAATCCTGGTGCGCCCTGGGCCGTTCAGGTGGGTGGATGGGATCCTGTTCTGCGTTAGTGTCCGTCTCCATTTCAGGCATCGCCTCAATTCGCGATGCGAGCGGCAACACAGGCCGGGGAGGTAGCACGTCCACGATGTCGAGGATGTCCATTTTGGAGGCATTGACCCTGTGGGCCTTTGCATCGTCGTAGTCGCCGACATCCACAAACGAATTGACCTGCAGCCCAAGCATCTGGAACATAACAACGAGTTAGGGGCAAATGTATCAGGGGACATACAAATGAGGCCAGATATGACAAAATGTAACAAAATGAAATAGTGTACTTTTACGGACGCGCGTCCGTAAAATTACACAGCCAAGAGGTGTTGGGGAACAATGCATATGAATAAAATCTTAAATTTACGGACGCGCGTCCGTGAATTTCCATTGGGGGCAGGCAACTCACCAATGCTGCATACACAAATTTGGTGCCGCCAAAGACGTTGTACACAGTCTCGCTCATAACGGTCAAAGCCTTGAGGATCCCGATGTAGAATTTCATGCGAAGCTCGTATGCCAGGTAGATTGTGTACATCGTCTCCTCCACGAGCTCCTTGGGGTGTGGTGTGGGTAACGAGTACATTTTCTTGAACACAGCAGTAGCCTTCACAGGCGGCCGCCCAGTCGGCGAAGACTAGTGCGTCAAGAAATACAGTTGCACGGCTCCCACTTGTTTGACTCCCCTGGCCTCTTGCACAGCTGTGACCCCTTCCATCTTGGCCGGGATGTACGTGCTGTGGTAGAGGTCGTAGTCGACGTCCATCTTCGAGTTGTAGAGCTCCACGACTGCTGCGGACTTCTCTTGCTCTACAATCCAAAGCCACACATTTGGCTCGCGGAGGGCCGGCGACCGAAATGCCTTGAAGGCTCCAAAGAACGGCTCGTAGAAAGGGGTTCCGGCACCCCCCTGTTTCCAAGCTCCGGGGATTGCACGGAAGTCGAAGATTGCAAATGGACACCCCCGGGGGTCGTCTCTCACCGAGGCTCTTGAGGCGTGGGTGTCCCATTTGCCAAACTTCAAGGGCGTAGCAACTGTGCAAAATCTTGCAACCCCCCCAAACTTGGCGTTCTTCTTTCTATTGAGGAAGTTCGAGTACATCATCGTCTCCCTCTCGTCAATGGAGCCCTTCTTCTCATTCTTCCTGGATCGTTGGGCCAGGAAGGTGGAAGCCTCTCTTGTCAGAGCTCGCATGGAGAGGCTATTGATGTGGTACTCGTCCTTCAGCCTCCTCCAATTCTCCCACACGATCTCCCTGTCGGCATTGGTGAGGTTGTAGGCGGGCAGCAATTTGCTGATCTCCCTTATGGCCATGGTCTTCTTCTTCCTGTATTCACACCACTCCTTCATGTGGTACGTGGAAGGCTTCATGTGCTTGGGCCTCTTGAGGAAGATCTTTGGGTAGGGCAAAGTCCTTCTTGGAGTTTCGAGAATGACGTGCGCTGCCGCTCGGTACATCTCCGAGTCGAGCAACCCTTGGAGCGGACGGAAGAACTCTCTCAGGATGGGTGGTATTTTCAACCTGGAGTCAGTCTTGTAGGTGTTCTCCGTGTCTGGATTGACCAGGTCCCCGTGGTTGTGAGCATCGAAGAGTCTCAACCAGATTGTCCATGTCTCCTCTGATGCAGTGATGAGCTTGATCTCACCTTTTAATTCCTGCACCGTCTTCGTGCCGCTGGTCTTCATGTCAATGCTGGAGAACTTTGTCAATATGGCATTGCTGAATGTCTGCAAGAGGGATGAACATCAAGGAATCAGCAAAGAGAACATTCAGACAATGAAAACATTCAAGGTAGAAGGGCCAGGGTTACGGACGCGCGTCCGTAAAGCTATTATAGTGGCCTACCTGCCATTTAGGATTTTTCACAGTTGCGTTCTCCCTTTCCTTTGGTGGGCAGTCGTGCTCCACCCATAAGGTCCTCCCAGCCACGATGTTGGCTGCCCATGAAGCCTCAAACTGCCTCACTTTGTTGCCTTGGTTCATGAAGGCAGAGATAGCGATCAGTTGGTTCGAGTCCTTGGAATGCACGAGAAATGCCTTCCAGTATCGAATCGCCTCCTTCCATGGGCTTTTCCACTCATCGTTATCGAGGAGAGCTTTTGCAGCCATCACGCTGTGCTGGCAGTCCACTATGTAGAACTCTCCTTCCTTGAGGATTGGCCAATTCCTCTCGTTCACTTCAACCGCCGGGTCCTTGGGCGTCACACAAATCGTTTGCCTGTCGAACTTGGGGTTGTTCATAAGGTTATTCATTTGCCACCACACCCCCTGTTCTTCTTTAGCCCTCGTGTTCATACTCTCGGTCCCGGGGTGGCACTTGTAAACGTCCACATCGAACGTGAAATACCTGCCCAGTGGCCAGCATCCCTTTGTCTTCTTGTCGAACTCTTGGAATATCTTTGTCGAGAGTTCGGCGTCAGGTCGTTGGCCCTTTTTAAGGAGAGGGGCGACAGCAAGAGACGAGCTGACGTCTGGCCCCTCTGTGAGCCCAAATGACTCCATCAACGAGTGCGACCGTTTGCTTCGTTGTCTGCTCCCAGATGACGCACCACTCTGGGACGGTCTTGAATTGCTTGGGACGGGCTTAGGCACACGTTTTGTTTGCGCAGTTGTGGAAGGTTTCTTCTTTTCTTTCCCTTTTTTGGCCTCTAGCAATGCGCCATTCACTCTTGTGACATTGTTCAATAGGCGTCCTAGCCGCTTACCCGTCCAAGGCGCATTGCACGCGTAGTCTTGGAATTCCTTCGCGAGATTCAAGCAACCCGCATCTGGACTGTTATTTTCACACTCGTTTTTGTTGAAGGGATGGTACGACTCGTGCAAAATGAACGTTATTCTATCCTCCTTCTTCTCGAGGTCAATCACGACGTAGTCCCCCTGGGCTACTGCGCACTCTATTGTCCAGAATTTTAGCCTGACCCATTTCTCTGGTTCTTCTAATGGTGTCCTTAATTGATACGAAAATCTGAGCACAAATATATCTTTTTCATCTTTTCTACAATGACTGTCCAATTGTCTACAGTATCTTCCTTCGGCTTGTAGTGGTCGTTGTTGCTTAGATCTTTGATTGCGTCAGGAAGTGGAGGAGAGAGAAGCTCCGCGAACATGTCAATAGCGGGTCTCTTCGTGGATGCCATCTGAAGAATAGGACAAACAGTAAGTTAGTGTAATATATTCAAGGATAGCGTGCCTAATTTACGAACGCGCGTTCGTAAATATAGGTTGAACATTAGAGGAGAGGATTTCTTTTACATACATTGTTGGGTATTTAGCAAATATTATTTAGCACTATATTTTAAGGTATATATATCTTGCGTTGATGTAATTACAGGAGTCTACTTTATATTATTCAATTTAATCAATACTGATCAGAACACAAAGCACATACATTGTCTATTTACGGACGCGCGGCCGTAAGCATGGATAAGATTAAAATATTCTTTCATGAATTTAGTCGTGCGGTAATTAATTTATGCATTGCATTGCACAGTGCGTACAATTCCCAGTGAACTTGTGCCTCTTTTATGAAGACTTTGAGAGGGTAGCATGACTGGGTTTTATTATGACATTTAATCGCCTCATATGTTCATGGCGTAGTGGTTTTTATCTCTAATTACATTGTTTGGACGGCTTTTTACGGACGCGCGTCCGTAAGATATTCGGCGGTATGAGGCCAACAGATGGACAGGCTATTATATGATGAATACATTTACAGACGTGAGTCCGGAATCTGTGTCGGCATATTGTTCAATGGCCATTAGATAAATCGGCTATTATTCAATGTATATATTTACGGACGTGCGTCCATAAACTCTGCACATATATTGTGCATTAGAATTGCATGTCTTGAGTAGACATCCCGAGTTTACGGACGCGCGTCCGTAAACTCTGCACATATATTGTGCATTGGAATTGTCTTTCTTGAGCAAACATACCGAGTTTGCGGACGCGCGTCCGTAAACTCTGCACATATTTTGTGCATTAGAATTGCATGTCTTGAGCAAACATCCCGAGTTTACGGACGCGCGTCCGTAAACATTACACTATTTCGTTGCTCCGCATTTTTCGGGCATTGTTGGGTTTAGGGCACTATACAATAATCTACAATGTCTCTTACCATGAAATACGATTTGGCTCTCTTGCGAGTTGAAAGCAATAGCTGACTCTGCACTGCATAGTGACAAATTAACACCAGCAACATATGTTAGAAACAATGAATCATAGAGACATCTGTACGGAAATTATGAGACAATGATTTCTACAATGCACATTCTTGCTGTTTTGGAGCCTCGATCTTAACAACTCAGTGTACTTCTTCAATCTACACTCTTATACCTCAATCTCATTCCTCAATCTTCCAACGCTCGACTGTTGAAACCCCAATCACAAATTCTGCAAAACCTTTCAAGCCCTCTATTGCCAAACGCATATCTTTGAAATCTCAGAAAGTTGTGGACCAACTCAATGCTCTCAAAGCTCTTGCAAGTCTTAAAGCCTTCAACTCTCAAATCTCAGATGTCAATTGCCCTTTAGAATAATGAAATGCCTAAAACTAAATGATTTCTGGAATATGGCATTTTATCAAGCTACCAAATAAACCCTAAATTGCTTCAAACTGAAACCTCACATGCTCTCAATCTGTATGAAGCACACATGCTTTCAAGCTAACAAAACAAACTCTAAACCCCAACAACCCAGAAGTGCAATCATACGAAAAACAAGAGCAATGTTACAGCAATACTTACCTCTTGTAGAATGCTAGCTCCCACACTACAACTCCTCTTCTGAACCCTCTCAAGCTCTCAAGCTCTCAAACTCTCAAACCTCTCAAGCTCTCAAGCTCTCAAGCTCTCAAGCTCTCAAACTCTCAAATCTCTCAAGCTCTCAAGCTCTCAAGCTCTCAAATCTCTGAAGCCTCTGAAGCTCTCAAACCTCTGAAGCTCCCAAGCTCTCAAGCTCTCTAGCTCTCAAACCTCCCAAGCATCTCAAGTTGCTTCAGAAAAGAAAGCACAACTTCAAACAAAATCCTCACAATACTCACTCACACACACTCGCTCACACCCTCAACCAACACACACTCTCTCAACAAAAACCCTAGCGCAAGAATGCTACTATGCACACGAAAAAATTCGCCATCACCGCCCAACACCAAGCGCACAACGTTGGAAATGACGCTGGTATGAGCGGGCGGCGTCGCTTAGGGTTGGGGAGAGGGGGAGAGAGGGCGCGGGCACGTGGCACCTCTTGGGATGGGGTGCATGGGATAGGGGGATGGGGCCATAGGGGGATGGAGATGGGATATGAGGCTGGGATAGAGGGTTGGGATGGGAAAGGGGGATGGGATGGAGGGCTGGGATGGGATGAGGGGATGGGGTGGGATGGGGGGCTGGGGGGGGATGGGATGGGATTGGGGCTGGGTTGGGATGGAATGGGGGGCTAAGGGGCAATGGGTTAGGGCGACACTCATTAATACAACACTCGTTTACACGACACCCTCGATATTACGACACATTTTTTTGTGACCAAATTTTTTAGTTCAAACTGCCTCTTTTATATGACTACGACACTTGATAATGCGACATTTAGAATCCCCGTTTTGTCATATTAAAGAGGTAGGTCATGCTAAAATGCCTTTCATCTGTATTATATACATCTAACATACATCCATTTTTGTGGTGCTTTTGGGCACCCCCCTCCGAGGGAGCCTAAAAGTACCGCATAAGCCCTTCGGTGAGGGTGGCCTGCCTTAGCAGGTGCCCAAGCCGAACCCGGATGTTATGATTTTTTTCTAAGTAGTTAGATTTGTGGAGGGATTTGTCAATCGCGTCGTGTCCTTTCGGTAGGTTGTGCCTAGATTAATAAATGCTTAAGATAATTATCTATTTTTTCTAACCTAATGCCTAATCTATCATAGTCTACGCGCAGACGCACCAGCCTTGGAATCAAGGCAATCTAACCCTAATGAATAAAATAACCTTACCTCTTACCTTGGCCACACCTAATTCCTTACTTCTTATGAATTAAATTATTTAAACGGGGGAACCTTGATTAAGTCCCACCCTCTCAATCTTCCTTCTTAGTTTAAGGTTGATTACACAAAATCTATATTACTAAGTTCATAAATTATGGCATCACCACCTACCTGTTTGGTGCACGCCTTAACTCGAACCCTTCAAGGCCCTGTGCGGGTCTCTTGAAGGTTGATTGATACCCTAACCCTCCGATCTTTGCCGCCGGAGGGGTTGGGATCAATCCTCCGAGTTAAGTTCCCGGTTGGTTTTTTGCCCACGGGGGTTGTACAAATTACGTTGGTTATTAGTTAGTTTGAAACGGTTTGACCACGAAAACTCAACTTGATGGGACCGGGGAATAGGGCAACCTGTGTGTTCAACCTGTTGCACAATCTTCAAGGGTTGGGGCCATCACCTCCAACCCTTGAGGCCAACAACATGATAATGGATTCGTGGGCCATTAACCCCACCTTTCCATCAACAACATTCAGAGTGGTCGTGTCGGTGATTAACCCGACTTCACCACATACGGAACTTGCTAATAAATGAAGCTACTACCACAAAACATACCAAGGGGCCCCGAAAACAATGGAGTTGGGTACCCCCTTGGCGGTCAAGTGGTCAAACCACTTGACCTTACGAGATAGGTGAGTGGGTTAGAAATGCGTACCTTCGCCGCGCTCCCTCCAACCCTAAATGGAAAGCTAAGGTTAATTGATTTACCTCAATTCTCCGCGGTTGATTTGGACTCGATGTAGGCCGAGCCGCTATTTCCTTCCTCGCTCCACTTTCCGGGCGTCGACCTTGCCTCCTTTGTAACTAGTTTGATAAGAAGCGTACCTCAGTTAACAATAAAAATACAAAGTATTGTTTTTTCACTGTAATTTAGACCTAAGCATAATATATCTACTTAGTGCACTTAATTATCTTTCCAACGATCTAAAGATCACCTTAATCGGATAAGAAATGCAAAAGTTATGAGGGTTGGAAGTGCGAGGTCGATTCAACCGATCCTTCCAACCCACCTATCTAACTTCTAACTTCAAAAATTCATAGCGAATTCATTACGACTTGGATTTAGGCTTTCCTTATACCATTGGAAAGCTATTAAAAAGTTCTAACTAGGAAAATTATGACATCAGCAAGTTAAGCCAAAATGAATTCAGCAGACCCTCTGTAATGCAGCAGCCAACCAAGAACTCTCAAACTATGTATCCCGTCTTCAAAAATTCATATCTAATTCAAATCATGCTCAAATCAAATGTTCTATATAACCATGGAAAGATATTGGAAAGATCTATGTGATAAAAATATGCAATTAACAAGTTAAGTCAAAGTGAATTCAGCAGACCCTCTGTAATGCAGCAGTCAACCAAGAACTCTCAAACTATGTATCCCGTCTTCAAAAATTCATATCTAATTCAAATCATGCTCAAATCAAACGTTCTAAGCAATTCTGGAAAGCTAAACAAAGTTCTACCTGGAAAAAATATAATTTTTTAGAATTAACATTCTGATTGGGCTGGCAGGTCTGATCTAGCAGCCGCTACCCACAGGACCACCCGGTTTTTTGCTGCATCTTTGAAAATCCATAACTAATTGTCATCTTGGCCAAATCACAAATGGGAAACGGCTATAGATAGCTATAGGAAATCTCTCTAAGAGAAAAATGATAAGTATTTTATTCTAGCTTCTAAACTAAGCCTTCAGGGCATTGGCAGCTAAGGTCTACAATGCCTTCACTCGAAATTCTACAATCCAATCTACCTCTACAAAAAGAAGGAAGAATTTTGTTGGTGTGTTAATAAACACACATTCTAACTAGGAGAGAGAGTAGAGGAGTTTCTCAAGCCTTTCTCTTAGGCCATTGAGAATGTATGCTAAAGGATTTTTTCCTAACTATTTTGAAGTAGGGCTTCGCCCGCTAATCAAATTGAGAGGGAGTTTTGCCTAACTATCTTGAAGTAGAGCTTCGCCCACTAATCGAGAAATAGAGAGGAAGTTTTCAAGGTGGAAGGAGGGGATTTTTAAACCCTTTTACAAAAGGGTTGGACCCCTCCGCCACCGGTTCCATTTTTTGACCCCCTCCCGAAATTTTGGCTCGGGGGTCTTCCCGGTCGAGGTTGCCACCCCGTCGCCGAGGTGGCTCCGACGGGAATCTTCCACATTCGTTTTATTTTTTGATAGCAAGTTGGCAAGGGGGCAAGTGGCCCCCTTGCTATTTTCCTCAAAGTCTTCGCGCTAATTTTTCCTCACGCCGAGCTCCTCCACTTGTCTTGCGTGACTCATACTAAGTACTAAACTAACCCTTGCCTAGCTAGCTCTACCAATTTAGTCATCCTAGCTAGTTGCTTTCACTAACTACGTTTCTTCCCGCTAACTAGGTCTTGCCTAGATAGCTATTTTTTCCTAACTTAGCTAATTTCTATCTCTAGTTAGTTTTCATTTTTTACTAACTCTACCTAAAACTAGATTTTTTCCCTTCACGGGTGAAGGTCCGAAGTCCTCGGTAATTTTCCTTCCCCTTTTTGAACTAAACGCTAAATGAACTAATTTTTCTCTTAATTCACTTTCAATCCTAACTTTTAATACTAAAATCCTAACTAAAGTGACCCCACGGAATGGTGGACCACTCTGGTGGTTCACAATTTTCACTTGGGAACTGCTTGGGAACTTCACTTATCATTGGGAACTTAATGATTATTAGGGTTTCTAGTGTAGAATGGACATGGTTAGGGTTAGAGTGGCCTCCTGCCTAGTATGTTGCCTTGCACTCATGGTGATATCTTTTACTGATGCTATACGTCATGCATCATTGTTGTCTAGTTTCTTATTAAAGAACTCTTTATATTTTGGTGATATTGAAATTATTAGTTTTCCAAAGTTAGTAGGGAATTTAGAAAAGATGATAGTTGCTAACTTGGGTACTAGGCAACACGAGAGATATTTGGACTCCTATATCAAGAGATCTTGAGAATATTTATATTTGTTTGGAGTTATAGGTTATTATTTCATACCATCTATATTGCTTAACCTCGTGGTGTATATGTTTAAGATCATATTACTTAAGTTTTCGTATTCCCTCAATAATACGACATCTTTTGTGTTTCCCAAACATGTCGTACTAAAGTAGGACACTTTGGATGCTTTGATGCGAGTATCATTATGCAACATAGAGTTGGAGAATATGGATTGGAACGCAATATTTAAGTTAATATGGTGCAACATGAGGAACCCCAAACCCTAAACCCTAAACCCTAAACCCATAAACCATAAACCCATTTTGCACAGTTGAATGCCAAGTGTGAAGGGTGATACTAACGGTGAAGTTGTTAACCATTATTGTATCCTAGCGTACCCCTAAAAATACGCAAAGTGACATACATTTCCCCTCCGACATCTTAATTCCCTAAAATAAAAGCAATCCTAGACTATGCGCGAGTCACATTGTTTGCGAATACATGCAAACCCACTACCACCAATCCCTCTTGTACATTAAACAACCTTCAAGATTAATTCAATCTTTGCACATGTAGGTCTGATCTTGTATTATAGCCTATAAGTAGACGCAAAATGTTGGTTAAATTGGAGTATTGTTTCCATGTTGGCATGTATTGTTGTGTTAAGTACTTTATTATAGAATATCAATATGAGATCCTCAAAACCTTTCATCAAAACTAATGGTTTAAAGCAAATGATTGAATTATATGGTTTAGAAAATAAATTTCTTGAATCTTAAATATTTTCAAGTTGTCATTGTTTTTATAATACTCCTTGAATTCATTATGAACTTGAGGTCAACATAATTTATTGACACAACTCGATCAATGCGATTTAATGTTTTCGTATTTTAAACAAGTTTGCGTGACAATTCTTTGTTCAATGCCACCTACTTTTTCAAATTTTCACCACTTACACCGTATTCTAGAATTATACTTTGTGAACATATATTTGCTCGACTTTTCGAATGTTTATGATGTTTTTCACAAAATTTAAAGTTACTATATTAATAAAGGTTTGAATTATTTGGCCTTTACCATGTTTGCACCCCTATGTCCTCATGTTTGTTTAGGGTATAGGCGGCTATACCATGGTCTTAAGTCATTTAACACGTATATGTGAAATAAAAATAAACCCCAACACCTTGGTCTTAAATCGAAATTAGCCCAACACCCAATAATGATACAATGTTTTGTACCATTGCATACAAATGTTTTGTTTGATACCAAATACGAACTAGTGTGAGTGTAAGAGTTGGTATTGTTGAGTCATTGCCGTACATAATATACATAAGGTACTCAAAAATGTTTTTTCTCACGTATAGTACATAAAGAAGGCTCTTAGTTTTTTTGAAGTAAATGTTGATGTACTCAAGGGGGCACTAAGGATTCGAGAGGAAAATGGCAATATTGATTTTAATTCAACCCAGACCTAGGACAATAGATGTGTTGCTCTCATGGCGTCTAGGCGTTGCTAGTTTGTGTATCTATTAATACAATTATGTATACGTATGTATAGGTGGGTAGATTAAACGGGTTTAATGGTAGGATGGTGGTCAATGTAATTGCAATACTAAATGCAAGATGACATGAGATAACATGATATTGTGGTGAATACCACTACATTGTATGCAAACCAATCAAATATTTGCTATTTCAATTTTGAATTACATATATTCTTATATTCCACGTACTATTGTTGTTGTTGTGGTCCATTTGTCCCATGATTCTATAATTTTTGTCTACTCATTCTACAATAAATTCTTAATACTAGGCATTCCAATATTATAAACCACCCCTAAAAAATGTATAATGCTCATATATTATTGGCCAATAGATGCCTTTGGTTTGTCTCTATGTGGACTCATGCTCTATGGATGCTCTCCGCCATGAATACATGTTCCATTGTGAGCATGGCCCATGGAATATAGCAACCTTAGGTTTTTATTTTTAGGCTTTGGTTGGCGGCTAGTATCCTATGTCGAAAAACGGATCCGAGGAAGAACGATCACTACTTAAGGGGACATCCCCTCACCAAGGGACTCTTTTTGCATCTCAGATGTGGGTTGCGCTCCCTAGACCCTTCTAGTATGCCGGATGCTTTTCTCGTCCAGGTACGGACCCCGATGCAATGGTCCGGTTATGCCGCCGGAAATACCGGAGGTTTACGGACGCGCGTCCGTAAACCTTAACCCTCCTGGCGAGCATAACCTCTATATTAGCCCTAAACATTGTGTTTGAACTAGTAATGAGGTTTCCGTCAGAGAGGTTTACGGACGCACGTCCGTAAACCTACCTCACCCTATGCACCATAGTAGAATATTTGGACATTGTGAAAAAACCAGTAGGTATATTAACCTGTCCAAATTCGTGTTGTCATGAGCCCTGGGTATACATGTAGGTGTCACCTACACCTCTTGATGCCCTGAACATGTAGGCTTCTTGGTCAACACTGAGTTTCTACATACAGATGTTTACGGACGCGCGTCCGTAAACCTATAGGCTATAGGTTACCAAATCCTTTACGCCTGGCAGTGACCTCTCTACACAGGAAGAGGATTACGGACGCGCGTCCGTAAACCTCTGCCTGTCCAGAGAGGTCACTGCGAACCGTAAAGGCCTTGGTAACCTATAGACCATCTGCCTGTCCAGAGAGGTCACTGCAAACCGTAAAGGCCTTGGTAACCTATAGACCATCTTCCTGTCCAGAGAGGTCACTGCGAACCGTAAAGGCCTTGGTAACCTATAGACCATCTTCCTGTCCAGAGAGGTCACTGCGAACCGTAAAGACCTTGGTAACCTATAGACCATAGGGTTAAGGACGCGCGTCTGTAAACCTATGGTCTATAGGTTACCAAGGTCTTTACGGTTCCCAGTGACCTCTCTGGACAGGAAGAGGTGTACGTAAGCGCAAACCTAACCCTATGGTCTATATGTAACCAAAGCCTTTACGCCTGGAAGTGACCTCTCTGGACAGGCATAGGTTTACGGACGCACGGCCGCAAACCCTATGGTCTATAGGTTACCAGAGCATTTACGCCTGGCAGTGACCTCCCTGGACAGGCATAGGTTTACGGACGCACGGCCGCAAACCCCATGTCTATGTCTGCAATGACAGTGTTGCCACATGGAGTTAATCGGACGCGCGTTCGTATACCATTGTGTTTTTGTTTCCACGCCATGAAAGCCACTATTGCCCGTATTGTGTTTTTCTTGATAATATGTGTTTACGCTATCCATGACATACACTTGGACCTATGCTTAATTGGATATTTTGACATACTCCTAATTTGGCTTTCTTGTAGTGGCCATGGATTCCGACGTCGGTGATAGTGCGTTCGAGTTGTCTTCGGATCCATCAACCTCTGCTAGCGATTTTGAATCTGTCGTGGAACATGGAGCCACAAGTGGTGTTGCCAATGTAGTCGACGACATAGTAATTGGAAGTTCTCGTCCGGACGTTGCTGTTGGATTTGTTGATAGCGCAGAGGATGATTTCCTTCCACCATGTGAGGGTTATTCACGAGAACAGTGGGTTGATCTTGATGTTGTCCTAGTCAATGGCTGTGGCGTTCTCGTGGCTGATGGTGTTTGTAGGAACTCGGATCCTAAGGATTGTATTGATGCATATCCCCTTGGGGAGGAAGATGTTGGGGTGTGCATTTTAAATTCTTTCCACCCATTGGAAGTGCCTCCAGGTTGGAGATTCTCTCTTCGTCGATGGCCGTTGCGAAGTGTTCTTCATGATGGTGTCAGCTTGTGGAATCATTCCCGCCGTTATGGGGAACTACAAGCAGCTTTGTTGGCCACAATGCGTCCTAGAAAAGGTGTACGGAAATATGATTCTTGTCGTGTGCCTCGGGAACCCACGCAACGTCGTCGAGATCAAACATTGGAAGAAACATCTATTAGGTCCGTAGCAACAAAAGATTGTTGTGCGAAGAAGTGTTGCCAACTATTTCCACGTGACAAAATAAAATCTTTGAGGCAAGAGATGTGGCTTGCGGACTTTCGAATGCGATCCGCAAAGAAACTTGAGGTTCATCGCAACACGCACTTTGATGTCGAAGGTCGTAAGGTGGTGACCTTGGAAAATATAGAAGTGTGTTGCACGGCGTGGTATATTATTCATGCAGTTTCAAAGGCTGATTTTTATAGGTTCCGGAACTACTCGTCCCAAGGACGGCGTTCTCGGTTCCATGGCAATTTTGGCACGAAGAAGCCTAGGGAGGCAACACTCCAAGCGGCTGCAACACTATCAACCATCATTATGCCATTAGCGGATGCGATGCCACACAAGACCAGGACTCTGGCGTCGGGGGAAAAGGTTGTTCAGATGGTTTTGCCAACAGGGACGAAATGGAAGAACATACTAATGGACGTTAATGAAGTTGGCGAAAAAGTGGGATGTGGGCCAATTTCGTTGTCAAAACTGAGTGTGATCAAGAATCAACAATTCGCGGAATACATTACGAAGAGACATGGGGACAAGTTTGCTAGGTGTACTGCTTGTGAGAAATACAAAGGCCTTCGAGACGCACATCCAATAGGGACTGAGTCGCACAATAGACATCAACGGAAATACATTGAGCATGTCAACAACCAGGAGGCACACCGTCAAGACTACTATAAGAACCGTGCACTATCGATAATGAGGCCGAACGAGGTTTTGACGATCATTCATGACAAAATGGACCATGCGAAGACTGCGTGCCCATGTTATGCACGGAAAATAAAGGCTACAGATGGATATTTTAAACTCCCAATAGCTGTCACAGGTTCGTTAGTCTTTCACATTATTTTTTACGCACCCACATACACATTTGTACGGGTTACGGATGCACGTCCGCAAATGTGTGTTCATTTTTGTCAATTGTTTGTGGGAAAATCCAATTTGTTTCGCATGGATGATTTCGGAATGTATGTCTCATTTGTATGTTTGAACGTGTTTATCTAAACTCAGGTATGATCGCACATGGCCATGTGGACGTCAAGTATGCACATTATGGCTTGGACTTCTACCCTGGCGATGCCAACCATACAGTAGGGTCTTTTGCAAAACTTCTACGGGATCTTGAGAGGCCACCAACATCATCCTCTCGTGCTCTTTTCGTGGGATGTGGAACAACACCGATTTATGAGGCAGTGCTAGAGGGGAAGGAAGTTTGTCTATCTTCATTGCAAGAACCGCCTGAACAACCTGTTCTTGCCAAACCTTTGCCTCCAACTCTACACGTGCAACTTGACAATTGTGCCAAGGACAACAAATGTCGATACGTGTTTTGTTTTTGGTCTTTGCTCGTAGCCAAAGGCATATTCAAGGAAGTTTTCGTGTCTTTTTTGATGGTTGGCCATACGCACGATGACATTGATGCTTCATTTGGACGTTGGAGTATGAAGTTGCACGAGGAGGATTTTCCAACAATTCCTCTTCTAATGAAATCGTACATGGATTTGGATAATGTGCCAGTCATTCCGCATTTGATTGAAGAAGTGCCCGATTTCAAAACGTTTATCAAACCATTCATTCTTAAAGGAGGTGACCGATTGGTAGGCCATACCAAGGCTCAACAATTCCGATTCTATATGCGTGATGACGGTCTGCCGGCCATGCAGTTCAAGGCTTTGTGCACTTCACCGAATTGGGGTCCAGAGGAAGGGATACTCGTATGGCGCCAAGACGAAGATGGCAAATGTATGCTACCCGATGGGGAGCCAAAGCCTTGCACACCTAACCCCATGAGGAATGGACCGGAAATCATCAAAGGTATATCTGGATTCATTGAGTATTGGAAAGAATTGTGTGAGGAAGACATCACAAAACGCATTCGGGATACCCACGAACCATTGATTGCGTATTGGGATCGCATTCGCTCGGCATTGCTGGCACCTGATGTCGATACACGTCCATATTTGACACAAGGATTTTGGCCACAAAGCCGAGTGACAATCGTGGAGTTTGAGGCCATGTTCTTCAGCAATGGAGACGTACGTGAAGAGTTCGCTGCGGACGACCATTACGTTGGCCCTGCTTGAAATCGTCCGGCTCCATCATTTCGTGTGGCTGTTGATTGCTACGAAGGTTACATGGTCCTCGTACGAGCAGGAGATGAGGAGCACCCTAAACCGGTTTGGTTGGTGAAAGCATTGTCGTCACCGAATTTTGTCCCAACTAGTCCCAATTTTCGTCAAATTGAGGTGGAATATTGCCGTCCAAGCACCAAAGATCAAAATGTGTTGTGCACATATTTAGGTTGGGACACCAAAAAGGGTTTCAAGTGGACAATGGACTCGGCGTACGAACCAGTTTGGATAAACATGGATACCATACTTTGTGCTTGGAAGCCACGCAAAGGTTCCAAATCGGAGACAATGACCATCCCACAAAAACATATAGAATTTGCTAAAGACAACTTGGCCCGTATTGCTGCCGCAGAAAACAATGTCCAGAATGGAAACGAAGTTGAAGATGAAGATGGGGAATGATAGTGACGCAAGTTAGGACCAAAGTTGTTTGAAATATGTATTCATCTTTTCATGAAATATATGACATTGGGGTCGAATACTATATTAGACACACTTTATAGAAATTTGATAGATTACAATTATATTGCATGATTGTATTAGTTTACAGATGTGGAAACCAACTTCCCATGCGCTATCAAATGTTTTTTATATATTTTGTTACGGATGTGGAATCCAAATTATATATTCCAGATGCTAATTTGCAAATTCTCATGAACAATGTCAAATTATTTTAAGTATTGGTAGGTTTGGGATGTGCCGTCCAATTCAATAAGACCTTTATGTTTGGGATGCGCATCCAAGAGTCTTTAGTGAAAAAAAAAATGGTTATTTATGGATTCAATAATTTTGTTCGATGCAAAACTGATAAGACAAAATATTTTTGAATTTTTGTCATTGAAATATCATGTTTGATGTAGTTTTGATTATCATTATATAACTACTATATTTAGAAACATATATATTCATTGCATATGGATTTCCAAAACATTATGTTGTCATTGTTCCCTATGTTCTCGATGTTCCCTACGTTCACAATATTCGCATCCGAAACTATGGGTCAAATTTATTTTGAGACTTCCCAAAGTCTCCGATTAACGAATATAGTGTTAATTTACATAATGCATTCATGCCATGTGTAACATGACTGGCATGATTGAAAAACCCCAAAACCAAGTACAGTGAGTGCGTGGCAATCGTCAAAACATCAGATCTTGCAAGGCACATCGCAAGACATCATCATCTTGGCTTGCCGACACTCCTAAACCCTAAACCAGGACCATGCAGGAAATGATTCAACTTGGCAACTCACTCAGAAGTTACAATCAGTAGGAAGCGATGGTTGATTGGAGGTTTGGAAGCCTAAATATTGGAAGTGATGTCACTCACCTTGATTGTAACCACCTGTTCGAAGAACAGCAGTGTGGTTGTGATCATCCGCCGCAAGTCCTTCACTCCATGATTGTTGCTGAGGCGGCGCTTCCCTGAACACACACCCAAGGATTTGCGGCAACAATTTCGAGTCTGTAGTGAATGAGCAGGTTACACACAATCATCAGGGGTGGCTGAATGAATGGGTGGGTGAAGGCCATGGGATGGTGATACCGAGCACCATGGCATGATGCAAGGGCATGGGTCACCCTCGGACGAAGCTAGTTTGCGTGCCTAGAGCGGTGAGCAGTGAGCCTAGAGCAGTGAATGGAGAGCAGAGAGCAGAAAAAAGAATAAAATTATCAACATTTATTGGGATTTTACCAAAAATAGAAATAAAAAATATTTTCCCCCAAATTTAGTAATTATTTGGACCTATTACCGTTGAATAAGGGTGCTCCTATGACCGTGGGAATGAAAATTTTCATGCACTTTTGACCACTATTACTATAGGGTGGCAGCAAAATGTGAACAAAAATGTACATACATTTGAAATTTTCAATGTCAATGATGATTCAATGAGTAGTAAAAAATGTACAACAACAACGTCGTGGTGGCCCTTTTAGTCTTACCACTTTTCCATTCAATCAAAAAAAATTGTACGATGTAACCCTCGGGTTCAATTGCATCTCTAAGTTGCTGGTTGCTTTAGTAGCACCATCTGAATAACACGCTTAATTTCGTTGAAGCTGAAACTAGGAGCGTGCATAAAAACATCTATCTCACTATCCAATCCACAAACTACGTGAAATATGTAGTACAAATGCTTACAATTTGTCCATTGCCCACGCTTTTCCAAGGCTTTGCCCGACATATCTTTGAAGAAGGGGCATGAACAACTGGGAAACTGGCCAATCGTAAGTAAGTATTGCGAAATTTTGAGACCATTCCGGGACTCAAAGGTGATGATGCAACCCAAGGCATGATTTGGTACCATAGAAACCTTCAGAATCTGCCCAATGACAGTAAGAGCAGATGCGCAGGAATTGGCGTGCTTCGTTGAAGGTGCGTTTGGATTCCGCCTGATGTTCTTCCCGAATCTGCGCTTTGGAAAGTCGTTAGAGAACTCCGGGGTAGGGTACTCTGATAGGTCCACCAATGATCCCTCTTCCCTAAACAACTTCCTTGGAGAGAGCTCCAGACGTGGTGCCAATCGAAAACCAGCGTTCTCCAAGTCTAGTATCTCTTTCTGTGTGAGATTGGTGCCAATCTTAACAGGCCAAATTTCTGGAACTGCAGGGTTGGAAACCACCCACTTACGACGAGTACCCTTCACGCACCTCTCAATGTCGTCGTTGCAGAAGAAAAACTGCATGCGCTCTTGCTTATTCTTCCTATAGTTGTGCATGATGCCGTTGTAAGTTGGTGCAGCTGTATTCTTACCATCTTGTACAATTCGTGCCACACATTTCTTCTTGATGATGGCCTGTTGAGCGAAGCAAGCCTTTGCTGACATCTTTGGAAGTCGCGCGATGTGTCATTCATGTTCATTGCATGTTGTTTCTTGTACAGCCTTCACATGCTCCACGGCTGGATTTGTGGGAGGTGTCTCTAGTTGAACTAGATTGTCATGCAGGTTTTCAGTTGCTTCTTGTTGTGCGTCACCCTGTGAAGTGAGATCATAAAATCTTGCACCTCCTGCTCGCGTTTGTACCCGAGGGCGAGAAATGCTAATCTTGTCAGGTCTATGAGAGTCGAACTCCGACCCAGGAGGAAGATCTGGTTTGCGCTTAAGGGAGAGAAATACTTCCTCACCTTGAAGATGAGGCTCCCGAGTGCAAAAACCTTCAGCTCCGGGCATGTTTCGGAGCGCTTGATGAAGCGATTTTGGGTTGCCAGAACGTTGGGCGGTTCGTTGAGCGACTCGCAATAGCAATTCTTCTTTTCCAGGTCCAGTACCCGGTCTCTCACCATTCAAATGCTGGTAGTAGGCAACCATTTGCATGAAAGCACGTACGTAATCATCGACAGTTGCCACATACAAGTCATTACCTCGTTTACCGCTCTGTTGAAGCCACTTATTGTGTACAGTCTCCGCTAAATTGCATTAAGGCATTTCAGCAAGCTCAGCCTCGGAAAGAGCCTGTGATGTCAAATGAATGGTAATAGAATTTAGAATGAGGTTACAACTTCACAGGAAATTGAAAGCAAAAAGGCCCGGAGCAAAGTGTGAACTTACCAAATCCATAAAACCACCCCATTGGCGATAGCGGAAGTGCCAGAAAGCAAGCCATAGGTCAAGACGAACGACCCCTTCATCAGTCGTTGCCCCGGAGGAAAGCCACCATGACCTGATAGCAAGGTACTGCTCTTCAGCCTCTTCTAACGACTTGGCATTCTTGTATTGCATGCACAATTGACGATGTTGTGGTTGCATGTCCGCCCGAATGTCAGCCTTTGTATGTTTCTCCAATGACTGGGTCCAATGAAACAAACAAGTACGTTCTTGGTCCTCCATAGGAATTGACGCATCACCGCTTCCATACACAATACGAATTGCATTCCAATTCGCTTGTGCACTGTCTGCCATGAAGCCCTTGAATTGTACGTTAGAAACGTTGTGTCTAGCAACAACATCATTCAAGTTATTCCAGAAAATGATTTGAGCGGCAACATCTTCCGATTGCATATCACACACTGCAATGGTCATTACCCGACAATAGGTAGCATCATAAACATGGCAAGCCATGGAAGTCCAGTCCTTCACACGCTTGACATGGTCGAACATGATCCATGCATTCTGTAAATCTCCACCCGGCTGCATTCTTGTCACAAGATCAACTCCACTTCCTGGCCCGACTTCAGACATCTTGAAAACAAAGACCTTGTCAGACTCGGACCCTTGGCCAGGGAATTTGTTCTCTTGGACAAATGCCCAGTAGCTAGACCCTCTAAGTTTGGTGATGTTGTCCATGACTCCAAAACGTCGCAAGTACCGAAACGTCGTGACTTGATTCCGAATACTCGGGGAAGACATGTTGTGAGCCCAAATTGATGCCCACATGTGTTGTTAACACTTGTAAAACATTACAAGCAGTGTTTTGTTGATTTATGATTATTCACAAAAATATAAAAAGAGTGAAGCTTGAAGAAAGCTAAGTTTGAAGCATTAGGCTTGTGTGGAGTGGACTTAAGTAGTATGAGGACATACCTTGGTAAAGTGTGGTAGGTAGAAAGCCAAGGTTAGTTAAATGTTTGAATTATGATCTTTGTTGATCATTTGAGGGAGGAAGGCTTAGGAGATAAGATGAGAGCCTACAAAGTAGGAGGAGATTTTGAAGGCTTATCGAGAGCCTTGTGAATGGGATGAGTCCCTACTTAGAAGGAGAAGGTTAAGGGGTTGTGATTGGAGGCTCTAATCCTCTCACCCTATCCTTACCTCATGCCCTCTCTCCCTCTCAACTCACTATATAATCCCTCATTCTTCCCTCACTCATCCTCTCTTTCCTTCGTGCTCCTTAAGCATCCCACGGGTTATAAGTGTGGGTGTGTGGGAAGCAAGATAGGAGCACATGTGTGTGCTTAGTTCTTAGGAGAAGAGCCAAGGCTATTTAGCCTTGAAGAGGGATTGACCTCTTGTTAGAAGTAGATTGGGTTTAAGGAATTTGGAGTTTGATTGTAAACTTCAACTTGTTGCATTGAGATTCATATTGAAGTGAGAGAGTTCAAACTTGTTTAAACTTGTGGCATTTAGAGTGACTAGATTGTACTAGGTGCATTACTTGTAGTGTTTTATTAGTTATGAACTTGAGCAGAACTTTATAGTGAAAGATTTGTCAATTATGAATGATCAGAGTGTTCAATGGGTATGAAAATTTGAGGGATTGTTTATTATAAAGTATGGGAGTTGTGGTAAAAATTTGAGAGCTTCAGTCATTGGGATGAAAGAGTTATTAAAAGTTGAAGGGGAGGGTATCTAGGAACAAAGCAGCAAGGTTTGAAAATATGTATCTCTTAGAGGGTTATAGATATGGATACCAAAATTTGACACTACCTTCTGAACTTATATATCTATCTTGTGTCAAAATTTTAGATTGATTGGACGTAGGAGTTGGAAGTTATTAGAGTTTTAATGACCTGATGCTTTATCACAGCATTCATACTAAGTAATTAGAGTTAGAATTTCATGCATAACTTTTGCATATGAACTCTGTTTGTGCCAAAATTTGGTGTGGAGATTTTTTATAAGGTACTTAACAAGTGTACCAAATTTCACTTGAAGAACATAAGTTGGGTAGGAGTTATACTATTCTAAAATTTAGTAGGAAGACATTAATAGAGATTTACATCAAGAAGAACTTAGAGAAGGAAGGGCAAGGATAAGTATATAAGTATTTTTTAATACTTGTATTTAAAGCCTATGTGCTCATAGAATCCACAAGCGAAGTGTCATGTACCAATACGGAATCAACCACGATGACATGTGATAGCACGGAATCAATAAGCGAGAACTCATGTAGTAGTGTGGAGTCGACGGCAAGGACTCGATGCACAAGAGGGATATCTTTGAAGGCATGCGTGGCCAAAGCGGCCGGGTGGACATTAGAAAAGGCTAAGGATATAACCTTGCCCAACATTAAGGAATGTAAAGCTACATAGTGTGGTGTTAATCAAGTTGTGTATATTCCAAGGGTAGATTGGAATTATATATTGGGTTACAAAGAGAGAAGTCTCTACATGTCATTATAAACTTTTCCACTCAGGCTAGGACGAAATCGAAGGGTGGAGGATTTTTGGTGACACATGTGTTTGAACTTATCAAACACTGGTATAAGCTCATCAAGAGTAAGTTCCTCCTACGTTGATCCATCCGCAAAAAGAAGCAACTCACCAATGAATTCCTTGCTCGCTTCAAGGACAATGGCAAAATTAGTTGCTGTTGGAGTTTTCTCTACTTGTTCACCAATTAGGCCCTTTATTTTCTCAGCAACATCCCTGTATTCGCCAATTTTCACAGGATGACAATGGGTTCCAAGGTGCACACATGCACGAGTCATATTTCCATGGCCAAGAACATAATAAATCTTAGCCAAGCACACATCCAAGCATGATGGAGAAACCTTGCAGATTTTACACACGATAGTTGAGCCCTTTGGAGGATTACATCCAACTCCAAAGGTGAACAAGGAGATTCCATCCCATTCGGTTTCGTTAGCTTGGGAGGACCGGTGCACACGAGATAAATAATCACAAGCTGTGTTGGTGCATTGCAAATGACCTAAGCACGAAGACATTCTAAATGTTAAACCTATGTCATTCTTGATATTGGAGGTGATGGTGCGAGTCCAAGCATGGCCATCATGGCGTTCGTCCATGCCATGAAGGAGCTTTGCTTGTGACTGTGATGCATACTTCCCTGGCGGGGGTAACTCAAACATCACGTCGCCATCAAACCTAGGGGGAAAGAATTCCACTCTCTCAGTTTTTATTTTGGTAAAGTCTACCTTAGACAAAATAGACTTCGATCCTTTCCTTGCAGCTAACTTTTTGAGACAATCAACAACGCTCACATAGTCATCAATTCGTGGCGGAATCGGAGGCCTAGAAGTACTTGGACGACTGCCTTGCGATGAATTTGTGTCATACGATGCGTGACATGTTACAGTATGATTGGGGATTGGAATATTGGAAGACGACAATCTAGTGGGGAGCTCATCTTCAGAATCATCACTCAAAAGATGGACGGTACGTTCGCAAGGCTCAATCTTAACCTTTTGGAGCATAGGTGTTTGTAGGGTGCATGTAGATGACACCTTGGGGGTGAGGATCTCAGTGGATGCACCTTGAAGAGGACCTTTCAACCCATACACTCGGTACGTCCCTGACTTCAGAATCCAACACTGACCTTGATCATTCATAGAGGACTCCTGACCTATAGTGTAAAGAAGTTCTCCTGAATCAACATCAAATATATCCTCATCAACATGCATAGATCCTTGTAAAAATTGAAAACGAAGATGCAAACGAAGAGCACTGACTGTGCACTTTCCATCAGCTCCTACTTGAAAAGAAATAGGAACTCCTTGCCCATCAGCACGAATTATCACCATAGGAGGATTATGAGAATCAACCATTGCAATGGAGAAAGGGAAGACACGGACAACATGAAAGTTGTGAGTAGATTTTAAGTCGAAGAGTTCTGCAGGTATATTTTGATGCAAGCGGTTATGCAAACATCACTGCATGAAGACATAGAAAACTAGAATTAATAAAGAGGATGATTCAAAGGCGCTTAAATTAGAAAAAAATGCCGAGAGTCATGTATTGATGAAAATGACATATTTTAGAGAAGTTGCCGGCGCGTGTCAGATAAGTGGGTTGCTTGGAACTATGTAAGTCGAATAATAAAGGAATTGGCGTTATGAAATAATTATACAATAGAATTGTGATTGAAGTCCAATCCATAGCATTAACATATGGTGGACCAGGTTCAATTATACAAATTTGCCATTGTCAGATAATACCTGTTTGAAGAAAGGCTTTTCATCGGAGAACCACAATGAACCAAATGCAGATGTTAGTTTGAATTACTTCTATTTATGATGGATTTCAAATTTACAAGTAGAACAAACTGGCGGCGCTTGTAAGTGTAATAGGAACCCACTATTTTAGTGACGGCTAGAATTAGATTGCTAGGATAGCCTTTCTATTTATGAAAGATATAACAATCTAAATAAAACAACCAATCTTGAAAAGTATAGACATTCAATTGAAGTATTCAAATAGTCATAATTTATTTCATACTTGAAATAGAGTGTTGAATGAGCATGAAGGAGGAGGTAGGAAATATAAAACTTACAGGGTTGTACCCACCAGCTTGCCATGGAGAGCATGAAAATATAGAAAATACCACTAAAGTGACTATTGAGATTCGATGTGTGTGATGATTAGCATTAATAACAAAGATTAATATATGGAGAAAGAGTCCGTAATTGAGTATTTCAAATTCAGTTGCATGTTATTGAGAAACGTTTGTTTTAAGGGCATTGCCACATTCCTCGACTCAATAGAAGGCAGTATAGTGGAGATGTAAATGATGTTCTATTGAGCCAAATGCAGAACGGAGATAGGAAGAAGAAGCGGAGGGGTGGGTTTCGTTATTCATCTAGAAAGCAACTAGCCAAATCTAGAATGGCAAGGCGACAACTTCAAAGTTCGGGCATAGACCTTACTAGTACAATTAAAACACTTTTGTATGACAGTGCTTTGTTGGAAGAAGTTGTTGTTGAGACTCATCCATTGGAAGGCGAGATATCAGGATTTGCGGTATCGCGAGACAATCAACCATTCATGTCTGAGTGCGAGCTTGAAGAAGAGTTGTCAAGTGAAAAACAAATCCAAGTAAGTATCTATTGGTTGAAGAATATCTTTGATGTCCTACAACATAATGTGGTGTGTTGCGGATCATTCTTTAGGTTTTGAGCATATCAAAGTATAATTTAAAGGTGGGTTATCATTGATATGTCCAATATCAAGTCATTGGGGTGTAGGATTTTATTACTCGGAGATGACAATATTTAGATCAATGTTTCAGAATTCGGCATTCGTGTCAGAGGATGCGCAAGTAGGGGAGGCAAGTGGAGAGCAGTTTCAAGAGACCGATCAAGATATGAATAATCATGACCACGAACTATACGAGAACAAGCAAGACGATGAAGATCTGGACGATTGTGCACAAAGCACGCCCTCAAAGGCTGCAGATGCAGTAAGTCACTCCATCATAGCACTCTCATCTATTTTTTGATCTTTCTACAGGCCTCGAAGTTCCTATTCTAAAATTGAATGAATCACATAGTCGGAAGGGGGCTTCATCTCCCATCCGCAACATCGAAGAGCACATTAGGATAATCTCCACAAAAATAGATTGTTTGGTTATGATAGCTCATTATTTGATTTTTCAGCCCCCACAACGAGGGTTCGGCGCCGAACCCTCGTTGGGGCGGGCCCGATGCCATCTTCTTTTGAACACTCGTCTCCCCACCTTGACGTTAGGTTGTACCCCCCACTTGCATGAAAGGGCTCAAATGGGCCCCCAAATGAGGCTTCGGCGCCGAACCCTCGTTGGGGCGGGCCCGATGCCATCTTCTTTTGAACTCTCGTCTCCCCAGCTTGACGTTAGGTTGTACCCCCAATTGCACGAAAGGGCTCAAATGGGCCCCCAAATGAGGCTTCGGCGCCGAACCTTCGTTGGGGCGGGCCCGATGCCATTTTATTTTGAACTTCTATGTCTCTCTTCTCTCCCTTGACATTAGGTTACACCCACTAGGCATGGATGAAGGCTTAATTGAGCCCCAACAATGAGGCTTCGGCGCCGAACCCTCTTTGGGGTAGGCCCGATGTCATTTTGTTTTGAATTTTCGTGCCTCCCCTTGACATTAGGTTGCACCCACTAGATGTGAGAGAAGGTTCAATTATGCCCCACAATGAGGCTTCGGCGCCGAACCCTCTTTGAGGCGGGCCCGATGTCGTTCTTCAGAAAACAAAATTTAAAAAAATTACAAAAATCTATTAAAAAATCTGAACCGTTAGATCTTCTTGGATTAAAGATCTAACGGTCCATGATTTTTTTTTAGAATTTTTTGATTTTTTTGGTTTTGGTTTTCCTTGAAGTCGACTGCTTTTAGCAGTCGACCAGCTAGCCGACTGCTAATAGCAGTCGACTGGTCTTGGTCGACTGCAAAAGTAATTTTTTGCAGTCGACTTAGCAAACGACTGCAAATAGCAGTCGACTTAGTAGTCGACTGCAAAAAAAATTCCAAAAATTCCCAAAAAAATTCTGGACCGTCAGATCTTCTTGGCAAGAAGATCTGACGGTCCAGAATTTTTTTGGGAATTTCTGGAATTTTATTTGGCAGTCGATTGCTAATTTGACTACTATTAGCAGTCGACTTAGCAGTCGACTGCCAAAAAAATTCCAAAAATTCCCAAAACAATTCAAGACCGTCAGATGTTCTTGCCAAGAAGATCTGACGGTCCAGAATTTTTTTGGGAATTTTTGGAATTTTTTTTGCTTGGTTTTTTTCAGGGATTACACGTCACGTCGCGTCACGTCCTGTGACAGCGACGTGACGGCAGACCTAAAAACGTCACGTCCGTTTGGGGGGGGTAAAATAGTTTACCCTGTCGTCACACAGGGTAAACTGTCGTCAACAGTGTCGACTGCTAGTGGGCATTCGACGAGTTACAGCGACTGCTACTAGGCAGTCGACACACTGAATCGACTGCTAAAGAGCAGTCGTATAGGTGTGTCGACTGCTGACGGCAGTCAAATTTCCATGTCAACTGCTCAAGAGCAGTCGACTACCATAACTAGTCGACTTGGGTTGTCGACGGCTCTTGGGCAGTCGACATGGAAATTCGACTACTATTAGCAGTCGACGACAGGCGGGCGACTGCTTGTGAGCAGTCGTCTGCCTTTCAAGTCGACTGCTATTAGCAGTCGACTTGGACTGTCGACTGCCCAACTGCAGTCGACAACCCAAGTCGACTGCTAATAGCAGTCGACAAAGTCCGGACGACTGCTGGTGGGCAGTCGCACCCCTTCGTCGACTGCTATTAGCAGTCGACGAAGAAGGGCAGACGACTGCTGGTGGGCAGTCGCACCCCTTCGTCGACTGCTATTAGCAGTCGACGAAGAAGGGCAGACGACTGCTGGTGGGTAGTCGCACCCCTTCGTCGACTGCTATTAGCAGTCGACCATGGGGTGCGACTGCTCACGAGCAGTCGACTTGGACAGTCGACTGCCCAACTGCAGTCGACAACCCAAGTCGACTGCTAATAGCAGTCGACAAAGTGCGGACGACTGCTGGTGGGCAGTCGCACCCTATGGTCGACTGCTATCAGCAGTCGACTTGAATGGGTTGCGACTGCTCGTGAGCAGTCGCACCCCATGGTCGACTGCTAATAGCAGTCGACGAAGGGGTGCGACTGCTCACGAGCAGTCGCGTAGAGACACCCATGGGCACGTGACGTCCATGGGTTGGTCCAGGGGGCGTCTAATCGAAAGGACGCCTCCTTGGGGTATATATGGACCCCACTTCCCTCATTCCCTCACTCCCACCTCCCTCCATTTGGGCCTAGGTTGTTAATCAGCCCTTGCCATTTGGAGATAGAGGTGAGCTGGAGGGCTACAGGTGGACATACGTACTGAAATACGTATACGGGACAAACGGTATACTATATCTGCCTACTATCTGTATTGTACTGAAACCCACCTACATACGGTATACATTGTACCCCATTGCGGTTAGTTTGAACCATACCGGAAATTGTTATATGTGAACATTTATTTTGAAAGTGGTTTACATCTAATTATGTAGTTTGAACTTTGAACGGCCTTAATTTGGATTTAGTGGATTGGAAAAAAAATTGTGGATGGTGGCGCTTATTTTGGAAGTGCTACCATATTAGGTTTAATTTATAGTAGGCATACAAAGCTAGGGGTTAGGGGCAACGATGGCAGACGAAGATAACTTGCCGCCGGAACCTCCACGTGGCGGGGATTTGGATCCGGGGGGGACTCCGCAAGCGACACCGGGGTCGGCAGACGCTAGAAGACGCGGCAATGCGCCGAGGGGCAGGCCGCAACCAATCAATTTGGAGGTGGCGCGGGACCCGAACATTCTCGCCAATCCCGGCTGGCAAAATGAGAGGGGCATGTGGTTGTATAGCACGGTCCGAAGGTACGTAGAGTGGACCCATTTGACGAGGATGTTCGTTCCTAGCGCGAATGCTGAACGGATGTCTAGACAACGCTATGGCATATGGAGGGAGGTGAGCCATCAAATATTTGGAGAACGGTGCAAGGACGTGTGGGATTTCTTGTGGGGTGCTGTGAGCCCAAATTCGTGCTCACAATTCGATTAACATGTTCAAAACATTAAAAACTTAAAAATTGGTGATGACTGAGTTAGTTGAATGCTTTGTTGGAGATGGATTTCGTGTTTTGATTTAAGTGGAGTTAAGGGGTTGAATCGAGGTTTATAGAAGGGAATTAGAAGTTGAGTTATTATTGTTCGGAGATTAGGTTATTCCGGGTTGCAAAAGCTAGGGGTGTGTTACCCTTGGGGTAAGAACCTTGGACAAAATGGAAATTAGAGCCGAAGGGGTAAAAGGGAAATGCCCTTTAACCGAATCGGAAATGTTAAGGTGGTAGGTTAGTAAGTAGGTGGGTTAAGTTGGATCAATCAACCAAGCAAGCAAAAGTCAAGCGGCGGCGGAGAAATTTAAATCCCCAGCATGGCCGCCAAACGAGGTGACGGTTGCCTCCCTCCATTCACCACCGATGGCTTAATTGCCACTAATCAAGGGACGGGCCCCTCAGTTGAAGGAAGGGAGAAGGGGTCCGACCCTTCATTGAAAGGGTATAAAAGCCCCCTCTTCTCCTTTCATTCTCTCTCCCACATTTATAGTTAGCACGGCGAAGCCCTTGCGATTTTTAGTTAAGAAGCTCTCTCTCTTCTTCTCTTCATTTTGTTAGGAAGATCAATAAGCATTCATGTGGACTTATCTTAGAATTCTTAGTGTTAGAACTCTTGAGAAGAGGTGGTGTGTTTTTGAACACCCCCCTAAGTGGCTGGGCCATGTTCAATCTAGTGTAGTGGATTCTGAATTTGTGATTTAGATTTCAGATTTTGAAGGAATGTAACCTTCTTTGTTGGCTTTCCAAAGAGCCTAAGTTTGTTAGAATCAGAGTTCGTGAGCAAAAGTTATGAGAGTTTGAATGAAAACGTCTCAAGCTGGCTTTGAAATTTTACACTCTGACTTTGCAAGAGCGCATCAGAATTGCAACACATGAAAATGTTTTGAGATTTGAATGAGTCAAAGGTTTTGTTTTTAGCTTTCCAAATTACTAGCAAGTATTCCAATTGAAGCTAGTGAACGAATGTTATGACCATTCACGTGAAAGGGGGTTGCTGCCTAACGAAAAGGGTCCAGTTCACCCAGTTGGGGGCCCCCACGGGCGTTCGCCCGTGGGCTTTGGTGTGAGTGTAGATATTTAGATTAACCTTCTAAAACTCCTGACCTTATAAAAATTGGATTTAGTGAGCGGAAGTTGTGGCCGTTGGCGTGAAAAGGGGCTGCTACCCAACGAGGGGGGGTACTTCACCCAGTTGGGAGCCCCCACGGGCGTTCGCCCGTGGGCTTTGGGGGGAGTGTAACTCTTCATATTGGCTTTCTAAAAAGCCTAACTGCACAAAAATCGGATTTCGTGAACGGAAGTTGCGGCCGTTTACGTGAAAAATGACTACTGCTGTACGAGAGAGGGGTCTTCCACCCAGTTGGGGGCCCCCACGGGCGTTCGCCCGTGGGCTTTTGCGCACTTGCATGGATGCACCGACCATCGCCAAGCAAAAAGGGGATCCAACAGAGTGTGTTTTGCATCTAAATTCATCGGAGCATGAGCGGGGAGTTCTGAGGTTAAGAATCAACAAAGACATGTAAGCCATATACTTCCACTCGGACTACAGACGCAAAGGGTGGGGGTTTATGGCTGACAGGTGCACCGAGGGAATTTGATCGCGGGCATATGCTAATGTGGTTATGCCAAATGGTCTACGCGGAGGTAATTTTGGGAGTGGATATCGACTGGTCCACCATACCCCGCACGAGCCCGGACTTGAGGCAGGCACGCCGGGTCACGGTCATACCAAGTGCCGTGCTAGGACGGAACGCTGGCCGTCCGATTCCATTGGCATGGCAAACTCCAATGAATCCTTTGAGGGTCCGATCTTATTTTGATTTCCTTGCGGGACCAGATCATCAAATTGTGGGGACTCCACCGGCCGCCGAGTCAAACATGGACGAGCACAACATTGCCATAGGGTTGCCGGTTGAACCACCTAGCCGGCGACAAAGGGTCCACGTGACACCGCCACATGGTTCCCGGTTGGTTTGTCCTCCATCTTCGCCCGTTGATGTGGAGATGGCATCGGCGGTGCCATCCCCACCACTGGTAGTTGCCGACAACGACGTTGTGGAGGCGTTGAGGGCGGAGTTGGCAAAATGCAAATCTGACCACGAACGGGAATTGGAGATGGTCCGACGTGCACACGCCGAGGAGGTCCAAGGGTTGAAGGCCGAGATTGCACGTTTGACCAACCTTGAACTTGCGAGGGCTGATGCGCCACAACTGCCGCAAGCAATGTCTGGTAGTGATGGACAAGGGCGGGAGCCGTCGCCCACAACAAACTTGGAGGCAATGAGGGTTGATTACGACCGGGTCATTAGGAGGAACCGGTTGTTGGAGGACGACTACATGGGCATGGTCACAGCCACTATCATGTTCACCACGCGTGAGAGGGCATTGATGGACGAGCTGACACACTATAGGGACCACGGCGAACAGTGGCCCGAACGACGGCTTCTTTTTACCTCGTGGCCGCCATTGGATTTCATGTATCCTGAGAACCTCCCGGTCGATGACGACCATTACCCCAGTATTGCGTGGACCAAGAGGCCCGAGGATGAATTCCAATGGGATACCGCAGTATCATCCCGCATCGTGATACCCCCGGCCAGACCAGCCTTGTTGTGGCCATGCGTCCCCGATTGGATCAAGGACGGGAGCATGTGCCCCATTTGTTCCAATCCTTGGGGACCCGAAGGCGCATGGATCGTTGGGTCGTGCGGTCACATGGTCCACCCGAATTGTTTGTTGCCACACATGTTGCAAACACGCCGTTGTCCTACGTGCCAAGCCCCTCTGCATCGAAGGTTGTACGTGCAATTCGGAGTGCAATGGGGAATGCCTCCCGATTTTGAATACACAATAATCCATGGTGTGCCGCCCGCAGAATACGGCGATCCTCCTGCTTATAGCTGGCGTGCACGGAGGTATTTGAAGAACCTGCGAGGCTACCCGACAAACTTCACGCCTGAAATGTACACAAGGGTTGCTCATGAGTTTTACCCTGGCTCCTCTCCTCAGGCCGTAGGTTTGAGGGCATTTTTGTACCGTGTTGTGGGTGGGCATGCCGGAGAGACGGGTGAATACGTCCCAGGTCCTCACCACCACGGATACGTGTATGACTCCAACGGCAATGTGACAGTAGGGGTATTACCACGGGAACCGGTCCCGGGCGAGGAAACAACTTGGGATGTGGAACACGTGTTGGACACAACAAGTTTTGAGGCCGATCTGGAGAGGCAGGAGGCCGTTACACAAGAGGGTAGCTTCAATGAGGTGGACGTCCAAATCCGGATGAATGAGTGGAAATACGTCAACGGCCTTTTGGACATCCGTGACGGGGCCTCTAGCCCCACCATGCAAGACGTCCTGCGCCATCCGAATGCCGCGAGGGGGTTGCACATTGGAGACCGCGCGCGCGCTCGTGCACAAGCTGACCGGGAGACTGCGGCGCAAGAACTATGGGCCATCACCGAGAGTAGGCGTGAGGCGAGGCGCCGGACACTACGGCCACCAAATCTGAACGGTGCAAGCTCAAGCCGCGGACCCCCCATTCCATTGGATAGTGATTCGGAGCCGGATTAGGAATGTTGGCTAGTGTTTGTGAGATAGGCGTTGGACTAGGAGGCATTATTTGATACTGAATTGTACACAATGCGGGAAAAACCATGATTTTGGAAATGTTTATAAGTGAATTATTGTTCACTATCAATTTTGGGAGTAATGTACAAGTGTCGCACAATGATCATTTCTTATGTTTGCCCACACAATCAGTTGCCACAAACATCCAATTAAACCATGGACTTTGCATCTACATGCATTTGCACTTGAATCAAACACGTATCGATGCAAATAACTGTGACAATGATTCCATGTGGCATGATTATAAGTTCACACCAAGCGGAAAACATCACCGCAATATTGCTGGGAATTCATATATTGCGCATTTCCAACTTACCAACATACGTAAGTATACGTGCAAGTACAAACTTGATACTACGCTCTCACCATATTCGTGGGCAAATCTTACATTGACGACCTAAGTGTGTACTCTCTATACACCCGGTATTCCTTTTGGTGCGCGGTGCACCGGTTGAACCCCCAATGAATTGCGTCATGCACCGAGTGTTTTATGGTTTGGTAGAACCTCCACAAGGTCCCATAGTTTTTTCGAAAATACAATTGATTTTTCCCCTTCGTGAGAACGTCGCTAAGGTCCTGAAACAAGTGCCATGGGAAAAGTTTTTCCTTGTAACCGATGCGGCATGCGGGCCTTTCTTGGGCGTCCAAGTATCCGCGGTGGTGACGATCAACTTGTCTCCTAGGCAGTCGAACCCAATAGAATTCAGTGAACCCTTGAATCGGACGTAAAACACTACGCAAATCGTCCTCATTTCGAGTGTTCTCTGCAACCACCTCGGGTGTAAATTCGTCCGGTTCGTCCGGCAAGCCCCATGCGTGTTGTGAGCCAAATTTTTGGTCATTTAGTGAAACTATGGGCAAATAGTGAAATATTGGATGAAAGAGCATCCAAATAGATGAATATAGTTGAACCATAGGCTAGGAAGTTAGTTATAACTATAGGCACGGCCGTAGGCGGCCTAAGTTGGTTACTGTAACCATCGTCCTCTTCCCCGCCGAGCTAAGAGGGCTGGCGAGGGGGAAGAAGCCAGACATTTCGTGAATATTGTTGAGCGCAAAGTGAAACTATAGACTTGTCTCCCTCATTCCAGAGTTGTGTGAGGTTTTTCATTGTTAAACTATCTTCTAAGTAAAGCTCTGTGATCACCGCAGTGATTGCGGGACACAAGTTGCTGTGGAAGCTGATTGTTGTTTTTGATTTTGAATATACTGTATGGTCGAAGGAAGTTGAACTATTTTCTGTTGTCGCAAAGTTATGTGGATTGTGGAAGGACTGATCATTGTTGAAGTGTCAGCGTCTGTGCGAGATGTTTGTGAGTGTAGTCGAGTAAGTCAGAGTGAGAATCTGAAGGGTAATGTGAGAATTGAGAAGATTATTGCCTATTGTTGAAATCGTAAGTGATAGAGTTTGAGATTACGGAAGGAACTGAGTAAATCAAAATTCCGAGAACGAGTGTTTGAGAGTTGAGAGGGAATGAAACCAATATGAGTAGAGAATTGAATAATCTGTGAGAAGATGAGAGATACTGGAAGTGTGAGGAAGAAGTCATAAGTGAGAGAGTGAGAGCCGAATGTTCGAGTGAAAACTATTGTCTGTGTCGAGGCCTCAGTAGAGTGAGAGCGGGCTCTTGAATATAGTTGAGCGGAAGGGAATTGAGAATCCGGCGCATGAAGAGTGTCGCAGAAGAAAACTATTGTCCGAGTGAGAGGTTTCCTTAGTTCGAGAGACAAGAGTTACAGGATAAGCACGTCAATAAGGAGAATTTAAGTTGAACTATGAGCAGAAAGCCTAATTGAGACTAGAGCGTATGTAAGACCTTTGGCCGAAGAAGGTGAGGGTTGAGAGAGAAGGAGAATGTAGTAGAACTATTTTCTGTCAGCGCTTTGAGAGGAGCGATCCTGAGCGACAGAGGGTAGAGAAATAGAACTATCGTCTAAGTGAGAGACTTCTACAATCTGAGAAATAGAAATGGAATATCGAGAATCTTACAAGTGAGGAATTGAGTCAAACTATGTGCATTGAGTGCTAATGTGTTAACCTAAAGCAAAGGGAGAGGAGGAGTGAAACAATTGCCTGAGGAGAGGTAGGACAACCCAAGAATAGAGTTCTGTGTCGATTCGAACTACCTTGTGAGCGAACCCTGAGAGAGGGAGTCAGAAGGCCGAGAGCTTAACTATTGGCGATTGTTTAGGTCTGCGATAGGCTGTGAAGAGCCGTGAGGCCAAGTGTCAGCCCATGAGTGAGAACTATGGACTATTGTTAAAGACCTATGAGAGGCAGTGAGGAAGAAGAAAGAGCATATTGTTCAGCCATATAAGATTATTGTTAAAATCAATATGTTAGGCTGATAGGAGTTAAGTGTGTCAAGTCAATTAGATGAGAGATTCCCTAATTAACCGAAGTGATGAGAAATCACTTCTGATCGGTTGATTATTGGGAAAATGAGAGATTAAATTGATTAAGTATATTTGAATTAGGATGAACTTTGGATTATCAATGAGATTTAGGCATAAGTTATCCTAGAGTTAAATGGAGTTTTATATTGAGAGGTAGTCTAGAGACTAGATCTTTGAATATGAGATGCAAGCTAACCAAATCGACTATTGTCTTGTGTGTTACCCTGGTTGTTGTTGTTGCAGGTTGTGCAGGGCCACTAAGACTATAGCTTGACTTTGCCGATTGTTGTTAGTTGCATAAGTTGTGAGTAATGATTAAATCTTGGAATTAATGAATGAACAATTTGTCTTGCATTGAAATTAACATTGACCAATTAATGAAGGAGTTGTTGTGATTTGAAGATGCATTGGCCAATGGTTACCAAAGACAATTGTGATACTCAAAGACTATTGTTCTCGAAAGACTATTGTTATACAATCTCATGACGAGATGGTTACTACTGTGACAGACACACGTACCCCACTGAAAGAAAGACAATGAGAGGAAACCCTGTGAGAAAGGAGAGTAAAAGATGGATAAGAGATGTTTTAAAGTGAAGATAGCATACCTATTGTCTGATTAATGAACTATAATGTGACAGATGCCTGTAATAGACACTAGTTAAGCCTTCCTTGAGAGTCTGTACCCTGGGTTTTTGTTTATTCAGTCAAAGCAAAAAACTAACTACATTTTTGGCGCCGCTGCCGGGGAAGGCAAAGGTCGTCTTAAGGTAAAAATTGTTTTTCATAATCAGACTTATTAATATCTAAAGAAATAACCTACCACAATAGGTGGACAAGGGAAATGGAAAGCTAGAGAGAGGAGGAATAGGAATAAGATTGATTATTGTGGGAACCAACGTGCTTCACACCCACATTCATCTATCCCTACGCCTTCATCATATCCTAGTTCTTGTAGGTCATACCCTGTACCCAGTGAAGTAGGGCAGGAAACTATTAGACATATTTATGCTTGTGTGAGAAGTCTTGCGTCAAGATTAAGGAATCTTGAACGTTGGGTACAAATAATCCCTAAATTAGAATCATCTAGTTATACGTGTCCGTGTGGTAACCCCAGTCAGAGGGACGTTCAAACTAAATCTCAAGTGAGGAGATTACATGAGTTAAGTGAAGGAAAGTGTAAGTGTTGTCATAGACCACTGAATTTTATCTCTTCTCGTTCACGACAACAAGAGACAAAGAAGAATTTGATCACCATAGGAATACAAACCGAGTCACCATATTTGTCTCGTACCATAGACGTGACACAATGTCGATATTGCACTAGTTAGAGTAGTCATTAAAATTAGAAAGTGGTTAAAAGAGTTTGAATGAACCAGTCATCGAGTAGTTGAGCTACTCCGTAATATGACTTGGTGTTGGCAAGTCCCAGAACCTGCCAACTGTGAGTTATATACCGGAGGGTATTTGTTTGCAGCCTTATATAGGTTGTATCGGTCAGGATATAGAGGGAACGGACTGTATATCACCCCTAATGAAGTGAGTATCCCAAGAGAGTTTAAAGAGTTATTTCTAGCCTTACCCCTAGATTTGCAACAAAATATCACCAATAGAATTTGGAACGAAGGAAAGGAATATAACGAAGTGATTGTGAGAAGCAATCACCCTGTTATACCCTTATCACTTCAATTTTTATTTGCGATCTACGGGAGATTGAAGAGTACTACATCTTTAGTAGCACCAGCGGGCACTGGAGTGTGGAAAGGGGGTAAAATATCTAGAACCGAGTATAGATTTGTTTTTGGGAAACCAGATCTCAGAGCCAAATTATTGATACCTGATTTCATTGACCAAAAACCTCTGTATACCAATACCATAGATTTTAGAATGCTATGTTTATAGAGATCAAGAGTGTAGTTGAAGTCAGTCAAACTGGAACCTGCTCATGAAAAGTCTCATTCTCAACCTGCATCCGTAAGGAAAGCAGCTAGTGATAAAGCCAGAGAAGACAGAGCAGCAGCAAGAGAGTATAGAAGACAACTACTTGAGAGGAGAAGAAGTTGGGTTCAACCGTTTTTAGAAGAAGCAAGGGGAGGTTCCGATAGTACTACAGGAGGAAAATTTGAGACACCTTTAGATAGACCTGCAACAAGTGCTGAGAGAGACTTGTTGTCACCAAGAGTTTTATTCGATACAGAAGACTCACCTACTCCATCGCTGTGGTCTACTGCTTATGAACCCACCCCATCCCCTCATATTAGTTTACAAGGGAACCCACTGTACACACCCTATACTCCAGTAGTAAATCCGAACGTAGTACCACTATTCAACATGGCAGCTAATCCACCTAGAATAAATAGTGTAGTTAATTTACCCTACTTTTTAGGTAGACCAGGAACAGATCCTGATGTCCATGTGAGGAAATTTGAGGTTGCATGTGGTGCAAATAGTGTTCCACCAAATAAGATGATGGAAGTATTTGCAGCCACGTTGCAAGAGAACGCATTCTTATGGTTTTCCCGTCAAGCACCATTCGCTGACTGGGATGCCCTTAAAGATGCATTTCTATTATATTTTAGACCCTTGGGGTTTGAGAACAGTCTTATGGAGAAATTGAGAACAATTCGTATGGGCATAAATGAGACTGTTGACAGTTATTGGGGAAGGATGAGTGACATATTGTTAAGAATGGGAGCTCATCAAATCCCAGATAACTTTTTGAGAAATATTTTTATAGGAGGATTGTATCCTTTCGAGTTAAAACTCTATGTGAGAGAGCGCACACCAGCCACTAGTGAAGATGCTTTTGCATTGGCAAAAGCATGGGAAGAATCCCGTATAGAGGATCGTTATATGTTTGATAATTATAATTACGACGTCTATACCCAACCCAGGAACGACCAACCTTTTCATTCAGTTCCACAAAGTCAGTCGTTGACATATCCTGCTGGTAAACCCATGATTGATGCCACACAATTTAATCATCCTAGTGCAGATTTATTTGTACCACCAAAGGTCATACTAAAACCCACACCGATTGCTCAAGTTAATCCACAGGAACTAGCCATCATGGACATTACTAAGAAACTAGCGGATTTAGAAGTCAAAATCACTAAAGGTGCTAACAAACGACCGCAACCAACTAAAGAGAGAACCAATATTTGGTGTAACAATTGTAAAGGACATGGTCACCTGTCTAATGAATGTCCCACTCCAAAAGGAATACGAGTCAAGTGTATCTTTTGTGGAAGGAATCATTCGGTTAATGAGTGTTGGAATTTGACTAAGAGTCGTGCAATAAACCAAATTACAGCCAATCAATCACGACCTTGGCAACAAGAACGTGTTGATGGAGGTCCTAATGCAAGTTATAATCCCAAGAAGAATTTTAATCGTAGACAAGTGCCTCTTAATTTTGGAAATCGACCAAGTTGGGGAGATACCAATCAACCACCCAATTGGAATGGTCCACCGTATAATCCCAAAACTCAAAATTACAAGGCACCGGTACCAAACCAATATGTGGTATGTTTTCGATGTGGAGAGATAGGCCATTATACTGGAGATTGTCCTAATCCTAGGAAAATCCAACAATATATTCCATTGTGCGGAAGATGCAAAGAAGCAGGACACCCCACAGTTGAATGTACTCAACCAAGAAAGGAAGGTCCACCGTCTGAGAGAGATTGGAAGAAAAGTAAACATGTAACTATTCAGGAAGAAGAGAGACAAGATCACGATGTTCATAGGGTACAACATTCCAGATTCGACCCTTTGAGAAAAGATCAAGTGGAAGAAAAGGTTAATGTTGTAGCTACTAGATCCCAGAAGAAACCTTTAATACAACAAAAAGGGTCTAGTACAGAAAGGTTTAATGAACAACACAGTGATGTAGAAACTAGTCTTTCTGAATATTCGCAAGCACCGTTAATTAGGAATCCACCTGATATGACACCATTGGAATCTAATCCACCACCTACAAACCCACCACCTGTAACGATTCCTCAAGATATTAGGATTCCTTTACCTACTGTTGTTATTGATCCACCGGTTTTTAACCATATACCCACAACACCAACAAATGTTACTCGATTCAATGTTGTGAGAAATGACACTCCGAGGAAAAACAAACCTCCAACCCCGATTTTGAGAAACCAAAGGCATAAGAATAATGCGTCACCCTCTAGATCATCGAGGATGATGACATTATCTAAAGACCTTAAGCCCTATGATATCATGGAAGACTTAGATAGATTACAGCCTACTATAACCATGAAACAATTGTTGGCTGTCGCACCACAATGTCGTAGCTTTTTGAGTTCATCCATGATACGTAGAAGATCAAGACCGGTAGCAGTACATGACATTACCTTAAGTCAAGATCCAGGAGCCCCTACCATTGATGTGATCATAGGAGCTGCCCTTATACCAGGATTCCAAATTGACACAGGGTCAAGTGTCAATTTGATGAACATTGATACTATGAATGAATTGGGAATAACTAATGTAGTTTCAACCACTATTATTTTAAGAATGGCAGATAGTAGTCGAGTCAAACCCTTGGGAGTTTTGGAACGCATACCAACTCTCATAGCAAGTATTGAGTATAAGATTGACTATGTTGTTTTTAAAACTATGGACGGTATACAATCATATCCAGATCTTCTTGGACGCACATGGTTATTAGATGCATATGCCAAAGAAGACTGGGGGAAAGGTACACTTACTATAGGGAGAGGATTAGAGAAAGTGGTTTTACCTTTGTTCCCTACCCGCTACCATGGTGAAACTCAAGATGATCAAACTGAATTCACCACTGATGACGGTTATGAAACAGAAAAAGAAACTACTGTTAGTGAATCCATACACCGTGTAAACGATAAAACATTTGCATACACTCCCGTAGGAATGGGAGAATACTTTTGTGCACTTGGTGATGGAGATTCAGATGATGCGATACTGTCATGGCAAAACACCATGCCAGTAAACGTAATTTTCACCGACGTATCATTAACATATGAACCACATAATTTTGAAACAGTTAATGTTGTTCAAGAGGAGGCTAATCCCAAAGTGTCAGATAAAGACGAATTAGCTGAGAAGTGGGAATCTGGCATGTTTTCATCCAATCAGCCTGTTAAAAATTATGTTGTCAAAGACGTATGCATGGACATGGACTTGAGCGATGATAACACACCACGTGTCATAAAGATATATGACAAAATAACCAAGCATGAGTGGAAATATTGGAGAGATTTCTTTAAAAAGAATAGTAAGGTTTTTGCTTGGACATATAAGGACTTGAGAGGAGTTCCCCCAGAAATTTGTGAACACAAGATAATACTAGAAGAGGGAGCTACCCCGGTCAGACAGAGACAATATAGAATGAATCCCAAGTATTCTTTATTGGTCAAGGAAGAGATTGATAAATTGTTAGAGGCAGATATCATTTACCCTGTTCCATATAGTGATTGGGTGTCACCCATTGTCGTAGTACCAAAGAAAAATGGTAAGCTACGAATATGTGTAGATTATCGGAAATTGAATAGTGTCACTAAAAAGGACTATTTCCCTTTACCATTTACCGACACTATGTTAGATGGAGTAGCCGGTTATGACCGATACTCATTCATGGATGGATTTTCAAGATATAACCAAGTTTCAATATATCCACCACACCGTATTCTTACAGCTTTCACTACACCATGGGGAGTTTTTGCACATAAACGAATGCCATTCGGTTTATGTAATTCTCCTGCCACATTTTCTAGATTAGGAACCAACACCTTTCGGAAAAACCTTCATATTACTATGGAGTTATTTCTGGATGACTTTGCCGTATATAGTGCAAAAGAGAAACATGCCCAACACCTACAGGAATGTTTTGATGATTGTATGGCAACCGGAATCTCTATTAACACTGCAAAGTCAGTATTTCTGGTTCCATTTGGTAAACTAGTTGGTCATATAGTCTCTAAACAAGGAGTGGCTACCGATCCTGATAAGATCGTTGCCATTGCATCCTTACCTATCCCAACTACAGTTACCGAAGTAAAAGGATTCTTAGGACATGCTGGATATTATAGAAGGTTTATTTTTAGGTATTCCGTCATTGCCTTGCCATTGACCGAATTACTAAAAGTTACAGATACCCCACCAGTATGGACTAACGCGTGCACTGAAGCCTTTAATACCCTTAAAAGGAAACTAATAACCGCACCTATTCTAGTTGCTCCTAATTGGGAAAAAGATTTCGAAGTCTATGTGGATGCTTCCAATGTAGCAATTGGAGCAGTTTTGAGCCAAAAGGATGACAAAGGACATGATCATCCCATTTATTTTGCAAGTCGTCAATTAGTCCAAGCTGAGCGTAACTACACAGTTACAGAAAGAGAGGCTTTAGGAATGATATTTTCGGTTCAAAAGTTTCGTCATTATTTGTTGGGATATAAGTTTAATTTTCATGTGGATCATGATGCCTTGAAATACATGATAAATAAACCCCAATTGAGTGGACGTATTGCACGCTGGGTATTATTATTGCAAGAGTTTAATTTCACTGTGCAAGTTCGTCCTGGAAAAAGTCACGCTAATGCGGACCACCTCTCTAGACTTAGTGAAGAACTGGGCACAGAACCCATAGACGATTCTTTTCCAGATGCCCAATTATTTTTTATCGATACAGTGTCTTCATAATATGCGGAGATTATTAACTATTTACAAACCAATACATTTCCTACTGACTTCTCTACCAAACAGAAAAATCGAGTAGCGCTAAAGTCTGCACCTTATTCCATTATAGCAGATACCTTGTATAAGAAAGGTAAAGATGGTGTATTGAGAAGATGTATATTGAGTTCCGAGATACCGTTGATTTTGAAAGGATGTCATAGTGACCCTGCAGGAGGACATTTTGCAGGAGATGTCACTGCCAGGAAAGTGTTACAAGCAGGATATTGGTGGCCCACACTATTTAGAGATTGTGTTACTTATGCTAGGCAGTGTGATGCGTGTCAAAGAGTAGGAAAACCCACCGATACCTCTGCTATGCCTTTAAACCCTATTCTAGCCTTAGCTCCTTTTGAAAAATGGGGCATTGATTTTGTAGGCCCTATCAACCCACCGAGTAAGACTGGTCGTCACCGTTACATTCTTGTTGCAACAGATTATGCCACAAAATGGGCGGAGGCCGAACCAACCAAGAGAGATGATAAGGAAGTTGTAGCCAAATTTCTAAAGGAAAATATCTTTTCTAGATTTGGTTGTCCACGAGAATTGGTGAGTGATAGAGGAACCCATTTTGTCAATGACGTAATTATGGAATTAACTAACAAGTATAAGATTAAACACCGTCTTACTACCCCATACCATCCAAGAGCGAATGGTCAAACCGAGAAAACCAATGGTATTTTATGTAAAATTATCACTAAAACAGTCCAGGGTTCAATGAGTGATTGGGATTCCAAACTGTTGAATGCCTTATGGGCCTAGCGTACTGCTTACAAAGTTACCACTAAATTTACCCCATTTCAGTTAGTGTATGGCCAAGAAGCCATTCTACCCATCGAGTTGGAATTACCCTCTTTACGAATAGCTCTTGAGGAAAGATTGGATGAGCCAAAGTCCTTGGAAGTCCGTATTGCTACGTTAGAAAAATTGGATGAAATAAGAGGGCAAGCTTATCTTAATACGGCCGCAATCCAAAAATGGCGTAAAACTTACTATGATAGTAAAATTAAGACCAAAGTCATTAAGGACGGTGACTTAGTTTTACTATATGACAGCCGATTTCAAAAGTTTCCGGGTAAATTTAAGATTCGCTGGCAAGGACCGTATAAAGTGGTTAAAGCATATGATAATGGTTCTTTTGAATTGGAGGATTTTCAGGGAAATCCACTACCTACCCGCATTAATGGTAACCGCTTAAAGGTTTACAATCATTAACTGAGGCCAGTTAATGAAATAAAGTCGGAGGGGGGGAGGTAGTAGGTTAATGACAACCAACAGAACCTTAAATTTTTTTTAAATCTTTGAAGTTTAGTGGAGAGGACCATATATGATTACGTAACAAGAATTAGTGTATAACAATATACGTAATATAGGGATTTTGTAAAAGTGATTGGAAGCTAATTAGTAAAAATTTAAGAAGTCAAGTTTCCAATCAAGCTTTTTGAATGATCACCATAACTATGGATGCTTAAATTAAGCTAAAATCTAAGCAAGGAAAAGTTAAAGAGACAATTGTTTAACTAAATTAAGGAAGTTCAAATCAATGATGGATTATTGTTCAACTTAAGTATGAAAGAATTAAGAGATTGCGAATTAATGAGTTCTCTCAAAACTATGGACGAATGAGAGAAAGAATGAAAGGATTCTTAAATAATGATCAACCATAATCTCAATCAAGAACTATTGACGGGTATGATTAAAGGAAGATTTGCATCGAGGGACATCATTAAAGGTAACGTCCAGCCGTCATGAAGGCCAAATCTAACTCATTAATGATGAGTTTTGCACGTCGAAGACATCGCATCAGTAAAGCTATAGTCTTGGCCGCCGCGCAGCCGCCATCAACTATCGGCGAAGGAGCATACATACAGACCATAGTGAGACTGGGTTAGGTCAGGAGATCATAGTTGCACTATTGTCTGAGAGCTGGGAGACGATTGTTTGAGGGGGTGAACAATTGGCGAAGTGCAGCGAGTGATTGAGCGCTGATTGAGTGAAACTATTGGCATTGCTGAGTGAATTGCTTGAGGGAAACTGGTGTGAGTTGTCGAATTGAGAGCTGGTGAGAGGAAGCGAAGCTGCATTGTGTGAGCGATTTCTGATTCTTGGAGTGAGCTTGATTATGCAACCAGTGTAGCAATTCTCTTCTCTTAAAATCATTCTCTGTAGGTTTTGCTTATGGTTTCCCAGTCAGATTATTGTTAAACTATTGACAACATAGTTGCAAGTGAGTGCCATTGTCTTAGTTTCTGATTTGTAGCAGTGTGAGAATTTCCTGAGTAAGCAATTAGGGTAAAGCTGTGGCAAGAAAACCATTATCTTGAGTGAACAATAGTCTGTGAGTCAGTGTGTAAACCATTGTCTTGAGTGTGTGAGTTGTTCTTGAGTGAAACTATAGTCTTGAGAGCCAGCCATCATGGATAGGAACAGTCAGGCCAAGAGGAGACGCCTCAGAGGCATTGCTCAACCTGTGCCCTTTAAGGAGATGTCTATTGTTATGCAAGAGAAAGTGAAATTGAGAGAGACAGAGTTGAGGAGTGCAGGGTTGTGGCAATTTTTGAGTGAGCTTACCATTCCATGGCCTAGTCAGTGTGAGTTAGGAGAGTTGATTGAGAACTATATGCAGCAAGACCATAGTCGTGTGCCAGTGAATGGCCATATTGTTGAACTATCATCCGAAGCCCTCAGCCGAGTGACACAATTGCCAGGGGGTAATGAGAGAGACATTGTAGGTTTAGATTTGCCGAGAGAAGCACCCCAGTGGAAGATGGTGTTTTCGAGAGGATGGTTGAGTTTTGACAACATCAAACAGGGCTGGGATTTGAGAGACCTAAAGGAGCCCTGGAAGGAGTGGTTTTTGTTGATCCATGAGAGGATCGAGTTGTCTGAAGGAGGCTTCATGGAGCATTGTGTGGCTTGTGCTGCACTATTGGCGTGGGTGAAAGGAGAGCGCTTCAATTGGGCGGAGGAGCTGCGACTGCGAATTCGAGATGAGGTTCACCGCAAGAAAACCACCCACCCTTTTTCACTGTTGTCTGCTGGTTACTTGGGAATGGTGTGTTCATTGACTATAGTTCCTTCGGAGGTAGAGATGCTAGCAGGAAATCCCCGAGAGTGTTTGTTGAAACCTCCTGTCATGTTGATGCCTATCCCTTGCAGTCCTAGACCTCCAACCATTGTCGAAGTTCCTGTCTTGCATGTAGAAGCAGAATCGAGCAGTAGGGTGATCCCAAGAGAGGAACTACCTGAGGATGTAGAACCATCGTCTTCTCATGATGAATTGCTCTCTGAGATAGAGAGGCAAAAGACTATAGTTGAGGAGAAGTGTACCCTCATAGCTGATAGTGTAAAATTAGTAGAAGAGCTGAAGAGAGAAAATCAAAAATTAAAAGAGCTCAATGAGAAGCTGGAGGGTCAGTGCAAGGATCACAGAGAGATGAATGACATGAGATTAGATCAGATCATTTTTGAGCGTGAGCTTCATGAGAGTCAAAGAAAAGAGACAGAAAAGCTTGCGAAACAATTGTCTGATCTAGCCACCCAGCATGCTAGCAGAGAGGCCAGGGTTGTCTATCCCGCCGTTGTGACGGTGTCGTGCCGTCACGACGTGTCGTGTCGTGACAGACCCCTCCGTCACGACACAATAGGGTCCACGTAGGGTCAACATAGGGGGAGCCGACTAGGGTGGGTAAAATACTTACCTTCTTGCCAAGGTGGCGTCCTATGTGGCAGAAAACGTCGACGTGGATGTGCATATTTCCCCTGCCACGTAGACCATTTTGCCATTGTGTTTATCATTGTGTTAAAATCAAAGTAATAAAATATTACTAAGGAGGGTGTGGGGCGGACGGGGGCGGACGGGGAAGGGGGGTGGTGCGGACGGGGAAGGGGGGTGGAGCGGACGGACGGGGGGGTGGTGCGGACGGTGGATGGGGGTGGAGCGGACGGACGGGGGTGTGGAGCGGACGGGGGAGGGGGGGGTGGGGCGGACGGACGGGGGTGGAGCGGACGGGAGAGGGGGGGGGTGGGGCGGACGGAGGAGGGGAGGGGCGGACGGAGGAGGGGGATGGAGCGGACGGGGGAGGGGGGTGGAGCGGACGGGAGAGGGGGGGGGGGGTGGGGCGGACGGACGGGGGTGGAGCGGACGGACGGGGGGGTGGAGCGGACGGGGGAGGGGGGGTGGGGCGGACGGACGGGGGTGGAGCGGACGGGAGAGGGGGGGTGGGGCGTCCCACCCGTCCCACCCGTCCGCCCCGCGTTCCCTCCCGTCCGCTACCCTCCGTCCGCCACACGTTCCCCACCGTCCGCTCCTCGTTCCCTCCCGTCCGCCCCACGTTCCTCTCCCGTCCGCCCCGCGTTCCCTCCCGTCCGCTACCCTCCGTCCGCCACACGTTCCCCACCGTCCGCTCCTCGTTCCCTCCCGTCCGCCCCACGTTCCTCTCCCGTCCGCACGCGTTCCCTCACGTCCGCTCCACGTTCCCTCCGTCCGCCACACGTTCCCCGTCGTCCGTACCCCGTTCCCATCCTGTCCGCACCCGTTCCCTCCCGTCCGCCCCGCGTTCCCTCCCGTCCGCCCCGCGTTCCCCCCGTCCGCCCCGCGTTCCCCCCGTCCGCCCCGCGTTCCCCCCGTCCGCCCCGCGTTCCCCCCGTCCGCCCCGCGTTCCCCCCGTCCGCCCCGCGTTCCCCCCGTCCGCCCCGCGTTCCCCCCGTCCGCCCCGCGTTCCCCCCGTCCGCCCCGCGTTCCCTCCGTCCGCTCGGAGTTCCCCTACGTCCGCTCCGCGTTCCCTCCCGTCCGCTCCGCGTTCCCTCCCGTCCGCTTTCCGATCCCTTCCGTCCGCCCGCGTTCCCTATCGAGTTCCCTTCACGTCCGCTCCACGTTCCCTCCGTCCGCCACGTTCCCTCCGTCCGCCCGTTCCCCTCCCGTCCGCGCCTCGTTCCCTCCCGTCCGCCCGAGTTCCCTATCGCGTTCCCCACCCGTCTGCTCCTCGTTCCCTCCGTCCGCCCCCACGTTCCCTCCGTCCGCCCCTAGTTCCCACGTTCCCCATACGTCGTTTTCGTACCCTAAACCCTAATTCCGACCGGGATCCCATAATGATTGGGCTCCTCGTTGCCTATATAAAGCCGTGAGGCTTTAGTTCCTACCACTTTCCTCTCCTCCCACCACATAGGGACCCGAGACCTTGTTGCGTCCCAAAGGACAGCATCACCGCGCGGGTCTCAAGGGGTTTGGGAGGGCAGGGCAAATTGTGGGGGAACCCTCGCAATTTTTTTTTCAGATTCACTCGCTCCCGTGATTTTTATCACGAGAGATTTTCACACTCAGTTATTCACGTGATTTTTATCACGACTCATTTTCAGATTCACTCACTCACGTGATTTTTATCACGATGGAGGGGGAGGGCATTGCTCCTTACGAGAACGAGGATTTGAGGGTGCACCGTGCTTGGCTCGTAGGCAATGCATCGGCGAATACTGCCGAGGGTACGGGAAGCGATCCTGGAAGTGGAAGTACTGCAGCACGTCCACCACGTCCAGATCCCTTTCAGTTTGACGAAGAGTTCTTGGCTGTTGGTCATTCGGGAGGCAACCAAACACGGGGAAGCCGTGGAACACGTGGGAGTCGGGGAAACAGTGGACATAGAGGGAGAACTGGAAGGGGACCAAGCTCAGGCAGTTCCACAGAAATACATGCACCGGCTCGTTCGGAGAACGTGCCACCACAATCTCCGACACGGCGGACATCAAGACCGGAGAGCCCTGCACGTGATGTACCTCAGGGTTCGGAGCAGACTGAAAGACGGGGATTAAAACGCCCAGCAGTTTCGGAAGGGACGGAGGACGGGTCCGCGGCATCGGGTTCGCAATCAAAGAAAAGGAAACATAGAGGCAAACGCGACCTGCGGACCGATGAGGCTCGAAATCATTGCAGGATCGTGTTGTTGGATTGGTTTAGAAGTAACAGCATGGTTTATTTGGAGAAAAAATACCTCAATGATGGTACAAAGGGTTTAGAGTTGGCGAGGAACGAGTTGATGCTTATTCTCACGGAAGCCACGTCTGGACCGGAGTTTGAGGAAGCTAGGGGCATGAGCGATTGGAACACATGGATTGAAAAACAAGCTGTGGAAGCAATCTACAATCCAACGATGTCATATGAGGCTATGCATCCTGGAGAGGGAAGTAGTGGTGGGAGGAGGTCCGAGCTGTACATTAAGCTAGAGAATTGGAAAAGAGGCGTAATAGCAGCAAAAGGCACATCCGCCCGCAACCTTCCCGTTTTTATTGACAGGCAGCTGGCAGACAACATTGCCACTCAGGGCCGGCAGGGTGTCATATGGTTGCCTAGGAATGTGGAGATCAAACCCTTGGATAGGGAAATCTTCCAAGGGACCTTCGGAATGGTGCGGAGAGTCACAATTCATGGAGCATCATTCATCCCTAACTGGATAGAGTGGGCTGGGAAGACCATGAAGGCCACGAATAGTCTGGAGAACCGAAAGGAGCGTTCGGTTGAAGCATTGGCATGCCCAGTAGATCATCCTGGGATAATCAAGCTACAATACCTCCACCCGAAAACATACGAATCCTATTCGATGTGGTGGAATGGAGGCTCCTTGAAGAACATGAGGGTCTATGACCACCAAGTTCCGGAAACCCACGAGCGCACAATCCTTCAAATGTCTGGGGCAGACTTTGAAGCACGGAAACGGTTGGTTGTATATCGAAGGCATCGAGTTTATTTGGCATGGGCTCTAATGTGCATTGTGGATGTAGTGCACAAGCATGACGTGTTGCACAATGACCTTAATCCCAACAATGTCATGCTGCATTTCCCACAAGACCGTGAGAACACGGTTTTCATTGGTGTGTGTGATTGGGGGATGGCATCATGGGGAGATGAAGACGCACCCTCCAACTATGGAAAAGAATCAGTGGATGAGATGAACAAGCACCGCATAAAATACAACTGTGCTGGTCCAGAATTATTCCATGTACGAGGGCAGCGTGGAACATCTACCTCTCCGGTGAGGATGGCTCGGAAACATAGGCACACGTTTCTCTCGGAGTCCTTCTCAGTGGGTGCTTTGGCAAAGAAGATTTATGCCAGGGATTCGACTTCCTCGTTGTTTCAGCTAAACAGTGATCCAAATGGCTTGAAGATGCGGTTTGAGATAGCATTGGATGCATTGACGAAGCCCAATCCAGCGGAAAGGTCAACCATCACACACGTAGTGAACATGTTGAAGTCGCCTCCATACAACATGGTTAACCCGACAATGTGCTTCCGTGACACTGCAAAATAGTTTTTTTTTGTTTTCTTTGCAGCAATTTTGGATCATACCAATTTTGTAACCGTTGGAGATGTAAATAAAGCCATCATTTTTTCATACACAACTTGTATATTGTATGAGATTTATGGATCTTAGTGCAATGTTCATACTCCATGAGGATTTTTGCTTCATAATCGAGAAGAAGTCTATGGGAGACTAACCAAGGTTCTCGCCTCTCGTGAGGCCACATCATTCTTTCACATCGTTGTTATCACATCCATGTGCTAAGTTCAAGTTAACTATAGTTGTTCGTGATATGTCTTGCCAAAATGCAATTACCTATATTTATTCTAATTTTGGTATGCCACAAAATGTAGTCAACTATAGTTATATCTAGTTAACTAAAGTTGAGCACAATGTTGCAATAGTTATATCGGTTGTACACGTGATCCTAAACATCTCTAAATGTTTTTTCTTGTACTCCACACATATTGCACACATACTTCACAATTGCTTATATTTATATTTATATAATTCACAATCACTTTTTTTTGGAAGTTTGGACATAGTCTCGGTTTTTTGGCTCTCAAAAATTCATATGAAGTCCAAAAAATGAGTTCTTGGTATCCATGGATAGGTAATGAAGTCCTCTACAAGAATATGCAATAAAAGTCCTCTATATATGTGAGGCCAAACCCCCCACCCTTAAGCGTCCGTAGTCCGAGTAGTGGGTTTGGGCTCACATTCCTCCGCGGTATTGGATTTGGACTTGGATGAGTCCATAGTGCAAGGTTCACCCTTCAAGTGGTCTTGGATTTAACTTTGGTCTTTGCTCCCTTTGTCTTGCCATCGCAAGAGTGCTCCACATTCTCCATTAATTTGTGCACGTGGTTTATTTTTAAAGAGAGGATGCAAGTGTTAAAAAACACTATTCTCTATAGTCAATCTCAAATACATTTACTTGTGAAAGCCACACATAACACTAACTAGCATAATGTAACTAACTACTTGTCTATGAGCTAATTAAGTAGGCTATCTACTAAGCTCCTTCATGAACCCATCTCTTTACTTTCTAATTACATAAACCTAGCTCCTTCATAAACCCAACTCCTTCATGAACCCAACTCCTTAGCTTCTAACTAAATAAACCCAGCTCCTTCGTAAACCCAGCTTCTTAGCTTCTAACTAAACAAACCCAGCTCCTTTATAAACCCAGCTCCTTCATAAACCCAGCTTCTTAGCTTCTAACTAAACAAACCCAGCTCCTTCATAAACCCAGCTCCTTCATGAACCCAGCTCCTTAGCTTCTAACTAAACAAACCCAGGTCCTTCATAAACCCAGCTCTTTACTTTCTAACTAAACAAACCCAGCTCCTTCATAAACCCAGCTCCTTCATGAACCCACAACTTTGTAGTTGTAATCCCCAACTACCTCACTAATTATTCAAGCCCTTAACTAATCTTCCTACCTAATTTTCCTAATTCTACTAACAACCCCTTTCTAATCACACAATTCTTCTCTAATCCTAAAATCCTAAAATCCTAGAGAGGAGAGGGGGAGAGAGAATTTCCTAACTTCACTAAGACTAACTAATCCACACAAGTATATTTTTGCACTCATCACAACCTCAAGTGCTCAACTCTTAAACATGGAACTTGCAACCACGTGTATTCAAAACATGAACTTTAAGTACCACAAATTGGAATCATGAATTAACTTTAAAATCCTTCACGTCAACACTAATTCTACCAAGAGGTCAAGCCCTCTTCAAGGCTAACAAGCCTTGGCTCTCAAACTAAAAACTAAGCACACACATGTGCTCCAATATGGCTTCCCACACCCACACTTATAACTCGTGGGGTGCCTTGGAGCACAAAGGAAAGAGAGGATGAGTGAGGGAAGAATGAGGGATTATATAGTAAGCTTGAGGGGGTGAGCACCCTCAAGGCTCACGATAAGCCCTTGAGATTTCCTCCTACTTAGTAGGCGCCAATCCTATCTTCTAAGCCTTCCTCCCTCAAATGATCAACAAGGATCCTAATTCGAACATTTAACTAGCCTTGGCTTTCTACCTACCACACTTTACCAAACTTGGGATGCTTCAACCCAAACTTAGCCTCCTTCGCTTTCCGCCGCCATAACTTTCTCCCCTTACTTTCCCAAATCGTTGCTCACCACTTAATTCAAACCACGATGCTTAACTCGTGATTTGATTGGTGCTTTGAGAATTTGCTTATCCTCCACCTTGCATTCTTCCTTGGACCTTCCCCATTAAGTGGCCATGATGAGGTGGTCCACTTGTGCGCTCCATGTGATCCTCCATTCATCCCAATTCGAATGCACTTGCCTCTTGAGTCACTTTGGTTGTCTCCATCCATTTGTACTAGCCTACTCACTAACTACTCAATCCAAGTTCTCCTTACCTATCCTCATTCACTCAAATCCTTCCGAAGGTAAAAACACAATAACAACTCACATCCTAGCCTCTTACAACATGGTACTTCTAAGACTAACATTTCACTCTTTTTATATTTTTGTGAAGTAACATGCTACTTCAAAGTGCATCAACTAACGTTTCAAGGGTCTAAGACTAAATGTGGGCACCCTTTTGGGCTCACATAATTGGCGACCATCGGGGGATGAATCCAAACATCTCTTGCTCCAAGGGTAAGTTGCCTAGTCAAGCTCGGTACTCCTTACATCTACTTCCCGATGTACGGGTAGGAAAGAGCTCACCATTCAACGTTTCCAATTGAATTGAATTATTAGGAAAGACCTCATAGACAAGGTAAGGTCCTAACCATATGGCATCGAATTTCGCCGGAAATTCAAGCTTTCGTGCGTCTTGAATCATGACCATCATTCCCGGTGTTAGGGCCCTTCTCTTATGTCGTTTGTCGAAAGTAATCTTTCTCCTTCTTTGGATTGCCTCAATATGTTGAGCCGCCATTCTCCTCCCTTCGTCAAGTGCTTCCAAATCGGTTAGTCGATTTCGTAAGGATTGACTTTCGGTAAGTCTCGTACTCACGGCCACCCTAAGTGACTCGACTTCATATTCGATTGGTAGTGTCGCTTCAAGACCATAGACTAAGGAAAATGGTGTAGCACGCGTAGTTACCTTATAGGTTGTACGGTATGCCCAAAGTGCCGCCGTTAGTTTCGTATCCCAATCCCGCTTCGAGTCTATAACCGTCTTGCGTAGTATACTCACCAAAATTCCGTTAACCCTTTCCGTTTGTCCATTGGTTTGTGGGTGGTAGGGAGTAGTCTTCCGGTGATCAATTTTAAATTTCTCTGTCATCTCTCGAATCAAGTCATTCAAAAAGTGAGTACCCCTATCGCTTACTAGGATCTTCGGCACCCCGAACCGCGAAATTATGTTTTCGTACATAAATGTTGCCGCGTGTTCCGCCGTGTCGGTCTTCACCGCTTTGGCTTCCGCCCACTTGGTGAGGTACTCGGTTGCCACCACAATATATTTCATTCCTTTTGAAGATTGGGGATGGACCTCACCCACATAGTCGATGCCCCATTTTTCGAAAGGAATTAAGGGTAATGATACATGTAAAGGCATCTCCATTCTAAGGTCGTTTCGGGCATACCGTTGGCAAGCGTCGCATTTCCTTACATAGTCATGGGCGTCCTTAAATAGTGTAGGCCAAAAGTAGCCCGCTCTAAGTATTTTTTGCCCGGTGAGTTGACCCGAGAAGTGACCGCCGCAAGCGCTATCGTGGCAAGCGATTAAAATCGCTTCAACCTCCGTTTTTGACACGCATCGTCGTAAAATACCATCGGACCCCCTTCTAAACAACCTATGGCCCACTACAACAAATTGCCTACTATTTACCCTCACCTTCCTTCTCTCTTCTTTTGTCCACTCTTTGGGCAACTTGTGGGTTGTTAGAAATTCCACTATGCCCGCATACCACTCCGGTGTAGAAGTGACCACAAAGAGGCTATCATCTACTAACATATCATTTACCGGATTTTTTCCTATCTCCTCCGACAACCTAGACAAGTGGTCCGCTTGTAAATGCATACGACCCGGTTTATATTCCACCGTGTAGTCGAATTCTTCTAATAACAAAACCCACCTAGCTAACCTACCACTTAACTCCGCCTTGTTAACTAGATACTTGATAGCCATGTGGTCAACAAAAAATACAACCGGGTTGCACATGAGGTAATGCCTAAACTTTTTAACGGAAAACACCATGGCTAGGCACTCCCTCTCCGTTGTAGAGTAGTTTCTTTCGGCGGGGGTCAATTGCTTACTCGCATAAGCTATGGGTTGATCCTTCTCTTTTTCTCCCGTTGCTTGACAAAGCGCACTCCCTATTGCCACATTACTAGCATCACAATAGACGTGAAAAGGTTTACCCCAATTGGGTGGTATCAACACCGGATAGGTGCTCAACCTATCCCGCAATTCCTCAAAGGCTTTTTGACAAGCATCCGTCCACTCGAATTTGACATCCTTTTTGAGCAAATGGGTAATGGGCACCGCTATCTTTGAAAAATTAGGAATAAGTTCCCGGTACCATCCCACATGTCCTAACAACTTAGAGATCCCCTTGGAATTGGTTGGAGTTGCCAAGTCGCTTATGGCCGCAATCTTATCCGGATCGGGTTCTCTACCTTTCTCACTAACAACATAACCCAACAACACTCCCTTATTCACTCCCAAAAATGTCTTATCCGGGTTCAATGCTAACCTCATCTTCCTACACCTAACCAATGCCTCCCTAACACAATGTAGGTGATCGTCCACATTACTTTGTGTGCTAAAATCGTCCACAAAGACGGTCATGGATTTGAACAACAAGTCGGTGAAGATATACATTACTAATCGTTGGAAAGTAGCCGGGGCATTACATAACCCAAATGGCATCACTACCCACACAAAAGTACCCCAAGGTGTAGTAAAAGCCGTTTTATGGATATCTTGGAGGGCTATGGAAATTTGATTATAACCCGCATACCCATCCATAAAGGTATATCGCGAATGACCTCCAACCTCCTCAAGCAACAAGGTGATAAAAGGTAAGGGGAAGTGATCCTTTTGTGTGCACGAATTCAATTTCCTATAGTCGACACAAACCCTTAATTTCCCATTTTTTTTCTTCACTAAGACCATAGGAGAAACCCAATCCGTGATTTCCACCGGCTTGATAAACCCGGCCTTCAATAACCTTTCCAATTCCGCTTTCACCAACAATTGCAATTGAGGATTCATCCTCCTCTCCTTTTGTCTAATTGGCCTCGCCCCCGGAATTAAAGGAATCCGGTGCTCTACCATTTCCCTAGGAATTCCCTTAAGCTCATCGTAGGACCATGCAAAAGTATCACTAAACTCATCCACCAAATTGCTATACTCCCTAACCTCTTTCTCCCCCAATTTGGAACCCATCTTCATTTGTCGGGTTTTTCCATTCTTTAATTTCACATCCACGTACCGCCAATCCGCTTCCGACACATGTGCTTGTTCCTCTTTGTTCCGATACCAATCGGAAGGCACATTGGGGTAATCTTTCACATCTTGACCTACAACTATCCCCGTAGACGTGGTCTTGAAATGTAAAGGCTCCTCCAATTTCGATGACTCAATAATCACATCCTCCTCTTGAGTCCCATCTACATGAATTAAACTAACCTCACCCTCTTCCACGTCATCTACCCAAGGTGTTAACCCACCGCTAACCCACTCTTCCTCGGTGAGCACCTCACATGGCTCCAACAATGAGCCCTCTCCTAAACTAACACTAGGAAATTCACTCCCTAAGCCTACTTGGTGAAATGTAACCATTACATCAACCTCGGACTCGGGGTACTCCCTTAGCCATTGGGCATAATCCCCATTATCCCCATAATTGTAAAAATTAGGACCTAGACTTCCCGAGCCCGAATCTATAACAACCCTTTGACCTTCGGGATGGACGACTCCCACCAATGCCTTGCCAATCTCATTCTCGTTTAAGTCATCAATTTCCTTCTCCAATGGCAAATACATCTCCTTCTTCATCCATCCTTCTAATGAACCAATGGACACTATGACCCTATTACCCTCCGGACCATAAGTGATGGATGGTTTAGGTCCACCCCAATTGACCATAGCATTCGCCATCCGCAACCAAGGCCTACCTAGCAAAATGGGGAAGGTGTCCTTGTTGGAGTGCATTTTAATGACATGGAAGGTGACCAAGTACTCCTCGCCTCCCGTAGTCATTCTACAATCCTTGATCATCCCCAAAGGCGTAGTCGAACTTTGATTTGCCATATTTATGACCAAAGGTGAAGGCCCCGTGAGTCCAAGTCCCAATTTTTTCATAGTATCCTCCGGTAGTATATTTAGACTACTCCCTCCGTCGACTAGCACATTAGGAACCACCTTATCTACTATAACGACTTCTATTTCTATAGCTTTCACGTCTCTTCCACCTTGTGATTGGATCCTAGCGGCTATTTTAGCTTTCACCTTCCTCATCCTCTTGTGTACCGGCATTCCCTCCTTTAATGTTTTCCTTGCCGTGGGTGAAATTTCCAATAGTTGGCCGAAAGTAATATCCGCCTTGAGTGTACTAAGGTCCGCCCACAAGTCGTACCCGGTAGATCTTCCCACCTTAGAATTACCCACTACGTCGAATTCGTCTACGGGAACCCCCGGTCCTTCCCATTCACCCACATCGCTATTATCCAAGTCATGTACCGCATTAGTCCTCTCCCTATCTTGTAAAATTATATTTTCCCTCTCCACATCCTTAGTAGCTCTTCTAGCTACCCTATCCAACTCGGAGAGATTAATCTCTTCATCCGAAGAGTAATTTCCTTGCTCTCCTATTCCTACCTCCAACGGGGCATCCCCTCTCCTAGCCCTAGTAGTTACCGCTAGTGCAGGTGCTTCTTCAACCACACCCTTACCCTTCACTAACTCATATGTAATAGCATTGGTGTGAGGAGGCCATTGACTTTGCTCCTCTCCAATTCTCGTTGGGAGAGGAAGCATGTCATCACATGTGGCCTCCAACACTCCATCCATGAACCTAACATCTTGGGAGTTAGATGGTCCCGGATCCGTTGGAGGCGCTTGTCTCCCGTTACTACCATTAGGTGGAACTCCTTGTCTATTTTGTATTGGAATGTAACCGGTTGTAGTTTGCAAGCCCGCCGGTGGATGAAAAGTTTGCCTAGCATTACTATGGTCATAGTATAAGTTAGGTGGCCTAAGTTCATTGGCCGGTACTCCTTGTGGCCTAGCACCTCGCATATTATCCCTTGCTTGTTGTTGTGGATTAGCCACCGGGTAAGGGACATTAATTATTTTGTCCGGTTGGCGACACGTATCCGAGGGATGACTTCCTCCACAATTGCTACAATTAAACTCTTGACCTTCGGACCAACATTGTCCTTGAGCGTGCCACCTTCCACAAAAGGGATGAAATTCCTTCTTCTCTAAATTTTGGCCACCTTGCCCTCTAGGTTGTGGTCCTCTATTGCTTCCATTTCCATAGTGAGGTGGCGCTTGACCTCGTTGATTTTGTTGAGGTGGGTTACCGTTTCCTCTTTGGTCACGGTTTTGTCCACTTCTACAAAATTGACGCGTGTGGCCCGGTTGGCCACATTGGACACACCATAATCCGGAAGAATGCCTACCCGACTCAACCGGGGGTGGAGGCCCCGGTTGTTGACTCCGGATCATTAATGACATTTGATCCGTGAGGCTTTGCATTTGTTTTATCATAGCCTCTTGGAATCCTAGTTGGCTAGCACCTAGTCTTCTCTCAACCTCCTCCAAGTGTGGATCCGTTCTAGGGGCCGGTAGTGCCAAAAGAGGTGCCGGTTCCCTAACCGCTAAAGGTCGGGGGCCGGTGTCCACAATGGCATATGGAATTTGGTTCTCATACTTAGCGGGTTCTACCGCTACCACCCTAGGGCGTATGGGGATGAATTGTGGGATCAATTCATCCTCCCTTCTCCATAGCCTTTCGTGATCTTTATCCAAGTTTTCAATATCTCTAGCCGCACGCTTGGCATCCGCCAAGATCAAGGGATTCCTTTCTAGAACACCCCTAATAGTTCCGGACTTAAAAAACCCTTGAATGAAAAATTGCTTTAGCGTGTCGTCGTTGAGCATGGTACCCACAAATCTAGTGCACACTAAATCAAACCTCCTAATGTAAGCCGAAATTTCTTCCTCCCTTCCTTGCTTCAATGACGACAATGCCCTTAATGCGGTACTTTGACCCACTTCCGGCCTAAATTCGTTAAGAAACTCCCTTTGTAATTGTTCCCATCCCCTAAAATGTCCCTCGGCATGATCCCGATACCATTCATAGGCTTCCCCCTCTAGAGTGGTAGGAAACCACACTAACCAATAACCCGGGTCGGTTATGAGGAAGCTAGCCAACCGTTCGATATACCGTTCCATGTGCCGAGAGGGGTCCTCATCCTTGGTCCCATAAAATTTAGGGAGATGAGATGGCATATCCATCGCCGCTAAATTTTGTGGAACCACAATTGGTAGGCCTCTTGGCCTAACCAATGGGTCTATTGGAGGTATAGGAGGTATGGGCGGAATTGGGGGTATGGGTGGTGGATCCATCCCCCGTTCCTCAGCCATGGTGACCGGTGAACTATTCAACAATCCCCTATCAACTTCTAACGGGAATTCTTCTCTAAGTGTGTAATTTTCCGAAGAAGTTTCACCACTCAATTTGGAGGGAGTGATCTCCTCTTCAAGTTGAGCTCCAAGTTCTAAGGTGTCTAGAATTGACCTAGTCCTAGGTTCGACGTTCAAACAACTCTCTATTCTAACATTATCTTGTTCTAATCTATCACTGATTTTAGAGGACCGCCTCTTTCGAGTAGATTTCTCTAGTCCTACTATCAAACTTGGTTTTTGTGAGCGAGTCCTACCTTGCATTCCATAAGAATCGATCGACCCTCACTTGACCACACATAATCCTAGCAATTCCCCTCTTAATATTTTCACTTGTCTTGGTGTGGTTATAATTTTTTTAGGAGGTGAGGAAAAGAACCTGCAAACCCACTTAGGTGAAAGAATCCCAATAGGGGATAGGCATGTTCATGTTAATTTTTTGGTTAAGTCGGAGCATCACCTCCGCACCTTCCCGCAAATTAACACTCACCACAATACCGATTGTGAGGGGGTGACCTTCCGAGTAGATTATGTTAAAAGTCGAGGCTTCACCCTTCAACTTCTCACACCATCCACAATTCGGGAATTACCCTCTACAACGGATAACAACAATCACGAGTACAAAAGGCATTCCTTAATTAGTTAATGAGTTCACTTTGAAGAAATAAACATACCTTGAGCAATCGCATCCCCCTGTGAGTTAGCACTCCCCTCAATCGTGACTCAATGTAACACCATAAACTTTGTGAAATATTAATTTAATCTAGAGCATGAAATGACAACTCCCAAAACTTTGAGACTCACCCCGAGGTGAGTGTCAAAGTTCAATGTCCTAAGGTGAATTTACCCTCTAATGTTTTAATGAGCTACTCGGTTATAGGTTCCTTTTAAGTTCTTAGCAAATCTCCAAAAAGGTTGAGGACGTACCTTCGCCGCGCTCCTTCCTCAAAAATGAATTTGCGTAATTGACAATGCAATTCATTCCAAGGAATAGTTGAAATACAATGAATTCAAATGTAACCCAAAGAGAGAATACTTACCGAGTTTCGGGTGCTCCTTCCCTTCTCTCAAGTTTGTGTCTCCAATTTTTCCTAGTTGCCTCCAAGTCTCCTAGTCGCCTCCAAGTCTTGTAACTACCTTCCGCTTCGCTCCCGGCGGACGCACCAATTATGTGAGGCCAAACCCCCCACCCTTAAGCGTCCGTAGTCCGAGTAGTGGGTTTGGGCTCACATTCCTCCGCGGTATTGGATTTGGACTTGGATGAGTCCATAGTGCAAGGTTCACCCTTCAAGTGGTCTTGGATTTAACTTTGGTCTTTGCTTCCTTTGTCTTGCCATCGCGAGAGTGCTCCACATTCTCCATTAATTTGTGCACGTGGTTTATTTTTAAAGAGAGGATGCAAGTGTTAAAAAACACTATTCTCTATAGTCAATCTCAAATACATTTACTTGTGAAAGCCACACATAACACTAACTAGCATAATGTAACTAACTACTTGTCTATGAGCTAATTAAGTAGGCTATCTACTAAGCTCCTTCATGAACCCATCTCTTTACTTTCTAATTACATAAACCTAGCTCCTTCATAAACCCAACTCCTTCATGAACCCAACTCCTTAGCTTCTAACTAAATAAACCCAGCTCCTTCGTAAACCCAGCTTCTTAGCTTCTAACTAAACAAACCCAGCTCCTTTATAAACCCAGCTCCTTCATAAACCCAGCTTCTTAGCTTCTAACTAAACAAACCCAGCTCCTTCATAAACCCAGCTCCTTCATGAACCCAGCTCCTTAGCTTCTAACTAAACAAACCCAGGTCCTTCATAAACCCAGCTCTTTACTTTCTAACTAAACAAACCCAGCTCCTTCATAAACCCAGCTCCTTCATGAACCCACAACTTTGTAGTTGTAATCCCCAACTACCTCACTAATTATTCAAGCCCTTAACTAATCTTCCTACCTAATTTTCCTAATTCTACTAACAACCCCTTTCTAATCACACAATTCTTCTCTAATCCTAAAATCCTAAAATCCTAGAGAGGAGAGGGGGAGAGAGAATTTCCTAACTTCACTAAGACTAACTAATCCACACAAGTATATTTTTGCACTCATCACAACCTCAAGTGCTCAACTCTTAAACATGGAACTTGCAACCACGTGTATTCAAAACATGAACTTTAAGTACCACAAATTGGAATCATGAATTAACTTTAAAATCCTTCACGTCAACACTAATTCTACCAAGAGGTCAAGCCCTCTTCAAGGCTAACAAGCCTTGGCTCTCAAACTAAAAACTAAGCACACACATGTGCTCCAATATGGCTTCCCACACCCACACTTATAACTCGTGGGGTGCCTTGGAGCACAAAGGAAAGAGAGGATGAGTGAGGGAAGAATGAGGGATTATATAGTAAGCTTGAGGGGGTGAGCACCCTCAAGGCTCACGATAAGCCCTTGAGATTTCCTCCTACTTAGTAGGCGCCAATCCTATCTTCTAAGCCTTCCTCCCTCAAATGATCAACAAGGATCCTAATTCGAACATTTAACTAGCCTTGGCTTTCTACCTACCACACTTTACCAAACTTGGGATGCTTCAACCCAAACTTAGCCTCCTTCGCTTTCCGCCGCCATAACTTTCTCCCCTTACTTTCCCAAATCGTTGCTCACCACTTAATTCAAACCACGATGCTTAACTCGTGATTTGATTGGTGCTTTGAGAATTTGCTTATCCTCCACCTTGCATTCTTCCTTGGACCTTCCCCATTAAGTGGCCATGATGAGGTGGTCCACTTGTGCGCTCCATGTGATCCTCCATTCATCCCAATTCGAATGCACTTGCCTCTTGAGTCACTTTGGTTGTCTCCATCCATTTGTACTAGCCTACTCACTAACTACTCAATCCAAGTTCTCCTTACCTATCCTCATTCACTCAAATCCTTCCGAAGGTAAAAACACAATAACAACTCACATCCTAGCCTCTTACAACATGGTACTTCTAAGACTAACATTTCACTCTTTTTATATTTTTGTGAAGTAACATGCTACTTCAAAGTGCATCAACTAACGTTTCAAGGGTCTAAGACTAAATGTGGGCACCCTTTTGGGCTCACATAATTGGCGACCATCGGGGGATGAATCCAAACATCTCTTGCTCCAAGGGTAAGTTGCCTAGTCAAGCTCGGTACTCCTTACATCTACTTCCCGATGTACGGGTAGGAAAGAGCTCACCATTCAACGTTTCCAATTGAATTGAATTATTAGGAAAGACCTCATAGACAAGGTAAGGTCCTAACCATATGGCATCGAATTTCGCCGGAAATTCAAGCTTTCGTGCGTCTTGAATCATGACCATCATTCCCGGTGTTAGGGCCCTTCTCTTATGTCGTTTGTCGAAAGTAATCTTTCTCCTTCTTTGGATTGCCTCAATATGTTGAGCCGCCATTCTCCTCCCTTCGTCAAGTGCTTCCAAATCGGTTAGTCGATTTCGTAAGGATTGACTTTCGGTAAGTCTCGTACTCACGGCCACCCTAAGTGACTCGACTTCATATTCGATTGGTAGTGTCGCTTCAAGACCATAGACTAAGGAAAATGGTGTAGCACGCGTAGTTACCTTATAGGTTGTACGGTATGCCCAAAGTGCCGCCGTTAGTTTCGTATCCCAATCCCGCTTCGAGTCTATAACCGTCTTGCGTAGTATACTCACCAAAATTCCGTTAACCCTTTCCGTTTGTCCATTGGTTTGTGGGTGGTAGGGAGTAGTCTTCCGGTGATCAATTTTAAATTTCTCTGTCATCTCTCGAATCAAGTCATTCAAAAAGTGAGTACCCCTATCGCTTACTAGGATCTTCGGCACCCCGAACCGCGAAATTATGTTTTCGTACATAAATGTTGCCGCGTGTTCCGCCGTGTCGGTCTTCACCGCTTTGGCTTCCGCCCACTTGGTGAGGTACTCGGTTGCCACCACAATATATTTCATTCCTTTTGAAGATTGGGGATGGACCTCACCCACATAGTCGATGCCCCATTTTTCGAAAGGAATTAAGGGTAATGATACATGTAAAGGCATCTCCATTCTAAGGTCGTTTCGGGCATACCGTTGGCAAGCGTCGCATTTCCTTACATAGTCATGGGCGTCCTTAAATAGTGTAGGCCAAAAGTAGCCCGCTCTAAGTATTTTTTGCCCGGTGAGTTGACCCGAGAAGTGACCGCCGCAAGCGCTATCGTGGCAAGCGATTAAAATCGCTTCAACCTCCGTTTTTGACACGCATCGTCGTAAAATACCATCGGACCCCCTTCTAAACAACCTATGGCCCACTACAACAAATTGCCTACTATTTACCCTCACCTTCCTTCTCTCTTCTTTTGTCCACTCTTTGGGCAACTTGTGGGTTGTTAGAAATTCCACTATGCCCGCATACCACTCCGGTGTAGAAGTGACCACAAAGAGGCTATCATCTACTAACATATCATTTACCGGATTTTTTCCTATCTCCTCCGACAACCTAGACAAGTGGTCCGCTTGTAAATGCATACGACCCGGTTTATATTCCACCGTGTAGTCGAATTCTTCTAATAACAAAACCCACCTAGCTAACCTACCACTTAACTCCGCCTTGTTAACTAGATACTTGATAGCCATGTGGTCAACAAAAAATACAACCGGGTTGCACATGAGGTAATGCCTAAACTTTTTAACGGAAAACACCATGGCTAGGCACTCCCTCTCCGTTGTAGAGTAGTTTCTTTCGGCGGGGGTCAATTGCTTACTCGCATAAGCTATGGGTTGATCCTTCTCTTTTTCTCCCGTTGCTTGACAAAGCGCACTCCCTATTGCCACATTACTAGCATCACAATAGACGTGAAAAGGTTTACCCCAATTGGGTGGTATCAACACCGGATAGGTGCTCAACCTATCCCGCAATTCCTCAAAGGCTTTTTGACAAGCATCCGTCCACTCGAATTTGACATCCTTTTTGAGCAAATGGGTAATGGGCACCGCTATCTTTGAAAAATTAGGAATAAGTTCCCGGTACCATCCCACATGTCCTAACAACTTAGAGATCCCCTTGGAATTGGTTGGAGTTGCCAAGTCGCTTATGGCCGCAATCTTATCCGGATCGGGTTCTCTACCTTTCTCACTAACAACATAACCCAACAACACTCCCTTATTCACTCCCAAAAATGTCTTATCCGGGTTCAATGCTAACCTCATCTTCCTACACCTAACCAATGCCTCCCTAACACAATGTAGGTGATCGTCCACATTACTTTGTGTGCTAAAATCGTCCACAAAGACGGTCATGGATTTGAACAACAAGTCGGTGAAGATATACATTACTAATCGTTGGAAAGTAGCCGGGGCATTACATAACCCAAATGGCATCACTACCCACACAAAAGTACCCCAAGGTGTAGTAAAAGCCGTTTTATGGATATCTTGGAGGGCTATGGAAATTTGATTATAACCCGCATACCCATCCATAAAGGTATATCGCGAATGACCTCCAACCTCCTCAAGCAACAAGGTGATAAAAGGTAAGGGGAAGTGATCCTTTTGTGTGCACGAATTCAATTTCCTATAGTCGACACAAACCCTTAATTTCCCATTTTTTTTCTTCACTAAGACCATAGGAGAAACCCAATCCGTGATTTCCACCGGCTTGATAAACCCGGCCTTCAATAACCTTTCCAATTCCGCTTTCACCAACAATTGCAATTGAGGATTCATCCTCCTCTCCTTTTGTCTAATTGGCCTCGCCCCCGGAATTAAAGGAATCCGGTGCTCTACCATTTCCCTAGGAATTCCCTTAAGCTCATCGTAGGACCATGCAAAAGTATCACTAAACTCATCCACCAAATTGCTATACTCCCTAACCTCTTTCTCCCCCAATTTGGAACCCATCTTCATTTGTCGGGTTTTTCCATTCTTTAATTTCACATCCACGTACCGCCAATCCGCTTCCGACACATGTGCTTGTTCCTCTTTGTTCCGATACCAATCGGAAGGCACATTGGGGTAATCTTTCACATCTTGACCTACAACTATCCCCGTAGACGTGGTCTTGAAATGTAAAGGCTCCTCCAATTTCGATGACTCAATAATCACATCCTCCTCTTGAGTCCCATCTACATGAATTAAACTAACCTCACCCTCTTCCACGTCATCTACCCAAGGTGTTAACCCACCGCTAACCCACTCTTCCTCGGTGAGCACCTCACATGGCTCCAACAATGAGCCCTCTCCTAAACTAACACTAGGAAATTCACTCCCTAAGCCTACTTGGTGAAATGTAACCATTACATCAACCTCGGACTCGGGGTACTCCCTTAGCCATTGGGCATAATCCCCATTATCCCCATAATTGTAAAAATTAGGACCTAGACTTCCCGAGCCCGAATCTATAACAACCCTTTGACCTTCGGGATGGACGACTCCCACCAATGCCTTGCCAATCTCATTCTCGTTTAAGTCATCAATTTCCTTCTCCAATGGCAAATACATCTCCTTCTTCATCCATCCTTCTAATGAACCAATGGACACTATGACCCTATTACCCTCCGGACCATAAGTGATGGATGGTTTAGGTCCACCCCAATTGACCATAGCATTCGCCATCCGCAACCAAGGCCTACCTAGCAAAATGGGGAAGGTGTCCTTGTTGGAGTGCATTTTAATGACATGGAAGGTGACCAAGTACTCCTCGCCTCCCGTAGTCATTCTACAATCCTTGATCATCCCCAAAGGCGTAGTCGAACTTTGATTTGCCATATTTATGACCAAAGGTGAAGGCCCCGTGAGTCCAAGTCCCAATTTTTTCATAGTATCCTCCGGTAGTATATTTAGACTACTCCCTCCGTCGACTAGCACATTAGGAACCACCTTATCTACTATAACGACTTCTATTTCTATAGCTTTCACGTCTCTTCCACCTTGTGATTGGATCCTAGCGGCTATTTTAGCTTTCACCTTCCTCATCCTCTTGTGTACCGGCATTCCCTCCTTTAATGTTTTCCTTGCCGTGGGTGAAATTTCCAATAGTTGGCCGAAAGTAATATCCGCCTTGAGTGTACTAAGGTCCGCCCACAAGTCGTACCCGGTAGATCTTCCCACCTTAGAATTACCCACTACGTCGAATTCGTCTACGGGAACCCCCGGTCCTTCCCATTCACCCACATCGCTATTATCCAAGTCATGTACCGCATTAGTCCTCTCCCTATCTTGTAAAATTATATTTTCCCTCTCCACATCCTTAGTAGCTCTTCTAGCTACCCTATCCAACTCGGAGAGATTAATCTCTTCATCCGAAGAGTAATTTCCTTGCTCTCCTATTCCTACCTCCAACGGGGCATCCCCTCTCCTAGCCCTAGTAGTTACCGCTAGTGCAGGTGCTTCTTCAACCACACCCTTACCCTTCACTAACTCATATGTAATAGCATTGGTGTGAGGAGGCCATTGACTTTGCTCCTCTCCAATTCTCGTTGGGAGAGGAAGCATGTCATCACATGTGGCCTCCAACACTCCATCCATGAACCTAACATCTTGGGAGTTAGATGGTCCCGGATCCGTTGGAGGCGCTTGTCTCCCGTTACTACCATTAGGTGGAACTCCTTGTCTATTTTGTATTGGAATGTAACCGGTTGTAGTTTGCAAGCCCGCCGGTGGATGAAAAGTTTGCCTAGCATTACTATGGTCATAGTATAAGTTAGGTGGCCTAAGTTCATTGGCCGGTACTCCTTGTGGCCTAGCACCTCGCATATTATCCCTTGCTTGTTGTTGTGGATTAGCCACCGGGTAAGGGACATTAATTATTTTGTCCGGTTGGCGACACGTATCCGAGGGATGACTTCCTCCACAATTGCTACAATTAAACTCTTGACCTTCGGACCAACATTGTCCTTGAGCGTGCCACCTTCCACAAAAGGGATGAAATTCCTTCTTCTCTAAATTTTGGCCACCTTGCCCTCTAGGTTGTGGTCCTCTATTGCTTCCATTTCCATAGTGAGGTGGCGCTTGACCTCGTTGATTTTGTTGAGGTGGGTTACCGTTTCCTCTTTGGTCACGGTTTTGTCCACTTCTACAAAATTGACGCGTGTGGCCCGGTTGGCCACATTGGACACACCATAATCCGGAAGAATGCCTACCCGACTCAACCGGGGGTGGAGGCCCCGGTTGTTGACTCCGGATCATTAATGACATTTGATCCGTGAGGCTTTGCATTTGTTTTATCATAGCCTCTTGGAATCCTAGTTGGCTAGCACCTAGTCTTCTCTCAACCTCCTCCAAGTGTGGATCCGTTCTAGGGGCCGGTAGTGCCAAAAGAGGTGCCGGTTCCCTAACCGCTAAAGGTCGGGGGCCGGTGTCCACAATGGCATATGGAATTTGGTTCTCATACTTAGCGGGTTCTACCGCTACCACCCTAGGGCGTATGGGGATGAATTGTGGGATCAATTCATCCTCCCTTCTCCATAGCCTTTCGTGATCTTTATCCAAGTTTTCAATATCTCTAGCCGCACGCTTGGCATCCGCCAAGATCAAGGGATTCCTTTCTAGAACACCCCTAATAGTTCCGGACTTAAAAAACCCTTGAATGAAAAATTGCTTTAGCGTGTCGTCGTTGAGCATGGTACCCACAAATCTAGTGCACACTAAATCAAACCTCCTAATGTAAGCCGAAATTTCTTCCTCCCTTCCTTGCTTCAATGACGACAATGCCCTTAATGCGGTACTTTGACCCACTTCCGGCCTAAATTCGTTAAGAAACTCCCTTTGTAATTGTTCCCATCCCCTAAAATGTCCCTCGGCATGATCCCGATACCATTCATAGGCTTCCCCCTCTAGAGTGGTAGGAAACCACACTAACCAATAACCCGGGTCGGTTATGAGGAAGCTAGCCAACCGTTCGATATACCGTTCCATGTGCCGAGAGGGGTCCTCATCCTTGGTCCCATAAAATTTAGGGAGATGAGATGGCATATCCATCGCCGCTAAATTTTGTGGAACCACAATTGGTAGGCCTCTTGGCCTAACCAATGGGTCTATTGGAGGTATAGGAGGTATGGGCGGAATTGGGGGTATGGGTGGTGGATCCATCCCCCGTTCCTCAGCCATGGTGACCGGTGAACTATTCAACAATCCCCTATCAACTTCTAACGGGAATTCTTCTCTAAGTGTGTAATTTTCCGAAGAAGTTTCACCACTCAATTTGGAGGGAGTGATCTCCTCTTCAAGTTGAGCTCCAAGTTCTAAGGTGTCTAGAATTGACCTAGTCCTAGGTTCGACGTTCAAACAACTCTCTATTCTAACATTATCTTGTTCTAATCTATCACTGATTTTAGAGGACCGCCTCTTTCGAGTAGATTTCTCTAGTCCTACTATCAAACTTGGTTTTTGTGAGCGAGTCCTACCTTGCATTCCATAAGAATCGATCGACCCTCACTTGACCACACATAATCCTAGCAATTCCCCTCTTAATATTTTCACTTGTCTTGGTGTGGTTATAATTTTTTTAGGAGGTGAGGAAAAGAACCTGCAAACCCACTTAGGTGAAAGAATCCCAATAGGGGATAGGCATGTTCATGTTAATTTTTTGGTTAAGTCGGAGCATCACCTCCGCACCTTCCCGCAAATTAACACTCACCACAATACCGATTGTGAGGGGGTGACCTTCCGAGTAGATTATGTTAAAAGTCGAGGCTTCACCCTTCAACTTCTCACACCATCCACAATTCGGGAATTACCCTCTACAACGGATAACAACAATCACGAGTACAAAAGGCATTCCTTAATTAGTTAATGAGTTCACTTTGAAGAAATAAACATACCTTGAGCAATCGCATCCCCCTGTGAGTTAGCACTCCCCTCAATCGTGACTCAATGTAACACCATAAACTTTGTGAAATATTAATTTAATCTAGAGCATGAAATGACAACTCCCAAAACTTTGAGACTCACCCCGAGGTGAGTGTCAAAGTTCAATGTCCTAAGGTGAATTTACCCTCTAATGTTTTAATGAGCTACTCGGTTATAGGTTCCTTTTAAGTTCTTAGCAAATCTCCAAAAAGGTTGAGGACGTACCTTCGCCGCGCTCCTTCCTCAAAAATGAATTTGCGTAATTGACAATGCAATTCATTCCAAGGAATAGTTGAAATACAATGAATTCAAATGTAACCCAAAGAGAGAATACTTACCGAGTTTCGGGTGCTCCTTCCCTTCTCTCAAGTTTGTGTCTCCAATTTTTCCTAGTTGCCTCCAAGTCTCCTAGTCGCCTCCAAGTCTTGTAACTACCTTCCGCTTCGCTCCCGGCGGACGCACCAATTATGTGAGGCCAAACCCCCCACCCTTAAGCGTCCGTAGTCCGAGTAGTGGGTTTGGGCTCACATTCCTCCGCGGTATTGGATTTGGACTTGGATGAGTCCATAGTGCAAGGTTCACCCTTCAAGTGGTCTTGGATTTAACTTTGGTCTTTGCTTCCTTTGTCTTGCCATCGCGAGAGTGCTCCACATTCTCCATTAATTTGTGCACGTGGTTTATTTTTAAAGAGAGGATGCAAGTGTTAAAAAACACTATTCTCTATAGTCAATCTCAAATACATTTACTTGTGAAAGCCACACATAACACTAACTAGCATAATGTAACTAACTACTTGTCTATGAGCTAATTAAGTAGGCTATCTACTAAGCTCCTTCATGAACCCATCTCTTTACTTTCTAATTACATAAACCTAGCTCCTTCATAAACCCAACTCCTTCATGAACCCAACTCCTTAGCTTCTAACTAAATAAACCCAGCTCCTTCGTAAACCCAGCTTCTTAGCTTCTAACTAAACAAACCCAGCTCCTTTATAAACCCAGCTCCTTCATAAACCCAGCTTCTTAGCTTCTAACTAAACAAACCCAGCTCCTTCATAAACCCAGCTCCTTCATGAACCCAGCTCCTTAGCTTCTAACTAAACAAACCCAGGTCCTTCATAAACCCAGCTCTTTACTTTCTAACTAAACAAACCCAGCTCCTTCATAAACCCAGCTCCTTCATGAACCCACAACTTTGTAGTTGTAATCCCCAACTACCTCACTAATTATTCAAGCCCTTAACTAATCTTCCTACCTAATTTTCCTAATTCTACTAACAACCCCTTTCTAATCACACAATTCTTCTCTAATCCTAAAATCCTAAAATCCTAGAGAGGAGAGGGGGAGAGAGAATTTCCTAACTTCACTAAGACTAACTAATCCACACAAGTATATTTTTGCACTCATCACAACCTCAAGTGCTCAACTCTTAAACATGGAACTTGCAACCACGTGTATTCAAAACATGAACTTTAAGTACCACAAATTGGAATCATGAATTAACTTTAAAATCCTTCACGTCAACACTAATTCTACCAAGAGGTCAAGCCCTCTTCAAGGCTAACAAGCCTTGGCTCTCAAACTAAAAACTAAGCACACACATGTGCTCCAATATGGCTTCCCACACCCACACTTATAACTCGTGGGGTGCCTTGGAGCACAAAGGAAAGAGAGGATGAGTGAGGGAAGAATGAGGGATTATATAGTAAGCTTGAGGGGGTGAGCACCCTCAAGGCTCACGATAAGCCCTTGAGATTTCCTCCTACTTAGTAGGCGCCAATCCTATCTTCTAAGCCTTCCTCCCTCAAATGATCAACAAGGATCCTAATTCGAACATTTAACTAGCCTTGGCTTTCTACCTACCACACTTTACCAAACTTGGGATGCTTCAACCCAAACTTAGCCTCCTTCGCTTTCCGCCGCCATAACTTTCTCCCCTTACTTTCCCAAATCGTTGCTCACCACTTAATTCAAACCACGATGCTTAACTCGTGATTTGATTGGTGCTTTGAGAATTTGCTTATCCTCCACCTTGCATTCTTCCTTGGACCTTCCCCATTAAGTGGCCATGATGAGGTGGTCCACTTGTGCGCTCCATGTGATCCTCCATTCATCCCAATTCGAATGCACTTGCCTCTTGAGTCACTTTGGTTGTCTCCATCCATTTGTACTAGCCTACTCACTAACTACTCAATCCAAGTTCTCCTTACCTATCCTCATTCACTCAAATCCTTCCGAAGGTAAAAACACAATAACAACTCACATCCTAGCCTCTTACAACATGGTACTTCTAAGACTAACATTTCACTCTTTTTATATTTTTGTGAAGTAACATGCTACTTCAAAGTGCATCAACTAACGTTTCAAGGGTCTAAGACTAAATGTGGGCACCCTTTTGGGCTCACAATATAATAGTCCCCCCATCCACATAATAAAGTACACTAAAATAGCAATAATCAACTAAGGGTGAACGTAAAGTGGTTAAAAAAATTTCTCTTGGAACTGAGAAGTGGATGCATAGTTTCATATTGCTTTGTGCTTGTTTATCTCAACAGAAACTGTTCGGTTGGTGAATTAAAAATAAATAAATAAATCATAGAAGTGGTACAACATATTATACAAGTCATAACTTTATTATTGCGACAACGTTACAAATGCCCTTTATTAATCATATACATGAACAAACCATGCAAACTATAATATTCCACTTCATTCCGTCATCCCAACCTCGTAGATGCTCCTGGCTTCCGGCGAGGCTCCATTTTTGGAAGAGGATTCGGCTGAAGTAAATCAAAATAGCTAATCGTTCGGTCTTTCATCCGTTCCTTCAATGGTAGCCGATGAGGCGACAATCCTCTCCTCTTCTTACGAATAGACATAGTCTTTGAAGATTCCCCCGCTACCTTGACTATTTCAATGTCGATTGAAGTCTCCTCCACATCCACATCCACATCCACATCCACATCCCCGGGCTTCTCCAAAATATCCGCACACAAATCAATTAGATCATTTAGATCTCCACCCACGCATTGTGTGTGGTCCTTCTCCACCGCATCGATCTCAAAGTTGTCTGCATATCGTCGTTGTTCCTCCGCCGCCCTCATCCTCCAAGCTTGTGTAGATTGTGAGAAGGGAGTCATGACATACTCATCACGAAATCGATCCCTAGCACTTCTCTCATCTCTCTCACGCTCGGGTGTTGCATTGAATGGAATATGGGGATCGTCTAAATTGTGTATCTCCTCATCGCATTCTACACCCTCAAACATGACTCTCCCCTTTCCCATCCTATCCATGATACTCTACCTTCGTTATATGTATGAGTCTCAATGATCTACTTATATATTGACCTCTAAGGACTTGATGACCATGACCAATAATTGATGTAATCCAATATGTAGAGGATCCAATTCTCGTTAGTAAGATAAAGTCAACGCAATCGGAATAAAAATAAAGTTGGTTAGGTTAAAAATGTACACTTTTGAAAAAATCTTCCGACATCCGCATTGGAAACCTCTTTGATACCTCTTTGAACTTTCCATATTTGATTAGTTATCCACTCATTCAACAAATCACCAATTTGTGCTTCAATCATAGTGGTTCATATGGTTTCATAACCGATGTCACCCATCCGAATGCACTTTCCTTCAATAAATCATTAATTTGTGCTTCAACCTTAGTGGTTCATATGGTTTCATAACCGATGTCACCCATCCGAATGCACTTTCCTTCAATAAATCATTAATTTGTGCTTCAACCTTAGTGGTTCATATGGTTTCATAACCGATGTCACCCATCCGAATGCACTTTCCTTCAATAAATCATTAATTTGTGCTTCAACCTTAGTGGTTCATATGGTTTCATAACCGATGTCACCCATCCGAATGCACTTTCCTTCAATAAATCATTAATTTGTGCTTCAACCTTAGTGGTTCATATGGTTTCATAACCGATGTCACCCATCCGAATGCACTTTCCTTCAATAAATCATTAATTTGTGCTTCAACCTTAGTGGTTCATATGGTTTCATAACCGATGTCACCCATCCGAATGCACTTTCCTTCAATAAATCATTAATTTGTGCTTCAACCTTAGTGGTTCATATGGTTTCATAACCGATGTCACCCATCCGAATGCACTTTCCTTCAATAAATCATTAATTTGTGCTTCAACCTTAGTGGTTCATATGGTTTCATAACCGATGTCACCCATCCGAATGCACTTTCCTTCAATAAATCATTAATTTGTGCTTCAACCTTAGTGGTTCATATGGTTTCATAACCGATGTCACCCATCCGAATGCACTTTCCTTCAATAAATCATTAATTTGTGCTTCAACCTTAGTGGTTCATAAACCCTTAACCCTAAACCCCTAAACCCTAAACCCTACGTCATTCCAAATTACTACCACATATGTGCCATTGATTTGTTCTCACACTCATGTAGAAGTGTTTCCATACATGGTTTGAGGGTTTAGGTTCCTAGCTTTCCAACGAACCCACCTGCTTTTTTTTTCGATGCCTACATTTTTTTCATTATAATAATCAATCATTGACAAGATCTTGGCCGTTAGATTGGAGGGGTTATTTTGAGCAAGTAATAAAGTGGCATGCTCCTTTGAGTTTGGACTTTTGGGCTTGGCCTTTGGAGGCTTCACACTATGCCCAACTAAGGCTACCCTTACTATATTTTATTGGCTATTTAGGGTTCATTTCTTTGGACTCTCAACAAAGTTGGGCCGCTCAATCGCACTTTGATCCACTCCCGAGGGTTAACATTTATAGATGGTGACTATAGTGTCCGTTTTTTGGCTCTAAAAAATTCATATGAAGTCCAATTCATATGTGGTCGCAATTCTACGTTGTTCCCCTGCCGCCCCGTTCCCTCCCGTCCGCTCCGCGTTCCCCACCCGTCCGCTAATCGTTCCATCTTTCATCCGTTCCCCCCCGTCCGGTCCACGTTCCCCACCCGTCCGCCCCGTTCCCCTCCCGTCCGCGCCACGTTCCCTCCGTCCGCTCCTCGTTCCCCACCGTCCGCTCCTCGTTCCCATCCGTCCGCTCTGCGTTCCCCACCCGTCCGCCCCGCGTTCCCTCCGTCCGCCCCTCGTTCCCCACCGTCCGCTCCTTGTTCCCACCCGTCCGCTCAGCGTTCCCCACCCGTCCGCCCCGCGTTCCCTCCCGTCCGCGAACATGGAGCGGACGGGAGGGGAACAGGGGGCGGACGGGGGGAACTGACGGCATGGGAACGCGGAGCGGACGTAGGGAACGCAGAGCGGACGGCAGGGGAACGCGGAGCGGACGGAAGGGGAACGCGGAGCGGACGGCAGGGGAACGCGGAGCGGACGGCAGGGGAACGGTGGCGCGGACGGGAGGGAACGCGGGGCGGACGGGTGGGGAACAAGGAGCGGATGGGTGGGAACGAGGAGCGGACGGGATGGGAACGCGGAGCGGACGGGTGGGAACGAGGAGCGGACGGGTGGGAACGAGGAGCGGACGGGATGGGAACGCTGGAGCGTATGGAGAGGAGCGTACGGAGGGGAGCGTGGGAGCGGACGGGGGGGAACGCTGGGGGCGGACGGGAGGGAACGGGTGCGGACGGGGGGGAACGCTGGGGGCGGACGGGAGGGAACGGGTGCGGACGGGGGGGGACTCTGGGGCGGACGGGCGGGAACGGGTGCGGACGGGTGCGAACGGGTGGGGACGCGGGAGCGGATGGAGGGGCGGACGGGGGTATATAAGTGGAGGGGACCACTTACATACCTTACTCCACTCCTTCTGGGCGCCCAGACAACCCTCCTCTAACACAGAGTGCGGGGTAGCGGGGCTCTCGGAGGAGTTAAGGATCCCTTTTTTGGGATCCTTTTACACTACTTTTGGCAGGTTGTGGCCGGTTTTGGCAGATCCACGTGGCCGTTATTTGGCATATTCCTTGTGACGCGCCCAGTCAACTGGCCTCTGCGTGAGCGCCGGTAGCGGGGTGCTCGAAGGGTGTGCCGAATAGTTGAACTTTAATTTTTAGGGACATTTTTGAACTAATTCCACAACAACACTATTTTGAAGTGTATGCTTGGATATTTTGTAGCACTATTATGAAGTGCAATTAGTATTTTAAAAAGTAGAGTTCTAGATTAGAATTAGAAACTCCAATTTGGGTGGAATTAGAATTAGAAACTCCAATTTTTAGACATGGCAAGTGGAGGAACTGGAGACATGGCAAGTGCAAGTGGAGGATCTAGTTCTGGGTGTTCCAGAGGACATGGACGCAAGGCCGCTGATTTGGAGTGGAATGTTTACGATGATCCCTCCCAAAAAGCCAGGGTAGGTTGGGAGAATGTACCACAACCGTGGTCAGCGAAGACTGCAATGCAGTACGTGGGCTTCCCTCACTTTGATCGGTTGTGGCCAAGACATTGTCACGAGCGACATTGCAAGGCCGTCAATGCGAGCTATACGCAGCTTGAAGACGTGGAGGCAAAATGGAGATTCCTAACGATACTTAGAAGTATCTCCAATTTGGATAGATGGCCCAAGAGTGCAATTCCAAAGTCGGTGGCGTGTATGATGTATGCGGAGCACGTGTTGCGAGTTAGGGTGGATTGGTCAAGTTTGGGTGCTCTGCATGATCAAAAATTTGGGAGTATTGGAATTGCATTCACTAAATGCACAGTTCCGGATATTCCATACACTCCCGTTCCGGAGTGGTTCAGGAAGAATCCTAAACTAGTGGATGAGCCTGGGGCACCAATTCCAGAAGGTCGGGAACCAAAAAAACCACGTACTCGCAAACGACCAGCCAATGACGTGGAGATGGCCATCGAGGAGGCGTTTGAGCATATGGATGAGGAGGGCATGGAGGTAAATGTCGATGTGGTTAACGAGCTGGTTAACCAGGTGGTTAACGAGGCCCTAAACGAGGTAAACCCTCGTCAACTTGGTGCGGACATGATGGAGAGCAGAATGGAGGCATTGCGCCAGCAACATGCCGAGGAAATTCGTGAGTATAAAGCAAGGATTCTCGAGCTGGAAAATCGACTTGCAACACTTACGATGGGGGAGGCTGGCAGTTCAAGTAGTACACCAATTAACATCCAGTCTTTGGAAGCAGAGAGGGATACAGCTTTACAGGAGGCCATGATTGCAAAGTCACAAGCAGTGGACGTATGTACGAGGAATGAAGTAATGCAAGGAAAGATGGAGGCTTTGCAAAAGGAGGTGGTGGACATGCAACAACAACTTCAAGTGGTCAATGAAGTGGTTGTCGATCACGAATCCAAGATTGGCACACTGGAGGAGCAGAATGCAAGGTTGAGGAAATTTCTATCGGATGCGATCGTGGAGCGAACCAATATGAGGACAGGGACATTGCTTTCTATGGCCAAGGCTCGTCAATATGAAGCTGAATTTGAGAGCATCCAGCGAGAATGGAACCGCAATCATAGATTGCGGAACTTGATGCTCACGTCATGGCCAGATCAAGAACATATGTACCCTAGTAGGTGGGATGATGAGGATGACTTGAAATTGCCTAACGGGAGCTTGAATTGGCGGCAACTGATCGACTCCGATCACCATTGGGATGTGACCCAAGTGCATGAATATCCATACAGCATGAGGGGTGAGTTGTTATGGCCGGGTCCACATCCAATGGTCTTCGACGGATCCGTGTGTGGGATTTGCGGCAGTCCATTTGGCCCAGAGGGATGCTTTCAAGTTGGATCGTGTGGGGGCCAATTCCATCCACAATGTCTGATAGTGGCAATGATCAGGAGACGGCAATGTCCCCATTGCAGATCACCCTTCCACCCTCGTTTGTACCTCCAATTTGGCCTTCGGGATTACATGCCTAAGGACTGGGTGGTAAGGCCAACGGACTATCCCTTCAACCTTTGCGAGTTTGATGGGACTTCTGTTGAGTGGAATTGGTTATTCAATCGTGCAACGGTTGAACTTTGGAACGATAACAAAGATGGCGAATGGACACAAAATCCACGTCAAATTTTGTATGTTGCAGACGAGTTGTTTCCCAACAAGCCCCCAAACCATGGCATGAAAAGATTTTTGTACCAAACTTTTGGTTGGCATTGGGATGCGACAACCATGCAATTACGGAGAGGCATTCAACCTCCTTTTTACAATGCAAGTGGTGAACTATCAATATCGGAGCATGAGTTGGAAGAAGATGCACATGAGATGCCCATGGAACGGGATTCCCATTTTGAAGCGCATTTAGAGCAGTCGTACCACAAACACAGAACGCAGTTGGAGGCAGTTGAAGCACTCTTGAATAGAGTTACGGATGATGCGGTATTGAGATGGCTAAATGGGGGGCCTAGACCACGTAATGCCACTCCACTGTCTCCTGGAAGTCGTCCGTATCTCACCCGTGAAACCACGCGAATGATGGAAGCCGGGGAATCATCACGAGCACGACGAGGATCTACTTCAGCTGCAATAGACCTCGATTCAGATTCGGATTAGGCATTTTTGTAGCATGTCTAGAAAGTTGTATAGGAACGGAGGAAGACTTTGTACACATTGAACATATTTCATGTTCAAAGAATATGTAATATAAAGAGGAGTTACCGACAAGTTGTCATTTCTAAGATCGTGTAAAAGATAGCATATGGATGTCACATGTTTTAATGTTATTCGAAACTTTTAAAAACTCACTTGAATATTTGTAATTCATATGATAGTCTAACCAAAAGTACTATTGACTACATAGTCAATATTGAATACCACATAAAGATATAATTATATAAATATGCAATAAATAATTTTAAAAAACATGCAATAAATAATTTTATTACTATAATAAAATGATACAACTTCGAACGTAACGTTCGCTTTGTGGTCTAAATGTCTTACCGAAGGCCCTAAGGTTGTAACTTGTATCAATTTTGACGGAAGTAATAAATTATGGGAGTACGTGGGAGCACCGAAAGAACACATTTGTACAAAACCATTACGTTCGAATCCGTACTGTAGGATCATTTGCTTCGACACATCTTGGGTCCTCTTCAGATTCGTCTGTGCTGAAATCATCATCCGTTTGGGGAGTCGCGCTTCGAAGATGCAACTCTCGGTCACGTTGTGAGAAAATTATCCTCTTGGTCGGCCGGGAGCCATCTGCATCCTGTGTGCCATTTTCATCTAGATGTGGTCTACCCTCATCTTCATTGTAGTCTTCAGCAGTAAACGGAAGCGATCGTCCCTGATACCTCTTCCTAGTACGTTTGACACCTCTCGTAGTTCTCTGGCGCCCTCCACCCGTACCACGACTTGAGTGCACTTCATCTCTACTTCCATCTATAAAAGCATCCCCCGTTGTACTTCCGCCTCCAACTCCAAGACCACCTCTTCCATTGGATTGACTGTGTGGAAGTGAAACAGACGCGGGTGGAATTGCAATTGGTATGTTCTCAACAACATGTCGTCGTACAGAAGGACGACGTGGCGCCTCTATAGTAACATTTCTTGAAACATTGTGCATAGCAACCAAAGTAGCACCCACCGCAGTTGCACGTGAAACACCCAATCTAGAAGTATTGGCAATACTTCGAGTGAAAGGACGATGTTGACCTTGTGCATGCAATTGCACCGTAGAGGTGGATGCAATCCTTTGAAGAGCACGGAATCGAGTTGTAGGCATTTCAGGAACATTGGGCGTTGGATCTTCTATACGATGGTTGGATATGAGGGAGGCATCCATGGATTCAGAATGTACTCGGGTTGGAAGTGGATCATGTTGGACGTGCGTTGGCTCATTTACGGGTAGTACATTGTCGCCTTCACCAAATGAAAGAGAATCGCTCCGATGTTGCAAGGAATCTACTTCAATTCCCACATTCTCACTTGCCCCCATAGCAACATTATGGTCAGATGGAAACCCTTCTCCAGTGTGGAGAGTTTCAACATGCGGTCTTCCAATAGACCCCTCATGATCGTCATGCATTCCGTCGTTATGTTGGGGGACATCCGGTTCATCAAACTCAAACACCCCAAGGTTTCCATCACTACCATTGCCATCCTCATCTTCTGAACCATGATTCTCGGAATCGAGGTCATCCAAATCAAAGTCGATGTCATCAACATTGTTGTCTTCATCATTTCCAGCCCTATCAGTTGGATCCACGTCATCTTCGTTGTCATCTTCTTCGTCAAGGTCATCGTCAGAATGGACCTCATTCAATTCATACCATTGAGCAGGTCTTGGGCCCCTCCGATGTCGAATGAGCCTACTATTGGTATATATGTAGACGAGGTCCTCAGCACGACTATGCTTCAAGCGATTGCGACTCTTGTTGTGAACGTATGAGTACATGCTCCAATTGCGTTCACATGCGGATGCGGAACATACTTGTGCAAGGATACGTCTTGCTATTGTTTGGAGGGCTTTAGCTCCACCTCCCATTGCATCCCACCATTCATGGAGAGGTGCAGCATACACGCTCGGGTCAGTAGAATCAGCAAAAGGCCCTCGATTTTCAAGAAAATCTTGGTACTGGTGGAGGATTTGGACATAAGTGTCCTCATCTTGAGCAAGCCTGCGAAGAACTCGATTTAGGATTGTCCTCGAATTGTCATCCTCATGGAGTGGGGCCCAACCACGTAGAAGCGGATTTAACATCGCTCCAGCCCAGTGTAGATCATTCAACATCAACCTCCATCTATTTTGAAACGTTACCATAGCATTTGCAGCAAGCTCAGGGCTTAAGCGAAATGGAGGTTTACTGAATCCACGAATATGGGTTTGTAAATCATGCATGACCCTCCAAGCCATTCCCATTGCAGGCGCCTTGCCGTCAAATACACGAAGAGCTTTAACAACCGGGATCACCATATACAAGAAATTTTCGCACGTGTTCCAGAATCCATCAGAACGTATAAAGCTTCGCACAACAGAGCCCTTCATGTAAGAGGTGCCAGATCTCCTCCTCATATCACTCATTAGAGTGATCCAATCCTCATCAACCACCATTCTTTCCAAAGCATTGCGTACTTGGAGAAGACGTTCAATCATGATGAAGTTCGTAGCAAAACGGGTCTCTACAGGTAGGCGGAGTGAGAGATTTGGTGACAACCTCCGGAATATAGCTTGAGAAGCATGATGGTTTTTAACAAATACACAAATATGGCGGGATTTTTTTACCAATTTTTTCACCCATTCCTCCTTCCCCCAATCTTCTAAGAGGAGATCTAGGCAATGTGCAGCACATCCTTGAAAATATAGATCGGGATTTGCTCGAATCAAGTCGCGAGCAGCGGAGGCCATAACTGGGGCATTGTCGGTGCAAACTTGGACCACATTATGTCGACCAACCTTTTCCACAAATGGTTGAATTTGAGCAGCAACGTAGACATGATCCTTGTGATTTCCCGTGGTGTCAATGGTACCCAAGAAAACGTCTCCCTTTGTGCCACATTGAAGAACGTTTAGGAGAGGTCGGTTTTGCACGTTGTCCCATCCATCACAACATATTGTAACACCGTATTTTTCAACGGAATTCCCCAGCTTCTCCTTCACTTGCCTATCTAGGTCAACCTTTATATCAGTTAACAACTTCGTACGGATGGCATTGTACGATGGTGGTGTGTAGGCTGGCATTCGATGACGGGCAGTTTCACGCACAGCATGAACAAATGCAGGATGTCTCACAATGTTGAAAGGAATGTTAGCTTCATAAAAAGCCGTTGCCCATGCTCTATCGAGGAGTTGTTTTGTTGACACATTGAACCCCTCCGTTATGTTGAGTTGACGTAGTTCACGAGGAGGAGTGCCATATATCACAACATCAGAATGTTGAGTGGTTTGGGACATAAGCAAAGGCTCTGTTTCACTAATTACGGAGCCCGCTATAATAGGCTCCAAAGGTACAATATCTGCCACCAGAGAGTCCTCATTTACAATGCCTACATGTAAGGGCACAATGCCTCCGCAATGTTCAAACAAGGCCCTAATATGCGGGGGTACCATCCTACATGTGGAAACATCAGAAGCACCCCCTACATGAGGTCTATAACCAAGGTGGGCCAACATTCTATCTCCTCGGTAAGATATGACGAACGGGCAAAACCTACATTTAACCTGCCTTTGTGATTTACCGGGAACCCTCCCCTTATCCTCGTACCAATGATCCCATGCATCGTTTCGGCGTGGCATGACTTCAACAAAACCTGCAAATACAAACAAGTTAGAGCAAGTCACTTTGATCGCATACTAGGTCCTGTTCAAGAGTGCCACGAGGGCAACCCTAATTCACAGACACTAGATTGGACAAAGTATACTCTGCATTCGGGTCTCACGCATTCAATCCTCACTCCTCAAAGGAGAATCAAAAGACTTGAGACACACTATGTCAGTGGAGGCAAAAATGGCACCTTGCACCCTCAATTTATAGTGTTCGAATCGGACGGGGGAGCGGACGGAAGGGGTGGGAGCGGACGGGGGTGCGGACGGGGGAGCGGACGGAGGGGGGGGCGGACGGAGGGGGGGGAGCGGACGGGGGAGCGGACAGGGGGGGGGGGGGGCGGACGGGGGAGCGGACGGGGGGGGGGGCGGACGGTGGAGCGGACGGGTGAGCGGACGGAGGTGGGGGGAGCGGACGGGTGAGCGGACGGAGGTGGGGGGAGCGGACGGGGGAGCGGACGGGGGAGCGGACGGGGGGGCGGACGGGGGAGCGGACGGAGGGGGGGGGGGAGCGGACGGGGGGGGCGGACGGGGGAGCGGACGGGTTGGGAGCGGGGCGGGGGACGTGGGCAGACGGAGGTTGGGAACGGGAGCGGACGGGGTTTGGGTACGGGAGCGGACGGGGTGGAACGGGGATTGGGAACGAGGGCGGACGGGTGGGAACGGGGATTGGGAACGGGGGCGGACGGGGGGGCGGACGGGCGCTAGTAGAATTTTCCCCACTTTCCCTTTACTTTGCTGACATGTCGTCACACGTGGACAATGTAAATCCTACGTGTCTGAAATTGGGTAATGTAATTACACAAAAAAATCGGTAAAATTCAAGTCCGGCAGGATAAAGACAGCATTCGGCATAATCCGGCATAATGTCGTGACGGATACGTGTCGTGACGGCACGACATTATGCCGGGATAAGCCTCCGTCACGACACAATAGACAACCCTGAGAGAGGCAGCCTGGGAGAAAGAAAAAAAATAGTTAAAGGAAAGAGAGGGGAGAAGAGAAAAGACTATAGTTCAGAAATCCCAAGAGTTACAGTCTTTACAGAGTCAAATTTCTACCCTAAAGAGAGAGAGTGAAACTATCAGGGGTGTAACAAAGCAGAGAGACAACCTGATGGTAGCAAGGGAGCAGCAGAAGCAAACTATTGGCACCTTGTGGGGGAGGGTAGAGAGACTCAAGAATGGGTTATGGACTTTAGAAAACTCTTCGCTGCCTTTTCCTCAGCTTCACCATAACTATGAGCGTCAGAGAGATACCCTGTTCATAGCACACAACCTGTACATAGGTCAAAAACTAGGAGCAGAGTTGTTTCAGAGCTTATGGGATGAAGTGTCAGAGGAAGGGTATGAGAACCTGTTGGTTGAGACTATAGTCAGGGGGGAGCTCCTAGCAGCAGATCCTTTGAAGACCTTGACTATAGTGGGGGATATTGGAGCCAGAGTCTTTTTGTATTATGGTAACCTCGAGCTCCAGTTACAAAGGAAGAGGAACGTGATGGCCGAGCAGACAACTCAGCTGGTTCCTCGAGTGCCGAAGATGGATGAGTTTAACCAGGCCATAGCTACCGCATTGCCTATTGTTCCGAAGTCTGTCCTAGAGGTATGGAAAGCAAACATGGAGCAAAGGTTAGGCAGTTTGGGGACAGATGAGTATGTGAAGGCAGTGATGGATGCTAGCCTGGAGCGACAAGTTTTGACCAAGGTAGAAGACCTAGGACCTGGTCAATACCTGCTGAAGTACGAGCAAACTATGGACAGGTTGAAGAGGTATGTGGAGCAGTTCAAAGCACAAGTGCAGCCACCTCTTAACCTAGTTGCTCAGAGTCACTTTTTTGTGCCTAGTCCTAATCAGGCATTTAGACTATTGTGTTCGACGAGGAAGCCTGATCTGCAGCTGGCAGATCAGTGTAGAAGTACTAGGAAAGTACTAGGAAAGTACTAGGACTTATATACGATAAGCAAGTAGAGTTTATGTACACTAAGCAAAGAGGACTTATGTACACTAAGCAAAGATGACTTATGTACGCTAAGCAAGGAGGCTTATGTACACTAAGCAAAGATGACTTATGTACGCTAAGCAAGGAGGCTTATGTACGCTAAGCAAGGAGGCTTATGTACGCTAAGCAAATAGGACATATGTACGGTAAGCAACTAGGAGTAGTTGCTTGGAAAGCGTTAGAGTAGTTGCTTGGTGTCTTTGTCTAATGAATGCACTCAAGTGCTAATGTATTCAAGGATAAATAAGAAGCATGAGAAGAAAGTGCTCTTTCTCATATTGCAAGTATTACCAAGCTCCGTTGTGTACATTATTGTGTATTCTCTTCTTCTCTCCTCATTCTTCAATAGGTTATGGGCCCACAAACGTGAGTTGCCAAGGAGGGAGGTTCGGATCTAATCGGAGGTTCATTGGACTAGCCTTGATGTGTTGGAGTGCTACACTTTGAGGTTTAGTGAGTTCTATGTGTTCTTGCTTTGAAGAGGGCTGGTTGTGAGTGGGGATTGCCATTTGAATGCATTAGAGTGCAAATAATTGCACTAGTGGCTTAACTAAATGAGTTTAGTGAAAGTGCATTCAAAGAGAGCTAGTTGTGAGTGTGGAGTGCCATTTGAATGCATTAGAGTGCAAATAGTTGCACTAGTGGCTAAACTAAGTGAGTTTAGTGAAAGTGCATTCAAAGAGAGTTGGTTGTAAGTGTTTGGTGTTGAAGTCACACCAAAGGTATTCAATTGAGTGTTTTGAAGCTTAAGAGGCACTAAAGGTGCTGACTTGATAGCTTGGGAGTTAAGAAACACTAGAATTATTCAATTGAGTGGTTTAAAGCATATGTGGCACAAGAGGTGCTGAATTGAACGTTTGGTGTTGGAGTGACACCAAAAGTGTTGAATTAAGTGTTTAGGAGCTTAAGAGGCATTAAAGGTGCTGACTTGATAGCTTTGAGGTTTAACAAACACTAGAATTGTTCAATTGAGTGTTGTGAACTCTAAGTGGCACAAAAGGTGCTAATTTGAGTGTTTGGTGTTTTGAGGGACACCAAAAGTGCTGAATTAAGTGTCTAGAGGTTTTAAGGTGTTCCATTGAGTCCATACGGAGGATTGAAGCATTTTGAGCGAGTGGGAGCCAACCTCCTTGAGAGACATGAGTTCCAATGATGGTGAGTGGCCGAGGCATGTGGACAAATTCAATGGCGACAATTTCAGCCTTTGGAAGTTTAAGATGGAGATGGCCCTTGCGGCCAAGGATCTATGGGACATCGTGGACAAGTCGGAGTTGCCCCCACCAAGTACCGCCGATGAGAAGGACAAGAAGGAGTATGAGCGGCGTTGCAAGCGTGCCTTCGCCATGATCGTCACCAACTTGGCGGACAAGGAGTTGGCGCACATCAAGGCGTGCAAGGGACCGGCGGAAGCGTGGGCCACGTTGTGCAACATCCACGAAACCAAGAGCCTCTCCAACATATTGTTCTTGAGGCGCAAGTTCTTCACCGTGAAGATGGAGGAAGGCGGCGACGTGCTTGAGCACATCAACAAGGTGAAGTCTCTCGCGGACCAACTAACTTGTTTGGAAGTGCCCGTGAAAGATGAAGACATTGTGATGACCTTGTTGGATAGCCTCCCGCCATCCTTCGAGCACCTTATCACGGCCCTAGAGACGAGGCCCGTGAAGGAGCTCACCGTGGAGTTCATCACCGCACGACTCATGCATGAGGCGTCCAAGAGGAAGGAGAGAGAACCTCAAGGGGAGGATGCGGCCATGTTCTCGCGCCAAGGAAAGGGGACGGGCACCAACACGAGGCCCGAAGCACGCACGTGCTTCAAGTGTGGCAAATCGGGCCACATTGCTCGCAATTGTTGGGGCGCCAAAGAAAGGGCGAACGACGCGAGGGCGGCGGTTAGTCGAGGCGATTGCGTGTTCGTGGCCGCCGACGGAGCACCCAAGACGCACGTGACCAAGTGGATCGTGGACTCGGGGGCCACGCAACACATGACGCCACATAGACACGCATTCGACACATACGAGAGGATTTCGGGGCGCAAGGTGTTCATGGGCGACAACGGCATGGTGGAGGTCGTGGGCAAGGGTTCCATTGTGGTGGAAAGCAACATGGAAGGCCGAGCGAGGCGCATCGAGGTGCAAGACGTCCTCCACGTGCCGAAATTGCATGCCAACTTGCTATCGGTGAGCAAACTAGTCTCAAGGGGTTTGAAGGTGCATTTCGACACCATGGGGTGTGCGGTGCGCACACGTGAAGGCGAGATGATCGCCGCCAACCGCATGGAGGTCAACTTGTATCAATTGGAGCTCAAGCTAGTCGGCGGCGCCGACATGAGTTGTCTCGCACATACATCGGCCAACGGCCCCCTCATGGAGCTTTGGCATAGGAGGTTGGGCCACCTAAATGCAAAGGGCGTCAAGGCGCTCCAAGGCATGGTAAGCGGCATTGACCTAGGCAAGGTTCCGTGCAAAGTGGAGCCATTTGCATGCGAGGGATGTGTGGAAGGCAAGTTAGCGAGGCAACCTTTCCCCACCGACGGTGCGCACCGGGCCACGAAGGTGTTGGAGCTTGTGCATTCGGATGTGTGCGGGCCTATGCGGACGACGTCATTGGGCGGAGCAAAATACTTTCTAACCTTCATAGACGATTTCTCAAGGAAGGTGTGGGTTTATACGTTGAAATTGAAGAGCGAGGTGTTGGAGCGCTTCAAGGAGTGGAAGGCCTTGGTGGAGAACCAATCGGGCCACAAGGTGAAGGTGTTGCGCTCCGACAACGGCGGCGAATACACGGGCAAGGCATTCGACGAGTTCTTGCGCAAACACGGCATCGCAAGGAACACATCCGCGCCTTACACCCCTCAACAAAATGGCGTGGCGGAACGTGCCAACCGCACCATCGTGGAGATGGGAAGGTCCATGTTGTACGCCCAAGGACTTGAACGTGAGTTTTGGGCGGAGGCGGTGCAAACCGCGGTGTACACACGCAACCGGTGCCCGACTCGCGCCGTCGAAGGAATGACGCCGGAGGAGGCGTGGAGTGGGAGGATGCCACATGTCTCCCACATGCGGGTATTCGGGTGCGTCGCTTATGCCAAGGTGCCCGATGAAAAGAGGACCAAGCTAGATGCAAAGGGCATCAAGTGCTTGTTCCTCGGGTATTGCGAGGGCACCAAGGCGTATAGGTTGATGCGTTTGGATACCAAGAAGATCGTCAAGAGCCCCGATGTGGCATTCTTCGAAGACGCGGAGCATTCGAAGGAGCGTCCAAGTGGGAGTGATGAAGGACCAGCGTTGGAGGGACCGACGCTTGCGATGGACGGCTCCTTCGAATCGGAGGATTCGGAGGATTCGGAGGAAGAGCCCAAGCCATCCGCGAGTGGACCGGCTCGACGTGAACCCGTGGAGAGCGCCATGGAGGACACGAAAGAGGAATCGGTCGTAGAGGAGGACGTGGAGGTGCAGCGTGAGCAAGCGGTGCAACCGAGCACTAGCAAACGCAACAAAGACAAGAAGGTTGCAAAAGAGGTACCTCCACCTACCCCACCAAGTAGAGATGCCAATGGGACCGCGGAAGAATCTAGGTACTCGAGGAGGGTCCGCAAGCCACTCGGAGAATGGTGGATGAATCATATCTTGCCTCCACGCGATGAGGAGCGAGCAAACATGGCGGTCGCGGAGGAGCCTCACACCATGAGCGAGGCCATACACTCGCGTGATGCGAGCAAGTGGGAGCAAGCCATGCAAGAGGAATACGACTCCCTCATGGCCAACGGCACGTGGGAGTTGACGCCGTTGCCCGCAAACCGCAACCGCGTGGGATGCAAATGGGTGTTTCGCACGAAGAGGGATGCCAACGGGGACGTCGTGCGGCACAAGGCAAGGCTGGTCGCAAAGGGATTCTCTCAAATCGCGGGCGTCGACTTCGATGAGATCTTTGCTCCCGTGGCCAAGTTTTGCACCATTCGATGCATGCTTGCCATCGGGGCAGCCATGGACTTGGAGATGCACCAAATGGACGTAAAGACGGCGTTCTTGAACGGCGACTTGGAGGTGGTGATTTACATGGACCAGCCCCCGGGCTTTGTGCAAGAGGGACAATCCCACCTCGTATGTAAGTTGAAGAAGACGCTCTACGGACTCAAGCAATCGTCACGGGCATGGTACGAGAAAATTCACATTTTCTTCACTAAGGAGGGTTTCATAAGGAGCCACGCTGATCATTCTTTGTACGTCAAGCAAACGGGCAACTATTTCATGGCGGTGGTGATCTACGTGGACGATCTCATCATGCTAGCGAGCGATATGACCATGATGAACGAGTTGAAGTCCAAACTCGAGGAGGAGTACGACATGAGCGACCTCGGCGAGCTCCACTTCTTCTTAGGAGTTCACATCGAAAGGGATAGGGCGGCGCGCACAATCACCATGCATCAAGGGAGCTACATCGAAGGTGTGCTCAAACGATTCGGCATGGAGGATTGTAAGCCCGTCGGGACGCCATTGGATCCCAAGGCCGCCTTGGTGAAACTCACGGATGAGGAGTACGACCAACACTCGCAAGAGATGCAAGGCATTCCTTACAAGGCATGCGTGGGTAGTTTGATGTACGCGATGGTGGCCACGAGGGCTGACCTTGCATTCGCGGTGAGCGTGGTAAGTCAATTCATGTCCAAACCGGGTCCGATGCATTGGGCGGCGGTCAAAAGGATCATGCGTTACTTGAAAGGCACGTCGGACATGAAGTTGCACCTTGGAGGCAAAGGTATCGCCATGAAAGGATATTGCGATGCGGATTGGGGTGGAGATGCGGATGGAAGGCGCTCCACCACGGGATACGTGTTCTTTGTGGGAGACGGCGCCGTTTCGTGGAATAGCAAGCGTCAACCCACGGTGGCTCTATCCACTACGGAGGCGGAATACATGGCGGCGAGCCAATCCGCCAAGGAGGCCGTTTGGCTTAGACAACTCATGGCGGATGTGGGGTGCGTGCAAGAGGAGGCCACCACAATCATGTGCGACAATCAAGGGTGCATCGCTCTTGCAAAGAACCCGAAGCACCACTCTCGCACAAAGCACATCGATGTGCAACACCATTTCATTCGCGAGAAGATGCAAAACGAGGTGATCGACTTGAAATATTGTCCCACGGAGCACATGGTTGCTGATGTGCTTACAAAGGCACTTGCAAGAGACCGGCATCAAATGATGAGCAAGGCGATGCGGTTGGACGTCCAATGACACCTCGCAAAGTGGGAGTGTAGAAGTACTAGGAAAGTACTAGGAAAGTACTAGGACTTATATACGATAAGCAAGTAGAGTTTATGTACACTAAGCAAAGAGGACTTATGTACACTAAGCAAAGATGACTTATGTACGCTAAGCAAGGAGGCTTATGTACACTAAGCAAAGATGACTTATGTACGCTAAGCAAGGAGGCTTATGTACGCTAAGCAAGGAGGCTTATGTACGCTAAGCAAATAGGACATATGTACGGTAAGCAACTAGGAGTAGTTGCTTGGAAAGCGTTAGAGTAGTTGCTTGGTGTCTTTGTCTAATGAATGCACTCAAGTGCTAATGTATTCAAGGATAAATAAGAAGCATGAGAAGAAAGTGCTCTCTCTCATATTGCAAGTATTACCAAGCTCCGTTGTGTACATTATTGTGTATTCTCTTCTTCTCTCCTCATTCTTCAATAATCAGAAGTTTTTGGGTAACTATGAGGCGATGTTTAGCCACCCGAGTGAGCAGCCTGTACCAACGTGGGAAGCGATCAACTGGCTGTTCAGAGACGTGGGACCCTCGCGAGTGATTTCAGCGGAGAAGGAGGAGTCACATGACAGGGTGTACGCGAGGATGTCTAAGGGTTGGAGTTCACTTCCGCCTTTGGCAGTTACTATGGACCCAAGGTTTTGTTCTTGCAGGAGGCGTTACAAGTGGTCGCCGAGTGCAACGATCGACAGCTTGGAGTATAACTGGCCTATAGTTACCGGTTCGTTTCGGAGTCCAGCGGAGTGTGCCAATAGTTACTGGAGATTCTTTTTGGAGCATAAGGCACACAAGGATCCGGTTTGTTTTATGGCAGCAGTTTTTTGTGCAATGTTGGCAGCCTGGTGTAAGGAGTTTAGTTTAACCTGGGACATCAACAGGTTTAGTGCCACGCGTCCAGAGGCCTTGTTGGCAACGAAGCATCTTTACAGGACGACGAGGTGGATGCGATGTGTGGAGGCGATGTGTTCAACTTACTTTATCATCGGACCCCACCACACTATGGTCAATGATTTCGGCCACACACGAGCGAAGATGATGGCCAGGGCATTGCAGGACCAGTCTGACAACAACATTCAGCTGCCGCAGGAGGAAACCATGGTCCCTGGATTTGAAGAAGACTATGGACCCCACACCAGCAAGGGACATTGGGGAGCTTCTTCAAGTAGACATAGGAAATTTTGAGACCATAGTTGAAGCTTTTGCAGGGATGCAAAAGAATTAAGTGAGGGGCTATATGTGAGCCAAATTTTTGGTCATTTAGTGAAACTATGGGCAAATAGTGAAATATTGGATGAAAGAGCATCCAAATAGATGAATATAGTTGAACCATAGGCTAGGAAGTTAGTTATAACTATAGGCACGGCCGTAGGCGGCCTAAGTTGGTTACTGTAACCATCGTCCTCTTCCCCGCCGAGCTAAGAGGGCTGGCGAGGGGGAAGAAGCCAGATATTTCGTGAATATTGTTGAGCGCAAAGTGAAACTATAGACTTGTCTCCCTCATTCCAGAGTTGTGTGAGGTTTTTCATTGTTAAACTATCTTCTAAGTAAAGCTCTGTGATCACCGCAGTGATTGCGGGACACAAGTTGCTGTGGAAGCTGATTGTTGTTTTTGATTTTGAATATACTGTATGGTCGAAGGAAGTTGAATTATTTTCTGTTGTCGCAAAGTTATGTGGATTGTGGAAGGACTGATCATTGTTGAAGTGTCAGCGTCTGTGCGAGATGTTTGTGAGTGTAGTCGAGTAAGTCAGAGTGAGAATCTGAAGGGTAATGTGAGAATTGAGAAGATTATTGCCTATTGTTGAAATCGTAAGTGATAGAGTTTGAGATTACGGAAGGAACTGAGTAAATCAAAATTCCGAGAACGAGTGTTTGAGAGTTGAGAGGGAATGAAACCAATATGAGTAGAGAATTGAATAATCTGTGAGAAGATGAGAGATACTGGAAGTGTGAGGAAGAAGTCATAAGTGAGAGAGTGAGAGCCGAATGTTCGAGTGAAAACTATTGTCTGTGTCGAGGCCTCAGTAGAGTGAGAGCGGGCTCTTGAATATAGTTGAGCGGAAGGGAATTGAGAATCCGGCGCATGAAGAGTGTCGCAGAAGAAAACTATTGTCCGAGTGAGAGGTTTCCTTAGTTCGAGAGACAAGAGTTACAGGATAAGCACGTCAATAAGGAGAATTTAAGTTGAACTATGAGCAGAAAGCCTAATTGAGACTAGAGCGTATGTAAGACCTTTGGCCGAAGAAGGTGAGGGTTGAGAGAGAAGGAGAATGTAGTAGAACTATTTTCTGTCAGCGCTTTGAGAGGAGCGATCCTGAGCGACAGAGGGTAGAGAAATAGAACTATCGTCTAAGTGAGAGACTTCTACAATCTGAGAAATAGAAATGGAATATCGAGAATCTTACAAGTGAGGAATTGAGTCAAACTATGTGCATTGAGTGCTAATGTGTTAACCTAAAGCAAAGGGAGAGGAGGAGTGAAACAATTGCCTGAGGAGAGGTAGGACAACCCAAGAATAGAGTTCTGTGTCGATTCGAACTACCTTGTGAGCGAACCCTGAGAGAGGGAGTCAGAAGGCCGAGAGCTTAACTATTGGCGATTGTTTAGGTCTGCGATAGGCTGTGAAGAGCCGTGAGGCCAAGTGTCAGCCCATGAGTGAGAACTATGGACTATTGTTAAAGACCTATGAGAGGCAGTGAGGAAGAAGAAAGAGCATATTGTTCAGCCATATAAGATTATTGTTAAAATCAATATGTTAGGTTGATAGGAGTTAAGTGTGTCAAGTCAATTAGATGAGAGATTCCCTAATTAACCGAAGTGATGAGAAATCACTTCTGATCGGTTGATTATTGGGAAAATGAGAGATTAAATTGATTAAGTATATTTGAATTAGGATGAACTTTGGATTATCAATGAGATTTAGGCATAAGTTATCCTAGAGTTAAATGGAGTTTTATATTGAGAGGTAGTCTAGAGACTAGATCTTTGAATATGAGATGCAAGCTAACCAAATCGACTATTGTCTTGTGTGTTACCCTGGTTGTTGTTGTTGCAGGTTGTGCAGGGCCACTAAGACTATAGCTTGACTTTGCCGATTGTTGTTAGTTGCATAAGTTGTGAGTAATGATTAAATCTTGGAATTAATGAATGAACAATTTGTCTTGCATTGAAATTAACATTGACCAATTAATGAAGGAGTTGTTGTGATTTGAAGATGCATTGGCCAATGGTTACCAAAGACAATTGTGATACTCAAAGACTATTGTTCTCGAAAGACTATTGTTATACAATCTCATGACGAGATGGTTACTACTGTGACAGACACACGTACCCCACTGAAAGAAAGACAATGAGAGGAAACCCTGTGAGAAAGGAGAGTAAAAGATGGATAAGAGATGTTTTAAAGTGAAGATAGCATACCTATTGTCTGATTAATGAACTATAATGTGACAGATGCCTGTAATAGACACTAGTTAAGCCTTCCTTGAGAGTCTGTACCCTGGGTTTTTGTTTATTCAGTCATAGCAAAAAACTAACTACACGTGTCGGGGATTGTAATACATACTTCTTGACGAACCACCCGCATCCCGTATCTTGCCACTCCCAGCCATCGCAATCCTATGGATTGCCCACACCGTAGTTGATCTTGGGCAATGTATGCGACGCATACAAGATCCTCAAAATCACTACGAGGCAAGGTGGCCTCATGGTGGGTAGCACACTTGATTTTATAGGGATATCGCAGTGTGGGCCCTCGGGTGGCATCCAATGAGTTGGCAGGTTGGGTTACGGGTGTATCTAATTAGTTATCTAAATTAAGCTGCAAGGCAGTCGACTGCTGTGTAGCAGTCGACCATCCACAGTCGACTGCTGTGCAGCAGTCGACTATGCAAATTGACTGCTACAAGGCAATCGACTGTGGATGGTGGACTGCTACACAGCAGCCGACTATGCAAATCGACTGCTTCATAGCAGTCGACTATGTAAATCGACTGCTGGGCAGCAGTCGATTGATAAATGCCCAGCAGTCGACTGTGGATGGTCGACTGCTACACAGCAGTTGAATATGCGAATCGACTGCTGCCCAACAGTCGAATATGGCAATCGACTGCTGCCCAGCAGTCGAAATTAGGCGTTAGGATTTGGGAAGAGCGTTAGCTTAGTCAAATCATGCATTAAATGCATACAATCATGACAAAGGATGCATATATATAGCAATCCAACCTCCCATTTCCCTCATTCCCAAGTTCTCCATTGGCCATAGCCTGTTTTAGCAAGCTTTGCAAACGGAAAACAAAGGGAGAAGGAGCGGAGAAGCTGCTATTTCAGGGTTGTGCCAAACATGGCACCGTCGACCATTTTACCCGGATTGACCGCGGAAATTGTGGGGGAGTACATATTGCCGAAGGTCCTAGAGCCTATTTTGGAGCCATATCACCGAGGAGAGTATGGGCGGGGGTGTGAAGTGAGGGCGAATTTTTTAACTCCCATATGTATTTTTAAATACATGGGAGTTAACAAAGCTTGGCGGGAACATTTTGGTATGGGAGAAGTCTACAATGCGTTGCGTATGTCGATTTGGGACGTAGACATACCAATGGGGCATCGATTTAGGGGCGTGAGAGGGACTTCGGAGCTCACCGAATTGTTGCGAGCGTTCCGACTGAACCTCTTCATGTTCAGCCATACGCAACGCATTGCCATCCCAATTCGATGGCAAGTTCAGCATGCTCGGCTCAACGATATTTTTATAATGGAACTTGAATACTTGCGGGATATGCTTGTGGAGAATGGAGAATATTGGCTTCAAGTGGACAAACGTTCTGCCGAATATCGTCGATGCACCAACTTTTGGATTTGTCCTTCGGAGCGACTATTAACATTATAATTTTTTTATGTAGATGTAGCGGTTCATGTTCTATATAGTTCGCCGATTTAATCCTAGCAAACACAGTGTATATGTGTTTAGGCCTAGTGGATATAATCGCACTATGTAAAAGATATGATCTGTAATGTGAAATAAAAATGGATCGCTATTTAAACAAATGATAACTTCCTTATTAGCTACACCCGTGTGCAATATGTATGTCTAACATGTATGGGTGTACGTGCAAATTGCAATATGTATGTGTATGTGCAATATATATGTGGGTTCCCGGTATACCGTATGTTCTATACGTATGCGCTATATATATGGATGTATGTGCAATATATATATATATATATATTTGGGGGTATTTGCAATATATATATATATATGTGTGTGTGTGTGGACATTAATTCCATCCTCGCCCATGACATAGGGCCTATTGGCATTACAAATCAATTCCATATGTCCTACTCCTAACCTTAGTGCACATTGGACATTCATTTCATCCTCCCACATGACATAGGGCTAGAGGTGCATTTATTTTTACTTTATCTTAAAATACACATTTAAAATGCATTTTAAAATCCTCGACAAATTTCTACGGCATTTTTAAATGTTTTTTATTATAAGTTCACGACTATAGCCAATCCATGGCAATAGGGCAAATATAGACACGCTCAACTTTGACAATTGTTCCATATTACCATATAGCATTAGTACATTCAAACTCAATGGCAATGTTTGAGCCTTGAGCATTGCCAATTTGCCACACAAATTGGCAAATATTGGAATACATAACGCCCCACATGGCACATCGGACAAGTCGTGAATGGTGGTCTGCATTTACAATGTCATCATTCTTGGATCAATATTTGGGCGGAGAAGAGCTCGATGACCTAATCCTAGAAGAGGGGAATGTTTTCGACAATGATTTGCCATAAAGGACCTCACGGATTGATGTCTTCGATGATTTTCAATAATAAAAACATAAAAATAGTCTTAAATATTCTTAAAACTATTTTATAATGCCGCCTCCGACCTATAGAATAAAAAATGCAACACTACATAGGGCCTATTGGCATTACAAATCAATTCCATGTGTCCTACTCCTGAGTCCTAACCTTAGTGCACATTGGACATTCATTTCCTAAACCCTACATCATACATGCAGGCTCAATTTCTAGTCAACATCCAACATACAAATTTGAAATTCACATTATTTTTTCAACAAACATACCCAAAAATTGATATTACAAAAATTGATCACCAATACAACTAAACCCATTGAACACCATAGGACATTTGACATTACTATAAATATTCATTCATGAAGGGGCATTATCGTTGTCTTGAGGAATAGAATTCCTTGTCCTGCGTGGCCCTCCCACAGCTACCCTTGGGGGCGGTGCTTGGTAATCACTATCATCGGGAGCTTCGCCTACGCCGGATTCATCGTCCGTGCTGGCATTGTCATCTGTTCGGGCGTCGGACTCATGGCCATCAATTGCCGGGCCGGGAATTCGACTAAGCCGTGTGCCAGCCTTTGGCATTCTAATCGATACCATTGGTCTTGAACCCGTTGCATCCATAACGCCGTCAGTTTGTGGACGTGCAAGTGGGGTGGCCCCGGTAGTCCTCCATTCTCGCACATCCCTTTGTCGTTTTCTTTTTTGACCTCTCGTGGTCCGACCAAAGTTTGTCAATGCAATATTAGGGGGTGGCCTAGCCGGTGTGGGGCATGGGGCGCGCATGCCGATGGTGGCACCAACCAACCGGGAGCCCATGCGTGGTATTGTTGGGGCCCGACGCGCAATGTGTTGCGCCAATGTGTCATCCGAGTCGGATTCCGATGCTCGCGCAACGGCCGGGCATTGCCCAATACCTCGCAATGGACTAGTGTTAAGGACAACATTGGACGTGCCCTCTCGGTGGGGCTCGGGAAAGGGTGGTGTAGTTTGCATGGGTTGTGCATAAGTTGTCGGCACAATAGGAGTGGGCACAACATCCGTCGGTGGATGAATGGGGGAAGCATGTGGTGGGACTTCGTCCATGTCCATCCGGTTCGGAGCCGCTTCAAGAGCTTCATCCACATGTGGTTCGGCCACTACATCTTCATCCACTACGGGTTGAATGTCTACCGGTACATCGGGTATTGTAGTTGTCGGCGTAGCGGGACGCACATGCGTAGTGGAGAGAAACTCCCGACCGGCTATGTTGGCCCACATGTGAAGATCACCATCGTCCTCGGCGTCAAGTCCATCGTATGCAAACGGATCATTGTGGTTGTCAAGGCCCAAATTCCCTCCACCATGTCCCCCATCGCTCTCGTTGTCCGAAGGCCCCGAGGAATCCCCGCCGGGTCCCGCGGGGGGGTCACCATTTATATCCTCGTCGGCCGAATAGTCGGAGTCTTCGGACATCATGTTCACTAGATACCATGCGGCCGAGTCCCGATCAACCCTCTCCCGTGCCAACCGTGAATTGGTATAAATGTACATCAAATTTTCGGCCCTCGCCGAACTCAACCGGTTCCTAGTCTTGTTGTGCACAAACGAATAACTACTCCAATTCCTTTCGCAAGACGAAGAGGAGCACACTTGGGCCAATATTCGCTTTGCCAAAGGGGCCAAGTGGGTGCCACCTTCGCCCACGAGGTCCCACCACTCGTGGGGTGGGATGTTGCCTTCTATGGCTAGGGGAATATTGGCGAACGCGCCTCTACGCTCTTTGAATGCTTGAAATTCGGCCACAACCCGACCGTAATGACCGTCCTTGCCCGTGGTCAACCTCCTCATGGCGTCCAAAAATCCGGATTTAACGGCCGCGTCTTCGTGGACAACGTTGTCGTCTAATAAATAAGGATTCAAGATTGCACCGGCATGGTGTAGGTCCGTGGTCATCATACGCCACCGGCTGTAGAAATCTTCTTCGGCCAAGGTAGCGAGGTTGTGTGCTAGGTTGAAAGGAGGATTCCTTAGGCTAAGCACATGTTTCTCCAAGTTCTTCATGGTCAACCAAGCCTTGCCCATTGCCGGTTCAACGCCATCAAACACTCTCAATGCTTTCAACACCTCCTCCGACATGTGGCGGTAATTATCGCAACTTGTCCAAAAATTGTCGTCATTAACCGTTGTCTTGATTTGACGTGCCTCCATTGCACTTCTCCTTCGATCATCGCCTCCTCTATTTAATTTGTTCACGTAGGCGGTCCAATCGGGATGAATAACTGTTTGTTCCAAAGTATGTCTCACCTTTAGAAGCCGGTCAATCATGAGGAAGTTGGTGGCGAATCCTGTGGACCCGGGCATCTTCAAGCCCAAATTGGGCGAGTAGGTGAGGAAGACCGCCGTCGGACATTGGTGGGCCCGGATGTATTTGACAATGTCCTTCGCCTTGTCTACGACGTCCTTCGCCCATCGTTGTTTACCCCAATCCTTCAACAACAAGTTCAAACAATGCGCCGCACACCCTTGCCAATATATGTGTGGCCATTCCCGGCTAATATTGCTCGCCGCGGTTTTCATGGCCGCCGCATTATCGAAGCAAACTTGAACAACCTTTGTGGGGTCCACTCCAACGATGTAGCGTTTGACCTCGGTGGCCACGTAGGCGGCATCCTTTGTGCTACCGGTGGTGTCGATGGAACCAAGGAACACGTCGCCCGCCAGACAAATTTGCATGACGTTCATCAAAGGGCGGTGGACAACATTCTCCCATCCGTCCGAACAAATAGTGCACCCATATTTGTGGATGGATGATGTTGTCTTCAACTCCACGATTTTTTGTGTATTGAACCGTGCATCGTCAAGTAAACTCTTGCGCATTGCATGGTATGTTGGGGGTTTGTACATAATTCTAGCCTCGGCGGTTGCCTTAATGGCCTGGATGAACGCGGGATGGCGGACAATACTAATGGGGATATTAGCCTCATAAAAGGCTTGCGACCATTTTGTATCCAAGTCTCGTTTTGTCGAATTTTGCAACCCTTCTTTTGGTCCCATTTGCCGTTGGGAACGTCGGTGGGGTTCGGGAGTCGTCCCGGACACCAACTCCCTTGCCACTGACGGTGCGGGCGATGGTGGAGCGGTTTGGCTTCCGTTCGCGTTCGACAATGCACCGCATGACGCTTGTTGTTGGGACCCGACCACAGCTTCTCCCCCGTCCTCAATGCATTCGTCCACAAAGTCATCCGGAATTGGCGGCCACGATCCGCCGCACCTCGAAAATAAAGACTTTACAATCGGTCTTTGACGTTGACACAATGCCACCCCCCGCATCTTGCCGTCATTTTTTTGGTATCCCAAATGGGCAACCATGCGGTCCTTCCTATAAACTAATTCCAACGCGCAAAATTTGCACTCGACCTTCTTGGACGTTGGAGTCCACTCCTTGGGCACAAACCAAGGCTTCCATTCGTTTCGCGTGCCCATCCCAATATAACCTACTACCTCTCTCCACTTGCAACGAATGCCAAAAGGCAATCAAAGCCAACTAGAGCGAGGGGGAATGATAAATGCTAATGAGCGGTGAACCCTTTATAGTCCCGACGCTTGAACGTGCACTAAATATAAAAGATGCTATGATATTAAAAATGTTTAGAGTAATCTGCTATAGGATCCATTGCAAAAGCAATTTGTTTATGTTTGGAGGGGGGAGGTCCAATGTCTGCCATTCGCAGCGGACTTCGGGGGTCGACTGCTGCTTGGCAGTCGACGTGGCAGTCGAATTCCAGGGTCGACTGCAAACTAGCAGTCGACATGGCAGTCGACCGCCACGTGGACTGCCATTCGCAGTCGACATCGGGGGTCGACTGCTGCTTGGCAGTCGACGTGGCAATCGACTTCCGGGGTCGACTGCAAACTAGCAGTCGACATGGCGGTCGACTGCCATTCGCAGTCGACATAGGGGGTCGACTGCTGCTTGGTAGTCGACGTGGCAGTCGAATTCCAGGGTCGACTGCAAACTAGCAGTTGACATGGCAGTCGACCGCCACGTCGACTGCCACTCGCAGTCAACATCGGGGGTCGACTGCTGCTTGGCAGTCGACGTGGTAGTCGACTTCCAGGGTCGACTGCAAACTAGCAGTCGACATGGCAGTCGACCCCCGCAGTCAACCGCTAGTTTGCAGTCGATGTGGCAGTCGACTGCCACGTCGACTGCCATTCGCAGTCGACATCGGGGGTCGACTGCTGCTTGGCAGTCGACGTGGCAGTCGACTTCCAGGGTCGACTGCAAACTAGCAGTCGACATGGCAGTCGACCCCCGCAGTTGACTGCTAAATGCAGTCGGCCCACACGTCGACTGCCACATAGCAGTCGACGCCGTGGTCGACTGCTAATTGTCGACTGCCTTATCCAGAGTCGACTGCTATCTGGCAGTCGACTGCATGGTCGACTGCCGTATAGCAGTCGACCAATCGTCGCATCCATCCTGGCCATTGGATGATGCACGGTCCAACGGTCAGGATCCAGGGGCGCGGTGTCCGGTCGTACCGTCGGTGTGAGGCCCACCCAACCTATATATATAAGTGGGGAGGCCTCATTGACATCATTTTTCAACCACCCTCCTCAAGCGGGACATTGGGACTAAGCATGCCTAGCATCCTTTGCCTAATGTTTGGGAGGGCCTAGGGGGCGGTTGGAAGATTGGTTTAGGGTGCAAACTCTTGCCAATTTTGGATCCGATTTTTTGCGGTGGAACGGTGTGAATACGGCCGTGTTTGTGAACACATTTGAGTTGTGTTTGTGAACACAATAATAGCATGTTTTTAAACACGATGGAGGATTGAAGTTGGAGGATGCCGGAGGACGAGCCGGATGCACCCGGCAGGGTGCACAAACGGCCCCCTAAGCGGCAACGACATTCCGATGTGGGATCAGGAAGTGCTTCGGGAACGGGAGCCAATATTACCCCCCGTTCAGATACTACCGTTCCCGTCCGCCCAAATGCCGGTGCCCCTACGAGCAGCCAAGGAGGGGCTTCCGCGGCTTCAAGGTCGTCGAGTAGGAGCGGGAAACCAAGGGTAAAATTCTCGGATGCGATAACGGCAAAGGTCCACCAAGCCATAGTTGACTGGTATTTGAGGAATGGGGAGGCCGGCATCAAATTCCGTTTTTTGGAGCAGCCGAAACACAAAAGGGTTGAGATAATTAAAAGGGACATGGAGGTTGCTATTCGACAGGAAGTGGATGGCCCCGAGTTTAGCGGTGATAGGAATCTTGCAGGGTTCGATTCATGGGTGAAGAATAAGGCCCAAAATGGTATTTTCAACCTCAAGCAATTGGTTGAGAACATGTTCCCGGAGGGCGAAACAGGCGAGGTGTTGAGCCCTCGAGCTGTAAGAATTCGGGAAATATTTTTGTGGTGGGATCCCGTGGCCAAAGGATTGTCCAAGACGGCCTCCAAAATAATTCCTTGGAAGGCGGAGAAATTGGAGAAGTGGCTAAGGGTGTCGGGCCCATGCCAACTATTGTGGATTCCCGATACGGCAAATGTCGTGAATTTGAAGAGCATTAAGAAGGTGGGGGGTTACGGGGAGGTGAGGAAGGTGAGGATCGAGGGCGACGATCGTCTCCCACCGGAGATTACAAGGGCTGAAAAGACCCCAAAGACGTCGGATAGGCAAAAAGCTCGTATCCAAGTAAGTGCGGAGGCATGCGTTTTAAAGAGCACGCATCCAGGTTTCATCAAGTTTTGGTTAATCAACAGTGTGTCCAATGCGGGCTATACACTATGGTGGAACGGGGGCACTCTACGAGAGATGTTCATCCGGGATAGAGCCCACCGCCCAAATGCCAACATTTTGACAATGGATGCAACCGAATGGCAACTCTATGACCAAGTCCAAAAGTTCCGGGCGAAGAGGGTAAAGTTGGCTTGGGCATTGTTATGGATCATGGAGGCTTTGCACGCTGCAAATGTGCAACACAACGATCTATCCATTGACAACATTATATTGCATCAGGGTTGTCTATTGTGTCGTGACGGAGGCTTATCCCGGCATAATGTCGTGCCGTCACAACACGTATCCGTCACGACATTATGCCGGATTATGCCGGATGCTGTCTTTATCCTGCCGGACTTGAATTTTACCGATTTTTTTGTGTAATTACATTACCCAATTTCGGACACGTAGGATTTACATTGTCCACGTGTGACGACATGTCAGCAAAGTAAAGGGAAAGTGGGGAAAATTCTACTAGCGCCCGTCCGCCCCCCCGTCCGCCCCCGTTCCCAATCCCCGTTCCCACCTGTGAGCCCAAAAGGGTGCCCACATTTAGTCTTAGACCCTTGAAATGTTAGTTGATGCACTTTGAAGTAGCATGTTACTTCACAAAAATATAAAAAGAGTGAAATGTTAGTCTTAGAAGTACCATGTTGTAAGAGGCTAGGATGTGAGTTGTTATTGTGTTTTTACCTTCGGAAGGATTTGAGTGAATGAGGATAGGTAAGGAGAACTTGGATTGAGTAGTTAGTGAGTAGGCTAGTACAAATGGATGGAGACAACCAAAGTGACTCAAGAGGCAAGTGCATTCGAATTGGGATGAATGGAGGATCACATGGAGCGCACAAGTGGACCACCTAATCATGGCCACTTAATGGGGAAGGTCCAAGGAAGAATGCAAGGTGGAGGATAAGCAAATTCTCAAAGCACCAATCAAATCACGAGTTAAGCATCGTGGTTTGAATTAAGTGGTGAGCGACGATTTGGGAAAGTAAGGGGAGAAAGTTATGGCGGCGGAAAGCGAAGGAGGCTAAGTTTGGGTTGAAGCATCCCAAGTTTGGTAAAGTGTGGTAGGTAGAAAGCCAAGGCTAGTTAAATGTTCGAATTAGGATCCTTGTTGATCATTTGAGGGAGGAAGGCTTAGAAGATAGGATTGGCGCCTACTAAATAGGAGGAAATCTCAAGGGCTTATCGTGAGCCTTGAGGGTGCTCACCCCCTCAAGCTTACTATATAATCCCTCATTCTTCCCTCACTCATCCTCTCTTTCCTTTGTGCTCCAAGGCACCCCACGAGTTATAAGTGTGGGTGTGGGAAGCCATATTGGAGCACATGTGTGTGCTTAGTTTTTAGTTTGAGAGCCAAGGCTTGTTAGCCTTGAAGAGGGCTTGACCTCTTGGTAGAATTAGTGTTGAAGTGAAGGATTTTAAAGTTAATTCATGATTCCAATTTGTGGTACTTAAAGTTCATGTTTTGAATACATGTGGTTGCAAGTTCCATGTTTAAGAGTTGAGCACTTGATGTTGTGATGAGTGCAAAAATATACTTGTGTGGATTAGTTAGTCTTAGTGAAGTTAGGAAATTCTCTCTCCCCCTCTCCTCTCTAGGATTTTAGGATTTTAGGATTAGAGAAGAATTGTGTGATTAGAAAGGGGTTGTTAGTAGAATTAGGAAAATTAGGTAGGAAGATTAGTTAAGGGCTTGAATAATTAGTGAGGTAGTTGGGGATTACAACTACAAAGTTGTGGGTTCATGAAGGAGCTGGGTTTATAAAGGAGCTGGGTTTGTTTAGTTAGAAGCTAAGAAGCTGGGTTTATGAAGGAGCTGGGTTTATGAAGGAGCTGGGTTTATAAAGGAGCTGGGTTTGTTTAGTTAGAAAGTAAAGAGCTGGGTTTATGAAGGACCTGGGCTTGTTTAGTTAGAAGCTAAGGAGCTGGGTTCATGAAGGAGCTGGGTTTATGAAGGAGCTGGGTTTGTTTAGTTAGAAGCTAAGGAGCTGGGTTCATGAAGGAGCTGGGTTTATTTAATTAGAAAGTAAAGAGATGGGTTCATGAAGGAGCTTAGTAGATAGCCTACTTAATTAGCTCATAGACAAGTAGTTAGTTACATTATGCTAGTTAGTGTTATGTGTGGCTTTCACAAGTAAATGTATTTGAGATTGACTATAGAGAATAGTGTTTTTTAACACTTGCATCCTCTCTTTAAAAATAAACCACGTGCACAAATTAATGGAGAATGTGGAGCACTCTCGCGATGGCAAGACAAAGGAAGCAAAGACCAAAGTTAAATCCAAGACCACTTGAAGGGTGAACCTTGCACTATGGACTCATCCAAGTCCAAATCCAATACCGCGGAGGAATGTGAGCCCAAACCCACTACTCGGACTACGGACGCTTAAGGGTGGGGGGTTTGGCCTCACACCACCCGTCCGCCCTCGTTCCCAATCCCCATTCCACCCCGTCCGCTCCCGTACCCAAACCCCGTCCGCTCCCGTTCCCAACCTCCGTCTGCCCACGTCCCCCGCCCCGCTCCCAACCCGTCCGCTCCCCCGTCCGCCCCCCCCCCGTCCGCTCCCCCCCCCCTCCGTCCGCTCCCCCGTCCGCCCCCCCGTCCGCCCCCCCGTCCGCTCCCCCGTCCGCTCCCCCCACCTCCGTCCGCTCACCCGTCCGCTCCACCGTCCGCCCCCCCCCCCCCCCCGTCCGCTCCCCCGTCCGCCCCCACCCCCCCCCCGTCCGCTCCCCCGTCCGCTCCCCCCCCTCCGTCCGCTCCCCCGTCCGCCCCCCCCTCCGTCCGCTCCCCCGTCCGCCCCCCCCCCCCCGTCCGCTCCCCCGTCCGCCCCCCCGTCCGCTCCCCCCCCCTCCGTCCGCTCCCACCCCTTCCGTCCGCTCCCCCGTCCGATTCGAACACTATAAATTGAGGGTGCAAGGTGCCATTTTTGCCTCCACTGACATAGTGTGTCTCAAGTCTTTTGATTCTCCTTTGAGGAGTGAGGATTGAATGCGTGAGACCCGAATGCAGAGTATACTTTGTCCAATCTAGTGTCTGTGAATTAGGGTTGCCCTCGTGGCACTCTTGAACAGGACCTAGTATGCGATCAAAGTGACTTGCTCTAACTTGTTTGTATTTGCAGGTTTTGTTGAAGTCATGCCACGCCGAAACGATGCATGGGATCATTGGTACGAGGATAAGGGGAGGGTTCCCGGTAAATCACAAAGGCAGGTTAAATGTAGGTTTTGCCCGTTCGTCATATCTTACCGAGGAGATAGAATGTTGGCCCACCTTGGTTATAGACCTCATGTAGGGGGTGCTTCTGATGTTTCCACATGTAGGATGGTACCCCCGCATATTAGGGCCTTGTTTGAACATTGCGGAGGCATTGTGCCCTTACATGTAGGCATTGTAAATGAGGACTCTCTGGTGGCAGATATTGTACCTTTGGAGCCTATTATAGCGGGCTCCGTAATTAGTGAAACAGAGCCTTTGCTTATGTCCCAAACCACTCAACATTCTGATGTTGTGATATATGGCACTCCTCCTCGTGAACTACGTCAACTCAACATAACGGAGGGGTTCAATGTGTCAACAAAACAACTCCTCGATAGAGCATGGGCAACGACTTTTTATGAAGCTAACATTCCTTTCAACATTGTGAGACATCCTGCATTTGTTCATGCTGTGCGTGAAACTGCCCGTCATCGAATGCCAGCCTACACACCACCATCGTACAATGCCATCCGTACGAAGTTGTTAACTGATATAAAGGTTGACCTAGATAGGCAAGTGAAGGAGAAGCTGGGGAATTCCGTTGAAAAATACGGTGTTACAATATGTTGTGATGGATGGGACAACGTGCAAAACCGACCTCTCCTAAACGTTCTTCAATGTGGCACAAAGGGAGACGTTTTCTTGGGTACCATTGACACCACGGGAAATCACAAGGATCATGTCTACGTTGCTGCTCAAATTCAACCATTTGTGGAAAAGGTTGGTCGACATAATGTGGTCCAAGTTTGCACCGACAATGCCCCAGTTATGGCCTCCGCTGCTCGCGACTTGATTCAAGCAAATCCCGATCTATATTTTCAAGGATGTGCTGCACATTGCCTAGATCTCCTCTTAGAAGATTGGGGGAAGGAGGAATGGGTGAAAAAATTGGTAAAAAAATCCCGCCATATTTGTGTATTTGTTAAAAACCATCATGCTTCTCAAGCTATATTCCGGAGGTTGTCACCAAATCTCTCACTCCGCCTACCTGTAGAGACCCGTTTTGCTACGAACTTCATCATGATTGAACGTCTTCTCCAAGTACGCAATGCTTTGGAAAGAATGGTGGTTGATGAGGATTGGATCACTCTAATGCGTGATATGAGGAGGAGATCTGGCACCTCTTACATGAAGGGCTCTGTTGTGCGAAGCTTTATACGTTCTGATGGATTCTGGAACACGTGCGAAAATTTCTTGTATATGGTGATCCCGGTTGTTAAAGCTCTTCGTGTATTTGACGGCAAGGCGCCTGCAATGGGAATGGCTTGGAGGGTCATGCATGATTTACAAACCCATATTCGTGGATTCAGTAAACCTCCATTTCGCTTAAGCCCTGAGCTTGCTGCAAATGCTATGGTAACGTTTCAAAATAGATGGAGGTTGATGTTGAATGATCTACACTGGGCTGGAGCGATGTTAAATCCGCTTCTACGTGGTTGGGCCCCACTCCATGAGGATGACAATTCGAGGACAATCCTAAATCGAGTTCTTCGCAGGCTTGCTCAAGATGAGGACACTTATGTCCAAATCCTCCACCAGTACCAAGATTTTCTTGAAAATCGAGGGCCTTTTGCTGATTCTACTGACCCGAGCGTGTATGCTGCACCTCTCCATGAATGGTGGGATGCAATGGGAGGTGGAGCTAAAGCCCTCCAAACAATAGCAAGACGTATCCTTGCACAAGTATGTTCCGCATCCGCATGTGAACGCAATTGGAGCATGTACTCATACGTTCACAACAAGAGTCGCAATCGCTTGAAGCATAGTCGTGCTGAGGACCTCGTCTACATATATACCAATAGTAGGCTCATTCGACATCGGAGGGGCCCAAGACCTGCTCAATGGTATGAATTGAATGAGGTCCATTCTGACGATGACCTTGACGAAGAAGATGACAACGAAGATGACGTGGATCCAACTGATAGGGCTGGAAATGATGAAGACAACAATGTTGATGACATCGACTTTGATTTGGATGACCTCGATTCCGAGAATCATGGTTCAGAAGATGAGGATGGCAATGGTAGTGATGGAAACCTTGGGGTGTTTGAGTTTGATGAACCGGATGTCCCCCAACATAACGACGGAATGCATGACGATCATGAGGGGTCTATTGGAAGACCGCATGTTGAAACTCTCCACACTGGAGAAGGGTTTCCATCTGACCATAATGTTGCTATGGGGGCAAGTGAGAATGTGGGAATTGAAGTAGATTCCTTGCAACATCGGAGCGATTCTCTTTCATTTGGTGAAGGCGACAATGTACTACCCGTAAATGAGCCAACGCACGTCCAACATGATCCACTTCCAACCCGAGTACATTCTGAATCCATGGATGCCTCCCTCATATCCAACCATCGTATAGAAGATCCAACGCCCAATGTTCCTGAAATGCCTACAACTCGATTCCGTGCTCTTCAAAGGATTGCATCCACCTCTACGGTGCAATTGCATGCACAAGGTCAACATCGTCCTCTCACTCGAAGTATTGCCAATACTTCTAGATTGGGTGTTTCACGTGCAACTGCGGTGGGTGCTACTTTGGTTGCTATGCACAATGTTTCAAGAAATGTTACTATAGAGGCGCCACGTCGTCCTTCTGTACGACGACATGTTGTTGAGAACATACCAATTGCAATTCCACCCGCGTCTGTTTCACTTCCACACAGTCAATCCAATGGAAGAGGTGGTCTTGGAGTTGGAGGCGGAAGTACAACGGGGGATGCTTTTATAGATGGAAGTAGAGATGAAGTGCACTCAAGTCGTGGTACGGGTGGAGGGCGCCAGAGAACTACGAGAGGTGTCAAACGTACTAGGAAGAGGTATCAGGGACGATCGCTTCCGTTTACTGCTGAAGACTACAATGAAGATGAGGGTAGACCACATCTAGATGAAAATGGCACACAGGATGCAGATGGCTCCCGGCCGACCAAGAGGATAATTTTCTCACAACGTGACCGAGAGTTGCATCTTCGAAGCGCGACTCCCCAAACGGATGATGATTTCAGCACAGACGAGTCTGAAGAGGACCCAAGATGTGTCGAAGCAAATGATCCTACAGTACGGATTCGAACGTAATGGTTTTGTACAAATGTGTTCTTTCGGTGCTCCCACGTACTCCCATAATTTATTACTTCCGTCAAAATTGATACAAGTTACAACCTTAGGGCCTTCGGTAAGACATTTAGACCACAAAGCGAACGTTACGTTCGAAGTTGTATCATTTTATTATAGTAATAAAATTATTTATTGCATGTTTTTTAAAATTATTTATTGCATATTTATATAATTATATCTTTATGTGGTATTCAATATTGACTATGTAGTCAATAGTACTTTTGGTTAGACTATCATATGAATTACAAATATTCAAGTGAGTTTTTAAAAGTTTCGAATAACATTAAAACATGTGACATCCATATGCTATCTTTTACACGATCTTAGAAATGACAACTTGTCGGTAACTCCTCTTTATATTACATATTCTTTGAACATGAAATATGTTCAATGTGTACAAAGTCTTCCTCCGTTCCTATACAACTTTCTAAACATGCTACAAAAATGCCTAATCCGAATCTGAATCGAGGTCTATTGCAGCTGAAGTAGATCCTCGTCGTGCTCGTGATGATTCCCCGGCTTCCATCATTCGCGTGGTTTCACGGGTGAGATACGGACGACTTCCAGGAGACAGTGGAGTGGCATTACGTGGTCTAGGCCCCCCATTTAGCCATCTCAATACCGCATCATCCGTAACTCTATTCAAGAGTGCTTCAACTGCCTCCAACTGCGTTCTGTGTTTGTGGTACGACTGCTCTAAATGCGCTTCAAAATGGGAATCCCGTTCCATGGGCATCTCATGTGCATCTTCTTCCAACTCATGCTCCGATATTGATAGTTCACCACTTGCATTGTAAAAAGGAGGTTGAATGCCTCTCCGTAATTGCATGGTTGTCGCATCCCAATGCCAACCAAAAGTTTGGTACAAAAATCTTTTCATGCCATGGTTTAGGGGCTTGTTGGGAAACAACTCGTCTGCAACATACAAAATTTGACGTGGATTTTGTGTCCATTCGCCATCTTTGTTATCGTTCCAAAGTTCAACCGTTGCACGATTGAATAACCAATTCCACTCAACAGAAGTCCCATCAAACTCGCAAAGGTTGAAGGGATAGTCCGTTGGCCTTACCACCCAGTCCTTAGGCATGTAATCCCGAAGGCCAAATTGGAGGTACAAACGAGGGTGGAAGGGTGATCTGCAATGGGGACATTGCCGTCTCCTGATCATTGCCACTATCAGACATTGTGGATGGAATTGGCCCCCACACGATCCAACTTGAAAGCATCCCTCTGGGCCAAATGGACTGCCGCAAATCCCACACACGGATCCGTCGAAGACCATTGGATGTGGACCCGGCCATAACAACTCACCCCTCATGCTGTATGGATATTCATGCACTTGGGTCACATCCCAATGGTGATCGGAGTCGATCAGTTGCCGCCAATTCAAGCTCCCGTTAGGCAATTTCAAGTCATCCTCATCATCCCACCTACTAGGGTACATATGTTCTTGATCTGGCCATGACGTGAGCATCAAGTTCCGCAATCTATGATTGCGGTTCCATTCTCGCTGGATGCTCTCAAATTCAGCTTCATATTGACGAGCCTTGGCCATAGAAAGCAATGTCCCTGTCCTCATATTGGTTCGCTCCACGATCGCATCCGATAGAAATTTCCTCAACCTTGCATTCTGCTCCTCCAGTGTGCCAATCTTGGATTCGTGATCGACAACCACTTCATTGACCACTTGAAGTTGTTGTTGCATGTCCACCACCTCCTTTTGCAAAGCCTCCATCTTTCCTTGCATTACTTCATTCCTCGTACATACGTCCGCTGCTTGTGACTTTGCAATCATGGCCTCCTGTAAAGCTGTATCCCTCTCTGCTTCCAAAGACTGGATGTTAATTGGTGTACTACTTGAACTGCCAGCCTCCCCCATCGTAAGTGTTGCAAGTCGATTTTCCAGCTCGAGAATCCTTGCTTTATACTCACGAATTTCCTCGGCATGTTGCTGGCGCAATGCCTCCATTCTGCTCTCCATCATGTCCGCACCAAGTTGACGAGGGTTTACCTCGTTTAGGGCCTCGTTAACCACCTGGTTAACCAGCTCGTTAACCACATCGACATTTACCTCCATGCCCTCCTCATCCATATGCTCAAACGCCTCCTCGATGGCCATCTCCACGTCATTGGCTGGTCGTTTGCGAGTACGTGGTTTTTTTGGTTCCCGACCTTCTGGAATTGGTGCCCCAGGCTCATCCACTAGTTTAGGATTCTTCCTGAACCACTCCGGAACGGGAGTGTATGGAATATCCGGAACTGTGCATTTAGTGAATGCAATTCCAATACTCCCAAATTTTTGATCATGCAGAGCACCCAAACTTGACCAATCCACCCTAACTCGCAACACGTGCTCCGCATACATCATACACGCCACCGACTTTGGAATTGCACTCTTGGGCCATCTATCCAAATTGGAGATACTTCTAAGTATCGTTAGGAATCTCCATTTTGCCTCCACGTCTTCAAGCTGCGTATAGCTCGCATTGACGGCCTTGCAATGTCGCTCGTGACAATGTCTTGGCCACAACCGATCAAAGTGAGGGAAGCCCACGTACTGCATTGCAGTCTTCGCTGACCACGGTTGTGGTACATTCTCCCAACCTACCCTGGCTTTTTGGGAGGGATCATCGTAAACATTCCACTCCAAATCAGCGGCCTTGCGTCCATGTCCTCTGGAACACCCAGAACTAGATCCTCCACTTGCACTTGCCATGTCTCCAGTTCCTCCACTTGCCATGTCTAAAAATTGGAGTTTCTAATTCTAATTCCACCCAAATTGGAGTTTCTAATTCTAATCTAGAACTCTACTTTTTAAAATACTAATTGCACTTCATAATAGTGCTACAAAATATCCAAGCATACACTTCAAAATAGTGTTGTTGTGGAATTAGTTCAAAAATGTCCCTAAAAATTAAAGTTCAACTATTCGGCACACCCTTCGAGCACCCCGCTACCGGCGCTCACGCAGAGGCCAGTTGACTGGGCGCGTCACAAGGAATATGCCAAATAACGGCCACGTGGATCTGCCAAAACCGGCCACAACCTGCCAAAAGTAGTGTAAAAGGATCCCAAAAAAGGGATCCTTAACTCCTCCGAGAGCCCCGCTACCCCGCACTCTGTGTTAGAGGAGGGTTGTCTGGGCGCCCAGAAGGAGTGGAGTAAGGTATGTAAGTGGTCCCCTCCACTTATATACCCCCGTCCGCCCCTCCATCCGCTCCCGCGTCCCCACCCGTTCGCACCCGTCCGCACCCGTTCCCGCCCGTCCGCCCCAGAGTCCCCCCCCGTCCGCACCCGTTCCCTCCCGTCCGCCCCCAGCGTTCCCCCCCGTCCGCACCCGTTCCCTCCCGTCCGCCCCCAGCGTTCCCCCCCGTCCGCTCCCACGCTCCCCTCCGTACGCTCCTCTCCATACGCTCCAGCGTTCCCATCCCGTCCGCTCCTCGTTCCCATCCCGTCCGCTCCTCGTTCCCACCCGTCCGCTCCTCGTTCCCACCCGTCCGCTCCGCGTTCCCATCCCGTCCGCTCCTCGTTCCCACCCATCCGCTCCTTGTTCCCCACCCGTCCGCCCCGCGTTCCCTCCCGTCCGCGCCACCGTTCCCCTGCCGTCCGCTCCGCGTTCCCCTGCCGTCCGCTCCGCGTTCCCCTTCCGTCCGCTCCGCGTTCCCCTGCCGTCCGCTCTGCGTTCCCTACGTCCGCTCCGCGTTCCCATGCCGTCAGTTCCCCCCGTCCGCCCCCTGTTCCCCTCCCGTCCGCTCCATGTTCGCGGACGGGAGGGAACGCGGGGCGGACGGGTGGGGAACGCTGAGCGGACGGGTGGGAACAAGGAGCGGACGGTGGGGAACGAGGGGCGGACGGAGGGAACGCGGGGCGGACGGGTGGGGAACGCAGAGCGGACGGATGGGAACGAGGAGCGGACGGTGGGGAACGAGGAGCGGACGAAGGGAACGTGGCGCGGACGGGAGGGGAACGGGGCGGACGGGTGGGGAACGTGGACCGGACGGGGGGGAACGGATGAAAGATGGAACGATTAGCGGACGGGTGGGGAACGCGGAGCGGACGGGAGGGAACGGGGCGGCAGGGGAACAGCGTAGAATTGCGACCACATATGAATTGGACTTCATATGAATTTTTTAGAGCCAAAAAACGGACACTATAGTCACCATCTATAAATGTTAACCCTCGGGAGTGGATCAAAGTGCGATTGAGCGGCCCAACTTTGTTGAGAGTCCAAAGAAATGAACCCTAAATAGCCAATAAAATATAGTAAGGGTAGCCTTAGTTGGGCATAGTGTGAAGCCTCCAAAGGCCAAGCCCAAAAGTCCAAACTCAAAGGAGCATGCCACTTTATTACTTGCTCAAAATAACCCCTCCAATCTAACGGCCAAGATCTTGTCAATGATTGATTATTATAATGAAAAAAATGTAGGCATCGAAAAAAAAAGCAGGTGGGTTCGTTGGAAAGCTAGGAACCTAAACCCTCAAACCATGTATGGAAACACTTCTACATGAGTGTGAGAACAAATCAATGGCACATATGTGGTAGTAATTTGGAATGACGTAGGGTTTAGGGTTTAGGGGTTTAGGGTTTAGGGTTTATGAACCACTAAGGTTGAAGCACAAATTAATGATTTATTGAAGGAAAGTGCATTCGGATGGGTGACATCGGTTATGAAACCATATGAACCACTAAGGTTGAAGCACAAATTAATGATTTATTGAAGGAAAGTGCATTCGGATGGGTGACATCGGTTATGAAACCATATGAACCACTAAGGTTGAAGCACAAATTAATGATTTATTGAAGGAAAGTGCATTCGGATGGGTGACATCGGTTATGAAACCATATGAACCACTAAGGTTGAAGCACAAATTAATGATTTATTGAAGGAAAGTGCATTCGGATGGGTGACATCGGTTATGAAACCATATGAACCACTAAGGTTGAAGCACAAATTAATGATTTATTGAAGGAAAGTGCATTCAGATGGGTGACATCGGTTATGAAACCATATGAACCACTAAGGTTGAAGCACAAATTAATGATTTATTGAAGGAAAGTGCATTCGGATGGGTGACATCGGTTATGAAACCATATGAACCACTAAGGTTGAAGCACAAATTAATGATTTATTGAAGGAAAGTGCATTCGGATGGGTGACATCGGTTATGAAACCATATGAACCACTATGATTGAAGCACAAATTGGTGATTTGTTGAATGAGTGGATAACTAATCAAATATGGAAAGTTCAAAGAGGTATCAAAGAGGTTTCCAATGCGGATGTCGGAAGATTTTTTCAAAAGTGTACATTTTTAACCTAACCAACTTTATTTTTATTCCGATTGCGTTGACTTTATCTTACTAACGAGAATTGGATCCTCTACATATTGGATTACATCAATTATTGGTCATGGTCATCAAGTCCTTAGAGGTCAATATATAAGTAGATCATTGAGACTCATACATATAACGAAGGTAGAGTATCATGGATAGGATGGGAAAGGGGAGAGTCATGTTTGAGGGTGTAGAATGCGATGAGGAGATACACAATTTAGACGATCCCCATATTCCATTCAATGCAACACCCGAGCGTGAGAGAGATGAGAGAAGTGCTAGGGATCGATTTCGTGATGAGTATGTCATGACTCCCTTCTCACAATCTACACAAGCTTGGAGGATGAGGGCGGCGGAGGAACAACGACGATATGCAGACAACTTTGAGATCGATGCGGTGGAGAAGGACCACACACAATGCGTGGGTGGAGATCTAAATGATCTAATTGATTTGTGTGCGGATATTTTGGAGAAGCCCGGGGATGTGGATGTGGATGTGGATGTGGATGTGGAGGAGACTTCAATCGACATTGAAATAGTCAAGGTAGCGGGGGAATCTTCAAAGACTATGTCTATTCGTAAGAAGAGGAGAGGATTGTCGCCTCATCGGCTACCATTGAAGGAACGGATGAAAGACCGAACGATTAGCTATTTTGATTTACTTCAGCCGAATCCTCTTCCAAAAATGGAGCCTCGCCGGAAGCCAGGAGCATCTACGAGGTTGGGATGACGGAATGAAGTGGAATATTATAGTTTGCATGGTTTGTTCATGTATATGATTAATAAAGGGCATTTGTAACGTTGTCGCAATAATAAAGTTATGACTTGTATAATATGTTGTACCACTTCTATGATTTATTTATTTATTTTTAATTCACCAACCGAACAGTTTCTGTTGAGATAAACAAGCACAAAGCAATATGAAACTATGCATCCACTTCTCAGTTCCAAGAGAAATTTTTTTAACCACTTTACGTTCACCCTTAGTTGATTATTGCTATTTTAGTGTACTTTATTATGTGGATGGGGGGACTATTATATAGAGGACTTTTATTGCATATTCTTGTAGAGGACTTCATTACCTATCCATGGATACCAAGAACTCATTTTTTGGACTTCATATGAATTTTTGAGAGCCAAAAAACCGAGACTATGTCCAAACTTCCAAAAAAAAGTGATTGTGAATTATATAAATATAAATATAAGCAATTGTGAAGTATGTGTGCAATATGTGTGGAGTACAAGAAAGAACATTTAGAGATGTTTAGGATCACGTGTACAACCGATATAACTATTGCAACATTGTGCTCAACTTTAGTTAACTAGATATAACTATAGTTGACTACATTTTGTGGCATACCAAAATTAGAATAAATATAGGTAATTGCATTTTGGCAAGACATATCACGAACAACTATAGTTAACTTGAACTTAGCACATGGATGTGATAACAACGATGTGAAAGAATGATGTGGCCTCACGAGAGGCGAGAACCTTGGTTAGTCTCCCATAGACTTCTTCTCGATTATGAAGCAAAAATCCTCATGGAGTATGAACATTGCACTAAGATCCATAAATCTCATACAATATACAAGTTGTGTATGAAAAAATGATGGCTTTATTTACATCTCCAACGGTTACAAAATTGGTATGATCCAAAATTGCTGCAAAGAAAACAAAAAAAAACTATTTTGCAGTGTCACGGAAGCACATTGTCGGGTTAACCATGTTGTATGGAGGCGACTTCAACATGTTCACTACGTGTGTGATGGTTGACCTTTCCGCTGGATTGGGCTTCGTCAATGCATCCAATGCTATCTCAAACCGCATCTTCAAGCCATTTGGATCACTGTTTAGCTGAAACAACGAGGAAGTCGAATCCCTGGCATAAATCTTCTTTGCCAAAGCACCCACTGAGAAGGACTCCGAGAGAAACGTGTGCCTATGTTTCCGAGCCATCCTCACCGGAGAGGTAGATGTTCCACGCTGCCCTCGTACATGGAATAATTCTGGACCAGCACAGTTGTATTTTATGCGGTGCTTGTTCATCTCATCCACTGATTCTTTTCCATAGTTGGAGGGTGCGTCTTCATCTCCCCATGATGCCATCCCCCAATCACACACACCAATGAAAACCGTATTCTCACGGTCTTGTGGGAAATGCAGCATGACATTGTTGGGATTAAGGTCATTGTGCAACACGTCATGCTTGTGCACTACATCCACAATGCACATTAGAGCCCATGCCAAATAAGCTCGATGCCTTCGATATACAACCAACCGTTTCCGTGCTTCAAAGTCTGCCCCAGGCATTTGAAGGATTGTGCGCTCGTGGGTTTCCGGAACTTGGTGGTCATAGACCCTCATGTTCTTCAAGGAGCCTCCATTCCACCACATCGAATAGGATTCGTATGTTTTCGGGTGGAGGTATTGTAGCTTGATTATCCCAGGATGATCTACTGGGCATGCCAATGCTTCAACCGAACGCTCCTTTCGGTTCTCCAGACTATTCGTGGCCTTCATGGTCTTCCCAGCCCACTCTATCCAGTTAGGGATGAATGATGCTCCATGAATTGTGACTCTCCGCACCATTCCGAAGGTCCCTTGGAAGATTTCCCTATCCAAGGGTTTGATCTCCACATTCCTAGGCAACCATATGACACCCTGCCGGCCCTGAGTGGCAATGTTGTCTGCCAGCTGCCTGTCAATAAAAACGGGAAGGTTGCGGGCGGATGTGCCTTTTGCTGCTATTACGCCTCTTTTCCAATTCTCTAGCTTAATGTACAGCTCGGACCTCCTCCCACCACTACTTCCCTCTCCAGGATGCATAGCCTCATATGACATCGTTGGATTGTAGATTGCTTCCACAGCTTGTTTTTCAATCCATGTGTTCCAATCGCTCATGCCCCTAGCTTCCTCAAACTCCGGTCCAGACGTGGCTTCCGTGAGAATAAGCATCAACTCGTTCCTCGCCAACTCTAAACCCTTTGTACCATCATTGAGGTATTTTTTCTCCAAATAAACCATGCTGTTACTTCTAAACCAATCCAACAACACGATCCTGCAATGATTTCGAGCCTCATCGGTCCGCGGGTCGCGTTTGCCTCTATGTTTCCTTTTCTTTGATTGCGAACCCGATGCCGCGGACCCGTCCTCCGTCCCTTCCGAAACTGCTGGGCGTTTTAATCCCCGTCTTTCAGTCTGCTCCGAACCCTGAGGTACATCACGTGCAGGGCTCTCCGGTCTTGATGTCCGCCGTGTCGGAGATTGTGGTGGCACGTTCTCCGAACGAGCCGGTGCATGTATTTCTGTGGAACTGCCTGAGCTTGGTCCCCTTCCAGTTCTCCCTCTATGTCCACTGTTTCCCCGACTCCCACGTGTTCCACGGCTTCCCCGTGTTTGGTTGCCTCCCGAATGACCAACAGCCAAGAACTCTTCGTCAAACTGAAAGGGATCTGGACGTGGTGGACGTGCTGTAGTACTTCCACTTCCAGGATCGCTTCCCGTACCCTCGGCAGTATTCGCCGATGCATTGCCTACGAGCCAAGCACGGTGCACCCTCAAATCCTCGTTCTCGTAAGGAGCAATGCCCTCCCCCTCCATCGTGATAAAAATCACGTGAGTGAGTGAATCTGAAAATGAGTCGTGATAAAAATCACGTGAATAACTGAGTGTGAAAATCTCTCGTGATAAAAATCACGGGAGCGAGTGAATCTGAAAAAAAAATTGCGAGGGTTCCCCCACAATTTGCCCTGCCCTCCCAAACCCCTTGAGACCCGCGCGGTGATGCTGTCCTTTGGGACGCAACAAGGTCTCGGGTCCCTATGTGGTGGGAGGAGAGGAAAGTGGTAGGAACTAAAGCCTCACGGCTTTATATAGGCAACGAGGAGCCCAATCATTATGGGATCCCGGTCGGAATTAGGGTTTAGGGTACGAAAACGACGTATGGGGAACGTGGGAACTAGGGGCGGACGGGCGGGAACTAGGGGGCGGCCGGAGGGAACGTGGGGGCGGACGGAGGGAACGAGGAGCAGACGGGTGGGGAACGCGATAGGGAACTCGGGCGGACGGGAGGGAACGAGGCGCGGACGGGAGGGGAACGGGCGGACGGAGGGAACGTGGAGTGGACGTGAAGGGAACTCGATAGGGAACACGGGCGGACGGGAGGGAACGCGGAGCGGACGTAGGGGAACTCCGAGCGGACGGAGGGAACGCGGGGCGGACGGGGGGAACGCGGGGCGGACGGGGGGAACGCGGGGCGGACGGGAGGGAACGGGTGCGGACAGGATGGGAATGGGGTACGGACGACGGGGAACGTGTGGCGGACGGAAGGAACGTGGAGCGGACGTGAGGGAACGCGTGCGGACGGGAGAGGAACGTGGGGCGGACGGGAGGGAACGAGGAGCGGACGGTGGGGAACGTGTGGCGGACGGAGGGTAGCGGACGGGAGGGAACGCGGGGCGGACGGGTGGGACGGGTGGGACGCCCCACCCCCCCCTCTCCCGTCCGCTCCACCCCCGTCCGTCCGCCCCACCCCCCCCCCCTCTCTCGTCCGCTCCACCCCCCTCCCCCGTCCGCTCCATCCCCCTCCTCCGTCCGCCCCTCCCCTCCCCCGTCCGCTCCATCCCCCTCTTCCGTCCGCCCCTCCCCTCCTCCGTCCGCCCCACCCCCCCCCTCCCCCGTCCGCTCCACACCCCCGTCCGTTCGCTCCACCCCCATCCACCGTCCGCACCACCCCCCCGTCCGTCCGCTCCACCCCCCTTCCCCGTCCGCACCACCCCCCTTCCCCGTCCGCACCACCCCCCTTCCCCGTCCGCCCCCGTCCGCCCCACCCGTCCGTCCGCTCCACCCCCCTTCCCCGTCCGCACCACCCCCCTTCCCCGTCCGCACCACCCCCCTTCCCCGTCCGCCCCCGTCCGCCCCCGTCCGCCCCACCCGTCCGCCCCCGTCCGCCCCACACCCTCCTTAGTAATATTTTATTACTTTGATTTTAACACAATGATAAACACAATGGCAAAATGGTCTACGTGGCAGGGGAAATATGCACATCCACGTCGACGTTTTCTGCCACATAGGACGCCACCTTGGCAAGAAGGTAAGTATTTTACCCACCCTAGTCGGCTCCCCCTATGTTGACCCTACGTGGACCCTATTGTGTCGTGACGGAGGGGTCCGTCACGACACGACACGTCGTGACGGCACGACACCGTCACAACGGCGGGATAGACAACCCTGTATTGCATTGGGAATCGGACGGGAGCCTCAAGATTGGGGTGTGCGATTGGGGATGTGCAACGCATTCGGGTGAGGATGTCCTATCGCTATGGCATGCGAAAACCGTAGAAGCGAAGGAAAATTTGAGGAAGGAGAAGTTTTGGGTGGCGCCGGAACTGTTTTACATCCAAAACAGGAGACACCATGATCCCGATGTATATTACACCGCGGAGGCTGAGTGTTATGCGGTCGGCATGATTGCTCGACAACTTTGCAACGATGGTGATGACCGAATTCTCTTTGCCAATGAAGGAAGGAAAATTTGGGATGTCACTTTCAGTGCATTGACATGCGAGAACGTGTCCAACCGCATTTCATTGACCATCGCCAAACTACGGATGCAGATGCCGTTTGTGGGGTGGGATGAGCCCATAGACTGCTGGAGAACTGAGGTTCAGGATAGTGTTTAGTCTGTTTAGTTCTTTAGGCAACATCGTAGGGGTTAAGGTAGTATGCGTGTATCATTGATATGGACAACCTTGTATATTTTTTATATCTTTACGATATACTTGTTTTAATACAACGCGGTTTTTTTTTCTTCTACATATCATTGTTGGCTTTAATCACATTTTTCCTAAACTACTTCTATCCATCCATATTCCACTATACCCAAACCATTAAAATTTAACCCAACAAACATATGATGTTGACTGCATTTGTCTGTTAATAGTATCAGTCGACGGCAATGGTCGACTGCTACAACTGCAGTCGACTATCTTCGTCGACGGCCAACATAGTAGTCGACTACCAACCATGCTCGACTGCCAATGTAGCAGTCGACTACCATGGTCGACTGCTGTGTTGGCCGTCGACGAAGATAGTCGACTGCTACATTGGCAGTCGACCAAGGTAATCGACTGCCTATATGGCAGTCGACCATGGTAATCGACTGCCTATATAGCAGTCGACGGTGGTAGTCGACTGCTACATTGGCAGTCGACTACCATGGTCAACTGCTACATTTGCAGTCGACCATTGTAGTCGACTGCTAAGTTAGTAGTCGATTAAGTGGTCGACTGCCTATATAGCAGTCGACCACTTAGTCGACTGCTACATTAGCAGTCGACCATTGTAGTCGACTGCTAAGTTAGCAGTCGACTAAGTGGTCGACTGCTATATAGGCAGTCGACCACTTAGTCGACTGCTACATTAGCAGTCGACCATTGTAGTCGACTGCTAAGTTAGCAGTCGATTAAGTGGTCGACTGCCTATATAGTAGTCGACCACTTAGTCGACTGCTACATTAGCAGTCGACCATTGTAGTCGACTGCTGAGTTAGCAGTCGATTAAGTGGTCGACTGCCTATATAGCAGTCGACCATGGTAGACGACTGCCTGTATTGATGTCGAAATAATTACTTATCTGAAAAAAAATCCCATTAGTAATTTTTTTTTACTACAGTAACGTCCGTTTGGCGTCACACCCTGGACGTGACGTGACGTGACGCGTTTAGGCCGCGTCACGTCCATTTGTACATCCCTGGTTTTCCTTGAAGTCGACTGCTTTTAGCAGTCGACTGGTCTTGGTCAACTGCAAAAGTAATTTTTTGCAGTCGACTGCCAAAAAAAATTCCAAAAATTCCAAAAAAAATTCTGGACCGTCAGATCTTCTTGGCAAGAAGATCTGACGGTCCAGAATTGTTTTGGGAATTTTTGGAATTTTTTTGGCAGTCGACTGTTAAGTCGATTGCTAATAGTAGTCGAATTAGCAATCGACTGCCAAAAAAAATTCCAAAAATTCCCAAAAAAATTCTGGACCGTCAGATCTTCTTGGCAAGAAGATCTGACGGTCCAAATTTTTTTTTGGAATTTTTGGAATTTTTTTTGCAGTCGACTGCTAGGTCGACTGCTATTTGCAGTCGTTTGCTAAGTCGACTGCCATTTTGCAGTCGACTTAGCAGTCGACCAGGGGGTTGACCAGGGGGTTGACCACGTCAGTTTACCCCTGGGGTAACTGCCGGATTTACCCCCCCACAGACGTGACGTTTTTTGGTAAACCGGCACATCGTTGTTACAAAATGTGACGTGATGTGCAAAGTCTTAAATTTTGAAGTCTTCAACATCTTCAAGGCTTAGAAGCCATGGTAGGAGGGTGCTAAGTACTTGGAAGTTAAGGAACGGTAGAGAGGAATACCACAAGGATGGGTGACCAAGGGAAGTAGGTTGAAAATACCTTCTTCTTCTCGCGGCTTCGCTCGCGAAGCCGCGGAGCCACGGAGTCGGGGATTCGGGGATTCGGGGATTCGGGGATTCGGGGATTTCGGGGATTGAAAACCGGACCCCTTTGATTTTTTTTGCTCTAGACCCTAAACCTATTCCCTTTTCAGTGAGCATTCGGCGCCGAATGCTTTTTTCATTTGTCATTTTTTCCTTTTTTGCTCCGCCTCCGCTCTGTCTGACCAACCAGCATTTGTCTGCCTCCGCGCCTTGTCCAGCAAGCATTCGGCGCCGAATGCTCTTTTGCTCCGCCTCCACTCTGTCTGTCCAGCCCACATCTGTTCGCCTCCGCGCCCTGTCCAGCAAGCATTCGGCGCCGAATGCTCATTTGCTCCGCCTCCACTCTGTCTGTCCATCCCACATCTGTCCACCTCCGCGCCCTGTCCAGCAAGCATTCGGCACCGAATGCTCTTTTGCTCTGCCATTCCGGACCCCCTTATGCTCTGTAGTTCTGCTCAAGTGTAGAATGGCTGGCTCTTCTGCAGTAAGACTACAATGCCTTCTGACCTATCCAGCTCCAACGCTGAGTGACTTCAGGTTTTCTTAAAACCCTACATTGCCTCTTGGTCTTTTTTTAAAATTATAAATGTGTTTATATTTTGTGCAGGTTGTCAGGCATTCACAACTTGAGCATGAAGGCCTTCAATCTGAAGACCAACTTGAAGTTCTTGATGTCATTCAGGTTAATTTTTTTTAACTCCTATGAATGTGGCATAATCTTTGGGCATAAATTATTTTTTGGGTATCATTCATTTATCGTACATGGATTTCAATGAAGCATGTGACTTGTCCAAGTTTTTCTTCTCATGATTTGCATTGTCACGAATTGCATGTCATGATTTGTCTCTCTCTGATTCTGAGAATGCTATTTTTCTCAAATGTCCAATTGGGCTCCGAGATTCCAAGGAAGGAGAGCAAGCAAGGAGACTTCACCAAAAGTCTGATTTTGTGAAGGTTCTCGATAGTATGCGCATTCCCATGGATGGATTCTATGTCCCCCTCTGTACGATGATTCCTTTTCCAAGAGTCCGTCCAATTCAAGAGGTTGATGTCGCTACCTTGGAAAAACGTTTTAAGGGGGGTTACATCGACGATGATCGTGCCATGTACATATCCATTTTTGATGACCATCTATAATCTGTGAATGTCACTGAAGAGCGCATAGCTTCTTGGGACCCTCATTGGCGTGATATCAATGAACGCTTTGAAAATCAACTTCAGTCAAATCCCGATTATGTTGCATTCCGAAGGAAGATGTTTTTTGTGTGGGATGAGAATCACAGGTTCACAGCTTGGTGGCGTCATATTAATGCTCAACATGTCGATGATCTTCTATGGCATTATTCCGTGTTTTGCATTGTTCTCGACCCCAAAGGACGTATTACATTGTTGCTCAATTGCATGCACGATGTCAATTGGTAAGCACATTTCTTTCATTTACATTTTTTTCATTTCTACTCTATTCCATATCTTGTTTAGTTCATTCTGACAACTCTATTTTTGAGGTCTACCCAACACGACCACGTGAAGACTAGTTTAACTGCTAAGTTGCAACGAATTCGGTACTATGGTGGACTTCAACTTGACGATTTTAAGGACCTACTTACCGAGGAGGAGTTCAATACATGTCTCAAAGTGAAGAAATCGCGTCCTACCTGGTTTCCTCTTACAATTGACATATTTATCTCTTTTCTTTACCGAGTAAGTCATTCTATTCAATTCATGATCCTTACTATTTTATCTCATAGGATTGTCAACATGTCCTTTGCCTCATTAAACTTGAACTGCATCCATAATACATTTCTCATCTCTTCCTATTGTCATTGTTTTCTAAATTTCCTTTGCTTTTCATTTTTCAGCAAGATATATCTCGTGCTGCCGATGATGCGGCCACTGAATATCACAGGACCACACCACCTGAGAACATATCACCCGAGGGAGTTTGGGATGCTATGGCATTGGCTACATACACTATGGTGAAAGCCATAAAAGCCAAGGATTTTTTAAAGTATCTCGCCGTTGCAAACCCCAAGAATGGCGAGGCTTTCTTTGATGAGGTAATTTCATTATTCTCTCTATCATTTTTTTCTTTCAATTACATTGCATTCATGGTTTTCTTTATCCGGGTCTTATTAATTTTAGTTTTCTTCCATAAACAGATCAATTCTCATTCCAGCCTCTTTAAGAAAACTGAAATGACAATTGAGAAGTTGCAAAAAGTAGCAACTGCAGCAGTTGAACCACGTTTTAAGGCGCGCTGGCTCCACTGGTGGAACTCCGGCTCCATTCTTCGAGCATCTTTTCGCTTCCCAGTTGCTGATGTCAAAGAGAGTATTTTGGATACTTGGCTCAACCGAGCTACATTCTGGGCTCAGGTACTTCCTCCGCTTTTCATTTACAAACATAGTTGTCATTTAATTTTGCTTTTTTTTTTTACCAATGCCACTCTAAATCTAATTTTCTCTTCCTTTGTCCCTACATAGCTCGAGGAAATATTTATTGTGCATTTTGAGGATTTTTGTGGGGGGGGCGACCTTTTGGTGAATTAAGAGGCCTCTCCTGGAATATTGAAGCCCTCAGATTATGTTGAGAGGTGGCGTATCATGCTGTGGGAGAAAGCATTCTTATCCTTTCTTCATCCAAACATCAAGCCTTTTTTTTTTAAAAGTACCAAGCTTGACAATGTCCCATCAGCAGACCTCGCTATAAAGCGGCTACTTTACAGGTTTGTGTTTTGTTTCATCATTTTTTTTGGAATTCTATTCATTCTCAATACTCTACACATTTCTTATGTTTTGTATCACATGTGCAATTGCTTCACTTTCATTTTCTTCTATTTTTTTGTTGTAGGTATGTAAAGAGAGAGCTCATGCCTAAGAATGCACTTGGACATAGCAACTGCCCTCCATTCTTTGGAGCATGGATTCAACCATCCTCAGATCTTTGCATCTTCACGCCCGTGCAGTTAAAAAAGTTTTCTACTGCTCACCTCCATGGTGGTGGTTGGTATTTGGAGTGCCATGTGAATTTCACTCCGGATGAAGAGGTGGAACTCCGCAATAGCATTATTTGCACTGCACCTCCACCTCCAGTTCCAGATAGTGAGGATGAGGATGTATTCTTGGATCTCTCACAGTCGATCCATGTTGCAACAGAAGATGGTACCTCCTCAAAGAAGAAGCGTTTGAAGAAGGCTGAGAAGGAAAAGGCGGATAAGGATAAGGTAGTTAGGGATGTAGAGGAACAAGCTGCAGCTGTGGAGAGGGCTGTGGCAGATGCACTTGCCAAAGTGGCTACTACCAACAGTGTTCCTTTGCCTTCTGCTTCAGATATCTCTGCACCTGGTGATGTTTCTGGTTACTCTCACCCTGTGATGGACTCACAGGCTGCAGGATTGAGTTACATGGAGGCTAGTCGAAACGTAGTGCATAGTCGCATGCAACGCCTGCCTACTTTGTCTAGGTCTTCTATACCACTACCTACTACCTCTTCTGAGTCATTCATTCAGAATGCCTCAATGCATTCCATCATGGATTCTTTGGGAGACCCAAATGGCCCTCCTCCGCTTTGGACCCAGTTACATGACTTCATCTCTCGGGTACTTTTATTAAACCTTAATCTACAATTTCTCCTTCTTCTATTTTGTTGATTCATTGATATTACGTTTTTTTTACTTTTTTTTTAATTGTGTCATTGATGTTACAATTTATTTTCTAATTCAATTTTTTTTCTTCAGGTTGGAGTAGGGAGGTCCCGTCGTGTATCTAATGACAAATGCAAGCACACTGGGATTGATCTCCTCATTGCAGACATCCCAGAGAACTTGCCAGTGCCCGAGATTTCTGTACCTAGTACAGTCATTCCACCTTGGAATGTTCGACCGGAGAAGTATGTTGATACCATCTTCGAGTTTGCAGAGATTTATCTGCATGACGATGCAGCACTTCTCATTTTCCATGCAAATGACCGCGATGTTCTTATTGATGTGGAGGAATGTGCGGAGACTTACAACTTCCACTTGGAGTGTGATTGGTGGGGCATAAATGATCTTCCGTTGGCTTCTCCACGAAATCCATCCACTACGGTAATTGTCATCTTCATCTCTTCTTTTAATTATCATCCATTCATTTTTTTCTTTAATTCTTTTTCTATTTTTTAATTATACTTTCTATAATAGTGAACATTTTCTTGTGGCAGTGCACCCGTTTCTGGGTTCAATTATTCGTTCGGAGCGGCAATGTCCAATCCAAATTCTCCATTGCCGAGAATTTTGAACACCATGACTACTTCTACAACTTTGTAAGTTCTGACTCACAACTCATGCATGGAAGTGTTCCATGGCGGGGGCCTCGGGAGAAGAATCCGGAATTCATGAAGTCTTTTATTGAGGCTCTCTCCAAAGTTGGAGACATTATATTTGAGTGGAATGCCTCCACATGTTACTTCTTACTTCTTACTATCTTTTTTTGCTACAATTTTTTCATTATCTAATCTTGTATTTCATAATCACATATATATATGTTTTGACATTCGATTTCTACGGCATGTGCTTCTATTCGTGCCTGCCAATCTCTTGGCAGACACATTTTGGCCTTTGAAGAGGACCCGGAGATCTTCAAGGCTCTTTTGGAACCCCTTATCCCCACCTCGATTCGTGCTCCTGTGGTTGAGAAGAGGAAGGTTGTGCGGCGTGGCATGGGAGATCGTGCAGAGAAGAAGTTAAAACTAAACCGCGTTCCTTCTTGTGAGTAAGTTCTTCCCTTACTTATGAATTTGTTATATTTCTTACATTTTATGGTCTCGACTTGGTTTCTTACTCTTTAGTTACTTTGCAGAGCTCCAACATTATCTTCATCTCTTACTGCATCGATGCCTATGGTGTTTACACCACCAGCCAGCCTATTTCTCCCTTGCTATGCAGCAGACGCAGCGATGATGATGGCAGCTTCGACATCTCCACCTAAAAGGCGATGCAAACGCTCATACGATATACGTGTTATGCAATATGTAGATGTAGAGGCCAACAAAGGTAGTTCTGAAGACGAAGACATTATCTCTAGCACCTATAGCTAGTTTTATGACTTGCATTTGTTTTTATTTGGATTTGGTTTGGATTAGAGTTGGTCAAACTTGGATGTGATTTGGCTTTGATTTGATTTTCATATATGTACACTATATGTGTTCAACATATTTTTCCTATTCAATTGTATCACCTAATATATGTTTATTATTTCTCTAAATGTTTTGACTCTTGAGTATCCCAAACTATCTAACATTTCAAGATCCGTATATTTTGTAACATCTCTAACAAAGGATCAACATAGTCCAATGGCTGAGATGGATAAGAATGATCTACAAATGCACTGAGGGTCATCCCACGGTTATAGGTTTCATCTTAAAGAATGTGTCAAAATTCACGGCCATAGGCCATGGTATATTCATTTTTCACGAAAAAATATTTCAAAATTGCTCATTTATTTGTGCTCACTGCTCACCGCTCACCGCTCTAGGCTCACATAATAGCAATCCCCGGTCACCCTCGAGGGATGGGCATGCGGACGTGGAGCGGGCGGCCGACACATAGGCGTTGGTGACAGCGTGGTGGAGGTGCCAGCGTGGACGGCTGACACCGTGGAGGCAGGGGCAGCCGATGCCAGCGTGGGCGACGGCCAGGGTGGCGCACGGGGCTGCCTGCTGGAGCTCCGGCCCGGGCTGGGTCCAGGTCGCAAACAAAGTACTACTGACGCACCTCTGCCATGCCTCGAACTCCGGGATGGAGTTAAGACCATTGGGTTGGATAATGTTAGGGTATATTAGGTATTAGACTAATAAAAAAAAGTAACCAACTGAGGTTTGACTACCTTAGGTGTTACGAAACATCACCCAAGTTTGAACAACCACCTTTGCAAAATGCTCCACCCCATGATCATGCTCATATTAACTCACCAAAACTTCCATGGAGAGCGGGAGTTATCGTATATGAGCATACCTCTCATTCATCCAACATATAAACCTTGAAATAGTATGCAGCCCATAGATTATTTTTTAAATTGGATTTGACACCAAAATTTGCTTTAAGGACCCCGAATTCATCTACTTGAGATGGATCGGCAATAAATCTATAGAGAGTCAAGGTTTTATGTTGGATGGATGAGAGATACGCTCGTATAGATAATTCCCTCTCTCCCACTTCCACCCTCCCACTCCCCTCCCCTCCCCCTCCGAAGTTTGTTGATATTGCTCTCCCCTTGCTCTCACCATGCATATGAGTTCCACCCACGCCTCCACCCTTGATTTCCCTCCACTTCTTCACCCCTCCCTCTCCACCCTTCCCTCACCGATTTTTGTATCAAATGACATCGAGTACTCCACTCCCAACGTATCATTGTTCACATTTGTTCATTGTTAATAGCTTCCCACTTTGAAATTGAAACTGAGAACAACCGTTCCCTAGGGTTTTGGGATATAAGAGAGGAGTGATATTAAGGAGGGCGATATTACGGAGGTTGGGGTTATGGAATGATTGTCATATTTTGAGCATATAATCCAATCTCTCTTGAACATATGTCTTTTTGGTATATATTTAGGGAGCCACATCTAACCGCATGCTACTCAAATATAGGTGTATGATGAAAACCAATTACCAAATCATGCATGTCTACCTTACCAATGTTAATCGGACACTTTTTCACTCTACACCCACTTCTCGAAGAATAAGGTGCACGGCCATTTCTTTGGTCATTCATCTTGATCATACACCTATATTTGAATGGTGTATTGTGGTCAAGTTAGATCTAAGAACCAAGTGTTTAAAGAGATTGGACTACATGCTCAAAATTTATCAACCATTCTACACTCAAGAGTCAACACAATTGGGGGACCTAGGTAATCATTTAAATAATCAGCACACATGCACTTTCAATATTCGTAACCAAAACGAGAGAAGTTTGATTTGGTGATGTTTCATCATAGATTTGCATGCAACACAAGTTCTATTGCGTACCTAATCGGTAGAAGTTGGAGAACATGAAAATCAAGCCACTTAACACCCACATACTTTACAAAAGACGCAATTAGTGAAAGATGATTAGCAAATTCAAACCATGTCCATAGCCATTTTCCTCAAAGACATTTGAGCTCATAACATATATATTTTATTTATTCTCAAAACTTTGAAGATTCTTATGCTCATTAAATGGTCATATAGGTTCCCTTCAATAACGTTGACTATTGATCTTAGAATGGTTAACATATTATGAGCAAGTTACCAATCCAATCTCTCTTAACACAAGTCTTTTTGGTGTCCGCTCTTAGCTAGAAAAGCTATCATAGTGACATAAAATACCACATAACACTAAATATCATCATATTTAGTGTAGTAGAAGACGTGATCCTAGAAAGCACTTGCCATTTGATACGGGTGGTCATTGCGACATGACCCCTTTTACATGTGTCGAGTTCAATCTACAATTGTCATATATTTGACTTGACATGTAAATGATGTCATGTTGCAATAGCTGCCCAGTTGAATGGCCAGTGTGTTCTAGGCCCCACAATCCTACTGGTGAGGACACACCAAAGATAAACCGACATGAATGTTGAATCTTTCCTACTTGCCCACATGCCACATGCTCCTTGAAGATAGAGAATTTTTATTTTGATAATGAATAAGATATTCATACAAGTTTCGATAATTATGAGGATTTTTTTAGGTTCATTTGCCTTATTGATAAGGTAAGGGCCTTGAAGGGACACTTAAAGGGACAAAATCAACAGACATTTGACCTCCTACACCTTCAATAAAATCCAACCCCACAAAGACAAAGCTTTTGGGGTTCAAAATATGCCTCAAACATTCAAAATCAACACATATTTGACCTCCTACACCTTCCAAAGACCAAAACCCACAAAATTAAAGCTCTTAAGCTTCAAAATATGCATGAACACCTGAACATCAATACACGTTTGATGTCTTACACCTCCAAAAAATCAAAATCCACAAAATAATAGCACTAGAGCTTCAAAATATGCATCAAACATTCAACATCAACACACATTTGACCTCCTATACCTTCAAAAAACCAAAACCCACAAAACCAAAGCTCTTGGACTTCAAAATATGCATCAACACACATTTGACCTCCAAAATCAAATCTAAAGAATCAAACATAATAAATAAAATAAAAGTAACATCGGAGTTTGGGTTTTACTCCAACGTGAATGGGAGTCCGTTCCTCGCTACGGTGTTCATGTTTGACCAAGCTTCACCGTATGAGTATTTCCTTCCTCTCGGGAGGTGGGCTCCGATAGTTTTTGAGGGTCGTAGGATCTTTCTGAAGTCCACGGAGGGTCTAAGGGGGGTCTACTGGGGGTTGTTTCTTGTCAAGCTTTCGTTTGTTGAGTATTAGGTATGTAAGGTATTTGATGGCAATTTGGTGTAGGTGTTTCATGAGTGTTTTTATCTCGGTTTTGGGTATTTTAGGTTTTCTAGTTCTTTAATTGGTTGTTCATGAATAGCCCCTCTGACACCTGCTGTGATGGCAATGAGGGGGTTGACTTGCCATCCGGCTCTTCTAAGTGTATGTATGAGTGTATTGTATTTAGTGGTTTTTTCATTGCGTGCATTATTTGGGAATATGTCGTGGCAGTAGGTGAATTCGATGAATTGTATGGTATGTGATGGGGTAGGCCTTAAAGGGGGTTGGCTGTCTGTAGGAGCACCTATTATGCATAATATGTCTAGTCTTAGCTTAGCTGGGCATGTGCATGGTGTAGTGGTACATGTGCATTGGAGTAGCCATTGTGGGACTGTGTTGTCTTGTGGTCTGGAGTCTTGGTGGCCTGCATTTACGAGTGTATAGTATCTTGTGTGTTTATTTGATTGGAGCGTATGTACAATTTGGTGGACTGCTTTATTATGGCGTGCTATTCGTAATCCCTTTATGTGTGGGTTTGAACATGTAGATAGTAGATGCGGCCATGTATCTATGGTATTGTTGGGGCATAGCGTACAATTGGGGTTTGGGTATAAGTTGGGCCAGAATATATGTTTACGGTGGTTACCCATGTATTGGGCGTAACGAAATTTTAGAGTTTGTGTGATTTGGGCATCTGTAGTCCCGGGGTTTTTCCAAAATTGGTTGGAGAGTTTGTGGTTTATTTGATCATTGGACGTCCATTTGTCTATGTATGTGAATTTGGATTGTGCTAATCTCAGTTCTTGGTTCCTATGTTCTTTGTTGATGTATGTTTGTAGGTTTCGTATGGCACCCGTGTGGGTACCTGTTGGTGCCCCATTGAGCCAGTATGGTGTGGTATGTGCTGTATGTATCCTGGGTGTATTGGTGGGTTTGTTTAGGAGGGCCCCATCGTTTGCTAATTGGTCTGCTATTTCGTTGCCTATTATGCCTGTATGTGCCCTGACTTTTTGAATTGTGATTTTATGCGTGGACCATGTTATGTGGTTGACTATGGCGGCTATGAGTAGCTTGTCTGGGTGGTTGTGTTGGGATGATGGGTGTCGTATGTGATTGTTTATCAGGTATATACTATTGAGGCTGTCTGTAAAGATGTGGAAATCTCGCGTATGGTGTTGTGTACTTTGGATTGCTATTAGGATGGCATTTAATTCAGCTCTGAGGATGTTTTGGAGACCTGGGAGTCTCTCTGCAATCCTAACGTTGTTGGCAAGGGAGTAAACACCCGATCCAGCTGTGTTGCCTATACCATGTTCGTCAGGGGGTATGAATGAACCGTCAGTGTATATGCATTGTTGAGGCTTGAATTTAAGGGGGTGGATATTGTATAGTTTTGTTGGTAGGGGATGTGATGTGTGGTTGATTTCTGAGTGATTGTATTGTGGGGCTTGATGCCATGCTTTGGAGTATTTTATTCTTTTCATATGGGGGGTAGTTTGGGCTAGGTTATTGTTAGTTTTGGTATTATAACACTATATTCGTTAAATTGAGACTTTTTGGGCATTTTGAGACATTCACATAAATAAGAACAAGGATAAATGGAACACATATTGGAGAAAGTTGTAAGATGCGAACACTTTGAAGCGGGTGTTCATACCAAAAAGCCCATTAATAACTCATATTTGTGATGGTTTAGGGTGGGCAATCCAAACCTGAGACCATATTGAACGGGTAATCTCAAAACATTCATATTATTGCACACAAAATATGAGAGCTTGTATGAATATGGTTTAGGTAGGGCAATCCAAACCGTAGACCATATTGAACAGGTAATCCCATAACACTTATATTATTGCAAGTACCATATACAATGTATGGCATGAGAAACTGAATAGCATATTAATGGCACAAATCCATTGGATAGTGAGGCCTAAAATCATCCCGCCTACATGCAATGTCTACGCCCTACGATGGCCTATCTAGGTTGGGAGACCGCATCTTTTTCTTTTGCCGCCGCTTGTTTAGCTCGCATCGCCTCAACATTTTTGAGAATCTCTGGCCCACGACTATAGCCGAGTTTTGGATGCGGGCCCACCATAATACATTTTGGATTCTGTCGACCGCCCAAATTATAAGACGAGGAATTCGAATACGACGACGTAGACTGTCCGGCATATCGGCGCATGGCATAGTGACGCTCCAGCTCAATGGACGCATTGGCCCACGGAGGTTTGGGGCTGGACGCAACCTGGAAGTCATCAAAGAAAACCAAAAAAAACACGGGTTAGTTTGAGGAGAAAGACCCAAACATATATATATTGCACGCCCCACTTAAGGGAGAGGGATTGTAATGTATTGTGGGCGATCACCTTGGCAGTAGGGGCGCTCGCGTCCGAGTTGGATAGGATGGGGAAAGCGTCGCGCAAAGGGACATGCAGGGGTCCACTCTTTGCAGGCCGAGTGCCCATCGCCAGTCGTCGTCGGGGTGCAACGGCGCCGCCGGGGCGAGAGGGGGACGTCCGGACGCAGCCGCACTTTGTGCCCTTGAGTGGCGACGGAGACGGAGACTACCGGAACATTTGCTTGGGCGGGGGGCTATCGACGACGCCTGCGTCAATAGGCTCCTTGGAGTAGTCAATGGTTGAAGCGGCGTCATAAACGGTCTCATAGAAGAAGCTCCCCAAATTTGAGTCACTGACGATGTCAATCGAGGGCTCCAAACGCTGGCGCCAAAATGGAAACAAAACAAAACAAAACCCAAAGGGAAGAGGGAGAGATAGAGCGCGTGAAAATCAAGATACATATGAAGAATATATTACACAAAGTGGGGGCGCCCCCACACACAAACACACACACACACACGTACTCTCTCAAATGAGCTTGTTAAATTTCGCGTGGGAGAACAACTCTCTGTACAAATGGTCTCGTGGATCCAAGTATCTCTCGCCTATGGGATTATTCCTAACAAACTAGTTTACGGGTAGCCCGCTACCGCAGAGCGTCTGCAAGTACTTAACAAGGTCTAACAAAAATCGGTCCCGGACCTTCTCGATCGTCCACGTAGGGCAAACAATGAAGTTGGCCGTCGGGTTCAATAAGTTCTTCGAAGCGCTATCGTCCACCATGAGCGTGTTCTCGCGGGTGGGACGGACGTCGTAGGGGACGCCTATCAAGGACGGACGCTGGTCCCAAAAAATCAGCTTCAAGACTTTGAGATATTGGGGGGACGCAGGGTTGTTTGGTTTTTTGACGTCGTAGTTCGCGTCCTCGGGCTTGCAAAAGGGCACCGTGGGGACCCTGGGACAATGGACGCACTGGACGAGGACCCCGTTAAGGTCTAACACCAGGAATCGTTCTTTCCGCAGCGCGGGCCGGGCGGGTAGAACCGGGGGCGCCGCCGCGCTGTCCTCTCCGCTCCTGGGAGAAGAGCGTTGGGGAGCCGTTACGCTATGCTCCGAGCCCTGCGGGGACGATCGAGAGAAAACGGGGGGCGACTTATGTCATGCTATGTCCAAACGAAGAATTAAAGAAACTTTTTTGCACTCGGTGCATACACAAAACCATTTGATTCATTGGCCCGGGGGGGCAACAAGGGATACAAGAGAGGCAAGAGCATACAATATACATTCAAACGCAAGATACAAATATATAGGAGTAACAAATGGTGATTTTATATTATACAATGCTCCATGTACATTTTGATATTGGGGGCGAGCCGCATTGAACGATGCGTTCAAACTAGCCTAAGTCTACATCTAACAAAATTTGAATGACGAGCCGCCGTGATGAGGACTTCGTCACAAGCCGGGGTAGGGGGGGGGGCGAAACGGATGGTCGGGGGGGGGGGGTGACGAAAGGGGGCGAGTGCGGGCATGGGGTGGGGCGAAGAAGGGGGGTGACGGGTGGGTCAGTTCCTCCTAGCTAGGGGACACGACCAAGGCAAGAAGACAAACACCCAGGGAGTTTGGATCGAGCAACCCAAACTGAGTGGGGTCAGTGCATTACCTCGCCTTGGTCGTGCCTTGACGACGTTGATGCCGCCAATGCGTGCGCTTCCCCACTTGTGTCACCACCGCCTGGTCTGGCGACGTCAGCAGCAACCTGCTCCTGCAAAGGCTGACTGTCAGGCCTTTGTCCCAACCCAACCTCCGCATGCGCATCATGCATTGGTTCATCGACTGGGTTAGGAGTAGAGGTATCACCAGGCCCTTGCGGGCCTTCAACATCTAGCATGGGCTCGTCCACCGGGGTCGTCGTTGAGACGGGGTTTGGGTCGGCCGAACCAAACCCTCCGGCTTCGCCAGGCTCTCTGGGTGGCGGTGCAAGGGCGGCAGTGTTTGGGTCGGACGACCCAAACATGCGGGGGTCGTCCTGTTGGTGGTGTGGGGGCACGAGGATGGGAGGCCGAAGCGGGGGGGGGTGCCAAGGGGCTGAGAGCTCCGGGGACGCGCCAAAGGCTGGGGTCGTCCACCTGCTAGATGGGGGCGTACGGGCGGGCTTGCGGCTGCAGCATAGGGCCGAAGCTGAAGGACTGCTGCGTTGCGGGCGGCGGGTTGATATTCTGGGGAGGGAAGCCGGCAGGCAAGTGCGGAAATGCACTCGGGGGAGCCATCACCAACCCCTGTGCCAACATGCCCTGAATCACTTGCGTGATCAGGTCCGCGCTGGACGGAGGTTGGGCTATCGCCCTTTGCCGCTCCTGCTCCAACAGGAGAGCCCTCAACTCCGCGACTTCATTGCGGACCGAGGGTTCCTCGGCGGCAGCCTTCTCCAGCCGGACGCGCTGCTCCTCGTCCCTCCGCATCTTTTCATTAGCCTCCTCCACAGTGAGGACTTCGGGTTTCACCCTCACCATGCTGGCAAACGCTGTGGGGGAGAAGGGATCCGACCTGAGCCGTTTGGCGAGCTCCATGTCGTCCTCGTCCTCGCTGCTAATGGCGATGGTCTCTTCCACCGCGTAGTCGCCGTAGAGTTTCTTCCCCTTCAGCCTCCTCCTCTCCCTGAACGCGGCGGTCGCGTCCCTGGAGTACATGTCCCTCGCATCGTCCACAGTGAGGATGGGCACCAGCTTACTTTGCGGAGTTGCCACCCGCATAGCCTTCTTTCTTTGGGGGGCTTCAGATTCCTGCGTGAACCCCGTTGCCCCTTCCTCGATCTCGCCCTCCGCCTTGGGGTCCTCTTCTTCCTCTTCTTCCTCCTCTTCCGCTTCATCACCTGGGCCCCGTGACGAGGTGCCAGAATGCAATTCCACCAGAGGTACGGGAATTGCGACGGGGGCCTGAGTAACGAACTCCTTCGGGTTGGTCCGCCTCACCTTATCCAAAGGGTTTTCGCCCCCTTCAACAATCTCCTCGGCGTAGCTTCCGGGGATCCAATCGAGGATGTCCATTTTTCTTGCCAACGCTTTCTGCGTTCAGTAGAACAGAACATCGGCGTCATCTATGTACGAATAGATGGCCAACCCCAACATCTGCACATTCCCAGATCACTTGCATTAGATTTACGAACATGACAATACACCAAATCACAAGAAAAAAAACAAAAACATCGACATCCATCTTACAAAAACATTGCCTAGTTTGGGTCGAGCGACCCAAACTAGGCATTGCCTAGTCTGGGTAGAGCAACCCAACCTACACAATGCCTAGTTTGGGTCGCTCGACCCAAAGTAAGCAGTGTGTAGTTTGGGTTGTTCCACCCAGACTAGTCAGTGTGTAGTTTGGGTCGCTCGACCCAGACTACACAAAGCAACCCAAACTACACACTGACTAGTCTGGGTGGAGCAACCCAACCTACACAATGCCTAGTTTGGGTCGCTCGACCCAAAGTAAGCAGTGTGTAGTTTGGGTTGTTCCACCCAGACTAGTCAGTGTGTAGTTTGGGTCGAGCGACCCAAACTAGGCATTGCCTAGTCTGGGTGGAGCAACCCAATCTACACAATCCCTAGTTTGGGTCGCTCGACCCAAAGTAGGCATTGTGTAGTTTAGGTTGCTCCACCCAGACCAGGCAGTGTGTAGTTTGGGTCGCTCGACCCAAACTGTCGACAATCTATTTAAAGATACTTAGCATAGTAGAAAAAATTGGTTTGGAGCCCCCGAAGACGTTGAAGATGCAGTCCCCTCTCTTCGTGAGGGTCCTCATCATCCGCAGGTAGAACTCCATCCGCAGCTCATCCGCGGGGTAGTTGGCGTACTTCGCCTCGTCGTACAAGCTCCTGCTGGTACCCAACCCTTCTGGGACTTGGAAATTTTTTTCCATCTGAGCTATGGGATGGTTTGGCACCTTCAGCAGCTCAGCTTTGTACACGAAGTACAAGCACAGCACGTTGACGACCTTCGTCTTCTTGTCTTTCAATGTGTTGTACGCCCCCTCCGCCGGTGCAGCAACGTAGTGTGATTTCGAGACGGCGTACTCTGGCTGCAATTTCCGCACGATCCCGTACACCTGCTCCACCCTCCTGTCCTCCACAATCCATAACCAGATGTCGACCTCCCGGAATTTAGGGTTGTTGTGGTCCACAAACTTTGATAGGAATGGCTTGTAAGACGGGGTGCTCATTGTCCCCTCGAATGAGCTTCCAGGGATGTTTCTGAAATCTATCATTCCGAAGGGGAAGCGGTCCCCGGCTTTCATCCTGATGGCCTTCCTGGCATCAGACCCCGACCAGCCTTGGATCTTGAGAGGGTCGAGGGTGACCAAGTTGAAATGCGCGTCGCCCTCGAAACTGACGATCTGCTTCTCCTTTACGAAGTTGGAGAAGGCACGCGCGGAGTGCTCGGGAAGCGCCTGGTTCTTCCCCCCCTTCACGAGCTTCGACCTGAAGAAGTCGTCTCCCGCCTCCCTCATGAGTGCCGCCATGGACGCACTAGTGAACTTATACTCGGCTTTGAAGGCCCTCCAGTGCGCCTCGTGAACCTCTCCATCCACGATGAGCTTCTTCTCAGGAACTAGCTTGTGCAGCTCCTGGATGATGGTCGTCTTCTTCTTCCTGTTCTCCGTCCATTCCTTCATGGTGTAGCATGAAGGGACGAAGCATTTGGGCTTGCTGAAGACGATCTTCGGGTGGACCCAACATCTCTTCACCGTCGGCTGCACGTGCAGGATGTGGGATGCCGCCTTCCCCATCTCTGCCTCCGACAGCCCTTGAAGAGTTCTGAAGAACTCCCTCACGAGAGGCTTCATCTGCTTGAAGCGCGATGCCTGGTTGAAGAACAAGCCAGTGTCGGGGTCGATTAGCTCACCCGCCTCATGCTTTTCAAATACACTCTTCCATTTCATCCAAACAAAATCGGAAGCTGTGATTAAATAAATCTCCCCTCTTAGATCGTTGTATTTCTTCTGCTTTTGACTAGCATTATCAATTGAGGAGAATTGATTTATCATCTGGTATTTGAAATCCTGCATTTCAACAAAACAAACCATTTGAATGCGTGTTAGATATATACATGTGATTTCCAAGACATATCATGAACAATAACTGCAACAAGAGTTTGGGTCGATCGACGCAAACAATACTCACCTCCCACTTTGGATTCTTGTCTTTGGCGTTCTCCCTCTCTTTGGGAGGCCTGCCATAGAACTCCCACACCTCCCGTGAGGCCATGATATTCCTTATCCATGAAGCTTGGTAGGCCCTCTTCTTGTTCCCCATGTTGAAGTATCGGGAGATGTCGCTGAGCCTGGTCTCGTCGTCGGACCACACCACCAATGCCTTCCAGACCTTCAGCTTTTCCTTCTAATGGTTGGGATCATCCCACTCAGTCATCAGTTGGATTTTCTTTGATGCCTCCACACTGTGTTGGCCGTCTATCAGCCAAAAATCGCCTTTCTGAATTGTAGGCCACATTTCAGGGGCATGCATTTTCTTCTGTCCCTGGGACATGATTACAATTGTTTGCATGTCGTCTTTGAATTGTTCGCTCACGATCTGCGCGATTATCCAATCGACGTAGGCGTCTTCTTTTGCCCGGACGCACTTTTCTGGTGGCGCTAGATGGCACTGGCTGATGTTGACATCGAACTTGAAATCTCTACCCATGAAGAAACAGTGGGAGCACTTGGACGTGAAATTGTTCACGATTTTCTGGATCTCCCTCGCATCCAACTCTTGCCCGGGCTTTGGCATGCGCAGCTCAGGAGAAACTGGCTCCTCAGTCATCACAGATGACTCTCTCGCCCTTTTCGATGGTGTTGTTTGGCGGCTGGCCGAAGGCGTAGGCGTCTCGCTATCCGCCGGTGTCTCTGAGGGAGTCGTCCGTCTTGAGTCAGACGGTACTAGTCGCGGCTTCCTCACCATTTGAGGCCTTGACGACCCTGCACCCTCCTCAGTGGTTGTTTTCCGCCTCGCAGGTTGCTGACTTTTTGTTTTGCTCTGAAGGGCCTTATTCAGCACGGTGATTGCATGTTTTAATTTTGTAAACCGGCTAGAGACCTTGGTATTCGATGTACTGCTATTGATAAATATCGACTCCGGTTTGATGACGTCTGGCTCAACGCAGGACTCCTTTACGTAGATTGCGTCGAACGGCTCGGAGAACTGGTGCATGAACATATGGACATTCTGCACCGCGGAGTTCTCTAGGATGACGTCCACGTAGTCACCAAGCGACTGAACCGATGCCACCTCCCACCCCGTGACTGTGGCCCATGTATGGTTCTCCATGGTGCCAACTTTCAATACAAATATCATTTTGTATTGCGAGGCTTTGACCACTTGAATTGACCAAGCGAGGATAAGATTGTCCTTTGGAACATATGAGTCATCCTGCGGTGTTTCGTGCTCCTGCCATAACATGTCTAGCGCAAGCATGAACCACCTTTCACCGGGTCTTTTCTTTGGGGCCATCTGTAAGGAAAGAATAAACAATGTTAGTTTCGGTCGTTCGACCCAAACTTCTTCAAAATTCATAGTTTTCAATTCATTTAAGGGAAATTTAATTGATTGGCACCAGGGATGTACAAATGGACGTGACGCGGCCTAAACGCGTCACGTCGCGTCACGAATGACGTGACGGCATCACGTCGCGTCACGTCCAGGGTGTGACGCCAAACGGACGTTACTGTAGTAAAAAAAATTTACTAATGGGATTTTTTTTTTCGGATAAGTAATTATTTCGACATCAATACAGGCAGTCGTCTACCATGGTCGACTGCTATATAGGCAGTCGACCATTGTAGTCGACTGCTAACTTAGCAGTCGACTACAATGGTCGACTGCTAATGTAGCAGTCGACTAAGTGGTCGACTGCTATATAGGCAGTCGACCACTTAATCGACTGCTAACTTAGCAGTCGACTACAATGGTCGACTGCTAACTTAGCAGTCGACTACAATGGTCGACTGCTAATGTAGCAGTCGACTAAGTGGTCGACTGCCTATATAGGCAGTCGACCACTTAATCGACTGCTAAGTTAGCAGTCGACCATTGTAGTCGACTGCTAATGTAGCAGTCGACTAAGTGGTCGACTACTATATAGGCAGTCAACCACTTAATCGACTGCTAACTTAGCAGTCGACTACAATGGTCGACTGCAAATGTAGCAGTCGACCATGGTAGTCGACTGCCAATGTAGCAGTCGACTACCACCGTCGACTGCTATATAGGCAGTCGATTACCATGGTCGACTGCCATATAGGCAGTCGATTACCTTGGTCGACTGCCAATGTAGCAGTCGACTACCACCGTCGACTGCCTGTATAGCAGTCGACCATGGTAGTCGACTGCCAATGAAGCAGTCGACCATGGTAGTCGACTGCTACATTGGCAGTCGACCATGGTTGATAGTCGACTGCTATGTTGCCGTCGACGAAGATAGTCGACTGCTATGTTGCCGTCGACGAAGATAGTCGACTGCAGTTGTAGCAGTCGACCATTGCCGTCGACTGATACTATTAACAGACAAATGCAGTCAACATCATATGTTTGTTGGGTTAAATTTTAATGGTTTGGGTATAGTGGAATATGGATGGATAGAAGTAGTTTAGGAAAAATGTGATTAAAGCCAACAATGATATGTAGAAGAAAAAAAAACCGCGTTGTATTAAAACAAGTATATCGTAAAGATATAAAAAATATACAAGGTTGTCCATATCAATGATACACGCATACTACCTTAACCCCTACGATGTTGCCTAAAGAACTAAACAGACTAAACACTATCCTTAACCTCAGTTCTCCAGCAGTCTATGGGCTCATCCCACCCCACAAACGGCATCTGCATCCGTAGTTTGGCGATGGTCAATGAAATGCGGTTGGACACGTTCTCGCATGTCAATGCACTGAAAGTGACATCCCAAATTTTCCTTCCTTCATTGGCAAAGAGAATTCGGTCATCACCATCGTTGCAAAGTTGTCGAGCAATCATGCCAACCGCATAACACTCAGCCTCCGCGGTGTAATATACATCGGGATCATGGTGTCTCCTGTTTTGGATGTAAAACAGTTCCGGCGCCACCCAAAACTTCTCCTTCCTCAAATTTTCCTTCGCTTCTACGGTTTTCGCATGCCATAGCGATAGGACATCCTCACCCGAATGCGTTGCACATCCCCAATCGCACACCCCAATCTTGAGGCTCCCGTCCGATTCCCAATGCAACATAATGTTGTCAATGGATAGATCGTTGTGTTGCACATTTGCAGCGTGCAAAGCCTCCATGATCCATAACAATGCCCAAGCCAACTTTACCCTCTTCGCCCGGAACTTTTGGACTTGGTCATAGAGTTGCCATTCGGTTGCGTCCATTGTCAAAATGTTGGCATTTGGGCGGTGGGCTCTATCCCGAATGAACATCTCTCGTAGAGTGCCCCCGTTCCACCATAGTGTATAGCCCGCATTGGACACACTGTTGATTAACCAAAACTTGATGAAACCTGGATGCGTGCTCTTTAAAACGCATGCCTCCGCACTTATTTGGATACGAGCTTTTTGCCTATCCGACGTCTTTGGGGTCTTTTCAGCCCACGTAATCTCCGGTGGGAGACGATCGTCGCCCTCGATCCTCACCTTCCTCACCTCCCCGTAACCCCCCACCTTCTTTATGCTCTTCAAACTCACGACATTTGCCGTATCGGGAATCCACAATAGTTGGCATGGGCCCGACACCCTTAGCCACTTCTCCAATTTCTCCGCCTTCCAAGGAATTATTTTGGAGGCCGTCTTGGACAATCCTTTGGCCACGGGATCCCACCACAAAAATATTTCCCGGATTCTTACAGCTCGAGGGCTCAACACCTCGCCTGTTTCGCCCTCCGGGAACATGTTCTCAACCAATTGCTTGAGGTTGAAAATACCATTTTGGGCCTTATTCTTCACCCATGAATCGAACCCCGCAAGATTCCTATCACCGCTAAACTCGGGGCCATCCACTTCCTGTCGAATAGCAACCTCCATGTCCCTTTTAATTATCTCAACCCTTTTGTGTTTCGGCTGCTCCAAAAAACGGAATTTGATGCTGGCCTCCCCATTCCTCAAATACCAGTCAACTATGGCTTGGTGGACCTTTGCCGTTATCGCATCCGAGAATTTTACCCTTGGTTTCCCGCTCCTACTCGACGACCCTGAGGCCGCGGAAGCCCCTCCTTGGCTGCTCGTAGGGGCACCGGCATTTGGGCGGACGGGAACGGTAGTATCTGAACGGGGGGTAATATTGGCTCCCGTTCCCGAAGCACTTCCTGATCCCACATCGGAATGTCGTTGCCGCTTAGGGGGCCGTTTGTGCACCCTGCCGGGTGCATCCGGCTCGTCCTCCGGCATCCTCCAACTTCGATCCTCCATCGTGTTTAAAAACACGCTATTATTGTGTTCACAAACACAACTCAAATGTGTTCACAAACACGGCCGTATTCACACCGCTCCACCGCAAAAAATCGGATCCAAAATTGGCAAGAGTTTGCACCCTAAACCAATCTTCCAACCGCCCCCTAGGCCCTCTCAAAACATTAGGCAAAGGATGCTAGGCATGCTTAGTCCCAATGTCCCGCTTGAGGAGGGGTGGTTGAAAAATGATGTCAATGAGGCCTCCCCACTTATATATATAGGTTGGGTGGGCCTCACACCGACGGTACGACCGGACGCCGCGCCCCTGGATCCTGACCGTTGGACCGTGCATCATCCAACGGCCAGGATGGATGCGACGATTGGTCGACTGCTATACGGCAGTCGACCATCCAGTCGACTGCCAGATAGCAGTCGACTCTGGATAAGGCAGTCGACAATTAGCAGTCGACCGCGGCGTCGACTGCTATGTGGCAGTCGACGTGTGGGCCGACTGCATTTAGCAGTCGACTGCGGGGGTCGACTGCCATGTCGACTGCTAGTTTGCAGTCGACCCTGGAAGTCGACTGCCACGTCGACTGCCAAGCAGCAGTCGACCCCCGATGTCGACTGCGAATGGCAGTCGACGTGGCAGTCGACCGCCATGTCGACTGCGAATGGCAGTCGACGGGCAGTCGACCGCCATGTCGACTGCTAGTTTGCAGTCGACCCCGGAAGTCGACTGCCACGTCGACTGCCAAGCAGCAGTCGACCCCCGATGTCGACTGCGAATGGCAGTCGACGTGGCGGTCGACTGCCATGTCGACTGCTAGTTTGCAGTCGACCCTGGAAGTCGACTGCCACGTCGACTGCCAAGCAGCAGTCGACCCCCTATGTCGACTTCGAATGGCAGTCGACGGGCAGTCGACCGCCATTTCGACTGCTAGTTTGCAGTCGACCCCGGAAGTCGACTGCCACGTCGACTTCCAAGCAGCAGTCGACCCCCGATGTCGACTGCGAATGGCAGTCGACGTGGCGGTCGACTGCCATGTCGACTGCTAGTTTGCAGTCGACCCTGGAAGTCGACTGCCACGTCGACTGCCAAGCAGCAGTCGACCCCCTATGTCGACTGCGAATGGCAGTCGACGTGGCAGTCGACCGCCATGTCGACTGCTAGTTTGCAGTCGACCCTGGAATTCGACTGCCACGTCGACTGCCAAGCAGCAGTCGACCCCCGAAGTCCGCTGCGAATGGCAGACATTGGACCTCCCCCCTCCAAACATAAACAAATTGCTTTTGCAATGGATCCTATAGCAGATTACTCTAAACACTTTTAATATCATAGCATCTTTTATATTTAGTGCACGTTCAAGCGTCGGGACTATAAAGGGTTCACCGCTCATTAGCATTCATCATTCCCCCTCGCTCTAGTTGGCCTTGATTGCCTTTTGGCATTCGTTGCAAGTGGAGAGAGGTAGTAGGTTATATTGGGATGGGCACGCGAAACGAATGGAAGCCTTGGTTTGTGCCCAAGGAGTGGACTCCAACGTCCAAGAAGGTCGAGTGCAAATTTTGCGCGTTGGAATTAGTTTATAGGAAGGACCGCATGGTTGCCCATTTGGGATACCAAAAAAATGACGGCAAGATGCGGGGGGTGGCATTGTGTCAACGTCAAGGGCCGATTGTAAAGTCTTTATTTTCGAGGTGCGGCGGATCGTGGCCGCCAATTCCGGATGACTTTGTGGACGAGTGCGTTGAGGACGGGGGAGAAGCTGTGGTCGGGTCCCAACAACAAGCGTCATGCGGTGCATTGTCGAACGCGAACGGAAGCCAAACCGCTCCACCATCGCCCGCACCGTCAGTGGCAAGGGAGTTGGTGTCCGGGACGACTCCCGAACCCCACCGACGTTCCCAACGGCAAATGGGACTAAAAGAAGGGATGCAAAATTCGACAAAACGAGACTTGGATACAAAATGGTCGCAAGCCTTTTATGAGGCTAATATCCCCATTAGTATTGTCCGCCATCCCGCGTTCATCCAGGCCGTTAAGGCAACCGCCGAGGCTAGAATTATGTACAAACCCCCAACATACCATGCAATGCGCAAGAGTTTACTTGACGATGCACGGTTCAATACACAAAAAATCGTGGAGTTGAAGACAACATCATCCATCCACAAATATGGGTGCACTATTTGTTCGGACGGATGGGAGAATGTTGTCCACCGCCCTTTGATGAACGTCATGCAAATTTGTCCGGCGGGCGACGTGTTCCTTGGTTCCATCGACACCACCGGTAGCACAAAGGATGCCGCCTACGTGGCTACCGAGGTCAAACGCTACATCGTTGGAGTGGACCCCACAAAGGTTGTTCAAGTTTGCTTCGATAATGCGGCGGCCATGAAAACCGCGGCGAGCAATATTAGCCGGGAATGGCCACACATATATTGGCAAGGGTGTGCGGCGCATTGTTTGAACTTGTTGTTGAAGGATTGGGGTAAACAACGATGGGCGAAGGACGTCGTAGACAAGGCGAAGGACATTGTCAAATACATCCGGGCCCACCAATGTCCGACGGCGGTCTTCCTCACCTACTCGCCCAATTTGGGCTTAAAGATGCCCGGGTCCACACGATTCGCCACCAACTTCCTCATGATTGACCGGCTTCTAAAGGTGAGACATGCTTTGGAACAAACGGTTATTCATCCCGATTGGACCGCCTACGTGAACAAATTAAATAGAGGAGGCGATGATCGAAGGAGAAGTGCAATGGAGGCACGTCAAATCAAGACAACGGTTAATGACGACAGTTTTTGGACAAGTTGCGATAATTACCGCCACATGTCGGAGGAGGTGTTGAAAGCATTGAGAGTGTTTGATGGCGTTGAACCGGCAATGGGCAAGGCTTGGTTGACCATGAAGAACTTGGAGAAACATGTGCTTAGCCTAAGGAATCCTCCTTTCAACCTAGCACACAACCTCGCTACCTTGGCCGAAGAAGATTTCTACAGCCGGTGGCGTATGATGACCACGGACCTACACCATGCCGGTGCAATCTTGAATCCTTATTTATTGGACGATAACGTCGTCCACGAAGACGCGGCCGTTAAATCCGGATTCTTGGACGCCATGAGGAGGTTGACCACGGGCAAGGACGGTCATTACGGTCGGGTTGTGGCCGAATTTCAAGCATTCAAAGAGCGTAGGGGCGCGTTCGCCAATATGCCCCTAGCCATGGAAGCCAACATCCCACCCCACGAGTGGTGGGACCTCGTGGGCGAAGGTGGCACCCACTTGGCCCCTTTGGCAAAGCGAATATTGGCCCAAGTGTGCTCCTCTTCGTCTTGCGAAAGGAATTGGAGTAGTTATTCGTTTGTGCACAACAAGACTAGAAACCGGTTGAGTTCGGCGAGGGCCGAAAATTTGGTGTACATTTATACCAATTCACGGTTGGCACGGGAGAGGGTTGATTGGGACTCGGCCGCATGGTATCTAGTGAACATGATGTCCGAAGACTCCGACTATTCGGCCGACGAGGATATAAATGGTGACCCCCCCGCGGGACCCGGCGGGGATTCCTCGGGGCCTTCGGACAACGAGAGCGATGGGGGACATGGTGGAGGGAATTTGGGCCTTGACAACCACAATGATCCGTTTGCATACGATGGACTTGACGCCGAGGACGATGGTGATCTTCACATGTGGGCCAACATAGCCGGTCGGGAGTTTCTCTCCACTACGCATGTGCGTCCCGCTACGCCGACAACTACAATACCCGATGTACCGGTAGACATTCAACCCGTAGTGGATGAAGATGTAGTGGCCGAACCACATGTGGATGAAGCTCTTGAAGCGGCTCCGAACCGGATGGACATGGACGAAGTCCCACCACATGTTTCCCCCATTCATCCACCGACGGATGTTGTGCCCACTCCTATTGTGCCGACAACATATGCACAACCCATGCAAACTACACCACCCTTTCCCGAGCCCCACGGAGAGGGCACGTCCAATGTTGTCCTTAACACTAGTCCATTGCGAGGTATTGGGCAATGCCCGGCCGTTGCGCGAGCACCGGAATCCGACTCGGATGACACATTGGCGCAACACATTGCGCGTCGGGCCCCAACAATACCACGCATGGGCTCCCGGTTGGTTGGTGCCACCATCGGCATGCGCGCCCCGTGCCCCACACCGGCTAGGCCTCCCCCTAATATTGCATTGACAAACTTTGGTCGGACCACGAGAGGTCAAAAAAGAAAACGACAAAGGGATGTGCGAGAATGGAGGACTACCGGGGCCACCCCACTTGCACGTCCACAAACTGACGGCGTTATGGATGCAACGGGTTCAAGACCAATGGTATCGATTAGAATGCCAAGGGCTGGCACACGGCTTAGTCGAATTCCCGGCCCGGCAATTGATGGCCACGAGTCCGACGCCCGAACAGATGACAATGCCAGCACGGACGATGAATCCGGCGTAGGCGAAGCTCCCGATGATAGTGATTACCAAGCACCGCCCCCAAGGGTGGCTGTGGGAGGGCCACGCAGGACAAGGAATTCTATTCCTCAAGACAACGATAATGCCCCTTCATGAATGAATATTTATAGTAATGTCAAATGTCCTATGGTGTTCAATGGGTTTAGTTGTATTGGTGATCAATTTTTGTAATAACTATTTTTGGGTATGTTTGTTGAAAAAATAATGTGAATTTCAAATTTGTATGTTGGATGTTGACTAGAAATTGAGCCTACATGTATGATGTAGGGTTTAGGAAATGAATGTCCAATGTGCACTAAGGTTAGGACTCAGGAGTAGGACACATGGAAATGATTTGTAATGCCAATAGGCCCTATGTAGTGTTGCATTTTTTATTCTATAGGTCGGAGGCGGCATTATAAAATAATTTTAAGAATATTTAAGACTACTTTTATGTTTTTATTATTGAAAATCATCGAAGACATCAATCCGTGAGGTCCTTTATGGCAAATCATTGTCGAAAACATTCCCCTCTTCTAGGATTAGGTCATCGAGCTCTTCTCCGCCCAAATATTGATCCAAGAATGATGACATTGTAAATGCAGACCACCATTCACGACTTGTCCGATGTGCCATGTGGGGCGTTATGTATTCCAATATTTGCCAATTTGTGTGGCAAATTGGCAATGCTCAAGGCTCAAACATTGCCATTGAGTTTGAATGTACTAATGTTATATGGTAATATGGAACAATTGTCAAAGTTGAGCGTGTCTATATTTGCCCTATTGCCATGGATTGGCTATAGTCGTGAACTTATAATAAAAAAAATTTAAAAATGCCGTAGAAATTTGTCGAGGATTTTAAAATGCATTTTAAATGTGTATTTTAAGATAAAGTAAAAATAAATGCACCTCTAGCCCTATGTCATGTGGGAGGATGAAATGAATGTCCAATGTGCACTAAGGTTAGGAGTAGGACATATGGAATTGATTTGTAATGCCAATAGGCCCTATGTCATGGGCGAGGATGGAATTAATGTCCACACACATATATATATATATTGCAAATACCCCCAAATATATATATATATTGCACATACATCCATATATATAGCGCATACATATAGAACATACGGTATACCGGGAACCCACATATATATTGCACATACACATACATATTGCAATTTGCACGTACACCCATACATGTTAGACATACATATTGCACACGGGTGTAGCTAATAAGGAAGTTATCATTTGTTTAAATAGCGATCCACTTTTATTTCACATTACGGATCATATCTTTTACATAGTGCGATTATATCCACTAGGCCTAAACACATATACAATGTGTTTGCTAGGATTAAATCGGCGAACTATATAGAACATGAACCGCTACATCTACATAGAAAAATTATAATGTCAATAGTCGCTCCGAAGGACAAATCCAAAAGTTGGTGCATCGACGATATTCGGCAGAACGTTTGTCGACTTGAAGCCAATATTCTCCATTCTCCACAAGCATATCCCGCAAGTATTCAAGTTCCATTATGAAAATATCGTTGAGCCGAGCATGCTGAACTTGCCATCGAATTGGGATGGCAATGCGTTGCGTATGGCTGAACATGAAGAGGTTCAGTCGGAACGCTCGCAACAATTCGGCGAGCTCCGAAGTCCCTCTCACGCCCCTAAATCGATGCCCCATTGGTATGTCTACGTCCCAAATCGACATACGCAACGCATTGTAGACTTCTCCCATACCAAAATGTTCCCGCCAAGCTTTGTTAACTCCCATGTATTTAAAAATACATATGAGAGTTAAAAAATTCGCCCTCACTTCACACCCCCGCCCATACTCTCCTCGGTGATATGGCTCCAAAATAGGCTCTAGGACCTTCGGCAATATGTGCTCCCCCACAATTTCCGCGGTCAATCCGGGTAAAATGGTCGACGGTGCCATGTTTGGCACAACCCTGAAATAGCAGCTTCTCCGCTCCTTCTCCCTTTGTTCTCCGTTTGCAAAGCTTGCTAAAACAGGCTATGGCCAATGGAGAACTTGGGAATGAGGGAAATGGGAGGTTGGATTGCTATATATATGCATCCTTTGTCATGATTGTATGCATTTAATGCATGATTTGACTAAGCTAACGCTCTTCCCAAACCCTAACGCCTAATTTCGACTGCTGGGCAGCAGTCGATTCGCATATTCGACTGCTGGGCAGCAGTCGACTGTGGATGGTCGACTGCTACACAGCAGTCGACTGATAAAATCGACTGCTGGAAGGCAGTCGACTGTGGATGAATGACTGCCTTCCAGCAGTCGACCATCTTAGTCGACTGCTAGGAAGCAGTCGATTTTATCAGTCGACTGCTGTGTAGCAGTCGACCAGCCACAGTCGACTGCTGGGCATTTATCAATCGACTGCTGCCCAGCAGTCGATTTACATAGTCGACTGCTATGAAGCAGTCGATTTGCATAGTCGACTGTTGTGTAGCAGTCGACCATCCACAGTCGACTGCTGTGTAGCAGTCGACCATCCACAGTCGACTGCTGTGCAGCAGTCGACTATGCAAATCGACTGCTACAAGGCAGTCGACTGTGGATGGTCGACTGCTATGAAGCAGTCGATTTGCATAGTCGACTGCTGTGTAGCAGTCGACCATCCACAGTCGACTGCTGTGCAGCAGTCGACTATGCAAATCGACTGCTTCATAGCAGTCGACTGTGGATGGTCGACTGCTACACAGCAGTCGACTGCCTTGCAGCTTAATTTAGACAACTAATTAGACACACCCGTAACCCAACCTGCCAAATCATTGGATGCCACCCGAGGGCCCACACTGCGATATCCCTATAAAATCAAGTGTGCTACCCACCATGAGGCCACCTTGCCTCGTAGTGATTTTGAGGACCTTGTATGCGTCGCGTACATTGCCCAAGATCAACTACGGTGTGGGCAATCCATAGGATTGCGATGGCTGGGAGTGGCAAGATACGGGATGCGGGTGGTTCGTCAAGAAGTATGTATTACAATCCCCGACACGCATGGGGCTTGCCGGATGAACCGGACGAATTTACACCCGAGGTGGTTGCAGAGAACACTCGAAATGAGGACGATTTGCGCAGTGTTTTACGTCCGATTCAAGGGTTCACTGAATTCTATTGGGTTCGACTGCCTAGGAGACAAGTTGATCGTCACCACCGCGGATATTTGGACGCCCAAGAAAGGCCCGCATGCCGCATCGGTTACAAGGAAAAACTTTTCCCATGGCACTTGTTTCAGGACCTTAGCGACGTTCTCACGAAGGGGAAAAATCAATTGTATTTTCGAAAAAACTATGGGACCTTGTGGAGGTTCTACCAAACCATAAAACACTCGGTGCATGACGCAATTCATTGGGGGTTCAACCGGTGCACCGCGCACCAAAAGGAATACCGGGTGTATAGAGAGTACACACTTAGGTCGTCAATGTAAGATTTGCCCACGAATATGGTGAGAGCGTAGTATCAAGTTTGTACTTGCACGTATACTTACGTATGTTGGTAAGTTGGAAATGCGCAATATATGAATTCCCAGCAATATTGCGGTGATGTTTTCCGCTTGGTGTGAACTTATAATCATGCCACATGGAATCATTGTCACAGTTATTTGCATCGATACGTGTTTGATTCAAGTGCAAATGCATGTAGATGCAAAGTCCATGGTTTAATTGGATGTTTGTGGCAACCGATTGTGTGGGCAAACATAAGAAATGATCATTGTGCGACACTTGTACATTACTCCCAAAATTGATAGTGAACAATAATTCACTTATAAACATTTCCAAAATCATGGTTTTTCCCGCATTGTGTACAATTGAGTATCAAATAATGCCTCCTAGTCCAACGCCTATCTCACAAACACTAGCCAACATTCCTAATCCGGCTCCGAATCACTATCCAATGCAATGGGGGGTCCGCGGCTTGAGCTTGCACCGTTCAGATTTGGTGGCCGTAGTGTCCGGCGCCTCGCCTCACGCCTGCTCTCGGTGATGGCCCATAGTTCTTGCGCCGCAGTCTCCTGGTCAGCTTGTGCACGAGCACGCGCGCGGTCTCCAATGTGCAACCCCCTCGCGGCATTCGGATGGCGCAGGACGTCTTGCATGGTGGGGCTAGAGGCCCCGTCACGGATGTCCAAAAGGCCGTTGACGTATTTCCACTCATTCATCCGGATTTGGACGTCCACCTCATTGAAGCTACCCTCTTGTGTAACGGCCTCCTGCCTCTCCAGATCGGCCTCAAAACTTGTTGTGTCCAACACGTGTTCCACATCCCAAGTTGTTTCCTCGCCCGGGACCGGTTCCCGTGGTAATACCCCCACTGTCACATTGCCGTTGGAGTCATACACGTATCCGTGGGGGTGAGGACCTGGGACGTATTCACCCGTCTCTCCGGCATGCCCACCCACAACACGGTACAAAAATGCCCTCAAACCTACGGCCTGAGGAGAGGAGCCAGGGTAAAACTCATGAGCAACCCTTGTGTACATTTCAGGCGTGAAGTTTGTCGGGTAGCCTCGCAGGTCCTTCAAATACCTCCGTGCACGCCAGCTATAAGCAGGAGGATCGCCGTATTCTGCGGGCGGCACACCATGGATTATTGTGTATTCAAAATCGGGAGGCATTCCCCATTGCACTCCGAATTGCTCGTACAACCTTCGATGCAGAGGGGCTTGGCACGTAGGACAACGGCGTGTTTGCAACATGTGTGGCAACAAACAATTCGGGTGGACCATGTGACCGCACGACCCAACGATCCATGCGCCTTCGGGTCCCCAAGGATTGGAACAAATGGGGCACATGCTCCCGTCCTTGATCCAATCGGGGACGCATGGCCACAACAAGGCTGGTCTGGCCGGGGGTATCACGATGCGGGATGATACTGCGGTATCCCATTGGAATTCATCCTCGGGCCTCTTGGTCCACGCAATACTGGGGTAATGGTCGTCATCGACCGGGAGGTTCTCAGGATACATGAAATCCAATGGCGGCCACGAGGTAAAAAGAAGCCGTCGTTCGGGCCACTGTTCGCCGTGGTCCCTATAGTGTGTCAGCTCGTCCATCAATGCCCTCTCACGCGTGGCGAACATGATAGTGGCTGTGACCATGCCCATGTAGTCGTCCTCCAACAACCGGTTCCTCCTAATGACCCGGTCGTAATCAACCCTCATTGCCTCCAAGTTTGTTGTGGGCGACGGCTCCCGCCCTTGTCCATCACTACCAGACATTGCTTGCGGCAGTTGTGGCGCATCAGCCCTCGCAAGTTCAAGGTCGGTCAAACGTGCAATCTCGGCCTTCAACCCTTGGACCTCCTCGGCGTGTGCACGTTGGACCATCTCCAATTCCCGTTCGTGGTCAGATTTGCATTTTGCCAACTCCGCCCTCAACGCCTCCACAACGTCGTTGTCGGCAACTACCAGTGGTGGGGATGGCACCGCCAATGCCATCTCCACATCAACGGGCGAAGATGGAGGACAAACCAACCGGGAACCATGTGGCGGTGTCACGTGGACCCTTTGTCGCCGGCTAGGTGGTTCAACCGGCAACCCTATGGCAATGTTGTGCTCGTCCATGTTTGACTCGGCGGCCGGTGGAGTCCCCACAATTTGATGATCTGGTCCCGCAAGGAAATCAAAATAAGATCGGACCCTCAAAGGATTCATTGGAGTTTGCCATGCCAATGGAATCGGACGGCCAGCGTTCCGTCCTAGCACGGCACTTGGTATGACCGTGACCCGGCGTGCCTGCCTCAAGTCCGGGCTCGTGCGGGGTATGGTGGACCAGTCGATATCCACTCCCAAAATTACCTCCGCGTAGACCATTTGGCATAACCACATTAGCATATGCCCGCGATCAAATTCCCTCGGTGCACCCCACAAGAAATCCCACACCTCCTTGCACCGTTCTCCAAATATTTGATGGCTCACCTCCCTCCATATGCCATAGCGTTGTCTAGACATCCGTTCAGCATTCGCGCTAGGAACGAACATCCTCGTCAAATGGGTCCACTCTACGTACCTTCGGACCGTGCTATACAACCACATGCCCCTCTCATTTTGCCAGCCGGGATTGGCGAGAATGTTCGGGTCCCGCGCCACCTCCAAATTGATTGGTTGCGGCCTGCCCCTCGGCGCATTGCCGCGTCTTCTAGCGCCTGCCGACCCCGGTCTCGATTGCGGAGTCCCCCCCGGATCCAAATCCCCGCCACGTGGAGGTTCCGGCGGCAAGTTATCTTCGTCTGCCATCGTTGCCCCTAACCCCTAGCTTTGTATGCCTACTATAAATTAAACCTAATATGGTAGCACTTCCAAAATAAGCGCCACCACCCACAATTTTTTTCCCAATCCACTAAAACCAAATTAAGGCCGTTCAAAGTTCAAACTACATAATTAGATTTAAACCACTTTCAAAATAAGTGTTCACATATAACAATTTCCGGTATGGTTCAAACTAACCGCAATGGGGTACAATGTAGACCGTATGTAGGTGGGTTGCAATACACACGTTAGGCAATAACAGTATATCGTATGCACCGTATATGTATTTCAGTACGTATGTCCACCTGTAGCCCTCCAGCTCACCTCTATCTCCAAATGGCAAGGGCTGATTAACAACCTAGGCCCAAATGGAGGGAGGTGGGAGTGAGGGAATGAGGGAAGTGGGGTCCATATATACCCCAAGGAGGCGTCCTTTCGATTAGACGCCCCCTGGACCAACCCATGGACGCCACGTGCCCATGGGTGTCTCTACGCGACTGCTCGTGAGCAGTCGCACCCCTTCGTCGACTGCTATTAGCAGTCGACCATGTGGTGCGACTGCTCACGAGCAGTCGCAACCCATTCAAGTCGACTGCTGATAGCAGTCGACCATAGGGTGCGACTGCTCACCAGCAGTCGTCCGCACTTTGTCGACTGCTATTAGCAGTCGACTTGGGTTGTCGACTGCAGTTGGGCAGTCGACTGTCTTCGTCGACTGCTAATAGCAGTCGACTTGAAGGGCAGACGACTGCTTGTAAGCAGTCGCATCCCTTCGTCGACTGCTATTAGCAGTCGACGAAGGGGTGCGACTGCCCACCAGCAGTCGTCTGCCCTTCTTCGTCAACTGCTAATAGCAGTCGACGAAGGGGTGCGACTGCCCACCGGCAGTCGTCCGCACTTTGTCGACTGCTATTAGCAGTCGACTTGGGTTGTCGACTGCAGTTGGGCAGTCGACTGTCCAAGTCGACTGCTAATAGCAGTCGACGAAGGGGTGCGACTGCCCACCAGCAGTCGTCTGCCCTTCTTCGTCGACTGCTATTAGCAGTCGACGAAGGGGTGCGACTGCCCACCAGCAGTCGTCCGGACTTTGTCGACTGCTATTAGCAGTCGACTTGGGTTGTCGACTGCTATTAGCAGTCGACTTGGGTTGTCGACTGCAGTTGGGCAGTCGACAGTCCAAGGCGACTGCTAATAGCAGTCGACTTGAAGGGCAGACGACTGCTCACAAGCAGTCGCCCGCCTGTCGTCGACTGCTAATAGCAGTCGAATTTCCATGTCGACTGCCCAAGAGCCGTCGACAAGCCAAGTCGACTGCTATTAGCAGTCGACTAGTTATGGTAGTCGACTGCTCTTGAGCAGTCGACATGGAAATTCGACTGCCGTCAGCAGTCGACACACCTATACGACTGCCCTTTAGCAGTCGATTCAGTGTGTCGACTGCCTAGTAGCAGTCGCTGTAACTCGTCGACTGCCCACTAGCAGTCGACACTGTTGACGACAGTTTACCCTGTGTGACGACAGGGTAAACTGTTTTACCCCCCCCAAACGGACGTGACGTTTTCAGGTCTGCCGTCACGTCGCTGTCACAGGACGTGACGCGACGTGACGCGACGTGACGTGTAATCCCTGATTGGCGCATATATTTTGGTGGATTGTGCACTGTTATATGTGAACATCATTTGTATGGTGATATGGTATTTTGTTATTTTTGGGTGGATTTGCATTTTATATTGTGTTTAACATCATGGATTTATTGATAAGATAATAATTTAGAGGTTGGGTTTGGGTCGAGCGACCCAAACATGAGGATGTGTTTGGGCCGAGCGTACCAAATATGAGGATGGGTTTAGGTCGAGCGACCCAAACATGAGGATGTGTTTTGGCCGAGCGTACCAAATAGGAGGTTGGATTTAGGTCGAGCGACCCAAACATGAGGATGTGTTTTGGCCGAGCGTACCAAATAGGAGGTTGGGTTAAGGTCGAGCGACCCAAACATCAAGCTGGGTTTGGGTCGAGCGACCCAAACATCATACCGTGTTTGGGTCGAGCGACCCAAACATGAGGATGTTTTTGGGCCGAGCGTTCCAAATAGGAGGCTGGGTTTAGGTCGACCGACCCAAACATCAGGACGTGTTTGGGTCGTCTCCCCAAACTGTTCTATTTAATATATATTTTAAAAGTTGGCACAAAGCATATACAATGCTTATGCGTTGTGTATGCTACAACACCATGAATTAATTAATACATGTTGGGTATAACAAAAGATATTACCTTTTAAAGCTGTTGTTGCAAAAATTGTGGAGTAGAGCTGGTGTTCTTCGTCCAATAACACACAAACAGCTGAATGTAATTCGGACATACGCTAAACTCCCAAACAACTACTAAAGCTTTCAAATAATTCTTACTTCTCTCAAACAAATCTTGAATCTCTCATACAACTCCTGAGGCTTTCAACGCACTTTTGAATCTCTCAAACAACAACTGAATCTCTCAAACAACAACTGAATCTCTCAAACAACAACTGAATCACTCCAACAACAACTGAAGCTCTCAAATCACTTCTATATGTCTCAAACACCTCTTGATTATCTTATAGAACTCCTGAATCTCACAAGCACTCCAAATACAATACAAACTCCAAAAGAGAAATAATCTACAAACACATGAACTTCGCAAGCACTCGCTAAAGCTCCCACACAATGCTCGAAAACCCTTCAACAATCTTCGACTAACTTCTTGCGTAGGTTTCTGTTCTATTGGAAACACCTCCTAACTTCTAAGATTAAGAGCAAGAGAAGGGAGGGAAGGAGAAGAAACACTAGGCGGGAGAGTGAGAAGGAATCAAATGCCGCCCTGAATAGCCACGGCGCTTCAGGAGAGGCGGCGCTTCCAAGAGACACGCGGAGCGAATGCTTGGCACGGAGAGAGAGAGAGAAAGGAGGAGAAACTGTGGCGGCTGGGGTTTTGTTTGCCTCGGGAATTGGGTGCCCACAGGATTAGGGCACCAATGGAAATAGGGTTACGGGGAACCCTAAATCCTAAACCCTAACTCTAACCCCTTAGCAGGCATTAGTTATTTGAAGACACTTTGGAGTACCCTGAGGTGCTACATCAAATGCGGTATTCTACAAGACTAACCATTTATACAACTAATGCATTTTTACAACGTAACTTTATGCTAAAACTAATACTTAACCCCTACTTACATGACACCATACCCTAAATTTTCCAAACAAGTTGAAGTCATTTGTTTCTCTTTTGTTTGAGCACGTTAGAAAAATAATACAATTGCGTGACATTTAACGATGTAATCATTGACTTTTAGACTTTACCAATGATGCCAACAACTCACACAATATTCAATGAATAAGAAATATAACCCCCACCCCCCAACATGAAATTCGGAAATTTAGAATACTTGAGTGTGGAGCCTAAATGAATGCCTTCCCCAAGTGCATTTTGTAAGGATTTTGAATTGCATGATCCTTATTTCAAAATGCTAACATGCTCAAGTTTTTAGTAAATCCCTTATATATTCACTTTGATGAATCACATAGTCGCCAATAAACCATTGATGATCATATATTACTTGGAATGTGATATAAAAGTAAATCGGTCTTGTATTTATTGGTCTTGTATTTATTCAAATGCCATTTCATGTTGTGGATGTTATTAGGGTCTAACTTTGGATGTTTTGCTCACTTTGACGAATCACATAGTCGCCAATAAACCATGGTTCATGATATATTTAATATATGGAATGTGAAATAAAAGTAAATCAGAGAAGCACAACATCAAATGAAGCCATTCAAGCAAACATGTTCTTATTCAATGTTCCCTCCACGTATATTGGATAATGGCGCAAGATATAATAGATGTTGTTTGTATATGGAGGCATCAGTGAACAACTACGATATTTGGTGTTCAGGGTTTAGGGGGTAAGGGGTAAGGGGTTAGGGTTATAACATATTAATCTATCCAATATTAACGGGTAACATTGTGCATTTTGGTGAGAAGAGTCCAGACCTTGGATAGCTAGCCAACTAGCATCACCATGCTAAATTTTTCGGGCCCCTATTTGTCACTTAGCTTTAGCTAGCTAGGTTCACCGAACCTAGGATTCCTACTTAGCTTTAGCTAGCTAAATTTTTCGGAACTCTCATTTTCACTTAGCTTCAACTAGCTAGAAAGTTGTGTGACATGCATATTCATTCTAAACCAAAGAGAAATCCATTCAAACGAAACCAAACAATATATGTTTGGTTGTATTGCTCGTGGTTGCCTCTCTATTTTCATGTTGTTGCACAAGGAAACTTGAATTTTTTAAATCCACACGTATACATTGGCTTCCTCACTTTCAACTGGCATTGGTGCTACATCGCTCATTATATATATACAAGTGAGCCCAACCATGAGCTTGACTAACCTACCTAGAAGATTGTTCCTAATTATAAGCTTGACTAACTAATCTAGAAGATTGTTCCTAATTAAATGCCCACTTAGGGTGAGCGGCTAACACTAATGATCTTACTAGATTCTCCTATGTGACTATTGACTATTAGGAACAGTGAAGACCGTGCCATGTGTATTGAGATTTCTACACAAACATCTCAATGTAAAAATTGAGAGTTTCCAAAAGAATTAGCTTGGAAATGGCCTACAGAAAATTGATTGCAAATACCATAATTGAAACCTAAACTATAGCCATGGGACAACTAACTAAGTGGGTGTCAAGTTGGACAACAAGGTTTTTGCTATATGGGATCCGCCCTAATATTAAAAAAATAATGTATGTTTTACATTCCAACTAGCTATTAGCTAGCTTTAGCTAGCTACCTTTCCTCGCCCGGATTATGGCACTTAGTTTTAGCTAGCTATTCTTTTGAGGCACCAAATTCCTACGTAGCTTTAGCTAGTTGGAGCTTTTAGCTAACTAAATAGCTGGCCACTTAGTTAGCTGTCCAAGGTTTGGAAGAGTCTTATAGGAAGGTTATAGTAAAGACAATCTTGATTATGTTAATATGTTATTTGGGACGTTTAAACGTGATACACTGATAGTTCTTGTATTTATTCAAATGCCATTTCATGTTGTGGATGTTATTAGGGTCCAACTTTGGATGTTTTGCTCACTTTGATGAATCACATAGTTGCCAATAAACCATGGTTCATGATATATTTAATATATGGAATGTGATATAAAAGTAAATCGGAGAAGCACAACATCAAATGAAGCCATTCACGCAATCATGTTCTTATTCAATGTCCCCTCCACGTATATTAGATAATGGCGCAAGATATAATAGATGTTGTTTGTATATGAAGAAGAGTCTAATAGGAAGGTTAGAGTAAATACAATCTTGATCGTGTTAATATGTTATTTGGGACGTTTAAACATGATATACTAATTGGTCTTGTGTTTATTCAATACACATTTCATGTTGTGGACGTTATAAGGGTTTAGGGTCCAACTTTGGATGTTTTGCTCACACACATTAGTAAACTTGAAGTGAACTTGAGGATAGATTCAAATATCATTGAAAAATTGAACTAAAAAGCGACATTGGTGGTTAGTATCCCCTTAACGACGTCCACATACGTTCGTCATTGCCACACTTGCATGCGAGAGAATAGAGCAATGTTGTATGCAATCATTATATAATTCCTCATGCGAGGATCTTAATAACTACTTTAACTATTGTATTTAGTGACTCTTACCATAAGGCGTTACACAATGTTTAGACTTCTTTTGTCTACATATTGGTTAAAATATACCGTAATGTTTGAGTTCAAGTAGATTAGTATCATGATTTAATATGTATATGATGCATTAGAATGACATTCTAGAAGTCTTTGATATAAATCACTTATCCCAAACCTTTTCTCCTCATGACACTTGGAAAAATACATGTGGCCGCCACCCTTCCTTCCAATGGTGCATGTCATATCCACACAAAACAATAAAAAACGGATTAAATATCCACATTACTTTCAATAGACATTCTCAACACACACAAAGTCAGATGACGGTTGGGGTATCCAAGAGCTAGGTTAGATTCGCATTTTTTTTTAATTAACAAAAGGCGGGGAATTCTGTCAGGAGGTTTGAAAATAACCTCTGCAGGAGAACTAGGCGGGAAAGGCATCCAATGAGGAAGTTGGGGAAGCGGAGGTGGATAGTATAAAAGGGCGCACCCCCCAAAAGTCGGTTCTTTTTGCTCTTCTCCCACTCCTGAAATCGTAGGGAGAACTCTCAGTTGGAGCTGTACTTCAAGGTTCGTGCACGTTGCCGTTCATGAGCAGCTATCCACAGCATGCAACCCCACTGTGAACTTCGGAATGAGCTCAAATTCATCCCACCTCGCAATTTCCGCCGCATTATACGCCGGATTCTGCGTTGGGTTTGGGTCGGTCGACCCAAACCCCTACACTAGTGTTGGCGGTTTTTAGTATGACCCTTCTAAAGTTTGGGTCGGTCGACCCAAACACCTGCCCTAGTGTGGGCGGTTTTTAGTTTGACCCTGATAGACCCAAACCCATCCCCACAGTGTGGACAGGGTTCTGGATGACCATGATCCCATCCCGCCAAAACGTTTGAGTCGGTCGACTCAAACCCATCCCCACATTGCGGATGGGCTCTGGATGACCATGAACACATCCCGCCAAAAGGTTTGGGTCGCTCGACTCAAACCCATCCCCACATTGTGGATGGGCTCTGGATGACCATGAACCCATCCCGCCAAAAGGTTTGGGTTGCTCGACCCAAACCCATCCCCACAGTGTGGGTGCTCTCTGTGATGAGCCTACACCCATCCTGCGCCAACAAGGTTTGGGTCGCTCGACCCAAAACCCATCCCCACATTGTGAATGGGCTCTGGATGACCATGAACCCATCCCGCCAAAAGGTTTGGGTTGCTCGACCCAAACCCATCCCCACAGTGTGGGTGCTCTCTGTGATGAGCCTACACCCATCCTGCGCCAACAAGGTTTGGGTCGCTCGACCCAAACCCATCCCCACATTGTGAATGGGCTCTGGATGACCATGAACCCATCCCCCCAAAAGGTTTGGGTCGCTCGACCCAAGCCCATCCCCACATTGTGGATGGGCTCTGGAAGACCATGAACCCATCCTGCCACAAGGTTTGGGCCGCTCGACCCAAAGCCATCCCCATAGTGTGGATGGGCTCTGGATGACAGTGTGTCCGTTGGACAACCCAAACCTTTACAAACCCAATGGCATAGCAGTCATATGAACATGTATGAGCACTGAGTATTTGCAATTTTGATTATATAAGCTGGTTTTTGTATTCTTCGTTTGGAATCTACAATTTTTGTGATTTTTTTGACAAGGTTCAATGTTCATGTGTGTAGGCACAATGGATGGGTTTAGTGAAAGAGGGGATTGGTCATCTGAAGACATGGCCACTTGGCCATCTGCATCTGAGGATGAGCTAGACATTGTCGGGGAGGCTACTATGGATGACAGTCCAGATGATGATCATTTGGATTTACCTTCGCCTTCCGTACCGCACTGTCCCATTGTTGAATGTTCGGGACTTTCAAGGGCTTCGTGGGTGAATTTGGAGGTGGTACTCGTTAATGATAGTGGAGTTGTTGTGGCGGATGGTATTTGTCGTAACACCCATCCACAAGATTGCATTGATGAGAACCCACTTGGCACAGAGGACGTTGGGGTTGTCATATTGGAGTCACTCATACATTCCGAGGTGGATCCCACTCATAGGTTCTCCCTCCGCAGGTGGCCATTGAGGAATGTCACGATTGATGGAGTTAGTTTGCGTGACCATGAGCGACAATACATGCAAAACCAAATGGAGCTCCAAGCAAACATTCGGCCCCGCAAAGGCTTACGAAAGTACGAGACCTTGGCACGTCTTACTCCCTCTGCAACTGATTGTAAACGCCAAAGGTTGCTCGGCGAGGAGTCCATTAGAGAAGTTGCCACAAAGGATTGTTGTGTGCATCGTTGTTGCCAATTGTTTCCAAGGGATAAATTGAAGGCCATCCGCGAAGAAATGTAGCTTGGAGATTTCCATCTAAGATCCACCAAAAAACTTGATGTCCATAGGGCGATACATGTGAATGGGACGGGTCGCAAGGTCATCACCATTGAAAGCATAGACGTGTGTTGTAAGGCATGGTACACCATTCACGGTGTGTCAAAAGCGGACTTTTATAGACAAGCTGCTTATGCCAAGGAAGGCCGCCGTTCCCGTCACCATGGGAACGTGGGTTTAAAGAAACCCAGGGAAACAACAAGGCAAGCAACGGCCACTTTGGTGACCATCATCGTCCCCCTTGCCGATGCAATGCCACACAAAACACGCACACTCACAACCGGAGAAAAGGTTGTGGAGAAAGTTCTTCCCACAGGCACAAAATGGAAAGACATATTGTTGGACGTGAATGCAGTTGGCGAGAAGGTTGGTTTGGAGCCAATTTCATTGTCAAAATTGAGTGCAATCAAGAAAGCAAACTTTAGCGAATACATTACAAAAAGACGAGGGAACAAATTTGACCGGTGCTCTAATTGCGAAAAATTGAAGCGCCTTCACGATGCACACACGATGGGCACCGAGTCATATGCGGCACATCAATTAAACTATTTCAAGCATGTAAACATGCAAGAGGCACACCGTAATGATTACTACACAAATAGAACTTTGTCCATCTCCATGCCCTTGGAGGTTCTTACGGTCATCCATGACAAAATGGACCATGCCAAAACAACCTCCCCATGTTTTGCAAATCGAATCAAGGCCACGGATGGATTTTTTAAGCTGCCTGTATCGGTTACAGGTGAATTTGGAAACAATGTCATCGCATACCCTAAATGTTGTGGTGTTTTATTACGTGATGTGCTTGAGAACATGGATTCCCTCAAATTGATTTATTTATTCATATATACTAATCACATTGGGTTGGCATTGCAGGAATGATTGCACATGGACATGGGGATGTCAAGTTTGCTCATTATGCTCTTCATTTGTATCCAGCGGATTCAAACCACACGATAGGGTCATTCGCAAGGCTTTTACGTGATTTGGAGAAACCGCCGGCCTATTCTTCAGGATTGTTATTTGAAAATACGGGTTCAACACCTTTATATGAAGCGGTATTGGATGGAAAAGATGTATGCTTGCATTCGTTGCCAGAGCCACCCAGTGAACCCGTGATTGCCAAGAAGTTGCCCCCCACTTTGCGTGTCCAATTGGACAATTGTGCCATGGACAATAAAAGTAGATATGTATTTGCATATTGGTCGTTATTGGTTGCGAAAGGCATTTTCAAGGAGGTTTTTGTGTCCTTCCTATTGGTAGGCCACACGCACGATGATATTGATGCATCTTTTGGGCGGTGGAGCATGAAGTTGCGGGAGGAGGATTTTCCAAAGTTTGATCCATTGCAAGTGAGTTCCGCATGAGAATGCCAATGTCTTATGTAGGGGGCTTGTGATTACGGGGTGAATCTCCATGATCTAGAGAAAACCTTTGTGTAACATAACAAAGGTCTGCTGTCGGAAGTTGTGACTCATTGATCTTATTAAATGAACAAGAATGATGGAATTAACAACTACCAACGCCTTGAGTTCCTAGGAGATGCAACCTTGTATCGCAACATTTATTTGGGGCTCACCCTGGAATAACTCCAGGTCTACTTACAAAGCTATGATCTGAAGTCTATTAACAACAAAAGATTCACACAAGTAGTAGCACAATTTACACACATTTTTACATTGCAACAAATTGAACAACTTGCATCACAATATTACAACCTTCACAAAATCCCTTGAGAAGGTTGGGCCAGCCCAAGAATTGGACCCTTCCAAAATCGCATTTGGAATGGATGGGCTTAAAGCCCCAAAACAACTCACCAACTTGATAGAAAGCATTACATGCACTGTCTTGGTAGATTCTAGGTTTGATACAAATGTGGTTTGGGATGTAATGAAGCCCATTGCCACCCCATATACATTGGTTGTGCACCTTGTCTCTGAACTACGAGAATTATGTATGGCGAAGGGATATCACATGAATGTCACCAGCATCAACAAAAATGACAATACCAATGGCAACATATCAAAAGAAGGTGAGCATCACTATGCACAATATCGATATGAAGTTCAACTTCCAAGGGGTGTTGTTGTCAAGGGCACATCCACCAATACCTTGCCAAGAAAGATGGCTCAAATGGATGCTGCTCAAAAGGTGTTGGCTAAGTTGCAAGGTCTTGGATACAAGACAAGTGGCAACATAACCAACAAATACACAAGTGGCAACATAACCAACAAAGTGTGAAAGTTGAAGGTGGTGATACTTCATCCCCTTAACATCAACTAAACCCAGATGGGGCCTTGAAGACAAAAAAACGAAATGTTGTTGATAATTTCATGTTTAGTCATTTCGTAGAAAGACAATTCCTCTTGTAATAATGTATTCTTCTCATGCAATAAAATGGATATCAGGTGGAAAATACAATGAAGTTCATGAGAGAATCTAGCGCATCTATCAATATCTAATTCCAAGAGCCACCATTTCAATATATGGTTGTATTGTTTTGTGTCTTTCAGAGTATGTTGTACATAAGTTGATTCTAAGCCATAGAACACAAGTTCATCAAATAATAGCTTGCTAAGAATTGTTATCAACACACTTGATAAAATTTTGGGAGGCGAGGTCAAGACAAACACACACAACGTATGGATACCTATCCATCCCCAAACATCGCAAGTTATCTACAAAGATCTAAGAGCTTGCAGGATTTTACAAGATTATACAAGATTTCTGCAAAATCCCAGAAACTTTACAACCGTCACAAATCTTGCAGAATAAAATGAGGCTCACACCGCTAGACAAGCATGCGTTGAATCATCAGTGACTGTAAACTTTCAACCTCCAAAGTCGAACACCAAAAACACACAATTGTTCTAAGTATCACAACCCTCTCGATCCTTGGTGGAAATACCGGACAGGGATCTGCACTTAACCTTCAAATCTTACAACCTAACAATGACAGCATAATGATTAAAATTCAACAAGGTCACATACGCCTGAGTTCCGAGAACTGATCCACATGTCCGCCCAAGAGGTTTTGCAAGACGTCCGTTGTTCCAAGTAGCTCCAGCAGAAGTGCTCAATATGGCGCCATAGCGAGCGGAAAGAGAGAACAACATGCCTGAATGGAAGCTATTCTCTAAAAGTCGACCACCGTAAGATGATCAAAATTTGCATCTCTTGAAATATAATCACAGATTCAAGCCGCTTTGATCCTTGCGCTAGCGGTCTCGTGATTGAGAGGCGTGCTTGAAACGATGCAACTCAATTATTTCAAGACTGGAGCATTTCGCAGGTCCTCGACTATGTTAATAACAAGACCTTCGAAGCTCTGACTCCTCTCCCGATTGCGGACAAATGTTGATTCACTTTGTCAAATGCCAGGATGATTTTGTCTTCTACTTAACTGGCACCAGAGGTTCTCCAAAATTCTTTTCTACAAACTATCCTGAATCCATTCCTCGTGCCTCGCTCATGCGGCAAGAGTAAGAGTTAGAAAGATTTTGGACCTGTACATCATAGCTTCCAGACTGTCACAGCTGCAACGATAAACACTCTCCATAGCTGTATGAAGTGATATTTTTATACCAAATTTGGTGTACCCCGACAAACTCAGACCGAGGGTTGCAAAGCTCAATCTCGAATTCATCAACCCTCTCCCCAGATCCTCCCCCAGCTGCCTCCAATCTTATAAGCTTAGATTGACTCCATATACAACAACGATACATGCGCTACATTATTTACCACGCTCTCGGAATGGCTCGCTTGTGCAGTCACCGGATTAATGGTGATTTAAGATTGAGTGTGGATCAATGCGCGATCACTCGCAAACCAAATCGGAAACTCCACAATACACTACAAAGAAGCAGTAACGCCGGAACCCGCATCAATGCGCAATCTCTTCCTTACGAAATCGAAACTCCACAACACATTACAATTCACGAAGTGGTGTGGGAGAGTAATTGACGCATTCATAATTTCCAAATACTCCACAAACTCAAACCCTAAACCCTTGGTGAAGAGCTTGGTCGCATGGATTGTAGAGACGGTCCACGGCACTCTGCATGCATTGAGAGCAACATTTGCAAGGCTAAAGTCACTATGACAATCCTCGAGCACTTGCACGCCGGGAAAAGCTTCAAAGATGACCATGATTTTGTAAATGGTGCACCTGCAGTTGCCTATCTATCTACACAGAACAAACACCGCAAGATTGATTGTTCTCACATCACAGGAGTACGGCACCGCATTGTACTTCTTTGTTTCCCAACTCAGCTGGCCAGTTTGAAGGCATCAATGAAGAGGCAGCAGGTGAACCCCATCGTGAGATTGTTGACGAGGGCCATGGGGAAGGAAATCTCCGAGTCACCATCACAATCTTTACGCCCTTGCACGATCAGAAAATCTTCGAAGAGGTGGCCGGAATCGTGATGCTATGGATGGTGGACCTGTGGTTGCCTGTCTATCTCCACACATTGAAAGATGGGTTGTTCTTCCCGTCACAGGAGGACGGCACGGCATTGTATTGTTTTGTTTCTCAACTAAGCTGGCCAGTTTGAAGGCATCAATGAAGAGGCCGTAAGTAAACCCCATCTAGAAATTATTGACGAGGGCAACGGTTGCCCATCTATCCAGACACAACGAAAGATTGATTGCTCTTCCCTTCCCATCACAGGAGGACGTCATGGCATTGTACTTCTTTGTTTCTCAACTGAGCTGGCCAGTTTGAGGCATCAATGAAGGAGGCAGTACTTGAACCCCATGTTCAAATTGTTGACGAGGGCCATGGGGAGGTGAATTTCCAAGTCATCATCACAATCCCCACGCCGTTGCACGCAGAGAGAACCCTCAAAGATAGTCATGGCCATGGCCATGATGTTGTAAATGGTGCACCTGCAGTTGCCTATCTATCTACATAGCGCGCACACCGCAAGATTGATCGTGCTTCCCATCACAGGAAGACGGCCCGACATTGGGCAGTTTTGTTTCTCAACTCAACTGACCAGTTTGAAGGCATCAATGAAGAGGTCGGAGGTATACCCCATCTTGAAACTGTTAACGAGGGCCATGGGGAAGGGAACCTCCAAATCACAGTCACAATCACAATCTTCACGCCCTTGCACGTCGAGAAAGCTTCAAAGATGGCCATGGCCATGATGTTGTAAATGGTGCACCTGCAGTTGCCTATCTATGTACAAAGCACACACGCCGCAAGGTCCTTCCATTACAGGAGGACGGCACGGCATTGTATTGTTTTGTTTCTAGGCTGGCCAGTCTGAAAGCATCGATGAAGAGGCCGTAGGCAAACCCCATGCTCAAATTGTTGACGACGGCCACGAGGATGGAAATCTTCAAAATCACGATTACAATCTCCATACCCTTGCACACCAAGAAAACCTTCGAAGATGGCAATAGCTAGAAATCGTGATGTCGTAGACGGACGTACGAAAGATTGTTCTTCCCATCACAGGAGGACGGCACGGCATTGTTTTTATTTTTCTCTCCTCAGCTGGCTAGTTTGAAGGCATCAATGAAGAGACCGTAAGTGAACCCCATCTTGAAATTGTTGACAAGGGCAACGGGGAAGGAGATCTTGGTCCGGGTTCGGGTGTACCGGGTAATGTACTCCGTGAACAGCACGCACATGGCCGCGGCGATGACGTCGTTCACGCCCAGCGCTCCAAAAGAAAGCGAAATCGTCTGCGCAACGTAAAAGCCACCGAGAATTGCAATTCCGCCAAATAGCGCCCTGCGGAAGGGGCTCCGGAAGTATGCCCTCGCGATGCGTGGCAGACGGCGCACCACGTCCACCAAACGCTTGTTGCTCTTGCTACTTGAACCTTCTCCTCCTCCCATGTCTTCCCCCATTCCCACTCCAGCCTGCGCAGCCCTAACCCCAACCATCCGCATCCTCATCGCCTTCCCATTCCCATTCCCCTGCCCCATTGCTCCTGCTCTCAAACCCCACCCCTGGCTGCCACACCTCCATCCTCCTCCCCATTCTAGATTCCTGCCTTTCGAAAATTGCATGCACACCATAGCCACCGGCATCGCCAGTATCGCCATCTTCCAAAAGAAACTGCACACCCTCCGCAAAACACCTCTCTCCCTCTCCCTCTTCTAAATTGGGGGAGTAAACATCATTTGGAATTTAATAAGCTGCCATTGTCACTGGCGTAGCATAGATCCATGAACATTGCCGCTCGTGTCACCGGCACTGGAATCGTCTTAATCTGCAAAAGAAACTGAAAAACCTCGGCAATTAACCAATCAATCAATCAATCTCTCTCTCTCTCTCTCTCTCTCTCTCTCTCTCTCTCTCTCATTGTGCTTTTGCTTCCTCCCAAATTGCGAGAGAAACAAACAGCATTTCGGAGTTAAAAAGCTATGTGCGAAACGACTGTTGCTGCTATTGCTACCGGCGTCGCTTCCACATTGTTCCAATAATGGCAGAACCTAACCTACGCTCTCTCAAGCTAAACCTCTCTGTCTGCCTCTGTCTCTCTGTGCCTCTTCCGCTTTGTTTTCCATTCCCCCTCTTTTATTGCGAGAAGAGTAAGGCATCAATCAAAGACGCATTATGAATATATGTGAGAAAAGATGGCATTAGCGCCCGTGTCACAGGAAATGCAATCGTCTCGTCTCCATTGTCCACAACCTGCCACACCACTACTCCCTCTCTCTGCTCTCCTCTTCCTTTATTGCGGGACACAACCATCATCCCTCAAAAATTAATTCCGTGAGAAAGAACCAATCAACACCTGAGAATGGAAGGGAAGGGAATTTAGCAATTGATAAGCACCTGAAGCGAGAGAGCGACGCTCTTGTTGTCACATAATTGTTAAGTTATCCCGGGCTCCGGTGCCGGCTACACATTTTGCAAAACCTCTCTCTCTCTCTCTCTCTCTCTCTCTCTCTCTCTCTCTCTCTCTCTGTCTCACTCTCTCTATATATATATATACATATATATACATTCATATATATCGTTCGATTGCGAGAAGGAAAGACTGATTGGCAAAGGCGAGAGAAACGGATTTAGAGATGAGAGTGGAAAGAAAGCGAGGGAGCGAGGGAGCGAGGGGTTTTGTCGTCGTCACGTGATTTGTGTGTCGCGAGGGCCGCAGTCCGCTATCGCCCGACGGCGAGGGAGGCATTGCATTAGCATGGGTTTATCCACAAAGAAGGGCTCAAATCTAGGTTTCCTATAGATTGGAGGATTGGAGTCTTAGGGCGCTTGAGATGGAGGGTCCAACAAAATGGAGCAATCTTATTGACTGAGAGGTGTAAATTGGACCAAATTAGGGTCCAAGATCAAGAAGAGGTAAACTAAGGTGTCTCTTACATGGCATCATTTTGGAGGAAACATTATTGGTCCGAACCAAGAAATGAAGCTCAAAGGAGATTTCATGTTTTGAAAAATCATTTTGAAAGGTAGGGCCCAAGGGATGTCTGGTTCAAGGGTTCAATTTGCCTCAAATTATTTCAAATTGGTCCCTCTATTCTCGGACGGTGGACCCCCATATAAAGCAACCCTTAGAGTTGAATCCCCACATAAATTAGTTGTGTGTGTCCCAACCTCTACAAATTAGTACGAGATGATTAGCAAATTCTTTCAAGTCTGTAGCCACTTTCCTCATAGTTTGCGAGCTTGTATGAATACCTTATTCATATCAAAGTGAAGATTCTCGTGCTCATAATAATGGTCATATAGGTCCCCCCCAATTATGTTGACTATTGAGCCTAGAATAGTTATCATATTTTGGAGCATGTAATCCAATCTCTTTTAAGCAAACAACTTTTTGGCCTCCAATGATCTTGGAATCAAACCTACGCCACATGATTAGGGTTCATATTCCCATGTTGGTATGATAAAGACTTGAACAATGTGGTTAAATTGGAAACATATGTTGCCATGTGTAAGGGTGCAACCTTATTGTCAAGATTAAAAGTCTAAAAGAGCAAGACCACTAGTTGTTATATTTCATATCCACAAAACCTTCCACATCCATCCACTATTTGTTTTTTTGATACAAATGTGGTTGCATTCCCCCACCATTTGTCATATCCATGTCCACCTTCGGGATTATTTTCTTTGCATTTCTCATTGCCATTCAAACAACATGGGAAAGAGCTCCATCAGTTCAAATGCTCTAAACTATTTTAGGTGATCAATCAACATTTGATGAAAATCCGAGACAAGATTAGGTCATTTGTTGTTGGTCTCGTTATGGTGTTGGGGGTTTGTGCATGTGGCAAGAAATGGGCTAGATATTTGGGAAAAGTAGATGATATTTTGACCTCCATTTTTTGAATTCAAATGTGGATACAACAATGAGTGAGAGCAATCTCAACATACTTTTCAATAAAACAAGTAGCTTGCGTCTATTTTAATTACTTATGATGAATGTGGATACAACAATTGTTGGGCATGCGTTATTATTCCAAACCTAAAGGTAACTCAAGTTGAAGAGAATTGGCAACTATATCTATATTGACACACTTTACATGAAATTCATAAGATATTGCACTACACAGTTTGTATAGATAGAAATCCATTGGTGAGGATCACTTGAATGGAGGAGTGGTGGAAATAAAGTGCAATCTTCATGTCTCCAAGCCGAGAAGCTAGAAAACTCAAACATTGTGCATGTGGCATATTTTTGTGGAAGATTTGGATTTGCAATAGAAAGCTACATATATTTTTTGTTACACCTTGATACCCATATTTGACAAGTTTTGCAGACGTTTTACAACCTACAAGTGTCATACAAGGATGTATGGTTCAACACAAGATAATATATTTTTTGAAATAATCTTGTTACATGTCATATCCACATTGGTCAAGACCACGCTCAATCCAATGTGGAACTTAGTTTTGGCACTCCAAAGTGTTTCATACAATATGGTATCGACGCAATTTGTAGAGCTTTATACTTATTCAACATAGGTCTCCAAGAACAATAATGTGCACAAAACAAGATAACGCCACTAGGACTAGGAACTCCATAATTACTAGGCTTTATAAATACTTCAGAATGAAATGTTGATGCTTTGTGACCAACCTAACTAAGTCAACTCTACTCACATGTTGACGCTTGTGGATCAATCTCCCAAAGGCATGTGAACACATTATGTGAGATCAACAAACTATGAAGTCTCACCTTGAACATGAAACTTTCTTAGAAGTATAACTCCTTTCTGAAACTTTATCAAGACTTTGTAGTAAGCCATAGAACTAGGTGCAAAATGTCTCTCCAGAGCACTATCCACTTAATTGGAGTTTAAATTACTCGTCACCTTCGGCCAATTCCCCTAGGTTGGGGATGTCCTCAAAAAATTTCTGCACAAACAAAGGTTCGCAACATCATCACCACTCACCACTCATCCATTCATAGCATTGGTAAGCTCAACCTAACGCATCGTAGGCAAGATAGTAATACGGGCAAGGGTTGGGGGTATATATGTTTTGATTCTCAAAAAAAGACAGTTACAATCTTAGTGCCGAGACAAGATCTTCATGAAACAAAGAGCCTCTTATATTTACGATGGGTGAGGGAGCATGATTCTTAGTAATGTAATGTTGGCACCAACATCATGCCACTTCTTGTTTACAACCTACGGTGACCACAAACGTTGCAAGCTAAGGAATTATACACACTATGTAGCTCCAGAGAAGAGGAGTAGCTTACCCCTTGATTGTTAGCCTCCCAACATGAGTTGACAAAATTTTCAACCATCTGCATCCATTGCACACATCCTCGTAATAAGTTACCAAGTTATCCCATGCAAAAGCACTGAAGCGGTGACCAATAGAAGACAATAAGGCATTGCCGATTGCACCTATAATGCAATAATAATGTTGTAATACATTATGCCAACATCCTCAAGAGAACTTTTTGTTGGGAGTTGGTGGGCCCCCTATGAGTTCCCATTGGTTGTTTTGCATATAACAATCAAGCATTTATTTTCAATTGCAAGTGCATGCTTGGAGATAGTCTTTGAATTTTTATGAAGAGCGACATGTTTTGGTTCATTGAGGTCAAAACTTGTTTCAACACTTCTTGGCATGCCAAAATGACTCAATTGGTTTGACCCTCAATGAATCATAATACAATGTTCCTTGTTCAAACCCAACATGGAAGGTGATGTATGCAAAACAACCAACTTCCACCCAAAATCCCATCAAGTTAAAGGATACCTAACTCTACTATGCAAATATGTCGCAAGGTTTAAATCCACATGTATGGTTGAAGACCATCACAATTCAATCTTTGAATGTAAGTGCATGACACTAAAAAAATGCATTTGTTAACCCTAAAGACTTTTAGCATGTTCATGCTAATTGTTTATTTTCTCTTTATATTGAATGGCATGACATCTTCATCAACCTCTTTTCAACTTACTTTGTGTGGATGTCAAGTAGAATAACCTTGCAATACAACAAGGTATCACTATCTATCAAAAAGGCACATCACAATCTCTATTCATGCTGTACAATCATAAACTACAGCATGTTTGAGAGACCCAAATCAAGCTCCAAATGCGTTTAGAGTTAAGTAGAAGAGCAGACACATACCCTCTCACCAATGATGGCACCCACCATGATGAATGACACATAAAGCGAGTTCTTTCGTGTAATAGCACGGTAGATTGTCTCCGCAGCACTCTCTTGTGGATATGCCATTACTCCCCTCACAAAGAGACCCACCAAGAATCACCCTAAAAAAATAAAGGTCACAAGTTTCGACTGAGGTGACAATGCACAGATCAGGTGAAGTGCAAGAAGCGAAAGTAGGAGAATCAAAGGAAGAGGGAAGACACACAGGGCAAGGCAAAGTGAGGAGGACAATGAGCACTTCAGAAGGCGGTTAAGCAAGTCGGTTAACCTGGGACATGGGAACCAACCGGGAGCTTCAGTGAGCACTTCAAGCTTTTTCAAAACGTTCTTGGCATCATTTCAAAGTGGATGGGACCGGATGGACCTGCAGTGCATTGAATCATCATCCTACGCCAAATTAAGTCTATGTATGATTCAGACCAACGATTTCAACAAGGTTTGGGAATCCTGTCAACTTTTGAAACTGCTTCAGATTAACGCCTCATTTCAATAGCACTATTAAAGCAGTCTGTTAACCTGTGCACATTCAAGACCAAAAGATCTCATGAAATTTGAAGCACAAATTTATCTACCTATTACCACAATATTTTAACAGTTGTCTAGTTTTTCAACGCAGAGAATAGTCCACCTGCATCTTAAAAGACCTTGATAGTGCACATGAGTACACATGAGAGCCTCAATCTGCAGCAGAACTCCATTGACCTTGTTTAAGGACTCAGAGAAGTTCCCCACAACCCAGTTTGTTTACTTAGATTCAAGGAGCTGACTGCCTCTGAGTACAAGAATGTCCGCAAAGACAAGGTTTCTGGTAGCCCCAGTAAAAGGAGGGCCATCAAAAATGGGAGAGTGAAAGCAGCAAATACAATTCATATACACTCAGCCTGGCAACAGTACGCCTCCACCAATGGAGCGAAGAATAATGGAGAACTTCCGAAAGTTGTGGGCTTTCAAAGATGATATTATTTGTATCTGAGGAAATATCGGATCCTACCTATCTAACTACTCAAGTGGTCGTGTTGGTAGTCAGGATTGAGCTTTAAGATTACAAAGCCTTCCAACACTGATGACAATGGGATATACCTGCAAAATTCAACACCCGTAGTATATCAGCACTGTAGCATTGCTAGTTAGGCAGCCAAAAATAATTAGATTGGTGACCAGAGATCACTGCAATATGTTAAGCTTAACCTTGGTTACAGGATACTTGCATTGATGTTGGTTCAAATTCCTGCTGTTATTTTTGTAATTTCCAAATTAACAAACACAGAGTGGCACTAATAGGTATGTAGTTAGATGCCTATATTCAGCACGGAGACCTGAGTCATTATTTAGTCACCAATATTCAATAACGATTGAGTGCAATCACAAAATGCAGCAAAATTTTGCTGACTAGATTTCTACCATGACAATTTCATCTTCCAAGAGATTATATATCACTGTTGTTTATCCTTCGTGCATGACTTTCTAAAACTTTACATTCCTGAACGTCTTCATTTGAATTTCTTTGGTCTTTCCTTGGGTGGTAATTTATGGATAAACATGGCCATACTATTGTTTTTACTGTTGTTCCTCTACATATGAGCCAGAATTTTAAGGCAGATAAACTTCACTGTCAATTCCTCCAGTACTTATATCATGCATATGTACATGTCAAAACATGCTACAAGGGAATTGTCATGTGCGCCAGTGCCCTTGTAACCAAGCTGCAAGAACTTTTCTTATGTAGATTTTATGTGTCAATATTCACCGATGTAACAGAAACAAAAGCCTGAGCACAGAAAAAATCAAATGATAAATGCCAAGAAAACTTACTTTTCTGTGGCCAGCTCTGCTCTGTCACCGGTGGCCAAAATGACAGGAGTTGTGTGGGTCTGGAAGCCTGTTATGGTCTTTGGTCGACCTGCTTGACCAACTACATCCACAGCTTGCCCAACTCTCACTGGCACCGACAGTGGTTTCAAGTTCTCGTCTAAAGTTATCAACATACGAGGCTGCAAATCCATCCACGTTGAATTAGTCCTAATACCAGAATTTGAAACAAACATCTGGAGAGAATTCAATATGAACTCTACATAAAAACAAAACAACAAGTTGCGATAAGTGCACATCTTAAATGCTGACAGCGTACGAGAGAAACAGTACTGTAGAAATTCAGAAATCACCTGCATTGCCAAGACAAGGAAGTACAACACATAGTGGTATTTCCCAAGAACAACAGACTTCATGTCTAAGCTACCATGCAAGAATGTGATAAGCCCTGCCAGTGCCACACTGCATCCCACAAAGACTGATCATCAGTACCAAATCATATGAGAGCATTCATGACATAAATGTCATATCATCCAGTAAAGTTCTTCCAAAATAACACCTGTGATAACATTTCTGAAGAGAAAGCTCTGGCCAGCAAACTTTTCATGGCATAACTCCGCTCATTAAAGTACAAGAGAATAGAGAGACACCACAAACAGAAACTCTTCCAGATTGACTGTGCCTATATGTTTGGAAATCCCCTGAGAGGGCAGGGATGTATAAAATGTTCTCATACTCTGATTCTTGTGAAGTATCAACTTGAACGTTTTAAGAAGATATTAAGGGTTGAACAGCAGTAGCAATTAAATGCAGTTGGCTGCCACCCCAACCCTGCTCAAGGCTACAATTGTGAAAAGATTTACACAATTCCACAATCCATCCCACACTAAGTACACACACATAACTGCCAGTAAAAATATACGATTGGGCACTAAGAAAAGGGGCCATAAAATTCAGTGATGCAGATAGTTAACAAAGAAAGAAACTTCATGAGTCAGAAGACTTACTTAGACAGCAAAAATCTGTCGGAATGGTAAGGATTGAGTGTCAGCAAGCCCTTGCCCATGTGCACGAGACCCTGTGCAATCCTGACCTGCATGTCCCCAACATGTCAATACACATGTTTTATGCATTTAAGAATGGTAGGAAGTAAAATATTCCGAGAAAGACAGAAATGGAACCAATACTTCAATAAGGGACTAGGGGCAAAAAATCTTTAGAAAACACATCTTTATGAAGCAGAAGCAAGGAAGAAGAGACATACACAGAAAAGAAGGCTGGGATCCTTATAATAGTAGCTAGATAGATTGCGAAGCATGCCAGCAATCCTAGCATTGTTGGTCCCTGCTCCTAATAGACCCAATGAAATTGTGGCAGACTGCACAAGAACCACATAAATGGTTAGCTCTCTACAACATAAGCTAGATAGCACTTTGCACAAACCACATAACTCTAGGCAAAGATCCACAAATTAGAGACTTTGCAACAACAAAACCTCTAAGACAAACGCAGAGTGAACATACCATAGCTACTTCTGAATCACTGTCATGGCTAAGACGGCTCAGTGTATCCATGACACTGATCTGCAATCAGAACAACAAACACCTCAGCAGATCAGTTCTGGATGTACTTCCCCATTCAATGTACAGTACACAAATTGAATGAAGACCAGCATCTAACAATAAGTTTGTTGGATGAATATCTCAATGCAACTTTAAACAAAATAGTTACATGTCTAGGTTTTTGTACACTATGAAGTTACGATTCAACATAAATAGATCCCCATTTTTACCCACACTTACAGGATACCTTGGCCTCACCTTGGGATTAGAGATTGAAAGAATGCCAAGAGCAAGAGGGACAGCTCGCCGTATGTTTTGTTCACCATACTGGAGGAGATGCTCGAGGGATCGAATGGCCATGTCCAAGCCCAACTCTTCAGCCATAGCCACCAAGGCAATGCCCAAAACTGCAGGAGCTTGGTGGTTGTCACCTTTCTCCAAGTGGTCTGCACACATAGTCAGCAGTGCTTGCACCTGCGCCCAGTCACCAATTTACATGAATCCCACAACTGCATCCCATGTAGTAAAAGTATCTAGAGTAGAAAGTTCTCAATGATAGAGAAAAGTCATCAGACATACCACACCATATTTACTCCAGATTCATCCAGGAATAACAAAGTCCTGACAAATGTTGGTCTAGTTCACGTGGAGCATAATTTCAAACAGGCTTAGAAGTAGTTACAATATACAGCCAGAAAATTTGAAAGTGACATTCAGAACATGGAAGACACCAGTGAAAGACATACCTTGAGCACATTACCAGTGCCTGCATATGCACATGAATCTAGGGTTACAAGACAATACTTCGAAATCTTCTCATTGAAGGTCTTAGCCACCTCCATGGTTGCATCTGCAGCATCCTGTAACCATAATTTATTATCAGGAGACATAAAACCAGTAGAAGGCAACTAGAATATATGATTTGCTAACTTTCATACTCCAGAAATAGCCCCACAACTAAAGCATACCTGCTTGCCAAGATACAGGAGACCAAGTCCAAGGCAAAGAAAACGAGCCAATGGTTCTCCAAGATCTGCCTCACTGCGCTCCATCAAGGCCAGAATAATTGATTGTGCAACATCGTCATTACAGGAGCCCACATAGACAAGACCCAAAGCTACTGCAGCAAATCCTGCCAAATCGATTGGAGACTTTGAATCTTGCACTATTGGTGTGAGGATATCCAAAACCTGTTTGTACAAGAAAAAGTCATTCCTTTGAACATGCCATTTACATCTACCTTCAGTAAAATCCAAAGCCCACACAAATCTACAGTGCTAAAATGTTGTCAAGGAAGTGAATGTAGTTTGCATCGTTTGGCTTGCAAGCACCTAGCCAAAAGAACTTTGGAACAAACAGTAGTTCAGGGATCTATTATATGGGAAAAAGTGACAGGAGGTATCCCTTGTCGAATTCCACCTCTCATACACAAATTTCTATGCCTACAGCTTGCAAACTTTATGTCACAATCAAGTAACTATTACCTCTTCCTTTTGAGAGCCAGCATAGGCCAACCCAAGACCCATGATGGCACCAATGCGAATTGTTGGGTCTTCTTTTGTAACCGAGTCGTACAAAAGAGCATAAGCCTGCAACCAGAATGAAGTACCAATTGGATCAGAACTTGCAAATCTAAGAAGGCTAACAATTACAAATACATGTGAAGCATTGACCTGTGAAATAGACATACTATCAACTTACAAAGGAAGAAACTTCCAAGACTTAGGATCTTACAGGGTCACACTCATTGCGAACACCACAATTGATGATTCCAACTGCAAGAAGAGCCCCAGCAACAACATGGTTGTCACTGCTGTAAAGGTACTTGTCCACAAGCGGGAGTCCACCATCCATATCCCATAGCATGATAAGACCCTGGCACAAAGGAAAAAATATTTATGTAAGAAAACGTGATTAATATTTTTGTAGCAGAACTTGAAACAAATACATTCCCATACAGCATAATTGATAGAGAACTTGTTCTATACCAGGCTTGCTGCTGCACTGGCCTTTCCATGCTCTTTGTTCTTGAAGAGCCAGCCACCAGAGCTGGCCCCTGTTGAGGACTCTGTTGTTGGAGCAGTCATGAGCTTATCCTGCAAGAATATTGAAAAATGCATGCATAGTAAGACTTCCAAATACACAGAAATTTATAAGGAGTCATTAGTAGTTCAGTGCTTATAATATTGATATTGAAGGGAGTAGCAAGGAACTTGAATTTCAGAAAGTCCCTAATGTGTCACGATGAGGACAACATACCACACCAAAGCCAGCATTGACAAAACCGTTCACAAAAGTGGCAGCAAGATTCTGACGAGCAGAATCTACACTAGCTCCTGCAGTTGCACGCCCATCCACCAAGTGGGCCTGTAAGATAATAAGAGACAAAGTTATTATTGACTTCATGAACTTAAAACAACCTGTGATACCACAAATTGAAGCTTCTCAAAACACCTGAAAAAATCTCCCAAGTCCTGCAAGAATCTGTTATAGAGTCACATCTCACTTATATTCCTTGAAATGATACCGACCAACCCATCCCCTGTCACATTCAACTAAAATAGCAAAAAGGATCTTACTAGCATCTCAGAAAACCAAGGTTTATGGTACACACCTTATAGAGATCATCTGGAGTTTTGGGCTCCATGACATCTAGGTCCCGAGCTAGAGTAAGGTAGCCCTCACTCAACTTGCTATTATTAATAAGTTCCTGGAGCAAATCTCGCTGGTCGGCATTTTCAATCAACTCCTCATCAAGCTCAAGAGATATTCCCTGAATTCAGTATTTCATTATCAGGAAAAAAAACTCTATACCAGAAGAACCGTACAATGCAGCACCACAAGCACCATATATGCCATTCTATGTTGCAATTTCAGATTGTTGCTCACATATCAAATTTGTAGAATAATTGCTGGTGCCAGCTGTTTCAAGCCGCATTATGAAAACCAGCCAATTTGGTGGGTCAAAATAGATCACCATCCCAAGACTTTGCTTGAGGTAGACTTGGCTATAGATAAATGAGAAGAAATATGAATGGAAGCACTGACAACAAATACCTCCAAATTCTTTAAAAAACAACACCAATCAGCCATGACTAGGTGCTTACTTGTCGGCCCAAGATGTAGCAAAGCTGCTGCTTTTCCAGTGGATCTTCACATGCCCCAAACGTGGCTTTTACATACTGCAACATTCATCATGCACATCTCTGTCATAAATCTTGAAGCATCATTAGTTGAAATTCAACAGATTGTACATTGCAAGACGCATTAGAGCATGAAGACATCAACGACAAGCACTAACCCCAATCACTCTATAGTTCACTCAACCTGTGACAATAATAACTGAATATAATAACTGGCACAACCATGCAGATACCTGAATATTATCCATTCGCAGAGCTACTCTCAAAGCATCTGGATATTTGTCGAACTTGCAGTATAATTTATAGGCAATATCCAGCACCAATCTATCATCTGGCTCTGGGACATAACTGCATGGAACAAAAGCCACAAACATTTGAAGGCCATATATAAGATGCAGAACTCCAGATTTAACAGTCAAAAACGAAACTAAATCACAGTTCCAGCTATTTTTGGGTGGTATCCGACACTAAAACATGGAGTCACCTTCAACTCGAATGACAGAACTTTGCAAACTTGACATTTTCTGAGTATTGAGCTTAAAGTCAAACTACCAGTCATCAGATTTACATTTTGCAGGTCCATCAACTTGTCAAGAACAATTTTTAGAAAATCCATTGCAGATTTAAAGATATAGCACTAAAGTTTGCTAGATAACACTATGCTGAAGAGCAAGACAACATTCCAGGAGGATGTACCTGGCAAAACTGGTAAGATAAGAACAGGTACGCTTGTAATTGGCCTTGTCAATGTGTTCTATCAGCATCTCAAGCTTCTCCACCTGTAAAGAACATACAACTTGTGAACAACACTCCTTCCTGCACAGCCTTGCCATATCTTTGCTAGTAAAGACTCTCTGTAGCATACCAAGCAGTGCATCCCACCAATCCTTGCAAGAACTTCTACCAAAAGGAGTGTGATCAGCAGGAGGTATCAGATGACTAACACACAAAATAACCTCCAGGAACATGGATATGAAAGAAAATTTGGTCAAATAACAAGATCTTTTCATGCTCTGCATTCCGTACCTCCATTAGGAGATCAACAGCCTCAGGTTCTGCATTATGCTGAAACAAAACAGCCCATGAACTGGTTAGACACATTGTTCCCTCTAGACAGAAAGCAGTAGCAACTGGAAGATGTAGAGATAGAAAGTATTAATTGTAGCTGAAGTTTGAGGGCAGTCAATCTAAGTATATATATCAGGGGAGAGATCGTGCCATACCTTCACATGGAAGGGAACAATTTGCTTAACAAGATCCATGAGGTCATCCACATTCACCGGTTCATTGCTCTGCCAAATAGTACAACCCTTGAATTCAACAACTGCTATAAACAAATGCTCCAATATGTAAAAGTAGCAAAGAAGCTCTACATAAATAAGAAAGCAGAAAGTCCCCCATTTTGTGCTCTAAGACACTTTAGTACACTTTCAAATAAAGCTTTATTGACAAGACACAAAGTATATGTGACATGTAATCAACAATGAAATCAATGCCAAAGTACACAATACAGCAATTTGAATAAGCTTATTTACATATGTATCTAAGTATATTTTTAAGATAGTGCGAGGGAAATACCTGTCGTTGCTCTTGACGTTGTTGGAACTCATTGCCTATCTCTCCAGCCAAGTTTCTACAGAAGAAAACAAGAGAACAACACAATCAGTGACCTATAATACCCAAAAGAAACCATGCTCTAAAAAAGGAACAGGGATCGAATTACAGCTCCTAAAGTGATTGAGCTGTACAGAGCACTGCTAAGGCACAGGGATGTATATCAGGTTCTCATACTAAAGTGAGTACTTCTTATGAAACACACCTCACATATTCATGGCCCCAGGATCCAATATCTCCAATTGTACCCTGCAACCTAAATCGCAGACTTTCCTGCAGGCAACAAAGGAAAGAATAAATGCCACTTGAAATGTAAGACGTGAATTTTGGCAGAAAGCAACATCCAAGTCAACATGGGCCTAAACAATGTCACCTCGATATTACCAACATACCCAGATGCTATTTGGATCAATCAAAGTACACATAAATACTCAGTTGCACAGTGACTAGAATCAGTTGTAATCAGAGCCTAGAAGTTTGTACATATGTGCAGTAACTGCTGCTACAATTGGACTACTAATGTGGACAAGTCCAATTAAGGTGGGTTTGCAAGAGAGACGAAGGTGCTTCAAAGACAAAACCGTTCACAAACGAGACCTAAAGGACCTAATTTCATTGTACTGCACCAATTCCCAACCCACAGTAGAAGAGGTACAGGGTGTAGTTGCAATTCAGTGAAAACTGGCCCTCTATAACCAGACTTCAGACACTCTGTCACAGATCAATGCCAAATCAAAATAATAAAGTGAATATAAAGTAACTCAGATGCCGTATCATCTGAAAATCCTTGGTCAAGTTGAGTGACTTGAAAATGCAAATGCTCAATAATTTCTTGCAGTAAAAATATGAAAGCGTTAACAGGAAATGCCTTACCCTGTCTCCTTCCTCTGACATAGTGAGGGCAAGGACTGATATGATGTCAGCCATAAATCTCTGCAAAAGAACAAGAGACAACCCCAGTCAGCTTGGAGAACACGTTTCTAATTGATTTTAGATACCTAGTTAACCCTGAAGAGAGTTACCATCAACAGCGTCAAATAGAACCCATTTATTACTCACCTTAAGTTCAGAATCTGACATTTTCTCATAATGTGTCTTCAATGTCTTATAATGTGGTCTAAGAAACTTCAGTGGCTTGGGAACAGATGTCATGGAGCTTGTAGCTGTCCTGATTTCTTGCCTGCAAAAGATTTCCGGAACTCATTTGTGGTCATCAAATACAAGAGGCACCGCATAATTGCTGCTCCTAACTGCTCATATGGCCACTGACCTATTTAAACCAGCAATTACATCTGCTTTCCATCTCTTGAGCAACTTCAGAACACTGATGGCAGCTATGCCATTATGATTTTGTACCTCATTGCCTCCAACGCCACTCTTTGAATTCCCTCGTCAACGTCCTGAGCTCTTTCAACGTACAACTCCAATTGCTGCTTGAGAGCGAGATCCTCTTCTGACTGGTGAACAAACCCACTCCATACCCGTCAACTGCTGACCGACTAGGGTTCAACTGCCCATACTGGAGGAGGAGATCACTGGCATTTACTATCTAATGTTACGGAAATTATACCATGATATTAAGATAGATTTATCCAGGTCACGCACTACGACTGGATCGATCATAAACTTGACTACAGTCAGAATCAGCAGATTTATTAAACTCGCCACGAACTCACTCAATTTGCCTTAATAGTTCCATGGTCCATGCATATCAATTCAGTTCAACCGGACTGGGTCTAGGGTTTCTTGCACCCACCACCAGTCACACACTGCATCGCTTGATCATAATTTCTCATCGAACCTCTTCAAATTACATAATCAGCTACGACCACAGACCACAGTACGTGGCATCGAGGTCAATTGTGCCAACAATCACCAAGGTTCTCCAACTCAATTATTTCCTAGGGTGCCGGACAAGCTACCTCCGAAACTGACATTTCATCAAAGAAACGCATAGAGCTGCGCAAGAACTGAGCTAGAAACACAACCTTCCCCTCAAGCTAAACTACCACGCCATCCTCCCCTAAAAACAAAAACTAGGGTTTCATGCCGATCACTCTCTCCGATAAATGCAAACACCCCCCTCCCGTCACCAAACCCCTCGCGGAAACCTGCGGGCATCCCCAAAGCGAGCTAGCTACCATCTCCCATCCACTGCCATCAAACTCCTTCGTAGCTCCGAACCCTAACCCTCTCCTTAATGCAATCAAAACCCCAGTCGGACTCCAACTCTGACCAAACTCACCAGGTCCTCGTCTTTGTTCTTCTCGTCCTTCTTCTTCTTCCCTCCTGCCTTCGGTGCTACCGGCTTGGACGGCGGAGGCACGGCATCGTGGTCCATCCGCTCCGGCACCACGCCGTTGTCCTTGGGATCCGGTGCCATAACTCAAAAATCTCCCTCGCTACTGCACCAAAACGATGTGAGAGACCACGGCAGGAGTGGAGCGCGCGATGACAACCACAGTTTTCGGATGCGTGAGAGACGATGTGTGCGAGCATGCAACGAGGCCGTCAACACACTCTCTGGATGAGTGAGCTCCTGCAATGCTGCCTGTGCGTCTCCCCCTCCGACGTCGTCGATGTCGTCGTCTTCCCTTCTCTTTCCTTCCCCCCTCCCCCCCCACGTTCCCAAATTCAGGTCTCAGTTCCCATTCCAGGTCTCACGCTCCCATTCTAGGTGCCGTCCAACTATCCCAGGTTCATTCTGGTATTCAAAGAAATCTTCACAAGAGCATCTCCAACTATGCCGCCAAATCTCTCTCCAACACTACTTTAAAGGAAACACTATTTTACAGGGAGGCGGAGCCATAACGATCACCACCACATCTCCCTCTACATTGGTCAACGCAAAGATTGACATCTCCAAATGCATAGGGGATTCTATGTAGTGCTCCATGTACCCCATTCAAACCCACTACTGCAGAGAGAGGCGCAGGCATAACAATCACCACTGCATCTCACCATATCTCCCTCTCCAATGGTGAATGTAGATTCTGACGCCTCCAAATGAAGAGGGGACTCTATGTATTCAAACCCATTTTAATGTTAGAAAGTGTTTTTTCCATAGCACTTCATATTTTATAATAAAATTTAAATCATTACTTTATTGATGTCAGCATATGCCCATTATTTTTTTACATATTTCAGGATTGTACTATTATGTACATTGTAGCAATTGATGTTGTAGCATGGTGTCACACTCCACACGTTTCTCTATCGTTGTTTTGGAGTAAGAAGTGGAGGGAGATGTGGCGGCATGGTTGGAGATGCTCTAAGGTAAGTGGGCAGGGAAACTTTTACAATGGCTATGCCCTTCCTTTCCCTCAATTTTCCACTCCACATCTTTTGTTCCCGATTTAGGTGTCATCCAATTAACCCATGTCCATGTCCATTTGGGTGTTGAAAGAAAACTTTGTGAAGTAAGTGGGCCTAAACAGAGTATTTTAGATCTACTCCCTCCCTTCCCCTGCACATGGTTCATGTTCTAGGTCCCACACTCCCAATTCAAGTAGTTTGTTTGCATGCTAGGTGTTGTATCATTAGCCCCAAGTCCATTTGGGTGTTGGAAAAATAAGTAGTGTGTTGCCACATTGATTAGTTGAGAATGCTACTATGGCAATCATTGGGAGAGGACTAATGATATTGGTCGAGAGAAGGGGGGGTGTGTCACTTTTGTGAGGGCTACAAATGGCAGGTCCTTGGTAAGGTTAAAAGGGAGAAGGTAGCACATTTGGCAAAATGTGGGTTACCACTTATCTTGGGAAGGCGGCGGCTAGATAGGTGACCAGAGGGAATATGTATAAGTACTTGATTTTGGGCTTGTGTATCTATGTCTTTATGTTTGTGTTTGGGTCTAGGTTTGTGTTGTTTGGCTACACTCTTTTGTTGCTTACTAAAACATGTTTCCATGGCACTGGTGACGTGTGTTTTTAAGTTGGCCTCTTTTGGTCCTTGGATATGCCAAATAAGCAAGTAAGCATACCTAGAGATGTATTGACCCAACGTTGTGTTGTAAGTGGGCTTAAACATAGACTTTTAGCTTTGCTATTCTAAGTGCCACCCAAGTCCATTTGGGTGTGGAAATTGTTAATTAAAATGTAAGTAGCCTAAACGGAGTCTTTTAGCTCTACCCTAGCCCCCACATCCCCATGCTAAGTCCCACATTCCCAATTCATGTTTCTTGCTCCCATGTAATTGTTGTCCAATTAACTTGGGTCTACTTGGTTGATGACATAAATATTCATAAGGTAAGTGGGCCTGAACGGAGTCTTTTAGCTCTCCTCTTCCTTTCCCCCACATCCCCATTCCAATTTTCACGTTCCCAAATCATGCACACTCTAAACTCCGTAGTATCACACCTGTGGCAACCAAAGTGCACGTGATATTATGGAGTTTTGTAGTGTTAACATGGATGCGTGATACTAGTGAATTAGTGTAGCATGTGACACTATGGAATAACACAAAGTGCAACATATTAAATGGTGTGGTGTGGTCCGCTCCGCTTCGCCTTCCCGGGCGATGTGGTGGATGCATGCACCAACATTCAACAAGTGGCATAAGAAGAAGAAGAATAAGAAGGTGACACTCTGGACACATATTGACACATGGCGCAATGCAAGGTGTGGGTTGACTTTTTTGATAGTTTGCATTAATGACAAAAATTTGTGATATAAGGGAGAGAAAGGTGACAATAAGGAGTGAGATTTGAACTACGAACATCTATTTCCTAGGGTTTCAAGATATTAGAGAGCAAGTGACATTATGGAGGTTGATATTACGGAGTTTAGGGTGTATTTATATTCTTGCTCTAGGTCTCACATGCATATTTTAGGGTCACCCAATGAAATGAAATTGAATCTAAAGTATGGGAAGCCAAAAAGGCGAATGGGACTAAAAAGTACATCATGATGGTTTCAAACCAACTGGTCCGAGATGACCCTAAATTACCCGATGATAGTGGAGAGGTACCCAAACCGAACAAAGTGGTTGGCGGTTCGATTCCCGACCATGAAATCGTCTCTCTACTTGACAAGAAACTAGCCAGGTGGTCAAGCGCCTCCTATGTTCCAAAAAAAAAAATGGTTTCAAACCAACTAATTCCCTAGAGTGGCATAGTGCGGTAACCTCCGTAAAATAAAGGCTAATGTCAACTTGATGGTCCAATTGAAAGAAAGACTTGAGGCTCCCTAGAATTACATTCTCAAATAGTGATAAAAACTTAACACTAATGAAGTTATACATGGGACATTCCAACACAAAATATGCCTTCTTTTTAAATGCATTACAAAAACAAAAATGACATAGTATATCATCTCTAGAGATAAGAATAGTTGTCCATCGTCCAATTTCAATTAAACCAAACAATTGGGTGTTGATATAAAATTTTGTAAAGTAAGTGGGCCTCAACAGAGTCTTGTAGTTCTACCCTTCCTTTTCCCCACGTCCCCATTCCAAGTCCCACGTTCCCAATTCAGGTCTCGTATTCCCATTATTCCTATTACCCGTATCCATTTGAGAGTTAAAAAATATATATATATAAGGTAAATGGGCCTAAAATAGAGTCTTTGAGCTTTGTGTATATAAAACTTATATAAATGGTTATGGGATGGAGGCTCTTTTCTAAGTACATCATTTATGTCAAGGAGATTTGGGGCAATCACACCCCCTTACGTTTCATAACCACGTGCGATAAAATTTTGCTACCCTATATTATATGCCATAGATAATTTTAAAGATTATGGTATTTTTTCTACATATACATAACCATTGATAATATCTTTTGTATATTTTTAGAAATTTTTAGACATCTTCATTTTTGTAGTAATTGTTTTAGTTCAAATTTGCATCATTCTCGTTAGAAACGGTATGTTTTATTAAAAAAACAAATCATCAAATTTGGTTACCATTTTTTACTATGTAATAGATACTATGTATATCTACTCATGAAAAAAAATTGATAAAATTTTGACCCATTTTGGTGATGCTTTATGTAAAAAGTATATTATTTTTATCACACGTGGTGTTCAACTTGACAATGGAGTGCACCCCCCATGCAAGGAGAAAAGGACAAAGAAAAGGTTATATGGGACATTGATGATAATATATCAAGTATGTTATATTATTAAAAACACACCTAGGTTATGTAATTGAAGTCGAATCTTTTAAGTTATTTGTTTGCAATTTCAGTTCACAAAGTTAGTGAACTTCCTTTAAAAGTGCACTTGATGGTTTAAGGTTGGGTCATTCTTCACACAATAAGGTTTGATTAGAAGCATTTAGTTCAAATACATATTTTGTGCATGTTAAGGCTTGTATGCAGCTTCTTGGACCCTTAGGGGTTAAACTTTGGGGTGTGGCCAAGGATGTTTTACGAACAAACACTCTATTCACTCTTGCCTCCTCCAGTGACTGGAGTTCTTCTTCTCTTCTTTAGGGGTTAAACACTTAACATGTACAAGATGGCTAATAAACCCAAATCTATAATCTATCTAGTTTCCTTGTGATATCTAAAGCTTGTATGACATTCTCGTTTGTCTTACTCATCAAATTATCATATAAATAATTTGATCTATGTTAGTTAATACATTTTTGAGCACATAGTCCAATCTCTTCTAGATACATTTATTTTTTGTGTCCATTCTTAGATACATACCTAACCACATATCAAATGCCACTATGTAGGCGTCTGATAAAGTTAAGGAGTTGAATTAGGTCCGCTTACCTTAATTGAGTATCCAACCTGATTATATATTGTATTGTCAAAAATGTGCAAGGGTCTTAGGGGTCCCAAGTGTGAGATGGGAGTTTCTTACACAAGAGGAGGCTAGAAAGTGAAGGATTTTTATTTACTTTAATTCTTATTGGTGAATGGTTCATTTAACCATGTCAACCACAAGGAGGAAGCACCAGCGAATAAAATTGAAGGGTTGTACCCCTTATTATGGGGTGCAGCCCTTCACTTTCCCTTCAATAGCTGGGCCAACCCTTCAAAAGGGACTGGCAAAAATTCCAGGAAACCTTCAAAGGGAAGGGCATTTTTAAAACAACCGGTCCCTTGGGCCTTCATACCCTCGGGAGATCCGGCTAGCTCATTTCCCTGGAGGCTCCGGCTTGTGGCTGATGCAGTCTTGTAGATACGCTCATACCCTCGGGAGAACCGTAGATACACTCCCACACCCGGTGAGAACTACAGGCCGCTCTTATCCTTGGGGCCTGGGCGACGGGAGAATGTTTTTCGACACAAAATTGCTTTTGTTATGTGAGCTCTATACATGAAATAAATATATGTTTTAATCATATTTCTTTTCGGATTTTGTTCCATGTAAATTACATTTCACTTCAGTTTACAATATAACCTAAGATTCAAACATTACATTGTGCATTTTTTAAAGAAAAAAATTGTAAATATGTGAAGGGCAATTTTTGAAGTAACCCTTCATTTTGAAAGGCAAAATTTTAAGTAACCCTTCCCCATGAAATATGAGTAACCCTTCAAATTTTCTCGCTGGGAAGCACCACTTGCAAATGAACATGAAATGAAATGACATGCAGATAATTACATGTAGGGGGCACTAGAAATGATTCCTACGTTCCGAGTCCCACATTCCAAGTCTTATTTCAGGGAAAGAATAAAGAAGCTATTAATAAAATACCTTTTGAAGAAGATAACATTAATTCAAGTGGAGTTGGTTGTTTATGAAAAATTAACTTTGAATTATTAACTTGCCATAATGTTTGTGAAGAAGTTATTTTTTGCCCAAAAACATAAGAAAAATAGGTTTCCAGCCAAATAAAATTGACGAAACAAATAATTCATTTTTTAATTTTTTTGGTTAGATGTTCTAAATAATTAAGTTTGCCTTTTGTCAGTGTGAATGACCTCGTTGCTTTTGGTTTCTTTCGTTGCCTTTTCAGGGTCCCACCTTTCAGAAGCCCCCAAAGTAGGGGTTCTTTCACCCCACTCACCTTCGCTTTGGGGATCTTCCCTAAACGTCAATTGGAGAGAGCGAGATGACATCAATTGTAAGTTGGCATGAATCAGAGATGCAAACTTGAGGTGGGTTTACAGAGCATAGTGAGGACAAAGGCGTATTGTTGTTGAAGGAAACCTTGCAAATGGTCCTCCAATTGTTCATAATATTGACAAAATGTCCAATGATACTTGGTAGGAGGTCCTAATGCAATACGGGCTATTATTCAAATATAAAATCAAAAATTGGGAGGCATTAGAAACAAAGAAATTCACAATACTCTATCACTCATCGGTTCATCTAACCATTTCAACTACATGGAGGATATGTCACTTGGAAGTGAACTCGAGTCGACTTGTGGAAAGTTGCTTGTAGCAATTAGATGCTATTGGCCCGTACCTTTGAAGTGTTAAAAGATGGATAATCGGTTATTCTTACTATTCAAAAAGTTATCCAAGGGTACATGTGGTCCCAATAGGAGGTACTAGAAGCACACAAAAAAACAAATCTTCTATTGGTCCTTGGTTCATTTAACCATGTCAACCACATGGAGGAAGCGCCACTTGCAGATGAACTTGAACCAACATAACTTATGGATGGATGCATGTAGTTAATCATAATAACACTACACCTTGAAAGGCTCTGCCATCTCAACTTTTGTGATCAAAGTTATATCAAGGCATTGATGAACATCTGACAATAAAATGATATAGTAGAAAAGTAAAGTTGTAACCGGTGTTGGATTGGTATCATCTCTTCTTAATACCATTCAAGTGTATGTATGAATATTTCATTTTTTTTATACAAATAGGGTATGGGCATTTGAGGATATTTTTGTTGTTGATCAATGCCACTCGGGTCTATACACCATCTAAAATTCTTTATACCTAGGTAAAATCACCCTAGTATTCGTATGGTTTAGAATGGTATTAATGACTTGGGTATACAAAGAACATGGTATTCGTGAAAAAGTCACATGGCACGAAAAATATCACAAATGTTGTTTTCTTGAATACAAGGAAAGCCGGCTTGAATGGGTCTTTGGAGGTAGCCTTTGCCAACTACATCTAGATGTACTTACAAAATGCTAGTAGCATGTACAAGTGATAACAAGGGAAGAAGTCTGTTTATATCATGCATGTTATGTTCTCCATTGTTACTTCGAACACTCTTGATAGCAATCAAAATTGTATAACATTCATGATATAAAATATCCTTGTCTTTACTCTATGAACTTGTACCATAGGTGCCCATACAAAATTAGTTTCAAAATCAAAAAGAATCCCAAGGTTGGAGTGCACTCCACGAGACTAGAAACCAAGTCAACCCTGGAAAATAAATCACATGTGATTATGACGTTTTCATGCATACTATGTTAAAGATTCTCTGATCTTGAGATACCACCAAATCTCATTTTTTAATTGGTGTTACAATTTTGATAGCAATCATGTAAATTCTTTGATGCCATTATTGGTATCCATAGTTGATACCATCCATCCACCTATATATTGCCCCAACATACTAGATGAGTTATGTGATTTTTCAATCTTCATGTGAGTCAACCTCTACACGTTTTGAGAGTTTTACACATAGGTGTTCATGCTCGAGTTTATTCCCTTCCCTTATTTCAAGTTTTGTCTTCTTTCTTGGTTTGCATGTGTATTTCACTCCAAATCACACGTCCTAATGTGGGAATTACCATATTGTTGTCCTTTCAACCGATATCATAACATTATTCAAATGGTGGTTGTTGTTCAAAGCCAATGAATGGTCCACAAGCACAACATGTCAAACCGGAGTTAGCTAAAATTTCATCTAAGTAAGTCCAAAGATCCAGATCCCAACAAAGATTCATGAACATTACAAGGGGAATAGGGGTCCCACAAAACAATATCCTCTATTTGAATAATCTTAAGATCCAAAAAACGAAGAGAACTAATTTACGTTTCCCAAAATTGAAGATCAATCGGTAGCCCATCAATAGGGACCGTTAGGTATGTGGGTGTTATTTGGTTTGTTTTTCATGTTTTCCGACTTCTACTGATCATATTTACACAACATAGCTCGTGTTGCATTAGCAAATCTACGATGAAACATATGCAAAATCGGACCTCCCTTGATTTGCTGATGGTTGTTAATTTCTTAACTAGATACATAGGCCCTCCCAATTGTTGAGTGCAAAGTAGCTATTAATATTTGAAGACGTAGTCCAATCTCTTTTAAACATATGTCTTTACGGTGTTTGCTTTTTGATCCTCCTTGAATCACATACCAACCAAATATAGGGATCTGATGAAGAAAACAAGCCACTGAAGACCCATCTACCTTATATGAAAGCTAAATATCCATCTCAATGAGGCTCCACTAAGTATTTGTATAAATAAACATCAATACCATACAAATTATATACATACATACATACATACATACATATTTATTTTCACACAAATATACTTATATATTTATAAATTAAGAGGTACTATATGATGTTTATTGTATGGTCTTTATAGTTACATGTGCTAATTGTTTATAGTTACGAATTGCTAAGGCATCTTATTTTTACTATCATATTCTATAAGTGGAGAATGATGTTCATAATCTACAGTTTTAGTACAAAGAATATTTGTAACTTCAAATATTGAATCATATCCGTAATACTTAAAGGACTTAATTATTTGTAATTATTTTTCCCAATAATTACATTCTTTGTAAATCACTCGTAGCATCTACATTCAGAGGATAATAAAAAGTAACCCCATATCTACATATTTAATTTAATTATAAATTCGCATATAATAATAATAATAAGCTTTGAAAAATGGCCTTTGTGTTTATACCACTCTTGGTCATTCAAATATAATGCCTCAAAATATAAATGCCAAATACTTTTTATCTATTAATTTTTGCATTATATCCATTAAAATTCATTAGAAGGGACTTGAACCCTTGTGGGGATTGTTTCAAGCTTGTTCTTGTCTCATCTCGTCTAATTCTTGTTGTCCATGTCCCATGGATTCATTCAAATCTCTCAAAACTAGTGCACAAACTTCAAGGCTTTTGAATTAGGATACATGTTTTATACCATTAGAAACATATTTATAAGAGCTTTCCAATAGTACATTACACGCTCCGTTTGATGGAGAATGACCTTGCTTTGGCTTATCAAAGTTTTGGGGCCCTTGGAGCCAACATACTAGGCGACCATTCAACCAACTTCTAGAAGGAACGGGGAGGAAACTTGCATGAGAACTTAAGGCCCTCTCAAGGGCTCACAAATGGCTCAAAACCTCGAGAATAACATTTATACCCCATCTTTGAATAGGGCTTTTAGAGTCTACTTCACGTTCAAGCATGCATCGGGGGTTCCACTTACGGGAGCTCATCATTAGAAATTCGATCAATGATGGGGAGAGGTGTAAACATTCATAATCATGCTAGAAAAAAGTAAGGACCTGCAAAGAGTTTTTAAAATAATTTGTTTCTCATGTGTTTGCATAACATTATTCAGATCCATAACAATGTTCTGTGGGATTGACAAAATTATGCAGAATATTCCATCATTCAGGCTGAATGTGGGGAGGGTGGGACTATGATAACCTCGGCTACATGCTCTTGGATAAATTGTCATCTAGGTGAAAGTGGCAGTATCACGTAAGAAAAGTCGGATCCACCCTAACAACCTAGAATACGTGGGGTTCACACCCTTCTATTTGAAAAATATGCATGCTTACTTTCTAAGTTTGGTTTCCTAAGCCCTTATGTGACCAAGTGGTTTGAACTACACCCCGAGTATTGACAAAGGCAACCTTGACAATGTGTGTCTATATGCTCTTAATCATTACATAACCATGATTTTTTGGTTCTACTAGAATGTGATTTTGTCCTTGTTTTCTATCGGGAGTGCAATTTTCATTGGAAACCTAGAGGATGTGCACGGGTGATTATGATAAAAACCAATGTATACGTACTAACAATAGGCTAGAAAATGCACTTGTGTATTTAAACTGGCCTTTTCAATTTTATGTGATAAATGCCTTCACTACATACACAAAGAATAAATCATGAAATAAATAGGCTTTTATTACATGTACAATTCACTTTCATTTTCCAATGAGAAAGTCATTGATCATTTTTTTTCATATATAGAATGTAACTCATAATAATCCGATTGTAGTTAAGGCTTTGCTATTACTTAAAACCAATCCAAGAAAAACAAGCACGGTACTAGGTCAAAGTGAAGAATGAGCTAGTGTTCATAAGGATTAATGTCACATTGGATTAAGGTTTCTAATTACAATCTAGGTCTTTTACTCTTTCATTCCTTCTTAGTTAGACTTAATTCGCACTCTTATGATTTGTTTGTGCCCATTTTGTTGTGTGTATTTTCATCCTATGAGTGGACCCATGTCACTCTAATTCCATCCACTATGTCACTCGTGAAGCTCAATAGCTTGGCAAGTAATCAATGGCTCATAGTCTTGACAAAGTCCGGGGTAATGTCTTTGAGTAATCACATAGTCTTTAATTGGCATGAATCATGATTGCAATAATCTAAAAATTAAGTTATCTTAATTAATTTACAACCATCATGCAAGTCTTCACAAATTGTAATCACCACCTTCATCTTCAGGTGGACTTGGCAACTTGTCTCAAGAGTCACCCACACGGATTAACACAATAACAACACATCAACAAGATAGGCTACATCCATTGTTTATATTTGTTTTAATCAAATAACTTGGTCTTCTGGAAATCAACGGTAGACGTGACCTCCAATTGTGTTGCACTCCACACAACACAACCATATTTAGCCATGAGGTGACTCTCAAACAACATCAATTCATGTTAAAAACCATGATTATAATGTACTTGAGATTGAAAGAGGTTGTTACTGAAATAATGATATGAAAATTGTAAATTTGTGGCAGGTGTAGGAGGTGATAGGAACTTCAATTTGGCGATAATGAATGGCAAAGGAGGCAAATATATTAGACCTCAATGCATATAACGCACATGTAGCAAAAAAGAGAGCTTGTGAATGGCTTTGTTGGGTGGTTGGTTTTGGGATGAATGGAGGATTTAAGGCAATTGCAACTTGCCTATTTTCAAGAAGAAGACTTGGACAACAACATCATGTTATTGCCATATAGCATGGCAATCACCAAGAGAGGGAAGATGGTAAAGGAAAGAGGCTAAAGGATGCAAAGATGGAGGAGGTGGAAGCAATGACGACTAAGTTGTTGGCATGCATGGAAGGCAGAGGTGAGGGTGAAGATGAAGAAATGCAAGACGAAGACGACCCAACTTTGCGGTTAGCAAAGAAGTTGGCTCATCTGTATGTTTAGTCATGATGCATTATCCCAATCATGGCCATAAAATAAATTTCCACTCTAAACTCCGTAATATCAACCCCCTCAATATCATGTTTCGGTCTTGTATATCGTGGGTTTTGACATTAAAAACAAACCACCAAAAAATTCAAACCACATGTTCACATGCGTCACGTTGTTATTATTGTATTGTAAATATTGTCATTATTGCAATGTTGACTTTGTGTTATTCCATGATGTCATATGCTACACTTTTTTTTTTTTATCACAAACCTATGTTAACACTACAAAACTCCTTAATATCACATGCAATTTGGTTGCCACATGTCCTTTGCACATCCTCTCCAATATGAACACCAAAAGAGCGTCCTCGACATGCTTCTACTCCAATGGACAGACCCTCTCCATTGGCCCTCAAAGGTACATGTTTGTACATCTTTTCATAATTTTGCACCTTTGTGAGTTTCTCCTTTAATTATTTACCCTTATCTTTCTCACTCTCTCTAGCATTTCTTTTGCGCTCACAAACCATTCCATTTTCCGTAATGATTAGAGGTGGTAATGGAATCGTTCGAGGGGGCTCCATCTCCATTAATATAGGTATCTTTCTTCATTGCTTGTGGAATCTCTAATGAAAACTCGCCTATTTCATGTTTCCTTCTCATTATTGTGTACGTGGTCTATTTTTAACACTCCTTGTGGAACCATGATCGGCGCTCCACCCGTAAAATTGGCATGGTGCCAATGACTGCTCTTCGCCATCGTAGGTGCTTAGATTAGAACAATTTTGTCATTAATAGTGGAGGGGCATGAAGGTCAGTCTTAGGAAGCTAATGTTTCCTCTTTTAAATTCTCCCAAAATCACACACTAAGATCTTATTTCTTACTTTAAACTCATGTCTTCACACCTCAACTTACTAATGGAAGGGAAAGGAAAGAACCCATTGTCATGTCCAACAAACTTCATATGCTATGCAAAATATCTCAAAGTGATCGTTTCTTGTCCTTTTTCTTATTGGAGCACTATGAATTATTCCTTTTTTGGGAGAACAAACGTTTATTTGTCATGTCATGTTTTGCACACTTTGGTTTGTTATTGTGGTTGTGGGGCATTCTTCCAAAAATATTAAGAAAAAACAAACTTATACTAACAAACTACCTATGGTCAAGAGATGAACAAACTACTCGCAATAGGGTTTCTTGGAGTGATTGTTGCATGCCTAGGAACCTTGGTGCATTTGATTTGATCAATCATGTGCTTACCAAAGCAAACCCTATTTACCAAATGGATCTATAGAGAATGGTGGCTCCAATATTGAATTATTCCTTCTAATGACATATGTTTGTTAAACTCTCAATATGCAATGACTGGAGAGCGAACCTTGTCGAGTGAATTAAAAGGCATGGCACACCCTCAGCAAGCTGCTTGCATGAAGTTCAGGTGGCTCACACCAAGTTTCATGGCCCTAAAGAAGTTGAGATGTCTTTCTTTCAAAATGTGACCGCCGTAGCTTAAGTGTCATGGGAACAACGTAATTTTCACAAATGACCCTCCCCTCCTTGACTACATCATCAAATTTGGGATGAATTTGTTGACATCCGTCTTGATCATAAGGATCCCATGCCAACCCCTACAAATCCAACCAAGCTAAGGTTTTAGGCTCTACCTCTTGGGGAACTAGGTGGCTTTCATTCAATCAATTGACACAAGCCATTTGTTGTTGACGAGTGGGATGCAAATATTTACTCTACCGTCCCACTCACTACATGTTTTTTTTCATCTCATACTCATGAGACACTCAAATACATGTTTTGAGATTGTAGTCAAGTTTGCCATTCTTGGAGGTGGACCTTCTATGTATCTTTGAACTCACTAGTCGCAAAAAAACACTCATGAGACGGCTTTTAATTGGCAACAAACCATCTTCATGATAAAATTAAAGAGAAATATGTTAAGTAGAAAGCCATTTGGCATGACATGTGGGGCATCACTCTTTGAACGATTTGGATTGAGAGGAATGATGTTCAAATATCATATTTGTGATGATTGCATCATCTACGACAAGTTCACTTCAGAGAGGGTTATTAGGTAATCTTATTAAGTTTATTTGGCACATCATAGGAAGCCTTTTATGAAACTTGGGGAGCAAAAGAGGTTATTTGTTATAGGAGGAACTTGATTGTGTTGGAATTGAAAAAAATACGAAATGGTAGGTTAATTTGCTTGGCTTTGGTGGGTGGTGGGTGCTTGGTGGTTTGGAGGGGGGGGGGTGTTTGGGGACTGGGACGAAACAACCCATACACTGATTCATTGGAGGCAAGGGTTTAGGCATCCAACAAGGAACGAGTGTATGGGTTGGTTCGCCCAAATCGGTGCTTGGGTGGGTTGCTTTGCCTCTTGTTTACTTTGCTATTTTTCTCTATGAAGTGACTGTGTGTTGAGCTCGAGGTGTTCCGGTTCTTAATTCATTCTTGGCCTTGATTTTTGAGTTTTTTTGTCTCCAAAAACATAAGAATAGACAAGGTGATACTCATGTGAGGCTTTATTTCTTGATTTTCCCTTGGGTTGCACTGGTTCTCCTAGGGTGGTTGTATTTTGGTTCCTTTATTGCAGTTGATTTTTCAATTTGTTCCCCCCCCAAAAAAGATACTCGCATGAGGCTATCCCCGGGGGGTGGACTCTCCATTGGAAACTTAAATGATGTGTGTAGGTCACAATGAATTTAAACCCCCTATATACGAGAAGTTTATAGAGAAAAACAAATGTATATGTGCTAATAGTAGGTTAGAAAATGGACTTGTGTATTTATACTAAGCTTCTCAATTTAATGTGGTAAATTCCTCCACTGCATATAAAAAATAGAAATCATGGATGAAATAGGTCTTTATTGTATACACTATCCACTTCCAGTTCCTGAATAATGTGTCAATGGACATTTTTTCAACCATAGCATGTAACCCAATGATTGCATCAAACAAACAAAAATAAAAGCATAATAATCTAGCCTTAATGTAGAAAGCAAAACTCAAGGGAGCCCATGAGCGTCCCAAAAGCCTTCAGTTTGTAAACACCTAGAACCTTAATGCAAACCCTACCAAGAATGGACATGGTAGTCATTAAGGACTATTACCATATAACAACAATGAACAAAAATGTGAATTGGATGAAACTAACACATCTATTGTCAATAAACCTCAGGGCCCCCTTTTGTACATCTACCTTTACTTAAGAAAAATTAATAGCTTTTTGTGATGTACACACTAGAGAAAAATAATCCCTTTCCCTTATGTACACTATGTACGTTAACCCTTAAAAGAGGTTGCCCCGTGACGCGGAGCAGGTATAATCTCGGTATTTTAGGCCAGATGGGCAGGTGGATGCTCATACAGGGTAGCTATTTAAACCCATGTAGTTCCGGATTTTAGAAGGGTGTGGTCCCCGAAGTCTGGAGGACAGCTGTGAAGATTTTCTTGAATTGGGTTCACAGGGAATTGTTTATGTTTTTCTTAGTGCAAGGTGGTGCGGTGGGTGGCCATAATGGTTGGCGTATCCATACCGCGGTCCTACTGTGTATGGCGGGGGGGGGGGGTGGGGGTACGGAGGATGGGGCAGACTGGACGTCCTTCGTGGTCGCTCACATGCTCGGTGGGGAGTCAACCGGTGACTCTGGTAACCGGGGCAACCCGTTACCGCCTGTAACAGGGACGTGTATGACCTCATCTGGAAGTACACCGTGCGAACGTGGACGAATGGGGAGCGGGGGAACAAGAGGGCCGTGATGTGCGCCCCTGTCCCACGACTGTGGCATCCAACCGTCTGGCTGTCCATGGGCTGCGGCACAGTGTGGGACCGGAGTCGCCATATTGCAATAACATTTCATTCATACGACGAAGTTGTGATTCACCTGTGCAATAAATTCATGTGCGTGTTGAAACCCAAAATGAGTGTACAGATTCTAGGTTGCCAACATCTGTGCTGGCCCACAAACATCAATCTGCCAACTGACTCCGGAATTGGAGCGCCCAAAAAACATTGCTGCAGTCCAATGTCAAAACGATCCCCCCCTGATGTGTGTACAGAACTATGTGGCGATCGGTCCGTTTTCGGGAGAGCTCATGTATTCTATCTGTCTAAAGTGTCCTCCTATGCTGTGACTAGATCTGAGGCCCCGACAACTTAGACATCATACTCCAAGTCGACGAGCCAGGCTCGACCAGGTCTTCAACTCAAACGTCCTCCACCTTTCACGCCCTCCTCACCTCATACTCGTCGAAACCAACCTGAGTAAATATGAACGTATCGCCCACCTTCAGTTTGTTCGCGGTGCAGAAGCCGGCCCAACCCGTGGTGAATGAGCAGAACGTTTGGGATTTATATTTCAGGATTGCGGTGTTCACACCCCATGGCGCCAGCGGGCCATTGAGTGTGCAGCGGATGCCATCGAACCCCTCCATTCCATATGTTCGCCAGAACGCAGTTGGGACGTCCTGCGCTCACCCCACTCACATCCGGTCCACATTACCAGCCATTTCCAGTCCCCGAACGGGAATTTCCATGCAAATAGTCTCCGCGAAACAAACAGTTGCAATAGACAGCAAACCCAACATTTTGCGGAATCGGCGACATCAATTGGAATCGGAGTGATCGCTTACAAGTTTGCAGGATGCGCGCTTCATCATGTTCGTCTTGCGGAGTGTCTTGATGAAGTGGGGCCGTTCGTTGCACCGGTCAGAACAGAGCACAGTCGACAACGTCGGTTGAGAGTTGTCTACCGAGGAGTGCTCGTGCTCGCGGCTGTCACGGAGCAGGGTGTGCCCGAACTCGCCTCCCCGTGCAGGTGGACAGTCTTCCGCGGAGTTGCGAGTGTGGAGGGCGACCACGAGGCGCCGGTCGTCGACGACCTCGAAGGTCAGGAATGCGCCGTGGCCCAGGTTTTGTTCTTCGACGAAGCGCGCCCACCCGCCGCCTACGCTCGTTGCGGATATTCCCCTCTGCATATCGGGGAGCCGCCGAAAACGCACTGGCCACTCCTTCAACGTGCTGATGGAGGTCAGGAGGGCGCAATTCTCTTCCGCCGGCCACCCTGTCTCCGCAGTGAAGGTGGCAGGGATCTCCTGCATTTTTCAGAACCCCAAGCCCGGCGTGAGACCAATTCATAAAGTCAATTCCTCCACCCTACCTACACATTGGTGGTCTGGCTCCAATTGCTGGTCGAATTGCGAAAACAGGGTGTAATGTTGTGTGATCCCACACGAAACAAAGTACTTACCAGGCATTGTCGCGAAGCTGTGGAGTGCAGTGTGAGCGCAAAGTAGGTTGCATCCGCCTCGTCCAGCTCGCGGCACACCTCCTGCTGCAACCACTTTGGATCCGCCATAGCCACAGTCCGCCCTCTGCTCTACAGTGTTTGGAGCTTGCAGGCACTGCACTTGTCACACGCTGATACTGCGTATTGAGCTTGTTGATACTCCGAACTCGCCGATACACTAGTCGGCAGCACCGCTGTTGATGCTTCACCACTGTTGGTGCAGCCTTCCCTCCCCTGCCCCTGTACTATCACACTAATCTGGGAGCCAAGTGGTGCGGAGTCGCGGTTAATGCTATAAGCAAAGTTATTTGCACCCAGGAAGCCCACGCTCACTTATATGCAGAGTTAGGCAGCACACAAAGTACGGCTAAGACGGGGTTAGCATGAGGATCAAATCGAATCGGGCTATCATTCGGATCGGGCTTAGGGTAAACCATTATGGCACTCCACATGGTCGGACGGCCATTCATGGCACATAGACTGCGTCACACGGTGGTCGAACATAGTCTCCCAACGCCAAAAGGGGAATTTCGCTCGCAACATTTACAATGTGTCAACATTTACAAGTAGACAAGACAACCGATGTTACGTGTCAGTACACATGCACTGGCTGTGATTGCGAGTTCCAAAAACATAAAAAACGGGCAGAGCTCTACGTGAGTTCAGAGAAGTCTGTAAGTGATGTGCCTACAGCGAGTCACCCAGTCAATAAGAGTTTCCCAGGGAGTCCACAAAAATTGAAACCAGTCCAAAACATCAGCCAGCTGCCAAGAACCCATGCGATCGCACAGGCATGTGCCGAGGACGACGAAGCCATTAGGGAACACCGATGAGAGTGCCAAGCGCCCTGGGCCAGGAGGTCTCTCAAAGCGATCGCCGGCGAAAGGTGGGTGGAGAACATTGACCACAGTGGCTCTTCGCGGTGTCCACGACCACGCCGGGATCCACGCTCGCGCGCTGCCACATCCGCACTGATGCTCCGTCCTGCAACAACATCCCACGTTCGGATCACAGGGTACATTAGGGTCACAAACACTCATCTCACACCAGCCTCTCGTGATGTGCCTGGTAACAGGATTCCGGGCACATCCACTTGTTTCCACATGAAGTGCAGGACCACTTCTGCACTCGACCACAGATCACACAACGCCGCTTTAGTGTGGATCGGAAAAGTGTGTGGACAGGGTGGGGATGTCGCGGTCTTCGCTCGGGAGGTGCATGCCTTCTTTGGCGTGCCTGTATTGCCTCCGAAGCAAGGTATTTGCCGACGGCAATCTTGAAGGCCAGGTGTGAAGTGACAGGCAGTCCGAGGTCTTCCATTTGCTTCACCCAAGTTACGTAGGCGTTCACCATCGTCTGGTCCACGATGAGGTGAAATATTTTCACCCACCACTTGTGGCACCTCAACTGCGACGAATAGTTCCCACGAAGTTGATCTGTGACGTCAACTCCACGCATGTACTCGACGTACTGTCGGTGCATGGGAGACGAGGGCACCACCAACTGCCCTGTTAGTCCCGGTATTCGGCGCAAAACCTTGGTGTTCGGCTCCCATGGGGCTGCTGCAGTGCTCAACAGGGTTACTAGCTTCTTGTCCTGCCAAGAGACAACACCCATCTGTCGATGGACGTGGTTCCAGATCACCATGGATCCCCGCACAGTTGCATCGGGCTCCCGGTAGAGCCCTCCGGGCAGATTTTTGCTAGTGCGGCGCACGGTGCCCGTCGCCCATATCCCCTTGCACATGAGCTCATGGAAGAGGTTCACACTAGCGAAAAAATTGTCAATCACCAAACAATGGCCTCTGTTTTCCAAACCCTTCACCATCCGCTCCACCACATGGTAGCCCAAACCATGCGGCCCTGCACCTGTCCCCTCTCCAAAGTAGACCTCCATCTGCCAGACAAACCTGCTCTTGGAGCTTGCCAACAGCCACACCTTAATCCCAAACCTCACAGGCTTGTCCGGCATGAACTGCCTAATGAAACAATAACGCCCTTTGTAGGGGATGACACACTCGTCCACAGTGATCTCCCTCTCCAGATTATAAATATCACGAGAGACTTTTACAAACATTTCCACCAGCCATCTTGTCTTAGCAATCCTGTCAAACCTGGGGTCCCCCACATCCCTCACTATAGTGTTGTTATCGACCAAATGCAAACATCGCATAATCTGCTCCCACCTTCCTAAAGACATGATGGAGGAGATAAGCTCACAGTACAAGAAGGGTTGGCTACGCATCCAATACTGCCGCACGCTTGGCAGGCGCTTGCATCCCATGAGGATGGTAATTCCCATCCACCCTCTAATCTCGGAGCGAGTCACATCCTTCCACGCTGGTCCCCCCTTAGTGCGTGGCAACTCATTCTGCCCAGTAGGGAGAACAACCCTCGCATACCTGTTAGTCTCAACTACAATGCGATCCACGCAGGCATCAGTCCAGTACAATTCAAACACTGTCTGCGGCAGAGGAATTCCATCTTGTGCGGGTGTCTTCAAACCAGGCGTAGGGCCCGTGAAGTTGTCTCGGGATCTAACGAAGTCCACGCTGCCGGAGCTCCATGACTCCTTCCTATAGTATTCTGCGAGTTGTGCGGTGTCCATGGGCACGGGGGTGAAAGACTCAGGCCTCATACACCACCGCTCTAAGCCGGGTGCTAGTGTATCACTCTCGTCAACATTATCAACATCAAAATCCGAGTCCGAGCTCTCTACGGTATCACAGAACTCTGGCAGCCATTCGTCACCGCTAGAGTCCGCTTCACATGTCCCGAGTCCCATCCCACCATCGGAGTGCACATTGTTGTTAAACCCAAGCATATATTCTGGGAGCCCAACACTTACCTTCGGAAAAGTGTCTCGGGCCGTTGAGTCTTGTGTGCCATCGACCCCCTCAGTATCGGAAGGGGCGTCGTAATCAGTGATGGGGCAGGTTCCTGATCTCATGTGATTCCCAAGGTCTTCGATGTTCTCGGCCACCTGCTCCGTTAGCCCTGGTCCGTTCCCACTCCCAACTCCGCTAGCTTGTCCGACCACATCTGCCAACCCAAAAACGTCCTCCAAGTCAGGAGCGGTGCTGAAGCAGTGTTGCCGCTTCCACCAGCCGTAGCCGTGGCCCCCTTCGCTCCCATAAGCACGGACCCCAGGTCCATCAGCCACTCGAACCTGGTCCTCGTTGAGGTGGCACTCCGAGTCGTCCCCACCCAGGTCACACAACACCATGCGCTTGCAAGTTGCAACATGCACACCTTCCCCGATGACATCCCCCTGCGTCCAGGATGGTGTGTCTCCAGTGTGGAATGAATGCGCTGAAAGAAACCTGTTTGGGACAAGCACGGCCCAGCCAGACCTCTCAAAACTCCACTGCACATACGTCCCCAGGAACCGCTCCGGCATAACACCCACACCTAGCAGCACCGGCCTCTCGCGCGACCCCCCTGGATGTGTTGCACCAAACCCCGTGTACTTCAAAATAGGGGCTGACGTCCTCCAAGCGTTGTCGCGGAACACAGATTCCCATAGGTTGACATTGCAAGTATCCATGCTGCCAACGCGATGGTGCAATTCAGGTGCCACAAAGTCATCCAGTACCTCACAGCCTTCAAAATCTGCCAGAACCTCGCAAATTGTGTCGTCATTGATCAGTTGCTGCTCAATCTCTGCGACCTGCGCCGCCAAAGCCCGCGTGCGAACACCTTCGGTGAGGTTAGGCTGGACTGTTGGGGGCATCCACGCTCGCGGCCTCCGAGGCTTGGAGCGCACCACCTTCCCTTTCTCCTCCCTGCTTCGTCTCCCACTTGGAGTCCGTTGTCCACCTGCGCAGCAACGTGACGGTCAAAACAACACCTTGCATCATACCACCATGCACACTGTTTCTGAAGAGAATGTCGGAATGGGTTGGAACATGATTCACTTACGTAGGTGAAGTGGCGTCGTGGAGGGAGGTGGAGGTCCGAATTCGCTTCCAGCCTCCATTTCCGGCATCGGCGTCTGCATCAGCGGGTCCATGAGGCCACAATTCAGCGCAGGCACCTTCATCGACTTCGCCCTCCTTTGCGGACTCGGCGTATTCTCCCCCCCTTCTGCGTTTGCCTTCAATTGCTCGTGCTTCTTCAGGCGACTCAAGCCTTTCCTCGCCTGCGTGATTGGAATCTGTGTGCATTGCTCCAAATCGGCGTCCTCTGCCGCATCCGGTGGGTGGCTGTGTAGCAACGGAGAGACAACCACCTGCACCGCCAATGAACAGCACAACGCACAGTGTCGCCAAAATTTGAGCACGATCACCATGGCAAAAAGGAAGCAGGGTGCTCTCCGCAGCAACTCACGTGCCAAACACATCGACGACGGTACATACCTTTTTTGCCCTGGGCAGCCGAGGACGCTTCACCTTCGGAGCAAGGTCGACGTTCTCTTTCTCCATGTGCTGGCCTTTCGCGCACTGCTCTGCCCCCCCCTGCACAGAGTTCCAGGCAGTCAGAAGTCCAGCAAGTGACCAATTGGGACAAGATTTGAGCAGCAGAGGTCACTCATATGAATGGCCGCAGGCAATGAAAAGGGAACAGCAGGATAAAAAGGGAAACCTTACCTTCCTGGATCGGGTCGTTCTCAAGTTCGGTTCCAAGCGTCTGGTTTCGGGAGCCGTCAGTGGGAGGCATACTTCCGCGGTGCATACCTCCTGGCCACACACAGCACAGCAAGGGGCAGACAGTTGCACCACAGACACCCAAATTGTGAATTCCGAGCAAGGTTAACAACAGTCCAACAACCAGAGTTTACCACAACATGATAAGGTCACACATGCAAATACCATCCGGTGTAGGAGAATAGTTGAAGGGCCAATAGTGAAGTACCTGTGAGGGTGAAATGCCTGCAAGATTCAACCTGCCGAAAGGAATGGATGGGGACTCTCACTAATCCGGTAGGTCAAAGAATGAGACTCATACCCTCGGCAGGTGTGAGATACATTATAACAAGAAGGAGTAACGAAGCGAATAAGGGAACATAGCGACATCAAACATACATGGTGAGTTTCACGGAAAGCCAGCATCCACATGCAGCATTTAGCACATACACAACATAGCAAGGGGCAGACAGTTCGTCCACAGACACCCAAATTGTGAATTCCGAACAAGGTTGACAACAATCCAAAGGCTAAGTAACGGCAGCCAGAGTTTACCAAAACGTGATAAGGTCACACATGCAAATACCATCCGGTGTAGGAGAATAGTTGAAGGGCCAATAGTGAAGTACCTGTGAGGGTGAAATGCCGCCAAGGATCAACCTGCTGAGAGGAATGGTTGGGGACTCTCACTAATCCGGTCGGTCAAAGAATGAGACTCATACCCTTGGCAGGTGTGAGATACATTATAACAAGAAGGAGTAACGAAGCAAATAAGGGAACAAAGCGACTTCAAACATACATGGTGAGTTTCACGGAAAGCCAGCATCCACATGCAGCATTTAGCACATACACAGCATAGCAAGGGGCAGACAGTTCGTCCACAGACACCCAAATTGTGAATTCCGAACAAGGTTGACAACAATCCAAAGGCTAAGTAACGGCAGCCAGAGTTTACCAAAACATGATAAGGTCACACATGCAAATACCATCCGGTGTAGGAGAATAGTTGAAGAGCCAATAGTGAAGTACCTGTGAGGGTGAAATGCCGCCAAGATTCAACCTGCTGAAAGGAATGGTTGCGGACTCTCACTAATCCGGTCGGTCAAAGGTGGAGACTCATACCCTCGGCAGGTGTGAGATACATTATAACAAGAAGGAGTAACGAAGCGAATAAGGGAACAGAGCGACATCAAACATACATGGTGAGTTTCACGGAAAGCCAACATCCACATGCAGCATTTAGCACATACCACAGTGCAAAGCATTGGCAGAAATCGTGGCCTTATGGAAATTGCGAATTTTCCGATCGGGAGGCAGATTCCTGGCTCCCCGAGATGGAAGAGTTGACGACAATTGTGGAACAAAGTGGTAAGCGAAGCGGTACAAGGGGGCCGGTTTGTAGAATTTGCCGATTCTACAATGTGGCGTGGGGAAAGCTCTACGAGCTGGCATGTGTCACGCAGAGTTACGCAACACGAGCGACCGCATTGCTCCTCTCGCATGCGGAACGGGATGGCAATAGGATTCTGCTTACCGTCCAGCCGACTACGAAGCTTTACGGCTAATGTCCAGGGAGGTATTACCGCACTCAGGTCGAATATGTTGGATCATTGAAACAGGCGACGCACCACAGACAAGAATTCGAATACTCACTCCCGGATCGTGCACAGAAGCAGATACACCAGATCGCACAAGCGGGTCGTTCACAGGAAGTGCATAAAACCAGGCCCACACATCAATGAACAGCCGTTCAATGACGGACGCAGCTGACATCGAAAGAACACTTACCGCGGTTGCCTAAACTCACCAATTCAACGACCCCTAAACCAACACTCCCCCTTGGACCCAAAAATCGGTTGATCGTGAGGCCACATACAAGAGAACTGACCTGCGGAGTGACGATCGTCGACGGTGGCAATCGGACCAGCATGACCTCCGGCTGAGAGCGTCCCCTTCCCAACCTCGCGAGTCGCTTCATCCCTGACATTTCGAGTTGGGAAAACGTGTGCACGCAGAATGGCAGTCACAATGTCGGGGAACCTTCGGCGCTCACACCAACCAAGAATGCGAGCGGCGTGTCTGTACCACAGATAGCGGCAACGCTCTTGGACTCCGAAGTCGCCTCTCCTATTCCACCTGCTGGGGCGAGGCTGCGCGAGGAGTATGCTCGCGTCCAGGAGTTGCACCGCCAGGGTTGCGCCCTGCTCCGAAACCCCCTGCCTGACGAACCACCTCTGCAATTCACCCTCCAGCGAAACGCGCTCTGCGCTCTTCCAAGCACCGACAGCAGCCATGTATACTCAAGCCAGTCGGTGGCATGAACTTGGGATTTCAAAAACGGAGGCACTCCCGGATTTGAATGTCGATGTAGGACACACCGCCGCCACCAAAATGGCATGTTCCGAAACCAGGACTCCATTTTTCCCCCCCTTGTTCCACCACTCCAGTACGCACGTCGTGGTGGTCACACTCGCAAGACCGCTCCCAAACATCCAAATCGGTGTCGTGATGCAGTCCGGCCTCCCCTCACCTACAGATTCCAAGCTCCAAGAACCCTAAACATGGAGACCACTCCAGTACTCACGTCGTGGTGGTCACACTCGCAAGACCGCTCCCAAAGCCCACAAATCGGTGTCGTGATGCAGTCCTCACCCCCTCACCTACAGATTCCAAGCTCCAAGAACCCTAGAACATGGAGTGGAGAAGGTGGAAGACGAAGCAAAGGCGGGGGAATTCCCTCCCGCTTCCCTTCCCACACGAGAGTGTCCCGCCAACGACCCCACCGGCGAAGGCGGTCATCAACGGTCTGCTCAAATTACGCTGCGTCAGCATAAGGACCGTCCCCGAAGTTACTGGGAAATCTACAGTATTCACAGGGAATACGTAGGAACACACAGAATACCTCACTCCTCTGGTCCCCCACATCGGTACATGGCACCGAAAATTATTTTGTAAATTGGACAAGTTGCCTCTAGTTCATGCCCACAACATCGTAGTTAGGCGAAGCCTCTAATTCGGCGCAGCGTGTTCACCAGTAGCAGCCTAGGGTAAACCGTAGGCCATTCTGGCCTCCAACCTCTTTTAAGGGTTAATGCCTCGAAGAATACCCCTTCTTACACTCACGCTAGTTCGTACATGCTATGAAGAGTCCAACCCCTGGAGGCTATGCCTAATGGATTGATGAATGATTGGAGTTTTTGTGTCCTTGAATATGAAGAGGAATAGAATGGGTGAAAGAATTGGGTAGTTTGTAGGAAACAAACTTTTGGTTGTGATGTGTCCAACAAGGTTGTGTTGTTCTTGATTGACCATTTTGGTTCCAAGTCAACTTCCAACATGAAGATTTACTAAGTCAAAATATACACACACTTATTAACACATGCTTGATAATATAGTTTAGAAATATCTATCTATCTCTCTCTCTATGTGCAACTGTAATGTGGTTTGACTTAGAAACTAGAAATAGATACTTAAGCTTCTATAATTATGAGTTAGCACCGATGTAAATGATATTATATGTAGAACACAAGTTGGATAAACTAACTAAACTTGTTGCAATAATTTGAGCTCTCACTTCCATAAATTTCATGTTGTTATCTTCTATTGTGAAAGTTGAAAATGACAACATTCCGATTTAAAAATCACTTATGCGAAAAAATATTATCCGCTTATCCGAATTATTGTTAGGATTGTTTATCTAGGCTTCGTAATCAATACAATAGGGTACCCTGAAATTAGCAACAAAGATACACATAGATATTGTACATGTCAACAAAACGCGTTCATTCGAGAACATAGCTATGGAGTTTGTGGACCTAGCTTAAGTAAAAATGGCGATGAAATTGAGAGGTATGGTTGTGAGTGAGTCAAGGGCATAACCAATAAATAAGGCCCAACCCACACGGGAGGAAACTTGCATGAACGGCACTGAGTTGGATGAATAGCATTGGTTCAAATGAGCAAGTGGTTGGTTCTCCTTAAACCGGGATATTTCCTCGGCCTCTCGTGTGGGTTGGGCCTAAACTAGCGGCTAGTCGCAAGAGTGCTCTGCCCCAATATTATCTGGCACACGTGGCTAGTTCTGGTTGGTTACCATGATTTGGCCCATTTCAAAGACCACCCTAAGGGCCACTTCACACACAAGGCTGAAGGTCCATGACCATGGCAATGTAAGAGCTCTCATTGGTTGAAAAGGTGGAGACCGTCCAAGTTCACTTCACACTAGGAGGTGAAGGCCGAAAGGCCCAAAGAAAAGTTTGTGGATGAAAAGTCTACATGGAGTCCTACATGGCAGGTTGTGGATAAGGGTGCATGGTCTACTGGAAGTTGTGTCAAGCCCACCTCCAAGAGGTGGGCTTGACGCAAATTCTAAGAGACCATGACTTTTTTAATAAATTTTCTAGTAGGACAAATTTCAAAACATATTTAAGGGTAGATTCCATAACAGATTCCATGACAGACAAACAACACCAAGTAATTCTCTTAAATTGATAAAGTTCGAGACATATTATATTAAACCAAATCCTCCCCTCTTTTCCCGTCAACAAAATATGCAATGATCCCGCAACATGGTCCATTCTCACTTCACACTATGCTCGAGGCCCCGTGACTACATAAAACGGCTTTCCCAACATCCATGGTACGACCTTTGGATGAGAATCAAGGGTCCTCACAATTACAAGGTCACGGCTCTTGGCTCATGTGTGAAGTGGCCCTAAGTCTCTTCCCATAGGGCAGAGCCAATCAATAAATAATTTGGAGATTTGGGGCCCCGGTATTTTCATGCAAGATACATTCCAGGAACTTGCTGACTGGCTCTCTCGGGATTGCTGCCCTGGCCCTTGCCCAAGGGTCTTTTTTAAAAAAAAAATTTAATCATATCCCGAAACATTCCAGATGATACTTGTCAAAGTGTCAGGAGCTGCCCACGGGCAGCTAGGACTGGAGGATCACTCTCAGCCCCACTTTTTGCGGGCGGCTTCTCCAAGAACTCAACTGGAGAGATTTCAGCCGCAAATTGTGCTCTCGGTTTTCCCGAATTTGGCTATGAATCGTACTTCTAAGACCTGGTGCTGCAATAACAAAGACTTATTATTGGTTTGTAGCCTCAAACTTAAGCAAAGATTTAGTTCACAGGACCTGATGAAATGAAATTGGTTTTAAAGTCCAGGAAGTCAAAAGGCTTACGGGACGAGAAGAAACATCAAGATGGTATCAGAAAGGCTAATTTGTTAGGGTGACGGAGCCTGGTAGCCTTAGGGCCACTTCACACATGAGCCAAGAGCTGTGACCATGAAATTCTGAGAGCCCAAAAGAAAGTGTTCAAAGGCCGTCCCAAAGTCATGCAGTGTGGTCATGGGCCCTCAAGTGTAATGTGAAGTCATATGTGACCGGTCCCTCAACCAAATGCTATTTCAATGAATTTCTATTCATGCAGGTCCTCACGCATGGTAAAATAGAATAAAACAACGGTTGTGAGCGTTCGGAGTGCCATGGTCTCCCGGTTTTGTGTTTGGCCTACCTCCAAGAGGTGGTTTTTGAAAATAGTCCAAGTGACTATGAAACATGATCCATTCCATGTCACGTAGGAATCCATGTAGACTTTACATCCATCTTGCATTCACATCTCACCCTCCACGGAAAAACCAAACTGGTTAAAAATAGAAGCTGGGTTGACTTTGCTAAAAATCGTGTTTTATTGGTTGTTGCATTCTTGACGCCCTTTTGGACGTGTGGCTATGTTTAGCCAGTTTACTTTTTCCTTTGTTAGAAATCGAGTTTTATTGTTTTACTACATTCTTGACGCCCTTTTGGACACATGCTATTTTTAACCAGTTTGGTTTTTCCGTGGAGGGTGAGACATACTCTGTTGTCCCTCAAGCGTAGTGTGAAGCGAACTTGGACCAGCTCCGCCTTTTCCACCAATGAGAGTACTTGAAGTGTAATGGTCATGTACTCTCAGTCTTGTGTGTGAAGTGGCCCTTAATAAGATAGAAGACTAATATCAACTTGATGGTCCAACTGAAAGAAAGACTTGACATTGCCTAGTACTTTCATCCTGAAGTGTTATTTCTAATGGAGTTGTAGAGGGGACACTCCAACACACAAAATGTGTCTCGTCTCATTTCAACTGCATTTTCAACACATAATTGACAAAATATGTTACCCCTAGGAATTGGGATAATAGACCATTGACCAATTTCAATGACAAGTCTATGATCTGAGGTGCACTTTGCAACAATGATTTTGCATCGTGGTAGTGTCAATGATTGCGTCCATTACAATTCACATTCATAGTTGGGAAATTCTTGAGGTGAAAGATAGTGAGCTAATTCTTATGTGTATTTTTCTTTTAGTATTCATGCTGAGCAACTGCATGCAAATTTTCAAGCGTGTTTAGATCAATCAAAAGTAACTCTTCCATTTGTATATGTTTCATATTTCTCTAGAACACAAATCAAGGAAACAATGACTTCAATTCCTATCATGCATAGGGTTCCAATTTGAATCTCTCTCTCCACCTGACAAAAATTGAACGTATGGGTTACCCGCTAACATTTTGTGGGTTTAATTTTGATATCAAGTATGTACATTGATAAATGGCAAGTATTGAGGGCATATGTATAGAGTGTCATTTACCTTTTGCATCCCTAGCATGTGGCTCTCAGTATACACCATCATGCATAAAATTAGTGTGCAATGCCAGTGAAGTTTGACCCATCACCCACTCTCTATGTTCTCATTCTTTCACTTCTAGTTGTGGGTTGGGTGTCAATTAAAAGAAAATGAGAATGTGAATCCAAAGAGCACAAACTCACTTCCTAAGTCCAAGAATTTAAGAAACCAACATCAAAAATCAACATGTAGTTTTCTCTTGAAGGTGTATCTATGTAATTGATCTTTGAATGATCAATGCGGCCAAATGGCTCAGTGTTAAGAGGCAATCTTGATGTCTTCAGAAAGAACACAAGTACATGTACAAGACAAATTTGTTTGCTTTAGGTAATCAAGCAAGATTTGAAGGACTTGTCATCATTTGTTTTGTGGACCAAGTGAAGTTATACAGAGTGGGTTGATAAATAGTATGCACCCATAATATCATTTCCAAATATATTTAACGTGGATTCCTTATTATTAGTGTGGCCCACATTATTTGTCAAAATCAATGTAGTTAGTCGTTGTAATGCTTCAACTATTCTTTACCTTGACTAAAAAGTTACACTTGGCTTGTAGAAATATAATTTAGAATAGTGCGTAGAGTTTCGATTTTGAATTAATGATTCAGAAAATAAATTGGCTCATATGTACCGAACTCTTTGCCGGATCTCCTAATACTTTGCTGCTAATGCCAAGGCTTAAATTCCAATGGCTACAAAAATTATTCCTATTACTATGGGCCACAATAGCTTTCTAGAATCCACGTTAATTTTCAACTCAAGTCAAATTTATAGTTTGAAATTAGTGTGGGCCAAGTTATTTTCTTTCGTAAATATTTGATGTGGATGGTTGTTGTAGGGTATGCTACTTTATGACTTATAAATAATACTCAATGTGTTGGTCATAAATCTCCATGAAGACTTCGGGGAAGACCCAGTGTCTTGGACCCATATTATTTCCACCCTGATTAGAAGATTAGTGTAGCACATGTTGATTATTTCCATGCTACTTTTCCACCCACACTAATAAGACCACTTAGTTTAGTTCATGTTGTCAATCGATCACAAAAAGCTGAATGTAGGGGTCACCTCCAACAATATTGTGTGTTCTTTAATATCAACCAACTATCCATTGAAACACTCCAACACTTTGGGTATTCCTTACCTATACATATATCTACTTTAAATAGGAAAGTTTGTGAGGAAATATGTTTTTGACAAGGTGCTTAAAGTTGAAAATTTGAACCAACTCATTGCCGGATCTCCCGGTTCATTGCTTGATCCCTCTATTGATAAATTTTTATAAAATTTATTTGGTTTGTGGGTGGCGTTCGTTTTGGAAGCACACGGATTTCCACTTTACAAAGACATACAAATACTCACAACCATATAACCATAACCCCGCCAACAACCATACTCAAAGGCCTTTTCCAATGGCTACAATAAACAATAGGTTTAGTGTGGCGCATTGATTAAAGTGGTTTTCACGACTTGTCATGTAACACTAGTGTCACATGACACCCTCTCTAGTACCATCAAGTGACTGTAAGTCAATGGCTCGGGCTAAGCTTAGATGCTCACCTATTTGAGCTCAGGCCCTACCACTATTACTTGAGGCGAAAATGCAAGAAATTATAATATAGCATGTAGGTTTCTTGTTTTGGACAATGTGTTTTTGAAATTAGCATGAAATACCCGAACTTAGTTTAGAGAGACACACTTGAGATGAATAAACCACAAACCTAAGGGTGTCATATTTAACTCGTACTTAAGTAAATTTGGACATATTCTCAAAATCTGGACTTTTGGGTTGCTTCAATTCTATTGGTGGATCCATCGATACACTTCCAATATATGTAAATTTATGAGAGATATATGAATCCTCAATGAAAACTTGAATGATACGATAATAAAATATGATGGAAAAATAGAATATCCAAATTTTTCCTCGATAAGTATTGAAAATATACTTCAAAAAATGCTATAATATCATCATAATCAACCCTGCATATTCTATTACCATACAATTCTACCGGAGGATCCTATGATAGAATTCAATGTGTTATAATTATGAACTTGGACTAAGTCTAGTTTCACTTAAGTATTAGTTGTTTTTACTATACCTCTTTTACCTTGGTGATAGTGGTGGGAGCCAGCTCAAAGGAGTGGTTGTCTAGCCCTGGCCGTAAGTTGATGATGAAATAGTGTGGGCCACACTATATCATATATATAGTAACTTCTTATACCTTATAGTTCCGTCCGCCATCCCCCAACAAAAAGCCTATTGAATGGGCCCTCCACCCCACAAACAATTCTTTTATTTGGATTGTTCTAGAAAAGACATCCGAACCGCAGCAAGAAAGAACGAATTTCCACCCGCCGGCAGTTGCTGCGCCTCCAAGAGAAAACCTTTGAGTCTTTCCACTTCCACTGACGTCGTGGCACCCAGAGATGGCTCGCCTAATGATGAGACTCAGCCACTCGCGATTGATAATCCCCAAACAATCCAATCAAAAAGATTATTTCCACTTAACTCAGCTCAACCATGCATTTTATTTTTTGTATTGTCCTCAACAAAACCATTGCAGCAACCGGCCGGACCCAAAAACTTTCCAGGCACAATTCTTGCACTAAGATTTCTGCGTTTCCCGGTGTCAGCGGCGTGTGGCTTGTTCCAGTTTGCGAGGTTTTGGACTCCACGCCATCTGCGAAACTGAAGGTTAAGCTTCAGGCTTGAATTTAAGCCATTTTGTCATTTCCGGCGAGATGATTTATTGCCTTGCAATGATGGCGGAAAAGATGGATGAAACAAATCAATGCGCAGAGAGAGAGAGAGAGAGAGAGAGAGGCCGTTCTTTGATCGATGGAGAGATCGGGGAGATCGGTACCAGAAGTAGTACTGCTGCAAGTGAGTACTTTGAAAGCGTTTGATTCGGGGGAGACGGTGTGGGCGACACGACACGTGACGTGCATGGCGGTGTGGACATTGGAGAGTCCGTCCGCTGTCCCAAATCCCTCCACGTTGCTCTTTAGGCCCACCCTACTGCCCTGCATGGCCTTCTTCCCTTTCTTGCCCAAGTTCCTCCTGTAAGCGACTAAATCTCCCAAACTCTCCCCCCCGTCATAAGTTAAGCCCCTCCCGCCAACAACAACAACAGCCCACTGCAGCTGTGAATTTGTCATTTCCCACCAACTTGAGGGTTAACTTGTTGGGAGAAGGTTCGAGGCGGGTTTTGAGAGAGTTATTTTTGTGAGTACGGCAGCTCCATCATCACCAAAACCAACTTCAACACTCCAACCTTTGCTCTGCTGTGAGTGTTGACTACTTTGAAATCGTAGCAAAGCTGTGAGTTTTGGAGTAAATTAAAGTGAAGTTGTGTGAGTTCGGTCCAAAGCCTTCCTTTTGAGAAGGTTTGAGGTCGGTTTTTGAGAGAGTTGTCATTCACATTCTGCTTGCACCGACATCAACATCAAACATCAACACTCCAACCTTTGCTCTACTGTGAGTTTAAGTGCTTTGAAATCGTAGCAAAGGGTGAGTTTTGGGGTAAATTAAAGTGAAGCTGTTTGTGTTCGGTCCAAGCCTTCCTTTTGAGAAGGTTTGGGGTCGGTTTTTGAGAGAGTTGTCATTCACATTCTGCTTGCACCAACATCAAACATCAACACTACAACCTTTGCTCTGCTGCGAGTTTGAGTGCTTTGAAATCGTAGCAAAGGGGTGAGTTTGGGGGTTAAATTAAGTTGTGTGTGTTCAGTGAAAGCCTTCCTTTTTGAGAAGGTTTAAGGTCGGATTTTGAGAGAGCTTTCGATCAATCACATTCTGCTTGCATCAACAACACCACCCACATCCGCTGACATCTTGTCTGCTTTGCGTTTGGGTTCACTCCAGACTCCAAGCGAAGGAGAGTTGGGAGCCTCGTTTCTGCTGAGGTTTGAAATCGTCGTTTAGGTGCGATGGCGGACGCAAAGACCAGGGACCAGATTGCAGGGCGTGCAAACGCTCTGTACTACAGGGCGCAGCAGAATGCACCGAACCAGAGGCAAGTGCTGGGTCTGGTAGCGTTGGTGGTTGCTGCAGGCCTGGTTTTGTTGCTGGGCGGGTTGGCTCTGACAGGCACCACCATCACGGTGCTGCTCGCCACACCCGTGTTGCTGTTCTTCAGCCCCATTCTGGTGCCGCTAGCTATCCTGGCTGCATTTGCTGTTTCGGGCCTGCTGGGCTTCGGTATCTTCGGTGTCAGTGTCTTCTCGGCAATCTCGTGGATCTACAACTACTACAAGGGCCGTCACCCCGTCGGCTCCGACCAGGTCTCCTCCTTCTCCCACCTCCTCCTCAGCAATTCCACAGATTGTTGAAATTATCCCCCCCCCCCCGGGCTTGTTTGTGGACTTTCGCAATGTCGAAGCACTTGGGTGATAGGAGTTGGGTTCTTCGGTCCGAAGTTACCTAAAATTCCAAGTTGGAGTCAGGAAAAACAACTACCTTGTCGCTGGGGGTGTTTGTGAAGAAGTTGTGTCTGAATGTGGAACTGGAATTTGCTCATGCAATGGTCTTGCAATGCTGGCTGCATTTTGGGTAGTCAGTGATGATCTTCTAGATATTTTTCTCTTGAATGTTTACTTAATTCTTTGGACGACGAGAGTTGAGTTTTCTTGGTCCCCAGTTGTCTGAAATTTGTTTGAGTCAGGGAAAATACTACCTTGTTGCTGGGGGTGTTTGTGAAGAAGTTGTATCTGGATGTGGAACTGGAACTTGCTCATGCAGGGGTCATGCAATGGTTGCTGTATTTTGGTATGTAGTGATGGTGATCTTCGAGATATTTTTTTCTTAAATGGTTACCCCACTTTTGTGTGGACTTGATTCTTGGACGACAAGAGTTGAGTTTCTCTGGTTCCAGGTTGTCTGGAATTTGTTGGAGTCACTACCAGTTGCTTGGGGTGTTTGTGAAGAAGTTGGGTCTGGGAGTGGAACTGGAATTTGCTCATGCAATGGTAGCTGCAGTTTGGGTATTCAGTAATGATCGTCCAGACAATTTTCTATTGAATGTTTACTTAATTCTTTGGATCGCAAGAGTTGAGTTTCCTTGGTCCGAAGTTGTATGTAAATTGTTGGATATATAAGTCAGGGAAATTATTCTAGTCGCTGGGGGTCTTTGTGAAAAAGTTGTTTTTGCACGTGGAACTGGAACTTGCTCATGCAATGTTGGTTGCATCTTGGGAAATCAGTGATGGCCGTCTCGACATAGAGGATTTTTCTTCCTCGGCATTAAAACTTGTTCAGTTTAGGCGCCTTTTTGTTCTTAAGCTTTTGTTCCAGAGAGAGGCAGATGTTACAACCTGGAGTAGTTACTCCACTTTCATTACGATGGCCGTAACCGTGAAGTTTTTGTACGAAAATAGTTTTTTGATTCCTTCTTTGAAATTTGTTTTGAGTCAGGAAAAATACTAGTCGCTGGGGTCTTGTGCTTTGTTTCTTGAAGTTAACTGGAATTTGTTCATGCAACGTTGGTTGCATTTTGGGTAGCCAGTGATGATCGTCTCGACATTGAGAAAGTTTTCTCACATTTTACTTTTTAAATGTAGGCGCCTTTTACCTGTTCTAAAGGCTGATGTTGGAGATATCCTAATCTCTTCGAAGTAGAAGAATCTGGAGTAGTTTGCACGAAGCGTTCTTATCATATTTCTGAGAAGTTAGAATGGGCAATTCCGTTTCCTTCGATTGTTGGTGTTTTCGGAGGATTTAAACCTGCATCCTCAAGGTTTGATGCACGAAAAAAGGGCCAACTAGCTGAAACTCTAATGGTGCACTTTGTCTAAAAGACATTTTGTCTCTTTAGCTTTCTGGATTTGTAAGGGAGTTAGGTCGAGAATGTGTCTGTGTCTGTCCAGAAAATTTGGTTGAACAGATCCCATCCGATCGAAAGTATGGGTGGTGAACAAATGTTGGATTCCTTCCCGAGCTAATCTAGGTCTCTTCTATCAATCTGTTCGATATCAATTTGGATCTTGAGAATTTTTGTCGCCGGAATTTTGAACGTCGTTGGAATTACATTTTTGCAGGTTGATGCTGCACGCTACCGCATTAACGAGACTGCGCACCAAATCAAGGAGAAGGCAGCCCACTATGGTCAAGAAGCCCAGAACTATGTGCAGTCCAAGACTGATACCACGGCCGCAGCTTAGAGTGTGATCAAACTTCTTGCCAAGTTTTCTCGATTTGGAGATTTATCTCGACATATTCCTCTGGACCTTTTTTTTTGTGATGTTGGAATGGGACGATGGAAAGAGGAAATGGATCAGTTTTGGTGCACCTCTGCAAGATAGTAGTAATAGAAACGTGGAGGAGGTAAATATATATAGGTATGTGATGGAAAATATGTGTATTTATTCGCTCTTTGATCAATGTATTAGACCTGGACGGGAGTCGTTTTATTGATGTATTTATTGAAACTTAGTTAACTTGTGCGTTTGAAAACTCTTCATCAGGCATGAAATTAGACATACTAGTGGAAAACAGATATATGTATGGACTCGTGTTTGCAAGCTTCAAACCATTACATTGTTCCCTTTCGAAGGTTTGAGGTTGGTTGTTTGATTGGTCTCAAATGAGTGACTGCTTGTTGCGAATTAAAGGTGGATTTTGAATCTCTGAAATGATGAAAGAATCAGAAGATACATGTGATATGCGTGACATAGTCCAATCTTGTAACAAGTTCATGCTAGGTTTTTGCCAGCTTGAGCATCCCTTCCCCTTCGATAAGCTGGGGCTAAAAAACATAACAGAAGCCTTGTGCACCTTGTTGACAGGTGGCAATGCTTTCTTTAAGAGAGTGATGATAAACCTCAGAAAACACATTTCATATGCAATGAAATGAAATTGATTTTAAAGTCTGGGAAGTCAAAAGGCTTATGAGATTAAAAGTACATCAAGAAGGCGTTGAATATGCTAGCTTCCTATAGTAGCGGAGTATGATGGCCTTTGTGAGTTAGAGGCTAATGGTAACTTATGGTCCAATTGGAATAAAGACTTTGGGCTCCCTAGTACTATGTGTTCAAACAACGAAGGGAACTTATCTCCATTGGAGTTGTACAAAGGACACTCCAACACTAAGTGTGCTTCATATTCTATTGTAAGAGCAATAATGGTATAATCTATTGTCTCTAGGGATTGGAATAGTGGATCGCTAGCCAATTTCAATGGTAACAAATACATGCAATTTGTAAAATAAATTGGAACTTTTTGGATTTACACAAGGATCTCAGGTGTCGATCTATTTTATAGTGCCAAATTAGTTCTTGTAAACATCCAAATGTCATGATACCAACCATTGGATCTCAAATGCTTCGATCATGGATGTTTGATCCCGATCAAGAGGCTGGGGATATTCATGGCAATTGGGGTCTTGCTAGCAATATGAAGATGGTAGTGACCTAGTGCTTAGGTCCAAATACCTCATCATAGCACCCACCACCTCGAATCTTGTCGACGTGCCATGTCCTCAATTGAACATGAGCACACCAATTGTGACATGGTCATTGCTATGTCTAATATTGTACATGTGCCGCCTTACTACAGGCTATAGCAAGGCGTCCTCGCCTATAATATCTAATCCAAACGATGATGGGTGATTGGAAGGATGAGGATCTTCACCCGCAGTTGGGGTTTTGGCAACACGGGTGGGCACCAACTTGGTAGGCTTGAATACCTCAAGGGTCATTTACATTATGAGTGGTTAGTGGTAGTGGTAGTGGTTTACTTTCTTTGGGTCTATTTCCATGGCAAAAACATAATAAATGCTAATTGCCCACCTCCACGACCACCCCTTACCCCATCAACCTCCCTATTTTGCATGGTTCATCACCCTTTGGGGTGGTTGTTAAATCTCATGCGTCATCACTAGAGAGATTCAAAGCCAAGGTATGAGGAGAAGATGAGGAGGCAACTACCTTTAACACTTTAATCCAAAGCTAAGAAGAATAGTAATCACTCTAATTTCCTCGTGAGCCCAAGACCTAAATCAATGATAGATCGCAATTTAGAAGATGGAAATCACCAGCAAATACAACCACAAAGATTCACACAAGACAAGTGTGAATGAAAAAAAATTGTAGTTTTGGTTGATTGTGGTGGCTAACCACAACCACAACCACAACCACAACCATGATTGTAAAATAATCGAGTCTTCAGCCAGAAATTATATTTAATCATATCACATTTATTCTATTCTGTCATGAGAACTCTCGAGCTTTTCGTGAGTTCTCTTCTTTTATCATCATGATCTTCACAGCAGGGACGGCTACAATTGAGAGATCTATCCCAGGCTGCATATCAGTGAATTATCTCTCTTATGTCATGACTGAGAAAACTTTTATTTACAGAGAAAGTAGATTTACACACACCTTAATGTAATGTCACCGGGAATTGTTCATCAGAAGAGTCAGCTACAGTTTCAGAAACCTTCCTCTCTCGCATAGGAACATGGATGCAACAGATTCAAAAAGATAGAACGACCATCTGCAGTCTGCTTTTCAAGACGTCAAGTTAATCCAGACACGAAAACAAAGGATGCTGCTCTTGTAAGGACTTCAGCAATACTTGGAGGAAGTGATTCTTAGAAACATGTTTGCAGTGTAGACATCAAGATTGGAATGTCGCTCACTTTCCACAAGAGTTGGTACAGTTCATTCGAAAACCCAGCCCAGTGAAATATTCAAATCTCACCATACCTGCTGATTTCTTGGAAACCTGCAAGTCAATCCTACTTCAAGAAACAAGCAAATAAGAGATACATGAGACGATCCAGAAGAAAACTTACCACCACACATCTGTACAATTAAGTACCGCATGCGGTGTAGCAAGTGCAAGTGAGCCACCTTAGTTAAATAGGAAAGAAAGTTCATAAGGTCATGGTCCTAAATGCACACATCGAGGCCACCTTCCAACTATGGAATCATAGCTATGGAATGCAACCAGTTGTTTGCACAGTGATATTAATTACAAAGTGTACCCAAATACATAGCAGGGCAGCAAGTGAAGGAAGTGTTGAATGTTTTGAGCTGCTGTTGGGTTACTATCGTTCAGACCCTTCTGCTGATTGTGGAAAAAGGCCCTGTGGTGCTTTCTGTGGAAGATCTAGAGAGGAGCCATTTTGCTTGTTTATTTTCTAGGTTGGAGTAGGAAATGGCGGTTGCATGAACAATCTCAGGTGATCGGCAGCTACTTCAGTTGTTGAGAAAATCACACTCTCTGATGTTTGTTAGTTCTACGATCACTAGTTTTTATGTACGTTGTGGATAACTAGTCATGAGTCATGACTGATATGGAAGGTGCTACTTTTACAGCTACTCTGCTTGGAATATTTCCTTCCTTGATTTGTAATCCTCTTCAGTCGTACAAAAAGAACACGAATATCCCACTCAATAAGACTAGGTACTTTACAACTGATCACAAACGACTATGTTCATGGTTAGCTTATGTGCTAAATCTATGTTTTTCTGTTGAATGTGTTCCTGCAACATCTGATTCTTGTCAGTGTCGTCTGTGTCAGAAGCTCTGTGAGCGGTGTTGCGTGTGGTCAGTTGTGATGACTTCATTTGCAAATCAAGTCCGGTGCCAGGTGGCAGGTACTAATTTATTCATTAATAAGGCTGCTGTGGCAACCAGGTGCATTTCCTCAGTCCATTATCGAATGAAACTGCTTTCCCTGCAAACATGCAAAAGGAGATTAACCAAGAGTTTCGACCCTGTCATGACGAGTGCTCCACACTGGGGAATCCAAAAAAAGTTTTCCACAGGTTAACACTCTGGATGTTCGGCCAATTTACCCACAAATTTCACAGGTGATGCGCTGTAAGTTCCCTGTGATTAGCATTATAATTCGTATGATGGATCCAAGATTTGCACCTGAAAGAAAGTTAATGTAGTAGTAATCTCTTTCATCACAACTGGATAGATATTAGTGTAAATACATAATTAATTCAATGCAATGTGTACAAGGCAGTGTGGATCTAAATCACATGAAAGTGTATGTTCAAATTTAGCGCCTGACAGTCACATGGTAACTATTGAACGTATGTGGTAGCTCCAAGTTCATGTAGTCCCTTTTCCGAACTGCCCACATGAATATATATATTAAATATCACCTAACTTAGCATATTAGACTTGCTCAAGACTGATAGAAGCAATCACTGCAACTTGAGTTGGATAGAGAAATATCACCTGGGGAGATTGTGACACATTCAGAACTAGATACAGAGCAAGCGTGGAACAGCAGCAAAGCTCTATTCTTGAATCTGCAAGTCATTCATTATGGATATTAAAAGGAGCAGCACCCTTCCGAGATTGCTTTTGATCCCTGCAAACTGAAGTCTTTTAGATCAGCCTTAGAGGTGTGCAACACCATGCAAAAATGTACTTTGAGAATCAGTAACATAATGGATATTTTATTCCACACAAGGCGCAATTGAAACTTGGCTTGCTTAACCCATGGATGACGTGGCAGTAAAATAAATATATTAAATTGTCTGCAGTTTGGATATTCAGATATGACTCGGTGGAGTGTGTTTAAGTTAATTTTGCAGCTGGTGTTTTGGACATGGCGCATAATGTCAGATGGGTTGGACTCTATCGTCTGTCAAGGTCGCTTGCAATGTGCGTTTTTCTGAGCAAAAGATTTGTGGAGGTTGAGGGGAGAAGAAAGAGATAACATACTAGGTTGCAACTTGAGCTGCTATATGCTTATGAAGTGTCTATTTAAATGAATAAATGAAGTTGTTGGGCCAAGAAATGGCTCCTCACTGTCTATGCCTCCACAGAGAGGCCCACTTGAGGCCTTTTCCCACACTCAGCAGATTGTTCTGAACTAGTCGAGTGGTAACCCAAAATCAGCTCAAAGCACTTTCAACATTTTCTTCCTTCACTTGCCGCACTGGCTAGACTTGTAATCAATTTTTTGCTTGTTCGGTTTCTTAATTAAGTAGAAACTTGCAGGTGTGGTGGGATTTGTGTCTCTGGGCTGGGTTTAACTCTTTGTGACAGTGTGAACGACATTGCAATCTCGATACATTGCAAACATGCTTCTAAGGTAATGCGCCATGGTACATCCTCCAAGTACTGCTGATGAAGTTCGTACTAGAGCAGGATCCTCTGTTTTCATCCCTGGATTAAGTACTTTAGGTCTTGAAGAGCAGAGTGCAGATAGTTGTTCTTGCTTTTTCAATCTGTTGTATCCACGACGTTACTGTGCGAGAGAGGTTGCAAATTTTGCTTTGTAAAATAGTAGCTGGCTCTTCTGATGAACCAATATTTAGTTATATATATTACATAGAGAGATATGTGTAATTCTACTTTCTTTCTAACTGAAGATGCGCAGTCATGAAACTTTGTACGAGAGATCATGCGTCCACATGACAGAACATAATGTATGTGACATAATTCGTTAATCTGACTGTCTTGAATGGTGTATTGTGCAGTGACCGAAGCTTATCATCATCATGGCTCAACTCCAAGCGCCGCTGATACTTCTCTTGGCAATCTCTTTCTTGTTTATGTGCGCTGAAGGTCGTCTCGTGCCAACTCCGTGCTGGCAAGACCCCAATTGTCGTGAAGATCCTCACCCCCCTCGCCAACGAGCTGAATTGACACCAGAGGTAGTGGAGCCAAACAGATTGGTACCCACCCCATGTTGCCAGGAAGATTCTCCCTCTCTTGCTCGGGATCCAACATCCATGACCGACATATTCGAGCCCACCAGGTTGGTGCCCACCCCACTTTGCCAGGACCCCAATTGCTGTGAAGATCCTCATCCTCTTGCTCGGGATCCAAAATCCATGACCGAGGTCGTGGAGCCTACAACCGGGTTGTTGCCTACCCCGCGTTGCCAGGACCCCAATTGCCGTGAAGATCCTCATCCACCTGGTCTGATGAAGGTTCAAGTTCAGTTTGAGCCCAACAGATTAGTGCCCATCCCATGTTGGCAAGACCCGAATTGCCGTGAAGATCCTCATCCCCCAGGCCGCCTAGCAACCGTTGAGAAGGAGGATGTCTAGACTCTAAATAGAGACACTGGAACGAAAAAGTTATAGTTGCGCCGTATTCGTGTAAGAGAATGCGGGTAAGTTATATGTTGGAAAATGTGGATGTTTATAAGAACTAATTCAGAAATGTAAAACAGAGCGCAGCTGCCTGAGATCCTTGTAAATATACATTCATAAACTTATGGTCTGTGTCACAGATTGTCTGCACCTATCCTTGCCTGAATTGTATTTGAAATGTGTTTCCTGTGGTCTATTGTCATTTTTTCCTTCTTGAATTGCGTGACGAATTGCCACTTTGCCACATATTGCGCAAGACTTCTGTATTTCTTTCAGTGCTTTATCGAAGGGGAAGGGCATTAAGTGGAAATTGGATGAAATGCTCGTATGTGCTTGTTTACCAGATTGGGAAAAACACTATGTATGAAATTCGTTGCATCCACAAATCTCTGCACAATAAGAGGGAGAGAGTGCCTAGCATGCACAGGGCCCTGAGCTTCATTAAGGTTGAGGAGCCTATTCCCAATCAGGACCCAATCGGCAATTTATTGGATACCAAAATTTCGATCAGTCTGGGACTAAATTTTGATATGGTTGGGACTGACTTTCAATAAGGTTGGAACCAATAGTGTCATGACACATGTCTTACTTTTGAGTTCTAAAGTGAGAAGGAATGAGCGGTTATGGTAGACTTTAGACATTGGCAATATGTTCATGTCAACTTTTGTTTTCAAAATTTCACAATGATTTCAATCTAAGGAATAAAATTACCAAAAATTTGCAGTCCTCCTTATTTCTATCTTCCTACACGGGAAAAATTACACCGCCTTCTACTTTTCCAGATTTGGCGCAGTTATATGCGCCTCAACTCTACCTCTGTCCTGATATTTAAGATGTGGTAGATGAAATGTTTTCACTACACTAAATAGGATATTTAGTGTTTGATACACTAAATACGAATGCATACACTAAATATAAATAGCCCTATGAAAGTAAGTATAATTAAATGTAAACTCAAACACTAAATATCAACTATGGTAATATGTGGAAGTTACATGTTTGAATTTAGTGTTAGTAAGGATATGAAAAAAATGATATAATAAGGGAGGTGGTAGTAGGGAAGGTAGCAACGCATTTATGTCTAACACTAATTGTCAAGGAATTGAAAATTAGTGTTGAGCAGGGTAGGGTGGTAACAACACTAAATATAATCAAACACTAAATATCCTATTTAGTGTAGTAATTAAGGTCGAGGCATCCATAGTCAACCGGATCCATTTAACCGCTCACTAGGGTACATGTAATGTTGACTAGATGAGATCTATATTTTTTAGGCGAACGGAGCTAAGGTTTATGTGGTGACGACTTGTGAGTGATTACCCTCATAAGAGTTTTGACAACTATCGTAGCCAAGTATTAACATTTAGATGAGTGGTTATGGGTTGACCTATAAATTGATTGTGTGTTATAGTAAACTTTACCACTTCAAAATTTGTAGCAATTTCCATATTCATGCAATTTAAAAAAATTGCATTCTCCTTAGAAACAATTCTCCGTTGTTACTCCTCCTGAACATACGCAAACTCTCTTATTTTATTGGTTATCAGATGTCTCATCCTTACATCTATAATCATCATAGATACTAGACAAAGGTGATGATTTTCAGGGTACTTGGATAGGGTTGAACAATTCTTTATAGATTTAGACGGGCCATTCTTGGATGTCCTACTCTCTCCCGGACGCTGTCCGGGGAGAACTGTCAGTTAGTTATAGATGAACCGGTTGAATTTGAGAAATAACCGGTTGAAGTCCAAGACTTAAGGAGGATTACCGATCATTTAAGAGGAATCTATAGAATATGCCTCAAATGAATAAAGCAAAACCGGAAGATGTCAACATGTAGCCGGTTGGATTTAGAATCACTAGGATCTTGACTGACTATGCGCAAAAACTTCTTGGGCACTGCTCCCGGAGACTGCAATTGTCTATTGTGCTTTGGGCATCAACATACAGTGATTGCCAAAACTGAGTACAAAAAAGCCTAGTCTACCTTTAGCCATTTATATTTTATAATTTATTGCATTTAATGCCAAATCAATTGACGGCTCAAGTATACATGCATGTAAATGATGTGGCTACCAAATTACAAGTCCAGCAATGCAAGATAATTTGAGAAAGATCTAGATCAAAGTAAATTAGCTCCAAAACTCAGTTATGCTCACACTTGGATTACGCAATGAATGCTACAAATCTGACATGTACAAGTGGTTTTCTGGGTCCGATTTTTTGGGTGGGCATGTTCTTGGCCTTCACATTTAACACTATATTCGTTAATTGGAGACTTTTGAAAGTCTCAAAATGAAATACGCCCATAGTTTGGGATGCCAATATTATGAGCATGCGGAACATTGGGAACATCGGGAACATGACGGTTTGCAACTTCGCATGCAAAGAATATGCACAACACTCAAAATAGTAAGTCTTTAAATCATAATCAAAACATGAACTATAAGTGGAAAATAACAATCGAATCCCAAAAACAAATGCTTTTATGTCCTTATAAAGTTTAGGATGCGCATCCCATATATAAGGGTCTTATGGAATTGGATGGCACATCCCAAACGTATGTATAAATTTGATACTATCCGCAATAAAACCAAGTCTACAAAGTGCCCCTATTTTCCACATTAATTCCAACCTACGTTATGTTTCCCCATCTCCATCTTCCGCTTCATATCCATTATCGGCATCATTTTCCGCAGCTGCAATACGTACCAAGTTGTCTTTGGCAAAATCTATATGTTTTTGGGGGATGGTCATTGTTTCCGATTTAGAACCTTTGCGCGGCTTCCAAGCACAAAGGATGGTATCCGTGTTTATCCAAACCGGTCCGTACGCGGAGTCCACTGTCCACTTGAAACCCTTTTTGGTGTCCCAACCTAAATAGGTGCGGAGCACGTTCTGGTCTTTGGTGCTCGGACGGCAATATTCCACTTCAATTTGACGAAAGTTGGGGCTAGTTCTAACAAAATTGGGTGAAGACAATGCTTTCACCAACCAAATTGGTTTGGGGTGCTCCTCATCTCCTGCTCGTACGAGGACCATATAACCCTCGTGGCAATCAACACCCACACGAAACGACGGAGCCGGACGATTGCGCGCAGGGCCAACGTAATGCTCGTCCATTGCAAACTCTTCACGGACGTCTCCATTGCTAAAGAACATAGCATCGGACTCCACAACTGTCAAACGACTTTGTGGCCAAAATCCTTGTGTCAAAGTCGTACGGGTGTCGACACCAACGGTCATCAAGGCTGAGCGTATGCGATCCCAATACGCGATCAACGGCTCATGAGTATCCCTAACACGTCTGGTGATGTCTTCTTCACACAACTCTTTCCAATACTCAATGAACCCGGATATGCCTTTTATGATTTCCGGCCCATTCCTCATGGGATCGGGTTTGCAAGGCTTTGGTTCCCCATCCGGAAGCAAACATTTCCCATCCTTGTCTTGACGCCACACGAGTATACCATCCTCCGGGCCCCAATTTAGAGATGTGCACAAAAGCTTGAACTGCATGGCGGGGACACCATCATCCCTCATATAGAAGCGGAATTGTTGTGCTTTGGTATGTCCCACCAGACGGTCCACTCCCTTCAACATGTATGGCTTGATGAAGGCCTTGAAATTTGGTATTTCTTCAATCATGTGCGGGATCACCGGCACATTGTCCAAATCCATGTATGATTTCATGAGAAGTGGTATGGTGGAAAAATCCTCTTCATGCAACTTCATGCTCCAACGGCCAAATGAGGCATCAATATCGTCGTGCGTGTGCCCCACCATCAAGAAAGACACAAACACCTCTTTGAAGATGCCTTTTGCCACGAGCATCGACCAAAAACAAAACACGTATCGGCATTTGTTGTCTTTAGCACAATTATCAAGTTGAACGTGGAGAGTTGGAGGCAAGGGTTTTGCAATAATGGGTTCTCCGGGTGGTTCCGGCAATGAAGACATACAAACCTCCTTCCCTTGTAGCACTGCCTCATAAAGGGGTGTCGTTCCACAACCATCGAAAAGGGCACGGGAAGAGTGTACCGGTGGCTTTTCGAGATCGCGCAATAGTTTTGCAAATGAACTGACCGTGTGGTTGGCATCGCCAGGGTAAAAATCCAAACCATAATGGGCATATTTGACATCCACATGTCCATGGGCGATCATACCTAAGAAAAACAAACGATGCGTGAACAACAAAAATATGAAATAACTACACACCGGATGGATGGAGTTGGTCATTTGGAAAACAAACCCAATGCAAATCGGAGATCCTTTCAACACACATGTGGAATTCTATACGAACCTGTGACAGCTACAGGCAACTTGAAGAGACCATCCGTGGCCTTTATTTTGTGTGCATAACAAGGACATGCGGTCTTCGCATGGTCCATTTTATCATGAATCACTGTTAGAACCTCCGCGGGCCTCATTATGGATAGTGCACGGTTCTTGTAGTAATCTTGACGATGTGCCTCTTGGTTGTTGACATGCTCAATGTATTTTCTCTGGTGTCTAGTATGGGATTCAGTGCCTATAGGGTGGGCGTCTCGAAGACCTTTGTATTTCTCACACGCCGTACACCTAGCGAACTTGTCCCCAGGTCTCTTCAAAATGTATTCCGCAAACTGTTGGTTTTTAATTACACTCAACTTGGACAACGAAATGGGCCCACATCCCGCGATGCGACCCACTTCGTTGATGTCCGTTAAGATGTTCTTCCATTTCGTGCCCGTGGGCAACACCATTTGAACAACTTTCTCACCTGATGACAATGTCCTCGTCTTGTGGGGCATTGCATCGGCCAATGGCACTATGATGGTGGAGAGGGTCGCGGATGCTTGGAGTGTCGCCTCCCTAGGTTTCTTTGTGCTAGAGTTGCCATGAAATCGAGATCGGCGACCCAACAAAGAATACTTCCGAAACCTATAGAAGTCAGCCTTGGAGACCGCATGGATGATATACCACGCTGTGCAACAAACGTCCACATTCTCAAGGGTCACGACCTTACGGCCATGGGTATCAATGTGCAAATTTCTGTGGACCTCGAGTTTCTTTGCCGACCGCATACGAAAATCCGCAAGCCACATCTCTTGACGAAGAGACCGAATTTTTTCGCGTGGAAAAAATTGGCAACATTTCATCGTGCAACAATCCTTTCCAGAAACGAGACGGATAGAATCGTCTCCCAAGATGCGATCCCGCCGTCTCTCCGTATCTCCGCGAGACACGCGACTTGAATCGTATTTACGTAGGCCTTTGCGAGGACGAATTGTGCCCAACAAAGCTAACTGCGTTTGCTTGTGCCGCCGTCCATGATCCCACAAGCTTACTTCTTCATGGAGAACCCTACGAAGGGGCCATCGACGCAAGGAAAATCTCCACGTCAACGGGACCTCACACGGTGCCAAGGAATTCAAGATGCACACGCCCACATCATCGAAACCAAGGGGGTTGACATCAACACATTCACGGGGATCGGAGTTTCTACATATGCCATCTGCCACCGGGACACCAAGCTCGTTTAGTAGAACAACATCTAGGCCCACCCATTCCTCCCTCCCGAAACCAGCACATAGAGGAATGTCATCATGGTCATCCCCAGAATGTGGAGATTGTTCGTGGAATTCGAAAGATTCATGGGAGGAGGTATACACAGACACGCCCACCCCGTTCGTCCCGTCATTAGTGTCCGCAGACGGGGACGAGAGGTCACATTCAATATCGGAGGACGATGCATTCGTCGAAAACTCAAATGCACTATCTCCATCATCCACTGCCATCACACCTAAACAAACAACCATGTCATGACCAACCACACAACGGATGTCACGCATACAAGAACGGATGCCACGCATACAAGAACGGATGCCAAGCATACAAGAGCGCACAATATCTGCAAATACATGGCCCGAACTTCGCAAACAACCCATGCTACTATTGGAGTGTCTAAATACGAACAGCTGTATGTTCCTGGCCATACTCTGTCAACTACAACATGGACCATCGCCATTGTGGTGTTTCAGGCCGTTCATTCATAAAAGAAATGCCATCCTGTGTATTGGACGAAATGGATAAGTGTGCGACAAAACAACGTCAAGTCGTCCAACCTACAATAGCATATTTTCGAACCCCCGTTCGTATATATCTACCATTAGGTGTATTTTCATAAATGTATCTAGAGGGATGTAGTGCTGCGCAGAACATACTCTCAGGTGGTATTTACGAACGCACGTTCGTAAACTCAAGGCCATCGTTCGAAAGGGAGTTCGTAAATATGCCATTGAAGTATTTACGAACGCCCGTTCGTATATCACTGACATAGAGTGCCTAGGCATAGCCATATGTATACTATCTCCACATGCTATACTGGTACACATGCGTGTACAACATCCGAACGTCCGTTCGCAAACTCCTGAGTGGCATATTTACGAAATCCATTTCGTATATCAATGATATATTCAGCATATGCATCGCCATACGTATCTGGACATGGTGTTGGTGTGGACCACACGCAGGTGCATTTACGAACGGACGTTCGTAAACTCCCGACCATCATTGTCTGAACTAGTGACAAATGCGTGTGCGACATACGAACGTCCGTTCGTAAATCCTTTGATGGCATATTTACGAACGGGCGTTCGTATATCTCTGCCATATTGTCAGTGCATAAATGTGTAGGAGGGATGTCAGTGGATGCGCATACCGTAATCCTCGGTGGTCTTTACGAACGTCCGTTCGTAAACTCAAGACCATCATGTGTCTGATCAACCTCCAGTGCGTGCTCCAGCTTTACGAACGTGCGTTCGTATCTCTGCCGTATTGTTTGTTTGCATAAATGCTTGGAGGGATGTCGCTATATGCGCAGACATCATCCATGGTGGATTTACGAACGCACGTTCGTAAACAGAAGACCCTCCTATGTCTGATCCAATTACAAATGCGTGGACTTAAGCTTTACGAACGTGCGTTCGTATCTCTGACCTATTGTTTGTCTGCATGAATGTCTGGATGTCGCTGTTTGCGCAGACATAATCCCAGGTGTATTTACGAACGCACGTTCGTAAACAGAGGACCCTCCTATGTCTGATCCAATTACAAATGCGTGGACTTAAGCTTTACGAACGTGCGTTCGTATCTCTGACCTATTGTTTGTCTGCATGAATGTCTGGATGTCGCTGTTTGCGCAGACATAATCCCAGGTGTATTTACGAACGCACGTTCGTAAATACTGTCGGCCATCCTATGATCCACCCACTAAAGCGTGCTCCATCTTTACGAACGTGCGTTCGTAAAGCTCCGGTATTAACGGCGGTATATGCGGTGACTGTACGTTGTCTTGTACCTGGGGAGTGTACGCTTGATGCGCAGGAGAATGGCGTGAGCACGCTCCGTGGGGTCTCTAGGGCGCACACTTGGCGTCTGCCGCAAAAAAGAGCTCTGTTATGGGGGGGAAGAGCTTTAAGTACTTCTCTGGAGTGGTTCAAGGGCCCTTGGATGCTATTTAAAAAGCGGATTCCCGCCGCCTACTTTGACCTAACAATATGCCATTCTATCCATGCGGAACATACATGACCCTATGTATGGAACATGAATGGCATGCACGCAACATATTCAAAATATGTACATTGGTTATACACCTTACTTGTTACCAAGGTCTGCCGAAAAAAAATTATAATTTTTATATGTATATATATGTGTATATATAAATGTGTATATATAAATGTGTATATATATATATATGTGTGTGTGTGTGTGTAAATATATATGTATATATGTGTGTGTGTGTGTATATACATGTGTATATATATAGGTGTATATATATATGTATTGTAATAGTTAATGTAATCTAAATATGATGATGGTTAAGATAGAATAAATGATCTGCAACCAAGGTGTGAAGTACAAGTTTTTTGTCAATTAATATTGTTACCTATTATATATTACCAAGGTCTAAGTGAGATATATATATAGAGACAATGAGGTAAGAGTGGGTAAAAATTGATTGTGGAGGCCCTTAAACTTGTAGGTATAATCATATGATTCACATCAAAACATGCCCGTAATACGCTCACAAAGTGCGTGAGCACCAATAAAAGGCAGGTTTATCCATTATTATAATGGCTTGTAAGGTAGATTAAGGATATGAATTCAAACCATACCTAGATTAAATGTGGGTTTTATTTCAGATCCCACCCTAGCTGTGGAAAGAGTGAATTAATCCGGCATGTGTGGAAAGGTTTAATTACTTTGGAATCGTGCATAAGATAGAGTAAGCATATGGATTGAAACCATACCTAGGTGGAGCCACACTTATAATTGTGTGTTTTGCATCCCACGAGAAGTATGTGCATAGCTAAAAGTGTTGATTTAAACTAGTCTTAACATATGCATGTTATAATAAGGTCATGGATTGTGTGATCAATCAATTTGCACTTAACACTATTGAAGATTTAGGGATGTAGGGTTTAGGGTTTGGGGTTAGTGTTTAGGGTTTGTGGAAGTTGTGCATGTCTAGTAGTTAATACAATAGATTAGTACACACACAAACAACATTGACCTATCAAAAACCCATATCGCACTAATGCCCCCTTCCCACCTGACTTTAGGTAACACTAAAAGTTGGTTCTAACAACCCGGCCTTCACAGCATCGACATTATGTATTGCCGAGCCTAGTTTGCAAATGATGTGGCATGGCTTAAAAGTGGAGGTCTTAAGCCTCAAGCACCAACCCTCCCATCGGTACCTAAACATGAGGCAATAATCTAGGACGTTTAAAAGTGGTGCCTCCCATCCTTGTCATTGGTTTTTTTAGTCTTAGCTATGAGGGCACAAGGAGCTCCGTTAACAAAAACCATTGGTCAGTTAGGTGAGTGGCAAGGCATTTGGGGATGGGACAAAAACTGCCCAACAATCCTTGCTTGGTAGATAAAACAATGAAGATGTGTGAAAGGTAATTAGAGAAAACCTACTTGAAAGTCTCCAAAGCAAGTTCTTGTAGGTGCATTGGGATAGCCGTATGCCTCCGCTATAAGGGAGGGATCTTTACCCGTTTCCTGGGAAATACTTTTAGTCTTAGCTAAAGTCAAGTGGGAAGGGGGCATAACTTGTTAATTTATGTGTAGTTCACATTTGATGCTAGCCAAACATTCGACCACATGGCTCAAATGTGCTAGTTCAAGTTGGCACCTAATTAAATGAATTGACGACCTTTTGGAAATTGAATTTTCATCCACCTCTTGTAAGAAAAGGACACCGCCTCCTGCCAATCTCAAATTGGGTTCTTTTTGAACCTAGTAATTATTTGAGGAACCATCGAACAACATGAAAGATGTCTCATTCATGAAAACACTATATTTCAAAAGACCATATCAACATCCTTGGGGTTGAATTCTTCTTCGAATCCCTACTAAATGACGTGCATTGTTCACTACGATTTTATTATCGGTTCCCTATTTAAAAGATGTTTACAAGGAATCCGAATGTAGATGTACTAGGGGGATGCACCAATCAAAATTCATGTATTTATACTAAGTTCTTATGGTTAAGGTGATAAACGCATCCACTACATATACATATTACAAAGCATGATTATGTCATGCCTTTCTTATACATCCAATCCCATCCCATCCCCCAATGTCCCCGTCCCCATGCCCACCTCCCATCGCATCCCATCCCCCCCATCCCCCCATCCCATCCCCCATCCCATCCCCCCATCCCCTCATCCCCATCCCATCCCCCCATCCCCCACCTCCCCATCCCCCCATCCCCCATCACCCTCTCATCCCGGCCCCCCCAGTGGGGGGAGGCCACGTGTCAACGGCGGGAAAACCCTAGCGGCGGCGGCTACCTCCCCGCGCCCCCTCAGCTCTCCTCCTCATTGTCATTTGGAGCAGAGAGAGAGGAGCGGAGCGCCGAGCAGATGTGGAGCGAAGCTCTTGCGTTTTTTCCTCTCGTCTTTTAATAGTATTGTGCGTGCGTGTGTTGAGAGATATTAGTTTTGTTGGCGCGAGTTTCAAGAGTTTAGGGCAAAGTGCTTATGTTACAAGCTTGAGAGTTGCAAGGTTTTGCGTAGCAAGCTTCAGACTGTAAAGCGAAAGAGTTACAAGGTTGAGAGTTGCAGGGTTTTGAGTAGCAAGCTTGAGAGTGTAAAGCGGAAGAGTTACAAGCTTGAGAGTTGCAGGTTTCAAGTAGCAAGCTTGAGAGTGTAAAGCGCAGTACAAGGTTGAGAGTTGCAGGTTTCAAGTAGCAAGCTTGAGTGTAAAGCGCAAGAAGTACAAGGTTGAGAGTTGCAAGGTTTGGAGCAGCAAGCTTGAGTCACAAACTTCAGAGTTGCAAGGTTGGGAGTTGCATGTACATCAGAGTAGTTGCTAGGGTTTGTATATAACTTGCGAGGGCTTAAGTGTGAGGAAGGTGCAAGGGTGCATTTCAAAGTATACATTTGTGAGGTTCTCAGGGTTTTCCAGTAAGGGTGGAAGATCAGGTTTTTGGTGTAGAACATTTCAATGTGAGTACAGTAATCCTTTTGAACTCTTCCCTCACATTTTGAGTTTGATCATTGTTGAGATACATGTGTTTTGTTATATGCATGATGAGCTTTGGCCTGTTCTGTATGCAAGTTAAGCTATGATCCTCATTCTGAATTCCTCATCACATTCTGAAACTCAATTTTGTTTGAATCTATTCATTTCTGCAGTTTCATTATTCTGACCATGCGTTGCAGGCACGAATGCAAGCATTGCTCAGCCCAATCGAGCAGCAATTGGTACACGTATCCGTACACATATATATATACGTATATATACGTATACGTATACGTATATTTATACACAATATTTCCAATAAACACAAAAGATGACCCATTTACGAACGAGCGTTCGTAAATGGGTAGACGGCGTTCAACACAACCCCTGTTTACGAACGCACGTTCGTAAACAACCGTATCCAAAACCCAGTGCCTCATATTTACGAACGTGCGTTCGTAAACATATGTACCCAAAAACCAGTGCCTCATGTTTACGAACGTGCGTTCGTAAACAACCGTACCCAAAATCCAGTGCCTCATTTTCACGAACGTACGTTCGTAAACATTTATACAAACTGGGGGCTCAATATTTACGAACGCTCGTTCGTAAATATATACCTAAAATGCGAACATTAACAAATAACAAATAACATCAACATGCTGCATTTCCAAATAACCTTCGATAATATGCATCACGTAAGACGCATACATGAGCAAACAAATACAAGTACAATACTTTACGAACGAGCGTTCGTAAAGTAGTAAACTTAATTAACCGCCTTGAAAATCACAATCATTTACGAACGCTCGTTCGTAAATCTCCTAAAAATCTGCTGGAACACTTGATTGAATACAATTTATGACGATCATAAATACTCCACAGATCTTAGTCAGATCCTACCCACATGCCAATCGGTAATGTTACGAACGAACGTTCGTAAAACGATCCTAACTGTTTTGTTATGGTGCAGATGGCCAGATCGACCAGAAGCGCAATTGACCTGTTCGCCGTGCCCATTGATCGCCTCCCAGATTCCGTTGCGGACTCAAACGGTAACGCGAATTATGTCCCAAAAGAGGATTTCATGGGGGAGTGGACGGCAATACCAACAAAAATGGAAGACGGTCTTTTCGCGCTCCGTTTCACCTACGAGCTGGAAACAAGGCCAGACCAGCCAGAACAGTGGGTGCAGATGAAGACGTGGGAGATAGAATCCATAGAGGCCCAGGGAGATTATGTTATCTTGGACATGAAGAACAAGAAAGACCACATCAATCTCCTGTTGCATTACTTGAAGTACTCCTTCTCTTACGTCTACGCGTGCTTGAATGTTGCACCAGATGCAAAACACTTCAACCTGGAGGATCTATTCTCAAAGTACATCCTCAGCCAATTTTGGACTGCCAGGAAATTGACTGCACTGGCATTGAACATCTCCAAGTACAACAGTGCGGTCGCGGAAGCCAACAAGAAAAAGAAAAGTCCGAGAAAACCATCTGCATCGGGGGCAGGAGGTTCCAGGAGCGCACCCAGGCCAGTGCCTTCCGCGAGCAGGTTGCCGGAGGGGCCAAGCAGACAATCCACGCCATCCAAAAGGTCGAGGGACGACTTGGAGAGGTCGGGAGTGACCGAAGCCGCTGAGGTTAGCTCGCCGCCAGTTATGCCCACCCCTTTGAAGAAAGGAGAGAACCCGGACGCGACGAAGGCGACCCGTATCCTGAGAGAGTTCAACAACTACTCGAAGGATTGCTGGCCCATGGGGCGCCACTTCACCTTCAACGTGGACTGCTTCAAGTGCGAGAAATCCCCCAACAAGTGGGTGGTTAGGTCTCGCGAGAGCGAGGGCGTGAAGTGGCAGATCAACAATCTCATGAACAACGTGAAGTGGGATAGGCAAACTGTCTGCGTCATGCCCAAGGGTTTAACTTCTCGTCCCACGGAGAGGGATTGGCCCCGAATCCAGAATGGCGAGTTCTGGATTATCGATGGTCAGCACAGCTTGGAGGCGTCGCAAATCATCCTCAAGGACGATAACTTCCAACACGAGCTCAAGGCGGAGCTGCGGTACTGGAAGGCGTTCTTGGTGTGGTCGGACGACTGGGACAAGCTCCGGAAAATATCGACATACCTGAATTCCGGAAACAAGATCAAGGCTTTTGAGGCGTCCTGGGCGGCAAACATAGTGGCTGCGAGAGACGTATGGGTCGCCCACGGGTGTCCGCCAAAAGAGAGGGAGAACGCCAAAAGCCAGTCTCCACAGTGGAAGGTGAGTTTACGAACGAGCGTTCGTAAAGTGTGGGCTGCAATTAGTTTCTCCCAACTCGCAATTAGGCATCAATTGCATTTTCGTGAAATTACGAACGTGCGTTCGTATTTAATTTACAACACTGATCCTTGTTCGTGTATTGCAGGCGTTTTGTGACGCGATGGTGGACAAATTCTCCTCCATCGACATGAAGTCCACCACCACGAAATCAGTCCTGGAGCTCAAGGGCGAGCTCCGCCTGATTTGCTGCAACAACAACACCTGGGATTTGTGGACCCACTTTTTCGACGCTCACAGCTCGGGCGATCTGGTCAACCCCGACACTGAAGAGAAATACAACGTCGACAAGAGCGCGGAAGCCCCTCCACTATTGAGGGAATTTTTCAGGGCATTGCAAGGACTCACAGAGTCGGAGCTGCAGCGATGTGCGGTCCACCTTCTTGGGAATACAGTGGGAAGGACCATCCCGTATCCCAAGATTTTTTTGAAGAGACCAAAGCACAAGCCCGGCACGTACTCCATCAAGGAGTGGTGCGACCACAGGAAGCTCAAGACTGCTGCGATCCGGGAGTTGAGTGGGCTCTTGCCGGAGATGCAACTCTTCCATGCCGACGGCGACGTCAATTGGGCAAATTGGAAGGGTTTCAAGGTGCAGTACAACATAAACGGCGCATCGATGCGCAGTTTGGTAAAGGAGCACGTCGCTGTCTTGAAGCTAAAGGGAAATAAAAGAACAAAGAAAACAGAGACGGAACCTGTGGAGCTGCAGCGGTACATCTCCTTCTTGGAGAGGAAGAGGAACGCTACATTTGAGGGGGTGGCAAGATTTTGCGTGGTGACAACGGGGCTGGAGAGGACCTCGTTCTCCAAGTGGGACGGAACCATCAGCAGGGCTGAGGTGAGGGAGGACCGAAGGGGGTGTCCCTTCGCACTCATCGATTTCAGGGGTATCCCGGGTGCCGCAAGGCAGGGTGCGAAGGGGGTGCCGTTCTACAACCCCTTCATGGCCAAATTCATGGAGTACAGATCTCCGGCCATGAGGGAGCCACACGTGTGGCTATGGATTGTGGAACAGGAGAAGGCCTCCGTCGTCACGGAGCTGTACGAGGACACCATCAAGTTCGAGTACAGCATCTTCCACAGCACGTATGTCCCTGCGAAGACGGAAGGGATCGTGGCCATCAACGAGGCCAGGGGCAACAAGCAGGTGGGAGCGGTGAGCCTCATCTTCTTGACCTTGAATACGGCAAGGCATGGGCGCGCGCCTATCAAGGCCAACAACACCTTCAAGAAGATCTACAGCATTCCACACCCCCCTCCCAAAGATCTCTTCCAGGAGACGCTGTACACGGTCTTCCCCGCCTTGGAGCTCAGGATGGAGTTCTACATCTCCGTCCTCCAAGCCCTGGCCACGAATGGTGAGACGGTCTACAACGTGTGTGGAGGCAGCAAATTCATGTACGCTGCAATGGTAAGATCTCATTTACGAACGCTCGTTCGTAAATGCCATTTTCTGAGGCATCTTTGAAATTCAACTATTTTTGTTGTAATGTATACTGCTCGGCTCATAGGGTTGATGTTTACGAACGCACGTTCGTATATGGCTAACCGATTTCCTTCTGTGTCTCAGATGTTGGGCCTGTGCGTCAACAGTTACGTTGACGCCATAGACGAGGAGGACTACAAGGTCCACAGGTCGAAGGCGTCGACCATGGATTTGGGCGACATAACCGCCACGAGGACGGACGTCAGCGTGTCCGCCAACGAGGGCGTGCCCGTGATGGAGGTAGAAGAGGATGAGCCGGCCCCATCCGTCAACGTGGACTCCATCATCCGGTCCTTCGACATCCCCCCGCTTCAAATAATGGGCCCGTCGGGTAATCCATCCGACGCGCAGGGCACTCCCGGTGGTTATACGGGATCGTCGGCGGGGGCAGCACAAGACGTCCTCCCCGCGCGCGTCTCTGGCGCGGACCCCTTCGGCACGCCTGGCGGGTGTTCAACGTCGGTATCCCCAAGACCAAGGCTGCAGGTGCCCAAAATGGAGAACCTGGATGTGCTGGACCAGCGCTCCCGTCCATCGTTGGACCACTTCCGCAACACGCGACGGAGGATGAAAAAGACCCCGTACGTGGAGTTGCCCGAGGGAGCAGTCATCGAGGTCTCCGACGAGGACGAGGGGGACATGGAGATCATGGTCGAGCTGGGGGTGGAGTTCGACAAGAACAAGCGGGTCAAGGAGGAGGCTCTCTCTGTCGCCGAGCTCAACGCCAAGCTCGAGCAGAAGATGAAGGAGGACATGGCGGCCGCTGCAGCAGAAAATGCCAGGAAGATGTCCGTCATTCAGGAGGAGATAAGGGCCTCCAACGCCAAGACGGACGCAATCCTGGAGATGCTGAGCAGGATGCAGAGCTTTGCGGCTCCTCCACAGCCAGCGTACCCCTTCCCTCCTGGGTACCCATCCGGCCAATACCCCCCACATCTCCCTTATGCTGGAGGACCGTCATTCCCGGCTCCACCCCACCCGACGCCGGTGGGGACTCCTCCACTCCCGCCGGCCACCACCATCACCCACGATGCCGTCGCGGCGGCCATCCAAGAGGACGAAGATTTACGAACGCTCGTTCGTGAATCTGCAGGTCCGGCAGTCCTCACCCCTCCCCCGTCAAGGGTAGGACTGCCTTCACAGACGGACACAGCGTCTTTCGCGGTCGTCCAGAGGGGAGTAGGTAGGGAGGGCGATGACACTGCGCAACACACTGACATGGTCATTGTGAGGGACACGCAGGCGAGCCCGAGTGACACGGCAGGGGTCCAAAGAATGGAGGTCGAGGACAGCCCTGACCGTCAGCCCTCCGCGTACATGGAGGATGTAAATATGGAGGCACTCGACCTTGGGGGCGACAACCACGAAGTGGAGCCCATTCAACAGACCCAGGCGTCCCAGGCGGAGCGAGCGGACGATGTCATGGAGACGGAGGCGTCTGCGGCGGTGGAGGTTACGAACGAGCGTTCGTTAATCGCTGAGGAGGGAGCGGCTCCTCGGTCCAGTGCCGGTGCCCCTCCCCCCGATGACGAGGTAACTCTATTCTGAGAATGCCACATGCTTTTACGAACGCTCGTTCGTAACCCTTCTAACCGCATGCGTTGTGTTTTGGCGCGTTCTCTCCATCGACATCCAAGACCTGCTGGAGCCTTTTTTGCGTGCTCCCTTAGGTCGATAAATTTTGTAGAACACGGCATAATGTTGCCTTAGGAACATGTGATGAATTATCACCTGAGAAATTGTACATATTCATCGAATTAATACATATGCAAAAGAGATTTGCATCCATGCCTCCCAAAATTTGTTTCGTCTCGCATTCCTTTTGTATTGTATGTTCATGTGCGTTCATTTCGATCCTTGTAATACACATTCGTTCACGAACGGACGTTCGTAAAAGGGTGCGACCCCGTTTCCACCTTCACGAACGACCGCTCGTGAATGTTCATCAAGCCGCGCTCACGAACGAGCGTTCGTAAATGATGCGCCATGCCACTGTCGGCCTTCATTCACGAACGCTCGTTCGTGAATACACCCTTCCACATTTTCATTGCGCTGCTATTATCGCTCTTCTTCCTTCCCTCATAATGCATCTTCATGTTTCACTTCATGTTCTTGATAATCTCATTACTTTATCATAGCATTAAACTAGTCGAATTGTTAATCACAGGACCCCCCGGAGATAGATCGCAACCCCTCGGCCAGAGGACTTGAGACCCGAAACAAACCGTTCATAGTTTTTGACCTCAACGGGGTGTTGTGTCACACCCAACACATCCCCAGGGTCCCCACGCGTCCCTTCCGTCATCCCGACGAGAGGGACTACGACGGCGAGCTCGACACCCTCATTAACCGCAAGGCTGTCCGCGCCCGTCCCGGCTTGCGAGACTTCCTTCGTGAGGTGCTCGACTTGGCTCACGTCGTCGTGTGGAGCTCTATGGTCGTCGAGAACACGGAGCCCATCGTCGACTTCCTCTTCCGTGACCTACCCAGCCCTTGCCTCGTCCTCGGCCAAGAGGCATGCGATGAGCTGCTTGACGAGAAGGGACTGCCGGTTCCCAAGTTCGGCGGTCGAGGCGGAGGGCAACAATTCCTCAAGGTCCTCAGGTCTAGACTTTGGCGAGGCGTCCCCCCGCTGGAGGGGGTCCCCCACGGGTGGTGGCCAACTCCGGAGAACACCCTCCTCATCGACGACAGCCCCACCAAGAGCGTTCTCAACCCCCCCGGCAACGTCGTCTTCCCCGACCCTTGGACCGGCGATAGGAAGGACACATTTTTGGTAGATAGGCTAGCACCTTACCTTAGAAGGCTTGTGCTCCACACCGGGAGTGTCCCGGATTTTGTTAGGTCCAATCCCATCGGCAACGCGGCACTCAGCCCCCGCGATAGTGTATATAAGAGCATCCTTCGGCTCGCTAAATTCAGTAAATTGATTTGAATTTTCTCCTTGCACGTGTTTGTGTCCTTGTGTTTCACTTATCTAATGTTTTCTTCCATGTTTGGATGTCTTTTATTTGTTGCCCATAGTCTGCCCCCCTATGTGACACCCGTGTTCTCAACGGCACTCCCCGTCCCCCCTCGTCCCTTGGCTCCCCCTCCCGCGGCGTGTCGGATTTCCAGATCCCCTCCCTCTACCATTTCTCGGCGGTGGACGCAGCCTCGGCCGTGGATTACTCCCTGGACGTCGGCATCGACGACGGCGTTGTGAACAGCCCGCCCCCAAGAGTTGCCTCCCGCGCGTACGCCCCGTCGCCCTCTCCCCTCTCCAAGGAGAAGCGAACGCTCGTTCGGCTAGGGCGTTTGTCGCCCTCGAGCGTCGACGGCGTCGCTCGTCGTGGCCCGAGCCGTCGTCTCCGCATGGAAGCTCCCCGGTGCAACCCCTCCCCTGCTGTCTCCGCTCCTCCTGCCGCAAAGCCATCCGCCATCGTGGGCCCTCCATGCCCTCATTCCCCACCGTCATCCAACAATCCCCCTTTTCAATCGTCTCCGGATGCTCCCCTCGACGCCCCCGCAGTGCCCATCTTGCCCCGCGCCGACGTCCCCAAATCCAAGGTGCCCTTCTTCGTCCCCCCCTTGTTCACCGTTGTTTTCCTTATCTTGCATCCGCGTGACGAGAACTTTACGAACGCCCATCCCAAACCTCCCTCACTATTTTCCCCACTCCATTCTTATTCTTATTTTCCCATGGCGTTGTTTCGCAGGCGGCTCCCCGCTCGCTTGGTGGCCGGCCTTCCTCGACTTCTTCCTTGGATAGGCACGCCCTCAAGGCCGCATCTTCCGAGTCCGATCGTTGTTTGGCCCTCCGGAGAAGTGCAAGGCATTCCCTCTCGCAAACGCACTCGTATTCCACTTACAATACCACTTCATACAATTCGGGAGCACGTCCAAATATATGGAAGAACGACACATATTCCGGGCAAGTCTACAAAAATGGCTACAGCCGCGGGCCGGAGATTTTCAAAGCCATGGAGGCCGCAAAAAACAAGGACACGGCCGCTAAAAAAAAATAGTGTGACGTACAAGTGTGACTAGAAACGTCCACGTGGTTCCTAAATGCATGTAGGGGTAGAACGTAGAGTATGGTCATTTATTCTATTTGAAGACTTTAATGGTATTTCCATTATATTTGAATTTCAAACCCATTTAACAGATTCAATTTCCAATCATTCTCCGCATCATCCCTTCCATTGGCAACAATTTCTCATATCATACGCATTTGTTTTCATGTATGCTTTACATTTTTGCTCATTTGATGCATTTATGTCGAATAATTGTTCCCAAAATTATCAATATGGGATTTTTATGTTCTCATTACTAGACCAAATTCGAAAAGCACGTTCTTGAATAGTCTCAAAATCATCAAAAAGTCTCCGATTAACGAATATAGTGTTATTTATAATTGTGTCCCCATTCAATGCACATCATGTATGCAAATTGAGCAAAATGGTTTCATTGAGGTCTCTCTCTGCTGCTAGTAGAAAGCAAATAGAAGAAGCTACTTTAGAGAAGTTGAGGAGGGGTGAAAGTACTAGAAATGTTGCTAGAGACTTACAGGTATCCCAAAGTTGGGTTGCACAATTTCGTAAGCAACATTTGAGTGAATTGAGTGATGTCAATCACAGTTTTGGTGGCAGGCCACAGGTGTACAGTGCAGCTAATCGTAGAGCTTGTGTGAGAGAAATCACTGTGGGTGGCTTAGAAACTGCACACAAAGTTGGAAATTACTTGAGAGAAGAGCTTCATGTTGGTATGAACGATAGTACTGTGAGGAGAGTGTTACGAAAAGCAGGTTTGAAATGTAAAGTGAAGCAAAAGAAACCAAAGCTCACACTTCTTCAAATTAAGGGACGATTAGAATTTGGTAGACGTCATTGTCATTGGACTGATGATGATTGGGATCGTGTAGTATTCTTCGATGAAACAAAAATCAACCGATTTTGCTCTGATGGTCGCAGTTGGTGTTGGTTTCGTGATGGACAGAGTAAATGTGTTGGAATGGTGCAACAAATTGTCAAGTTTGGAGGTGGGGGAGTGATGATGTGGGGTTGCATGACTCCGAGTGGCCTTGGTATGATGTGTAGGATTAAGGGAAGAATGGATCAGTACATGTATAGAGAAATTTTAGAGCGAGAGTTGATTCATATGCTGCATGCATACAATTTGGATCCTGCCAATTTGATTTTTCAACATAATAATGACCCGAAACATACATCCAAGAGTGTGCGCCGTTGGCTGAATTCGCAAGAATTTACTGTTTTGAAGTGGCCGGCGCAATCTCTAGACTTGAATCCGATCGAACACTTGTGGGCAACTTTAAAACGTCGACTAAACCAATATGAGAGACCTCCCAAAGGAATGTTAGAATTGTGGGAGCGTGTTGAGGATTGTTGGGTTTCAATTACTCCCAATGAGTGTAAGAACTTGTATAGGAGCATGCCTAAGCGCATTGCAGCTGTTATAGCTGCTAAGGGTAGGTGGACAAATTTTTAACTTTGTTCCAGCTTGTGTGAGCAAAACTGAGTTTTGGATTGAAATTCACTTTATTTTTTGTTTGTACATGCATACTTGTGTGTAATAGGCCTCAATTCCCATGGAAGTATGACTGATTGCAATGGTAATCCTATGCAATTTATGGTTTCATTTTTGGTGCATCCAATTTCCTTACATTGTTTGTTGAATTTCAATATGTTGTGTTTGTACTCAATTTTGGCAGTCACTGTACATAACATTGTGGCACTTATTACATGGTCTCAATCATAGTTCACCATGGTGGCCCTTGAGAAAGGAGCCCATCAGCCACTTGGATAAATAAACCCGGTAATTACCATATTCAATGTTTCAGTAATTAAATTTGAGTACAAAACCAAAGGACTCTTTTGAGAAGGGTTAGAAATGAAAATCGTTCTACGAAAATGCAATTTCAGTGTTGAAATGTTGTGCGTGTACATGTGCAAGGGGAGGAACCAATAGCCTTTCATTCTGACAAACGTAACAACTATGCTAAACACCCATGTTTGAGAGAGACTATAGAAACTTTCTGAAAACATTAATAATGAAGTAGAACGTAGGTCGAAGAGATGCCCTAACTAATCCCTATCCTCCACCACAATCATAGCTGCTTATGAATCGCATTAGTTAATGAACACTTCATTGTTGAAAAGATCATGCCGCATCCAAAGTCCTTATCGGTACTAACAATGGTCTCTGTGTAGTGTACATGCATAAGTGTAAACATATACATGTTGATAAAGAATAATCATGTGACATGGATACAAACACAAATACGTTTTACAATGTTCAAGAGCCTGTCAAAAAGTTTTGTATTTGTGAGTAGTGGGAGGGCAGCCTTGGGAATCGTCAAGTTGGTGTCATATTTGCCATCACAGATTTGTAGAATATGTGGGATATGAAGTAGTAATCAATTCTAGCACCAAACAATGCATGGTCCAACATTCACTCCGATTTGTCGCATATTCATCCACACCGTATATCATACTTGTGCCATGCTCTTGGTTATCTTTTGCATGCTCTCCTTGTATGTGAATCCTTGACATGCTACTCGATTGAAGCTCTTGGAACATGCCCTTGCAGATTTCACTACTAGGGTCGTGGTCATTGTCTACTTGGAGATTCATGGCCACTGAAGGAGTTGAGTTGATTAATTTTTGGTGTAATTTTGCCGCTAATTCGAGTGATCTGATGTCCAGAGGTTGTGGCAATGCATCTTCAAGAGAGACCTGAAATTACCTGGTTTTAGATGGTTGTCATTTCGGAGTCTGAACTAATTAAACAATAAGGATGTGAGTTCGTATGATTTTTTGGAAAAAATTTAGTGAGAATGATTGTCTGGGTATGAACTTTGAAAATTATGAATTTTTGCAATTGATTGTTACAAATTTTGCCTTTACTACATTGGAGCTCATGTACCATTGGTGAAAGACTTGGCTTCATGTGCCTCCATGGTCCAGGTCACCAAATTGGTGTATTCATTTATCATTTCTTAATGAGCTACCATGTATATCACACGGAGTACCACATTTTTACCCATGAATATCAGTGTACAGACATGATGTGGCCTTCAAAAACTTGCAGATATTCTTGCGTCCTCAAGCTTTTGTGGTGGCGTCTTACCTAGTGGGAAGAGTTGTATATATAGCCCCTCAAAAAAATCATCAAAATTTTATTATAACGGCATTTCTCTGCCATGGTCCCTTGCCTTTTCCTACCAGATCACCTCTATTGCCTTTCTCACCACAAAACCCGAAGGACCATGTCAATGGACTATTTAGGCCTTAAAATGGGTCTTTTGGGGACCTCGACCTCCATGATCACTCTGCCCTTTTTTTCTTCGGTGTAAACTGAAGTGGTCCCAGGACGCCTTCAACAACCAATCAACGCTCTTACATGGCCCTGGGATGACTTCATGGTCCATGGTGTAAACCGGCCCTTAGGGTCAAGTTCAGTGGGAGGGAGTGGCAAGCAATTTTTTATGCCCACAAAAGCTCCCTTGCATGGTGGACTCCCCCATCCATGCCCTCAGGCTCACAAGGCACACTTTTCAACATTATGTGCTATAGAGAATCTTGAGAGGCAAGTATGCCCTCTATGTGCCTTGATCATATCATAGCCCATGAGACATACCATTTCTTCCCTACACTACCCCTTAAACCGGCTCCCACATGTTTCACCAAACAATGTGGGACATGTAGAACTCAAGAATTCAAGTACACATGGTGAAGCGGGTTGCAAATAATGCTCAATGTACAACACAAGGTACATGTCACATGCAAATTACATTGAACATGTAACAATTAAATCACTCATTTTTTTTGTAAAAATTGTTGTGAGAAGATTTGCAAGCCACACCTTCAACACACTTAACAAGAAGTGAAGACAAGTGAAGCCCAAGAGAAGACAAGAGAATGGTCAAACTTGATTTTTTTTTCAAAACTGCCTTTTTTTGGGCATATACTAAAAAAATCAGCACATTCACTTTTTGGTGCATGGTCATTCTTCTTGGTCCACATTCGGTTTACACCTAGTGAGGGGCCCAAAGGCTTTGTAAATTGATTTTTTTAAAGAAATCGGACCATGGAAGTTGGACCATGGAAAAAGGCCACCTCCCATGGTCCGTCCATGGTGTAAACTGGCCCTAAGTCTAGTGAAAATCATTTTGAGTCACTCCTGTGTGTTGGAGTCACTTGTTATCTCAGTCACTCATGCATGCAATGTGTGGTGTTGCCTTCCATCTGCCAGAAGCAATGCCTTGCTCACGCGTGTTGAAGCACCAGAGTAGGTCAAGTAGGAGCACGGGGACCAACGGTGATTTTTCACAAGGTCCCTAACATGTCCAGGGACATGTTCATAAAAAAAACATTTCTAGTGGATGGGTTCTTAGAAAATGAACCGGTCTTTGGACGTGTCAAATTCACTTTGGATGGGTTCTAAAAATAACAATTTTTTTGATAAATTTTTCCAAAAAAAATAAATGGTACAAATATCAGTTACATTATGTCATATATGACATGTGAATATAAGCATAATGCAATCAAACCACTAATACCCAATCAAAATATCAATCTTGAAGTGCTTGATTCACCTGCATACATTAATTCATCAACCACAAAATTTAGAACCTTTTTAACATAAAGTCAAAGATTATAATTGAAGGTAAACTTAGCAATTGAATAAGAATTAGTATATATAAACATGTTCAAAAATAAAAAGAAATGATGGTGGCAGAGGAAATTAGAATAGGGTGTATTGGAAAGATGAGAATCGACAGCAAAAGACAGATAATTGATGGGCATTGAAGGCATAATTTGTCAAGATCCTATTGTTTCCAAGTGCAACCAGTCACATGTCGACATCTTTTAGTTTTTTAGTTTTTAGTTTTTTTTTAAAATTTTTTTTACCAACATTGTAAGAGACTTATTTATACCTCTTGCGGGATGGGTATTTTCATTTTCAAATTGGGTTGGGACGGGTTGTATTTTCTTTAACCTTTCCATGGACGGGTTGGTTTAGAAATTACCGGTTTTGGGACAGGTTGCAATTTTTATTGCCTTTCAATTCAAGGTTTTTGGACATGGACGGGCAAAAACTTTGTGAAAAATCAGCCCTGCACGGGGACCCACTTGGGATTGCTGATGAAGGAAGGCAACCTGTAAGAACTTACCAAAACTGTCTACATCATTGTTGCGGATACTAACATAAGCCGATCCCCTGTAACTGGCCAAAATCTTTTCGATACCATTAGTTTTTGAAGTTTATTGAGATACGACAATATGCTTGTCCATCCATTTATAGTCAAAATTGTTCATTGTCCACCGATCGTGCTATGATGGTTCACTTTTTGAGAGTAGGCTTGGTCAATGGGTGAATTTGAGAATGTTTCTATGTGTGTGTGTGTGTTTTCATAGTAAAAATTGTGGGGTAATTACTTGGGGCATAATTTCATGTGCCATCTACACCGACAATAGAGTTACCCTTAAAGTAACCGGAGTTTAGTAGGGAGTTGGTTGTTTCGCATGCATAACTTTCCATGTTCGGTAAGTTTAGGGTGCATGATTGGAATCAATGCGGAGGCTTGAAAGAGGGACATTCCATATTGGGTCATAGGGTACCAGGGAATAAATTTGAAGGGTTGCTTGTATTTCATAGGGAAGGGTAACTTAAAATTTTCCCTTTCAAAATGAAGGGTTACCTCAAAAATTGCCCTTCATGTATGTATTGAAGTTTTTGTTGAAAGTGCACATTATCATGTTTATCATTTAAGCGATGTTGAAAACTATAATATAAGTGCGACCAAAGAACATACATGGTGAAAAGATAGAACTATTTCATTAATGAAACATTGATGTTTGAGTATATTGAAACGGTAATGACATCTCAACATATTGGTATCAATGATAATCTCGAGGACAACAAGAAAGCAGTAGTAGAAAGATGTAAGAAACTCACAATCTAAATCACTCTTGAAATCTTCTATCCTTCACACTCATCCACCTCTCCCAAATATCTTCAAAATCAAGAGACTCCATAGGAATCTTCGCCATCGCAATCCTCATCAAAGCGTCCAAGGTGGTGATATTTAGAGCACATCTCCCAGAAGATTTTATAAGATTTGAGTTGAGAATCCCCTCTCACAACTAGTTGTGCTTGCAGGAAGAGTCAAGATCACTTGCCACAATTGTGTCATGTGTGAAAATCTACTCAAGTAGTCTTCGGTAGATGCAAAAATTGCCCATGCATGGTGCATTTTTAATCCTGCACAAGCTACTTGAAGAGTATCTACAAAACTCCTTGTAAGTGCGCCATACATACTTCCCAGCCTGCAATTTACGGAGGATAAATCACATGAGACTTCCATGCTATAATAATAAGTTTCTCAGAAACAAGTAAATGAACGAGAAGACCTTACTTACCACACCATTGATCATCTCACGATGTCCAAGCATATTATTTGCTCCATGTTTCTTCACCGAGTTTCTGTTTGATAGCATTAATTGCACAAAAATTCTCAGTCATTGAAAATCATGTAATCGTGGAGATTTATTGAAATTGACAAGAACTCACATAGTCACCAGACAACAAATTTCAAAGAAGTACGTTCTAAGCTTAAGCCACCAATCTTTTCGAGAGTGATGTGGGTTTAGGGTTAGGGTTAGGGTTTAGGGACCGGTTACTTTTTTTTTGCCGTTCATTTCGAAGGGTTTACAGAAAATTACCCCTTCCTTTTTGAAGGGTTGCAAAATATTTTGAAGGGAATGTGAAGGGTTGGACCCCAAAATAAGGGTAATAGCCCTTCAATTTTATTCCCTATAGGGTACCAAACTCGTTTTGGCATGCCAATGGTTGCCAAAACGAGTTTGGTACCCTATGACCCAATATGGAATGTCCCTCTTTCAAGCCTCCGCATTGATTCCAATCATGCACCCTAAACTCACTGAACATGGAAAGTTATGCATGCGAAACAACCAGCTCCCTACTAAAACTCCGGTTACTTTAAGGATAACTCTAATGTAACACTAGGTCCCTTGATAGGATGGGAGCATTTGAATATAATGGAGTAATTTGTTTTTGCCCCCATTGATCTTTACCACCAATTTTGTTTTGTTTTGTTTTTTTTTGTTTTTTGTTTTGTTTTTTGAGACAGAAGGCCGACAGGCCAACGCCAAAGCATAGGAGGCAGTTGACCACCTGGCAAGTTTTCCGTCAAGTAGAGAGGAGATTTCACAGCCGGGATTCGAACCGCCAACCTCTTCCTTGAGATTTGGGTATCCCTCCACCATCATCCGGTAGTTTTACCACCAGTTTTGGGAAGCTCAAAGCATTATTATTTGTGATATTGCCCTCTCAAGGCTGGGGCGAAACACCCTGTAGACTGGTTCCTTGTTGGTAGGGCTGCAGTCATCCAATAAGGAATCAATGTATGGGTCGGCTTGCCTCCCCACCTTTGTCATTTGGATATGTCAAAATGACTCAAATTTATGGCCTCGCCTTTTTGGTTTTTGTGCTTCACACGATTGTTTTTGCATGTCATGGTGGTTTCACCATGTGTTTTAGGCTTGTTTTAGGTGTCATTCCTTTGATTACCTTACTTGGTTTGATTATTAGTCTTCTCAAGTCTTGTTCTTCTTTTCAATATGTGCCTTGGCAAGAGCAACTTCTTGTTTTGAGGTTTAGTGTCTTGGTTGTATTGTTGTATTTAAATCCGATGACTTCTCATTTCCTTCAAAAGATAAGATTTAAATATTTAAAACCACTTAAATTAGCAAGTGGCATCATCCATTTTAATTGTTGACTGCATATGAGCCAATCTCTTGAGACCTTAAGCTCGCAACTATTATTTATGAGATAATTTGTCAACAACCAATGAAGAGTTTTGAGACACCTCAAAAGAACTTCTTCAACACCTTCGTCCGAAGGTGTGTGTGTGTGTGTATGAGGCAATCTCAAGATTAGTGGAATTTGAGGCTTTGCCATCATTAGCTTGCGACACTATCTTTTGGTTGCCTTGGTTTTGGGTATTTGGTAATTGGTGGTGGTTGGGGGGTTGTTTATGGGTGGTATGAAGTTTATTCTTGGCTAGTGACTTGGTGGGTGGTTTGTGTGGGTTGGCCTCTCTCTTCTCTTGGTTTTAGGCTTCTTTGACGTGGCAGTGTGGCATGATGGAGGGGCTCTACCTCCCCTCAAAGTGATTTGGCTTTCTTCTTGTTTAGATCATGCTTGGTGTTGGCCTTTTGTCTCTAAAATATATAAATTAATTTTCTTTTAATCACAACAACAAGGACAAGATGAAGTGGATACTTCAAGAGACATATCTCTCAATCATCTTAGGTAGGGCTCATTCTAAGGCTCATTTCTTGAGTATGACCATCCTTTCACCCACAATGACTTGCATATGTTTCTAAAACAATTATTTTAGAGATGTTGAAGAAGCTTTTTTGAATGGCAAAATTTCCCACTTGTAGCTATTTTGATACCTTAAATGCTTGAGGAGTCCCCTTGGGCCATTTTGTTGGTCAAACGTGAATTCTACCTTGCTAATGATTTTCAATTGCTTTTGAGCTCAACTAATGAAGTAATAATCTTGAAGTTTTCTTTCTATTTCACTTCACAAATCTAAAAATTTCCACAATTTGAGGGCTTTTTTAATTGCAATTGGAAGTTCTAGGGGTAACATGTTTGAGATTTCAAGCTCACTACATTGCATGTTTTTAAAATCAACTTTTGTATTTAGAAACTATAGCTAAACTTGACCTTACCATTGTATTCTCATACAAAATGTGTTTCATAGTTTTTGAAGTTTTGTAAGTTTTAGAATTGATTCGTACCTTTGTACGATTTTATTCTCTAATCTCATGCTCTACAATTATTAAAGTTGATATTCTAAATAAAATATGAAAATTAATTATTTGATATATTATTGTTAGTGATAAATAATAATTGGAGAAGATAATCAACATTTAGTGATGAAATTAAAGATGCAATATACGGTTGACCAATTGGAAATAGGCTCAGGCAATAAAGGATCCAAGTCTACACCATCTCTAGCAATCAGCTACCAACATTTTTACATGGATTTCAAAGTGTTCAAACATCATAACTTTTTTTATATGAGACATTATTTAAGAAGGGACCAAGGCCATTGGATTTCTATTTTTGGCCAATCTCGACCATATCATAGGATGCATAATTCTAACCATCAATCTTAAGTAACACATTCCAATCGATTTCGATTGACTAGCATGGATTAATTCTAATGACTTGAAAGAAAATGCTTCTAAATTCACTTTGTGATGCTAATGAATAGTTTTGATTTTCCATTCTTATAGATGTAGTCTAAAATCATCCTCCAAAGCTCTCTTTTGTTTGGCAAATCCAAAGTAGATCTCCAAGCCACACCTTATGACACATCTTTGGTATGAGTTCTTCCTAACGTGCTTAAAGGGTTCAATTCTAAATTATGGTCTGCCAATAACCAACACCCCTATGCCCATTTCTCATGATTAAATAATATTCTTTGATTTCATAAGAAGGAAATCTACGGGCTCAATGTGGAATTTGGCACACTACAACACAAGTATTGTGACCTGAAATAGCATCCCGTAAAACAAAACCTCAAGCTGATCAACATCCAGCCTCATGGTGTCGTAAAAGTAAATTTTTTATGCACATCGATGCATGTTGAATTGCAGAGCTAAGCTGAAGGGTCTAACTTATATCTATCTCCCTTTACAGTGTACAATGAGCATGGAGAACATGCTACTACACTATTTTTATTTTATTTATTTTTTTAAATTTTAATTGTCACTTACTATTAGGAATTGTATAATGCCATACCTATTTATTGTACATCTCATTTTTCGCCAACAAAGGTCAAATTGGTTGTTTGGACATTATAGAACATGAACATCTTTATTTGGTGAAAATTTTACATTAATAGTAAAAGGATATAACATTGTGTAACTCCAAATTGTAAGTGACACTAAATACAATATTTAGTGTAATTACAAATCAACCAGTTTGTTTGTTTGTTTTTGTTTTTCAAATTATAGGTTTAAAATTAAAACTCTAGGAAATGAATCAAACTATATTTTGAAAAAATATTATTCTAAGTAAAAAATACAAGAAATAACTGATTGATAATAAAGAAGCAAGGATAACGACTGACTTGGCTCAAATTTCTCCCCGTTCACTGGGTAAGCTTAGGAGTTGGTGAATGGGCATCCCATGATAGTGTAAAACACTGATGTTTCCTTTTTCTTGTCGTTTTTACTTTCTTTTCTTTTCTTTTTGTACTCGTCCTTCCGCTTAGAATACTGACCACCATCTTTTGAAGATCGATGGGGTTACTGTCATTCTTGCGAGAATTCCACGCCATCTGCACAACTAATGGAGATCAGTGATTAGTCTGTGATCCCCAGATTTTGAGTTGATGATCGTCTGTGTGCGAAATGAACTTAAAAACCATGGCAAGTATCGGAACTCATTGAAAGCCTAATCTTGTAGTGCCTCTGGATGAAGATGGTACACAAGATTATCACAAGGCCGTGAAACTTGGTGTCATAATTTCAGGGGAACAATCGCATGAGAGATCCGGTACAAGCAACAACTCGCATGAGCGATCAAGATACTATGGAGCGACACGCGATAATCGAAGACTACTTACTAGGCGTTATGGCGGCTGCGCGAGGCTATGTCCAGGGTTGCATAAGATCTGTCGAATCGAGACCACAACCACAACGAACACAATATTCAAAATTTTGAGAGTTTTCCATTGAATTGAGAGTACATAAAGCAAACTATTAATCCAAGAATGAAGTGAAAACCACTGGAGAGTTGTAGAGTTCAAGTAAAAAAATAAATTTTGATCAAGAAAGATCACAATGACCAAATTTTTATTTATAGTCGACATCGACTGGTTCAAAAACTTACATAATACCATGACGGGTGTGTTGTAGTTGCCATGTGTGGGATTCATGGCAACATTGTACCCTATATAATATCTACAAAATGCTCTTATCTACGTAGAAATACTTAGACTCTACAATGTGAACAAACACTACATATGTGATTTACTCTTAAGCATTTCCATTGCCTTCAGAATCTATGGCCCTCTACTGTAGCCATTATCATTTTTCCTGTACTCACGCAGTTGTTGTAGCTTCTGCAGTTGTATGAACTTTCGGTCCCATGCATCAAGACATAGAGGAGCGCATCGGCTCGATGGTCCACCTTCGTGAGTCTTTGTCTTCCGTACACCTAAGGATTGGACACGCGGACGTGGAAGTGCCGGTGCATGACAAGGGACTTGGATCATCTCCTCATTTGGCCCTTCGGGCACGGCAGATCTCATCCCCGCCAAAGAAATCGACTTGCCAAAATCCTCGTATAACTTCCTCTGCGGTACTCCCTCAGAGGCAAAAGGCAACATACGTGAGGTAATGGGATCCCTAGCGAAGGAGAACAAGATTTATGCAAACGAGTAGCCCCTTTTGGTGGACTATCCACCACACCATCTCCCACGGGTTTGCTGGAAAAATCCATTGTAGAATTGGCAGTTGTTGCAGAGCAAAGAAAGTCCCCGGTACTGAAAATTGCATTTTGGCTATACTCCAAGAAGGAATCATCAGATGCTATACATGGAAGTATGGCCCCCTGGAGAATACCGACATCTCGAATTGATGTGTCACCATTAACAACAGAAGATACAATCGGTACTTCTATACTAGCGGATGGTGGTGCAAGAAGAATTTCGGGAGCCGGAAATAGGAAAAATGCATTAGGATCATTCAAATCATTGATCGGGCCTGCAAATTAAACAAATTCAGGAAGACATTTGTAAGAACTTCATACATTTGGCCATCAAGTATTGAGTATTTAAATACAAAATTGATTTTGAAAATTGAGAACTCCATGGGTTGATCCACTTGAGGTTCTGTTTCAACAAAAATATATCTTGCCTACTGGAAATTACAACTATGTACAAGCTATGATACAAATTAAATTAAGCTGGCCTAAAACTCTATGCAATGAGATCGATATATCAAATAGGATAACCTGTAGAGGTGTCTATGCCGGGTGAAGGAGCATTGTGTGTGACTAACGCAACGGGCTTTACACTCATCTGATCAATGCCCACATCGGTTGGAGTTTTTGTCGTTGCCGATTGAGCAACGAGTATCGCCCCATCAACCGCTTGGACTTCAACAATAGTTGGCGAGGCAGGAGTTTCGGGGAACCTCTCCGATGAAAGAAGAGGAGGAGGCACCACAGTTGTATCCACAGGCGCATGTGCAACCACGGGATGAAGAATTGGAGAAGGAAGTCCCACGACATGAGGAACAGGAGCTGGAACCACCGATTGAGCAAGAGCGGCCAGATTCAGCCAAGCTTGACTCCCCACTATGTTTAGATCTTGAGGTTTGTCCTTGGATCATCAAGGGGTTGGAAGTTGCACCTGGAAGCAAAGAAACAAGTGGAAAGATACCTTTCAATTGGTTCATGATGGCATCGTGATAGCTGTCCGACTTCACAGAAGTCGCCATCATGAATTGTTGTAGTTCATCCATCCACTTGTTGGTTTGGGCATACATTGCAAGACTTTGTGCCCGGTCGTACAATCTCTCCTCTCTCAACATCTCAATCTGAGCCTGGATGTTGTCCCGATCATCTATGACCCTCTTTCGTTTTTTTTTCTGTCGTAAGGGGCGGTGATGTGCTCAACGACTGCATTTCAACGGGCTAAAACGACGATGCGGACAATCCACACACACTTTGGGAGAGATTCACAGGCGGCATACATTGCTCCTCGTGATTCTCATAGCACTCCATATCGCCCTCTTCCTCTTCCTCTTCCGATGATAAATCCATGCTCTCGCGGTGAGATCTTCCTATCATTCTTGTCCAAGGAATTGGATAGTTGTGCGATATCAGCCCACAGCTTAGACTCGTCCTAGGTCCCCACAACAAAGACGTTGAGACCCAACATCTGCAGATCAATCACGACAAAATGCTTATTGAAAACTCACATTTGTTGACGTGAATGAGAACGAGGAGTCAAATCAGGTCACTAAAGAAATGACAAATACAACATTAGGTTGAGTCAACCTAAATAGATCTTACCATTGCGGCGCATGTGTACTTTGCTCCAGCAAACAATGACATGACACCCATCCCACCAACACCAAATCTTCTTAGTATATTCAAGTAGAACTCCATCCTTAGCTCCGTGTTGTGTATCATGTACTTCAACTCATTGTACGCCCTGGGCTTATTGAAGACGCCCGTATCTGGAGCACAATATGATTGTCTTGGAGTATGGATTGAATTGCTAGTATTACTCTGTAGAAAGGTAAGATACACTTTCTCTACTGCCTTGCTCTTACTGGCGGAGTAGTCCCCCATGCGCTCATGCTTAGCGGGCCAATAGTTTGTAAAATCAATCCGATACTCCTTCAGGACCTTGTGGCTCTGTACAAAATTTTGAACCTGTACGTGCTCCACCATATCCGAGCAAATAAATAGCCATGCTGGGATATCTTCAAGCATTGGCTGCCTTTTTTGCTTGAAAGATGTCATTACTGCGTAGAAGTATGGCATCATTGGTGTACAAACCCCTTTGTTGAGCACCACTGGTGTGAATCGGAAATCGATGATTCCAAACTTTATATCATCTACGGTGCTATCCTTCCATACTCCTCTCGGCCAATCTGTGTACTTGTTGGTTGTGATATCATATGGCCTGTAGTGTGCGACTGACTGTGGTTTCACAAAATTGATCTTTCGCTCTAGAAAGACTTTGAAAAATTGAGCTGCGTAAGGTGAGATCTCTGCGGCTGTCTTGTTCTTCGATTTGATTTGCTTGGCATCCTTCCAGTAGTCGTCGCCAGGTTGTTCAAGCAATACGTTCATTGTCGCACTTGTAATGGAGCGCATCCTCGTAAACTCCCTCCACTTTTCATCATTAATCTCATTGAATGCATTCAACAAACCCAGTGTCGAGTCCACGATGTGGAGCTCCTTCTTCACCAAATATTTTCGTTTACGCCGCTCAACCCACTCTTTCGCAGTGTAGCAGCTCTTCAGTATAGATGAAATCGTTCTTATTGTCACTTTCGGGTATTCTAGATTTTGTTTCCCTGTGTCTTGGTTTAAAATGTGTTTGGCGAGCTTGGCGAGGTCTTCGTATGACAAATTTCCTAACCACCTGAAGAATTCATGTGACAAGTTTCCGTTCTCCGGTTTCCAACCTACCTTCTCATTGAATTTCAATAGTCTGTCCGGGTCGACGAGTTCTCCGTGGGCAGAGCTAGAAATGACCTCACTCCACAAGTTGAAGACATCATCCGGAGCTGTTATAATCTTCAGCTCATTTGTAAGTTTGAGATTCTCTTCAGCGCCCTTTCCCTTTGATGTTTTTTGCGATTTTACTAAGTCCAACAACGCAAAGTGGGCATTCATTGCTTTCGTGAATTCCTGAGGACAACAAAATCAGACTATTAGTGTTCATTTAGGTTGACACAACCTAAATAGTGGCACCCTTTAGCATTGGCTACACTGCATGACTAAGGCGAATTGAATGTTTCAACAAAAGCTAACCAAATGTGCTCACCTTAAATTTTGTTGCGTTTCTCTTCATTTTTGTATTGCACCTAGCATTCAAAAGCGTTCCAACTGGTGCAGCCTCTTTCGGATTTTGTGGTCTTCCCATCTTCTCCCATACGGTTCTTGCGCCAAGAATATTTGTTGACCATGATGGTTTCATGGCTACAAAATGGTTGACCTTGTTGTAGTAAGCCGATATGGTTCGTAGCATTTCGTTGTTGTCAGACCAAACAATGTAGCAGTCCCATTCGAGGAAATGCTTTAGAATGGATTCGTCAACATCCATTTCTACCATCATCTTACTAGCGTTCACGCTGTGTTGCCCATTCACTATATAGAACTTGCCATCTTTTATCCCTGCCTAATCACTTCTCTCTGGCTTTCGCGTTTGGTTTACCAGCATCACACATAACGATTGCTTCGTAGACTTGTCAGGCATGTGTACAAGATAATGGAGCATGTCACTTGCCAACCGCTTCTCAAAACTTCGAATGTTAACATCAGCCGGAGCCAAAATGAGTTGATGTATTGATAATTTTTTTTCACTTCAATATCGAAGACGTACGCATCAGTACAGGTCGCCCAATAGCTCTTGTAGGCTTCTGTCGATGCCTTGTAGTCCACTTCGCGACTTGGATCGTGTACTTGCGGGACTTCAGTTACTGTAGATGCAAAGCTCATTTCCTTGGTCCCTGATTCAGTCATATCTTTATCAGGTACATTTCTTGCAGAGGACAATGCAAAATTACTTCTCTTTGCCGCAGCTGGGGGTGGTGTTGTCTGTTTCTTCTTTCGAGTTCCTCAACTCTGTTGAGTCCCAGGCGTGCTTAGAGAACCCTGGCCTTCTCCTTGACTCAGTAGGTCCAGGGACACAGTGCGTGCAATATTCTGGGTCCTCTTCAGGTCTAACTTCCCTTTTAGAACAGCAAAGTCCACGAAAAGTTGCCCTACTCGGTTGCACAGGTTCTTGCCACTCACTGGGGCACCGTTCTTTGTTTTGAAGAATCCACCGTCCACTTTCCTCTCAAGTTCTGGAATTTCAAAATTGTAATTTGTCGGTTCCAGGCTTTCTATGAAATTGCTTACATAGAATGGGACTTGTGTTGAGTCTAGAACAATTGTGAAGTGATATTGCTCAACCTCGGTTAATCGTGTTTGAGCAGTGATACAATGGATTTTTATAATAGACCTGATGTGGGGAGAGATTTGCTTGATTTTCTCTTCATAGGAGATCGGAAAGAACGGTTCACTGTCCTTGTATTTTACAGTGAAACAAATGTTGTCTGTGAATGGAATCATGTGAAGACTCCAACATTCACATTTTTCTGGGTTCTTCATTTCCTAGTACTCTCTTTCGTTTTCGAAGTCGTCTCCATCTTCTTCGTCTCGCGTGAAATTCACTCTATTGAAGAACGCTTCCAATTTGGGAAGTTGCTCGTCCATTCTGTAAAAGCACATTCAATGTTAGACAATTTACATGTTTAGGTTGATTCGACCTAAACTACTTCGTCTTTCGAACATGGTATGAATGAGTATTTCAGATTATTTGGATAGAGATTATACTTGTGGTTGTGTAGTTGCTTGGTTCAGTTTAAAGTTTCGTTATTATGTGCATGATTAGGTCGAGTCCATCTAATTTGACTTCTTCATGTAATTAGTTTTGAATTGCAAAGTAATACAAAAACCAGAACACAAGGTAAGTGGCAAAGAGACAGCAAAAAGGCGGGCACAGTTCACTCTGAATCAATGGATATTGACACACTAAATGATAATCAAGCAAGGTTTGAAATAAATCCACAAAACATTACAAAATCAAATTACATCACATTACATCACACAAAATCAAAATACATCACAAAATGCAGATGCAAGTTCACGTCGAAGATAGGGGATCCAAGCTACATGTACAATAAAAGAACGCCAAACTTAATTGCTTGCATAAACAAGAACTTAAATTGAAATAGATGCATGGCATGCTAATCCATATTCTTAGAACCATAGAGTAGCTACCCACAAGTGTAATCTCCAGAACATTAAAAATAACCTGACTAGCTTCACCTCAGCCAGGTTCGTACAAGACATAAAGCAAAGTAACCTGCAAGTGAAATCAGATTTTGAATGTGAAACCCAAAAAATTCATAATACATGTCTTTTGTTCCTATCAACAATCTTGCACTCTCATGCAAGGAACTCGTTGGATCTTAGTGCGATTCAGGTCGAATAGACCTAAAGGAGTTTAGAGCAGCCTGTTTCAGATGTGGAAACTCTTAAGAGTGTCAAAAAAACCCTGAAATGGTCACCCTTATCTGTGATTCAGGTCGAATCGACCTAAAGGAGTTTAGAGCAGCATGTTTCAAATGTGGAAACTCTTAAGAGTGTCAAAAAAACCCTAAAATGGTCACCCTTATCTGAGATTCAAGTCGAATCGACCTAAAGGAGTTTAGAGCAGCCTGTTTCAGATGTGGAAACTCTTAAGAGTGTCAAAAAACCCTGAACTGGTCACCCTTATCTACGATTTAGGTCGAATCGACCTAAAGGAGTTTAGAGCAGCCTGGTTACCCTTATCTGGGGCTACCTGAGCCCTACTAGACTTTTCCCACTAGACTTTTATGGTAGCAAGTTAAAGTAAATATTTTGTGTACACCTGCTTAGAAACTTGATTATCGCCTGCTTAATGGTTGCAGATTACAGCAGCTTGCCTGTTTAACAATTACAGAGCAAGTTTCTACAATTATGGCTGTAAGCTTGCACATGACTTTTCCCTTTAGACTTCCACGGTAACAATTTAGAGTGAATCTGTCGTGTAGAGCTGCGCGGCACGAACTTCATTGTCGCATGTTTAACATGTACAGAGCAAGTTGTTGCAATCATGGCTGCAAGCTTGCACGTGAGTCAATGGGGAGCATGACATCTGGCCCTGCAGCTAAAAAGGCGTTGCCAGACTGTTCAAATGGGCAGCCTGCCCTCAACTCACACCACCCAACACCCTCTCTACCTGTTCTTCTCAACGGGGAGCCCCTAAAAGCAAAAGTGAAATACCACTACTTTTAACGTTATTTTACTTATTCCATGAGAGATCAGCTTGACCTTGAATGCACGACAGTTTCAGATCTTTCATGAAGAACTTACGGAGAAGCAAATAGAAATTGAAAAAATTGAAGGCTGGGAAAAGATGGTGATGATGACCAGATCAGATCTAAGAGGTGCCTCGGACTCTGCAAAGGAGGAGAGTCAAGAAGTGGGGGTGACGTGATCTGAACGGAACTGACTGTGAAGAAGGTGGATTCACGAAGAAGGTGGATTCACCAATGCAAGGATGGAGTAGGAGATCACCATGCAGATCCCCATGTGAGGCCAAACCCCCCACCCTTAAGCGTCCGTAGTCCGAGTAGTGGGTTTGGGCTCACATTCCTCCGCGGTATTGGATTTGGACTTGGATGAGTCCATAGTGCAAGGTTCACCCTTCAAGTGTTATTGGATTTAACTGGAATTTCACTTTTAACAACTCAATGTACGATTTCAATACGTATGTGGAGAATGCACAAGTTATTTGTGGAGAATGCACAAGTTATTTGTGCACGTGGTTTATTTTTAAAGAGAGGATGCAAGTGTTAAAAAACACTATTCTCTATAGTCAATCTCAAATACATTTACTTGTGAAAGCCACACATAACACTAACTAGCATAATGTAACTAACTACTTGTCTATGAGCTAATTAAGTAGGCTATCTACTAAGCTCCTTCATGAACCCATCTCTTTACTTTCTAATTACATAAACCTAGCTCCTTCATAAACCCAACTCCTTCATGAACCCAACTCCTTAGCTTCTAACTAAATAAACCCAGCTCCTTTATAAACCCAGCTCCTTCATGAACCCAGCTCCTTAGCTTCTAACTAAACAAGCCCAGGTCCTTCATAAACCCAGCTCTTTACTTTCTAACTAAACAAACCCAGCTCCTTTATAAACCCAGCTCCTTCATAAACCCAGCTCCTTCATAAACCCAGCTTCTTAGCTTCTAACTAAACAAACCCAGCTCCTTTATAAACCCAGCTCCTTCATGAACCCACAACTTTGTAGTTGTAATCCCCAACTACCTCACCAATTATTCAAGCCCTTAACTAATCTTCCTACCTAATTTTCCTAATTCTACTAATAACCCCTTTCTAATCACACAATTCTTCTCTAATCCTAAAATCCTAAAATCCTAGAGAGGAGAGGGGGAGAGAGAATTTCCTAACTTCACTAAGACTAACTAATCCACACAAGTATATTTTTGCACTCATCACAACATCAAGTGCTCAACTCTTAAACATGGAACTTGCCACCACGTGTATTCAAAACATGAACTTTAAGTACCACAAATTGGAATCATGAATTAACTTTAAAATCCTCCACGTCAACACTAATTCTACCAAGAGGTCAAGCCCTCTTCAAGGCTAACAAGCCTTGGCTCTCAAACTAAAAACTAAGCACACACATGTGCTCCAATATGGCTTCCCACACCCACACTTATAACTCGTGGGGTGCCTTGGAGCACAAAGGAAAGAGAGGATGAGTGAGGGAAGAATGAGGGATTATATAGTAAGCTTGAGGGGGTGAGCACCCTCAAGGCTCACGATAAGCCCTTGAGATTTCCTCCTACTTAGTAGGCGCCAATCCTATCTTCTAAGCCTTCCTCCCTCAAATGATCAACAAGGATCCTAATTCGAACATTTAACTAGCCTTGGCTTTCTACCTACCACACTTTACCAAACTTGGGATGCTTCAACCCAAACTTAGCCTCCTTCGCTTTCCGCCGCCATAACTTTCTCCCCTTACTTTCCCAAATCGTCGCTCACCACTTAATTCAAACCACGATGCTTAACTCGTGATTTGATTGGTGCTTTGAGAATTTGCTTATCCTCCACCTTGCATTCTTCCTTGGACCTTCCCCATTAAGTGGCCATGATGAGGTGGTCCACTTGTGCGCTCCATGTGATCCTCCATTCATCCCAATTCGAATGCACTTGCCTCTTGAGTCACTTTGGTTGTCTCCATCCATTTGTACTAGCCTACTCACTAACTACTCAATCCAAGTTCTCCTTACCTATCCTCATTCACTCAAATCCTTCCGAAGGTAAAAACACAATAACAACTCACATCCTAGCCTCTTACAACATGGTACTTCTAAGACTAACATTTCACTCTTTTTATATTTTTGTGAAGTAACATGCTACTTCAAATTGCATCAACTAACGTTTCAAGGGTCTAAGACTAAATGTGGGCACCCTTTTGGGCTCACACCCCACTAAACTGAATAGCACAATTTCTAAAACCCTAGCATTTTAGTACTTGAAACCTGGACCTTCAACACCACAATAACAAGGTCACCAGTAATGACCCCTAATTCCAAAAGACAAAACAAATGCACATGCCCTTTCAAGCAATCTTCAAGCAATGAGCAACAAAAACAACTTCCAGCAATCAACCCTAAACCGAACACAACCATAACAAGAATTGAAATGTGAACCTGAGATCTGCGTTCGGAATGTAAGCAAAAAAATGCACTGCTTTATCTGCTTGTTGTGAAAGTGGATTGAGAAGAGCTGCAAGACGAATGAAGACCTTGAATGCATGACAAGAGGGCTAGCAACAAGTTGTGGCCGACATAGAAAGAGTCTCTGAAACTCTAAACCCTAACTCAATACGCGGCTACAGTCAAACCTCGTTAATATTGTCATCTGCTACTCGTGTAACCTCGTTATTTGCTTGTTGTGAGGGTGGATTGAGAAGATCTGCAAGAAGAGCCGCAAGACGAATACACTAGCAAAGGGCCAACAACAAGTTGTGGCCAACACAAAAAGAGTATCTCGAATGTTAAGGTAGGATTTAGCACTATGTTTCATAGATTGTCATAAAGGCAAAAAATGCCATTTTACTAGTTGACGTCAATTCTATCCTTAATACAACTAGTTGTTAGGACGTCCACTAGTTGGTTTTTATTGTTTTACTGCTGAATAGTCTATTCAGTAGTAGTAATTATTTGGTGTTAGTAACTTAGCTGGTCAGAAAATGACTTGTAGGTCCAAAGTTATTAAAATGTCATTCGAGTCTTTTACTAGTTGACCGTTTTTATGACAGTGTGCCAGTTGGTCATGAACTGGACAGAGGGCAAAAACGCGTCAGGACAGCTAGTTGCAGCGTTTTGATAGGGTGGCAACCTACCAAGTTGACCCACCTAGTAGGTAATTGTTTTGAAGTATATAAGGGTTGTTCTAGAGCCTTTTGGCTCTCTTAGTACACATATGCGAAGATAAGCTTAGACTTAGAGAAGATGGGTATGCTTGTAAGTTTTAGATCTGGACGTGTAGCGTCATGAAAATGTGTGGCAGTCCGGACGGACAACAGTTTTGGAAAACAAGCAATAAAGTGTTGAAAGAGGGATTTAGAGAGTAGATTCATTGTTGGCATTCTCTTATTACTGCTCTTCTTGTAAGCTAACTTAGTCCTTAGTGTTGACAGGACATAGGTGTTGAATGTGTTACTGAAAATGTGCATCAGAGAGTTTGTGATGTGGTACCAAGGAATGCACTAGAAAGTAGGAATGGTGGATATGCGCGGACGTGACGCTCAGGGGAGGACGTCCAGAGCAAGTAGTTAGAATGACCTGAAAAATGTACCATAGGTTGGTAGAAGGTTAGGGAGGCCAGATCTGGACTCAGTTTGCAAAAACCACCTCCGGAAGTTGGCCGATCTGATCAAGGACGTTTGTTGGTCGGAAATATGTAAGTGGTTAGAATGACCCAAAAACTCTACCATAGGTTGGTAGAATGTTAGAGAGGTCAGATCTGGACTTGGTTTGTGAAAACCACCTCTGGAAGTTGGCAGATCTGACCAAAAACGAGAGCTGGTCGGAAATATGAAAGTAGTCAAAATGACCTAAAAACTCTACCATAGGTTGGTAGAAGGTTAGAGATGCCAGATCCAAGCTTAGATTGTGGAAACGACATCCGGAAGTTGGCCGATCGGGCCCAAAACGCAAGCTGGTAGGTAGTGTCCAGGGCATATTTCGGGCCTTAAACGGAAGTTTTAGGGGATTATACGTCAAAGGAGCTTTCTAGGGATGAAGGACTAGCTTGGGAGATGTTTCTACAAGACTTGGATGTGACTGGCGGCGAACTAGTTAATGGAGCAAGGAAGGAGTGCGAAACACCATTAACATCGAATCCTAAACCCTAACTCAATACACGGCTACAGTCTAACCTCGTTAATATTTTCATCTGCTACTCGTCTAACCTCGTTATTTGCTTGTTGTGAGGGTGGATTGAGAAGATCTGCAAGAAGAGTTGCAAGACAAATGCACTAGCAGAGGGCAAGCTGTGGCCGACACAGAAAGAGTCTCTCGAATCCTAAACCCTAACTCAATACGCGGCTACAGTCTAACCTCGTTAATATTTTCATCTACTACTTGTCTAACCTCGTTATCTGCTTGTTGTGAGGGTGGATTGAGAAGAGCTGCAAGAAGAGCCGCAAGACGAATGCACTAGCAGAGGGCAAGCTGTGGCCGACACAGAAAGAGTCTCTCGAACCCTAAACCCTAACTCAATACGCGGCTACAGTCTAACCTCGTTAATACTGTACCTTGCTGGATCCTTGGGAAAAAGTCTACCAAATTGGGCCCTTCAATTAAGTTAGAGTTAGTAAAGACTTATCAATCCTTTGCTTTCATCAGCGCAATGACTTCACCGCAAGAATAGGCATCACCTTACATTATCGTTATTGACCAAGTGGGGTAAATAAAATAAATGCTACTTAGCTTGCCCTTTTATATCAAGTACACTCTAAACTCCGTAGTATCACACATGTGGCAACCACAGTGCACGTGATATTACGGAGTTTTGTAGTGTTAACAAGGATGCATGATACTAGTGAATTAATGTAGCATGTGACACTATGGAATAATACAAAGTGCAACATATTAAATGGTGTGGTGTAGTCCACTCCGCTTCGCCTTCCCGGGCGATGTGGCGGATGCATGCACCAACATTCAACAAGTGGCATAAGAAGAAGAAGAATAAGAATAAGAATAAGAAGGTGACACTCCACATATTGACACATGGCACAATGCAAGGGTGTGGGTTGACTTCTTTGGTGGGTTGCGTTAATGACAAAATTCGTGATATAAGGGAGAGAAAGGTGACAATAAGGAGTGAGATTTGAACTACGCACATCCGTTCCCTAGGGTTTCGGGATATTAGAGAGTGAGTGACATTATGGAGGTTGATATTACAAAGTTTTGGGTGTATACAAAGACTTTAAGTAACACCCTTGTATTGAAAAGAAATAAGTACTACAAATAGATTACTTGGAAAAACAATGCATGCTTAAGTTCGCCACAAATCCTATAGTGATAACAAAATGTATACAACAAACATATCAATATCAATCTACAATGAAGAATTTGGTGACTCAAACTTCCAAGACTTCATCAACGCTGTGTCGAGTAAAATTTGTTGCAGGAAGAATTGCGTCCAGCCGTATCCGCGAGAGAAGATTAAAGCCTTCCGAGAACGCATGTACCAACAGTCAACATTCAAGCTCAGAGCCCACTTGAAGACTGATGTGCACAGATTTGTTCATTATAACTCACATGGGAGAAAAATGGTGATAATTGAAGAGATCAGTGTTTGTATGCGAGCATGGATGCTTATTGCCGGTGTCCCGGAGGCGACATTCTACCGCTACCAAAGATATGCAAAGGATAAGCGCGAAGCAAGGGACCATGGAAATATGGAATTGCTTAAGCCGAGGCAACACACGGAACAAGCGGTTGCTACTCTTAAATGCATCCTTCACAAGGAAGCGGATCATATGTCACACAAGACTAGGACTACGAAGTCGGGAGAGAAGGTTGTGTCCATGATTCTCCCAGCCACCTTTCAGTGGAAGGATTAGATGAATAAAATAAATGAAACCAATGCCGTTTTTGGGTTGAAGGAGGCCTCAACGTCAAACTTGAGCAAGATTAGATCTTCTAAGTTTCCATAGTACGAAGTGAAGAAACCAGGAGATAATTTTTTTTCGGTGCGGCACTTGTGATAAGCTACAAGAGCTCAGGAAGGGTGCTCTGGCTGGATCTCTAGGTGCTCAAAAATGGTCTAGGAAGTTGGACAAGCATCTCGGCATTGCCCGTGTTCATAGGGAGTTGTACTATGCGAATCATTACATGTCACATACTTGTCCGCACGAGTGCCTTACAATCATGCACGACAAGATGGATCATGCAAAAACTGCCTCTCATGTCTTCTCCCACAAGACCAAAGAACTTGATGGTTTAGTAAAGTTGCTTGTTTCTATTACATGCATGATTGCGCATGGTCATGGCGACGTTCGTTATGTACATTATGGCTTGGATATCTTCCCCCACGATTCGAATTACACAATTGGTTCAATGACAAAATTGTTGCGGAATCTAGAAGAGCCACCAAAGTCTTCTTCTCGGCAGTTGTTTATGCAATCAGGGTCAACAACTTTGTTTCAGAGTATTCTAAAGGATGCAGAGATGTGTGTAGCGTCGCTATCCCCACCACCAGAATCTGCAATACCAGCGACACCGCTGCCACCTATTCTTAATGTGCAGATGGACAATGCTACTGGGGATAACAAGAATATATATGTTTTTTTATTTTTGGTCTCTACTTGTGGCAAACAAGATTTTCCGTGAAGTGTATGTGAACTTTATGATTGTGGGACACACGTATGACGATATTAATGCATTGTTTGGAAGGTGGAGCATGCTATTGAGGAAGGAGAACTTTCCAACAATCCATGCGCTCATGAAGTCCTTCATGGATGTGGAATCCATTCCCACTATTCCTCACTTGATCGAAGAGGTGTCTGATTTCAAGGGTTTCATAGCAGGGTCACTTGTGGATGGTGACGAAATCTTGGTAGGACACACGAAGCCACAACAAGTAAAGTTCTACCTGGATTCAAATGGAATTCCAATCATGAAATACAAACTATTGTGCACTGATGTGGAATGGTTAGGAGAAGAAGGTAGAGGCATCAAGTTTTGGAAGAAAGACTCTGAGGGACATAGTATGTGGCCCCGTGGAGTACCGTTGCCAATTGCACCTAAAGCAGTGAGAGGTAAAGAAGATATTGAGAAAGATATATCTAGATTTGTGAAGTAAACACTATATTCGTTAATCGGAGACTTTTTGATGATTTTGAGACTATTCAAGAACGTGCTTTTCGAATTTGGTCTAGTAATGAGAACATAAAAATCCCATATTGATAATTTTGGGAACAATTATTCGACATAAATGCATCAAATGAGCAAAAATGTAAAGCATACATGAAAACAAATGCGTATGATATGAGAAATTGTTGCCAATGGAAGGGATGATGCGGAGAATGATTGGAAATTGAATCTGTTAAATGGGTTTGAAATTCAAATATAATGGAAATACCATTAAAGTCTTCAAATAGAATAAATGACCATACTCTACGTTCTACCCCTACATGCATTTAGGAACCACGTGGACGTTTCTAGTCACACTTGTACGTCACACTATTTTTTTTTAGCGGCCGTGTCCTTGTTTTTTGCGGCCTCCATGGCTTTGAAAATCTCCGGCCCGCGGCTGTAGCCATTTTTGTAGACTTGCCCGGAATATGTGTCGTTCTTCCATATATTTGGACGTGCTCCCGAATTGTATGAAGTGGTATTGTAAGTGGAATACGAGTGCGTTTGCGAGAGGGAATGCCTTGCACTTCTCCGGAGGGCCAAACAACGATCGGACTCGGAAGATGCGGCCTTGAGGGCGTGCCTATCCAAGGAAGAAGTCGAGGAAGGCCGGCCACCAAGCGAGCGGGGAGCCGCCTGCGAAACAACGCCATGGGAAAATAAGAATAAGAATGGAGTGGGGAAAATAGTGAGGGAGGTTTGGGATGGGCGTTCGTAAAGTTCTCGTCACGCGGATGCAAGATAAGGAAAACAACGGTGAACAAGGGGGGGACGAAGAAGGGCACCTTGGATTTGGGGACGTCGGCGCGGGGCAAGATGGGCACTGCGGGGGCGTCGAGGGGAGCATCCGGAGACGATTGAAAAGGGGGATTGTTGGATGACGGTGGGGAATGAGGGCATGGAGGGCCCACGATGGCGGATGGCTTTGCGGCAGGAGGAGCGGAGACAGCAGGGGAGGGGTTGCACCGGGGAGCTTCCATGCGGAGACGACGGCTCGGGCCACGACGAGCGACGCCGTCGACGCTCGAGGGCGACAAACGCCCTAGCCGAACGAGCGTTCGCTTCTCCTTGGAGAGGGGAGAGGGCGACGGGGCGTACGCGCGGGAGGCAACTCTTGGGGGCGGGCTGTTCACAACGCCGTCGTCGATGCCGACGTCCAGGGAGTAATCCACGGCCGAGGCTGCGTCCACCGCCGAGAAATGGTAGAGGGAGGGGATCTGGAAATCCGACACGCCGCGGGAGGGGGAGCCAAGGGACGAGGGGGGACGGGGAGTGCCGTTGAGAACACGGGTGTCACATAGGGGGGCAGACTATGGGCAACAAATAAAAGACATCCAAACATGGAAGAAAACATTAGATAAGTGAAACACAAGGACACAAACACGTGCAAGGAGAAAATTCAAATCAATTTACTGAATTTAGCGAGCCGAAGGATGCTCTTATATACACTATCGCGGGGGCTGAGTGCCGCGTTGCCGATGGGATTGGACCTAACAAAATCCGGGACACTCCCGGTGTGGAGCACAAGCCTTCTAAGGTAAGGTGCTAGCCTATCTACCAAAAATGTGTCCTTCCTATCGCCGGTCCAAGGGTCGGGGAAGACGACGTTGCCGGGGGGGTTGAGAACGCTCTTGGTGGGGCTGTCGTCGATGAGGAGGGTGTTCTCCGGAGTTGGCCACCACCCGTGGGGGACCCCCTCCAGCGGGGGGACGCCTCGCCAAAGTCTAGACCTGAGGACCTTGAGGAATTGTTGCCCTCCGCCTCGACCGCCGAACTTGGGAACCGGCAGTCCCTTCTCGTCAAGCAGCTCATCGCATGCCTCTTGGCCGAGGACGAGGCAAGGGCTGGGTAGGTCACGGAAGAGGAAGTCGACGATGGGCTCCGTGTTCTCGACGACCATAGAGCTCCACACGACGACGTGAGCCAAGTCGAGCACCTCACGAAGGAAGTCTCGCAAGCCGGGACGGGCGCGGACAGCCTTGCGGTTAATGAGGGTGTCGAGCTCGCCGTCGTAGTCCCTCTCGTCGGGATGACGGAAGGGACGCGTGGGGACCCTGGGGATGTGTTGGGTGTGACACAACACCCCGTTGAGGTCAAAAACTATGAACGGTTTGTTTCGGGTCTCAAGTCCTCTGGCCGAGGGGTTGCGATCTATCTCCGGGGGGTCCTGTGATTAACAATTCGACTAGTTTAATGCTATGATAAAGTAATGAGATTATCAAGAACATGAAGTGAAACATGAAGATGCATTATGAGGGAAGGAAGAAGAGCGATAATAGTAGCGCAATGAAAATGTGGAAGGGTGTATTCACGAACGAGCGTTCGTGAATGAAGGCCGACAGTGGCATGGCGCATCATTTACGAACGCTCGTTCGTGAGCGCGGCTTGATGAACATTCACGAGCGGTCGTTCGTGAAGGTGGAAACGGGGTCGCACCCTTTTACGAACGTCCGTTCGTGAACGAATGTGTATTACAAGGATCGAAATGAACGCACATGAACATACAATACAAAAGGAATGCGAGACGAAACAAATTTTGGGAGGCATGGATGCAAATCTCTTTTGCATATGTATTAATTCGATGAATATGTACAATTTCTCAGGTGATAATTCATCACATGTTCCTAAGGCAACATTATGCCGTGTTCTACAAAATTTATCGACCTAAGGGAGCACGCAAAAAAGGCTCCAGCAGGTCTTGGATGTCGATGGAGAGAACGCGCCAAAACACAACGCATGCGGTTAGAAGGGTTACGAACGAGCGTTCGTAAAAGCATGTGGCATTCTCAGAATAGAGTTACCTCGTCATCGGGGGGAGGGGCACCGGCACTGGACCGAGGAGCCGCTCCCTCCTCAGCGATTAACGAACGCTCGTTCGTAACCTCCACCGCCGCAGACGCCTCCGTCTCCATGACATCGTCCGCTCGCTCCGCCTGGGACGCCTGGGTCTGTTGAATGGGCTCCACTTCGTGGTTGTCGCCCCCAAGGTCGAGTGCCTCCATATTTACATCCTCCATGTACGCGGAGGGCTGACGGTCAGGGCTGTCCTCGACCTCCATTCTTTGGACCCCTGCCGTGTCACTCGGGCTCGCCTGCGTGTCCCTCACAATGACCATGTCAGTGTGTTGCGCAGTGTCATCGCCCTCCCTACCTACTCCCCTCTGGACGACCGCGAAAGACGCTGTGTCCGTCTGTGAAGGCAGTCCTACCCTTGACGGGGGAGGGGTGAGGACTGCCGGACCTGCAGATTCACGAACGAGCGTTCGTAAATCTTCGTCCTCTTGGATGGCCGCCGCGACGGCATCGTGGGTGATGGTGGTGGCCGGCGGGAGTGGAGGAGTCCCCACCGGCGTCGGGTGGGGTGGAGCCGGGAATGACGGTCCTCCAGCATAAGGGAGATGTGGGGGGTATTGGCCGGATGGGTACCCAGGAGGGAAGGGGTACGCTGGCTGTGGAGGAGCCGCAAAGCTCTGCATCCTGCTCAGCATCTCCAGGATTGCGTCCGTCTTGGCGTTGGAGGCCCTTATCTCCTCCTGAATGACGGACATCTTCCTGGCATTTTCTGCTGCAGCGGCCGCCATGTCCTCCTTCATCTTCTGCTCGAGCTTGGCGTTGAGCTCGGCGACAGAGAGAGCCTCCTCCTTGACCCGCTTGTTCTTGTCGAACTCCACCCCCAGCTCGACCATGATCTCCATGTCCCCCTCGTCCTCGTCGGAGACCTCGATGACTGCTCCCTCGGGCAACTCCACGTACGGGGTCTTTTTCATCCTCCGTCGCGTGTTGCGGAAGTGGTCCAACGATGGACGGGAGCGCTGGTCCAGCACATCCAGGTTCTCCATTTTGGGCACCTGCAGCCTTGGTCTTGGGGATACCGACGTTGAACACCCGCCAGGCGTGCCGAAGGGGTCCGCGCCAGAGACGCGCGCGGGGAGGACGTCTTGTGCTGCCCCCGCCGACGATCCCGTATAACCACCGGGAGTGCCCTGCGCGTCGGATGGATTACCCGACGGGCCCATTATTTGAAGCGGGGGGATGTCGAAGGACCGGATGATGGAGTCCACGTTGACGGATGGGGCCGGCTCATCCTCTTCTACCTCCATCACGGGCACGCCCTCGTTGGCGGACACGCTGACGTCCGTCCTCGTGGCGGTTATGTCGCCCAAATCCATGGTCGACGCCTTCGACCTGTGGACCTTGTAGTCCTCCTCGTCTATGGCGTCAACGTAACTGTTGACGCACAGGCCCAACATCTGAGACACAGAAGGAAATCGGTTAGCCATATACGAACGTGCGTTCGTAAACATCAACCCTATGAGCCGAGCAGTATACATTACAACAAAAATAGTTGAATTTCAAAGATGCCTCAGAAAATGGCATTTACGAACGAGCGTTCGTAAATGAGATCTTACCATTGCAGCGTACATGAATTTGCTGCCTCCACACACGTTGTAGACCGTCTCACCATTCGTGGCCAGGGCTTGGAGGACGGAGATGTAGAACTCCATCCTGAGCTCCAAGGCGGGGAAGACCGTGTACAGCGTCTCCTGGAAGAGATCTTTGGGAGGGGGGTGTGGAATGCTGTAGATCTTCTTGAAGGTGTTGTTGGCCTTGATAGGCGCGCGCCCATGCCTTGCCGTATTCAAGGTCAAGAAGATGAGGCTCACCGCTCCCACCTGCTTGTTGCCCCTGGCCTCGTTGATGGCCACGATCCCTTCCGTCTTCGCAGGGACATACGTGCTGTGGAAGATGCTGTACTCGAACTTGATGGTGTCCTCGTACAGCTCCGTGACGACGGAGGCCTTCTCCTGTTCCACAATCCATAGCCACACGTGTGGCTCCCTCATGGCCGGAGATCTGTACTCCATGAATTTGGCCATGAAGGGGTTGTAGAACGGCACCCCCTTCGCACCCTGCCTTGCGGCACCCGGGATACCCCTGAAATCGATGAGTGCGAAGGGACACCCCCTTCGGTCCTCCCTCACCTCAGCCCTGCTGATGGTTCCGTCCCACTTGGAGAACGAGGTCCTCTCCAGCCCCGTTGTCACCACGCAAAATCTTGCCACCCCCTCAAATGTAGCGTTCCTCTTCCTCTCCAAGAAGGAGATGTACCGCTGCAGCTCCACAGGTTCCGTCTCTGTTTTCTTTGTTCTTTTATTTCCCTTTAGCTTCAAGACAGCGACGTGCTCCTTTACCAAACTGCGCATCGATGCGCCGTTTATGTTGTACTGCACCTTGAAACCCTTCCAATTTGCCCAATTGACGTCGCCGTCAGCATGGAAGAGTTGCATCTCCGGCAAGAGCCCACTCAACTCCCGGATCGCAGCAGTCTTGAGCTTCCTGTGGTCGCACCACTCCTTGATGGAGTACGTGCCGGGCTTGTGCTTTGGTCTCTTCAAAAAAATCTTGGGATACGGGATGGTCCTTCCCACTGTATTCCCAAGAAGGTGGACCGCACATCGCTGCAGCTCCGACTCTGTGAGTCCTTGCAATGCCCTGAAAAATTCCCTCAATAGTGGAGGGGCTTCCGCGCTCTTGTCGACGTTGTATTTCTCTTCAGTGTCGGGGTTGACCAGATCGCCCGAGCTGTGAGCGTCGAAAAAGTGGGTCCACAAATCCCAGGTGTTGTTGTTGCAGCAAATCAGGCGGAGCTCGCCCTTGAGCTCCAGGACTGATTTCGTGGTGGTGGACTTCATGTCGATGGAGGAGAATTTGTCCACCATCGCGTCACAAAACGCCTGCAATACACGAACAAGGATCAGTGTTGTAAATTAAATACGAACGCACGTTCGTAATTTCACGAAAATGCAATTGATGCCTAATTGCGAGTTGGGAGAAACTAATTGCAGCCCACACTTTACGAACGCTCGTTCGTAAACTCACCTTCCACTGTGGAGACTGGCTTTTGGCGTTCTCCCTCTCTTTTGGCGGACACCCGTGGGCGACCCATACGTCTCTCGCAGCCACTATGTTTGCCGCCCAGGACGCCTCAAAAGCCTTGATCTTGTTTCCGGAATTCAGGTATGTCGATATTTTCCGGAGCTTGTCCCAGTCGTCCGACCACACCAAGAACGCCTTCCAGTACCGCAGCTCCGCCTTGAGCTCGTGTTGGAAGTTATCGTCCTTGAGGATGATTTGCGACGCCTCCAAGCTGTGCTGACCATCGATAATCCAGAACTCGCCATTCTGGATTCGGGGCCAATCCCTCTCCGTGGGACGAGAAGTTAAACCCTTGGGCATGACGCAGACAGTTTGCCTATCCCACTTCACGTTGTTCATGAGATTGTTGATCTGCCACTTCACGCCCTCGCTCTCGCGAGACCTAACCACCCACTTGTTGGGGGATTTCTCGCACTTGAAGCAGTCCACGTTGAAGGTGAAGTGGCGCCCCATGGGCCAGCAATCCTTCGAGTAGTTGTTGAACTCTCTCAGGATACGGGTCGCCTTCGTCGCGTCCGGGTTCTCTCCTTTCTTCAAAGGGGTGGGCATAACTGGCGGCGAGCTAACCTCAGCGGCTTCGGTCACTCCCGACCTCTCCAAGTCGTCCCTCGACCTTTTGGATGGCGTGGATTGTCTGCTTGGCCCCTCCGGCAACCTGCTCGCGGAAGGCACTGGCCTGGGTGCGCTCCTGGAACCTCCTGCCCCCGATGCAGATGGTTTTCTCGGACTTTTCTTTTTCTTGTTGGCTTCCGCGACCGCACTGTTGTACTTGGAGATGTTCAATGCCAGTGCAGTCAATTTCCTGGCAGTCCAAAATTGGCTGAGGATGTACTTTGAGAATAGATCCTCCAGGTTGAAGTGTTTTGCATCTGGTGCAACATTCAAGCACGCGTAGACGTAAGAGAAGGAGTACTTCAAGTAATGCAACAGGAGATTGATGTGGTCTTTCTTGTTCTTCATGTCCAAGATAACATAATCTCCCTGGGCCTCTATGGATTCTATCTCCCACGTCTTCATCTGCACCCACTGTTCTGGCTGGTCTGGCCTTGTTTCCAGCTCGTAGGTGAAACGGAGCGCGAAAAGACCGTCTTCCATTTTTGTTGGTATTGCCGTCCACTCCCCCATGAAATCCTCTTTTGGGACATAATTCGCGTTACCGTTTGAGTCCGCAACGGAATCTGGGAGGCGATCAATGGGCACGGCGAACAGGTCAATTGCGCTTCTGGTCGATCTGGCCATCTGCACCATAACAAAACAGTTAGGATCGTTTTACGAACGTTCGTTCGTAACATTACCGATTGGCATGTGGGTAGGATCTGACTAAGATCTGTGGAGTATTTATGATCGTCATAAATTGTATTCAATCAAGTGTTCCAGCAGATTTTTAGGAGATTTACGAACGAGCGTTCGTAAATGATTGTGATTTTCAAGGCGGTTAATTAAGTTTACTACTTTACGAACGCTCGTTCGTAAAGTATTGTACTTGTATTTGTTTGCTCATGTATGCGTCTTACGTGATGCATATTATCGAAGGTTATTTGGAAATGCAGCATGTTGATGTTATTTGTTATTTGTTAATGTTCGCATTTTAGGTATATATTTACGAACGAGCGTTCGTAAATATTGAGCCCCCAGTTTGTATAAATGTTTACGAACGTACGTTCGTGAAAATGAGGCACTGGATTTTGGGTACGGTTGTTTACGAACGCACGTTCGTAAACATGAGGCACTGGTTTTTGGGTACATATGTTTACGAACGCACGTTCGTAAATATGAGGCACTGGGTTTTGGATACGGTTGTTTACGAACGTGCGTTCGTAAACAGGGGTTGTGTTGAACGCCGTCTACCCATTTACGAACGCTCGTTCGTAAATGGGTCATCTTTTGTGTTTATTGGAAATATTGTGTATAAATATACGTATACGTATACGTATATATACGTATATATATATATGTGTACGGATACGTGTACCAATTGCTGCTCGATTGGGCTGAGCAATGCTTGCATTCGTGCCTGCAACGCATGGTCAGAATAATGAAACTGCAGAAATGAATAGATTCAAACAAAATTGAGTTTCAGAATGTGATGAGGAATTCAGAATGAGGATCATAGCTTAACTTGCATACAGAACAGGCCAAAGCTCATCATGCATATAACAAAACACATGTATCTCAACAATGATCAAACTCAAAATGTGAGGGAAGAGTTCAAAAGGATTACTGTACTCACATTGAAATGTTCTACACCAAAAACCTGATCTTCCACCCTTACTGGAAAACCCTGAGAACCTCACAAATGTATACTTTGAAATGCACCCTTGCACCTTCCTCACACTTAAGCCCTCGCAAGTTATATACAAACCCTAGCAACTACTCTGATGTACATGCAACTCCCAACCTTGCAACTCTGAAGTTTGTGACTCAAGCTTGCTGCTCCAAACCTTGCAACTCTCAACCTTGTACTTCTTGCGCTTTACACTCAAGCTTGCTACTTGAAACCTGCAACTCTCAACCTTGTACTGCGCTTTACACTCTCAAGCTTGCTACTTGAAACCTGCAACTCTCAAGCTTGTAACTCTTCCGCTTTACACTCTCAAGCTTGCTACTCAAAACCCTGCAACTCTCAACCTTGTAACTCTTTCGCTTTACAGTCTGAAGCTTGCTACGCAAAACCTTGCAACTCTCAAGCTTGTAACATAAGCACTTTGCCCTAAACTCTTGAAACTCGCGCCAACAAAACTAATATCTCTCAACACACGCACGCACAATACTATTAAAAGACGAGAGGAAAAAACGCAAGAGCTTCGCTCCACATCTGCTCGGCGCTCCGCTCCTCTCTCTCTGCTCCAAATGACAATGAGGAGGAGAGCTGAGGGGGCGCGGGGAGGTAGCCGCCGCCGCTAGGGTTTTCCCGCCGTTGACACGTGGCCTCCCCCCACTGGGGGGGCCGGGATGAGAGGGTGATGGGGGATGGGGGGATGGGGAGGTGGGGGATGGGGGGATGGGATGGGGATGAGGGGATGGGGGGATGGGATGGGGGATGGGATGGGGGGATGGGGGGGATGGGATGCGATGGGAGGTGGGCATGGGGACGGGGACATTGGGGGATGGGATGGGATTGGATGTATAAGAAAGGCATGACATAATCATGCTTTGTAATATGTATATGTAGTGGATGCGTTTATCACCTTAACCATAAGAACTTAGTATAAATACATGAATTTTGATTGGTGCATCCCCCTAGTACATCTACATTCGGATTCCTTGTAAACATCTTTTAAATAGGGAACCGATAATAAAATCGTAGTGAACAATGCACGTCATTTAGTAGGGATTCGAAGAAGAATTCAACCCCAAGGATGTTGATATGGTCTTTTGAAATATAGTGTTTTCATGAATGAGACATCTTTCATGTTGTTCGATGGTTCCTCAAATAATTACTAGGTTCAAAAAGAACCCAATTTGAGATTGGCAGGAGGCGGTGTCCTTTTCTTACAAGAGGTGGATGAAAATTCAATTTCCAAAAGGTCGTCAATTCATTTAATTAGGTGCCAACTTGAACTAGCACATTTGAGCCATGTGGTCGAATGTTTGGCTAGCATCAAATGTGAACTACACATAAATTAACAAGTTATGCCCCCTTCCCACTTGACTTTAGCTAAGACTAAAAGTATTTCCCAGGAAACGGGTAAAGATCCCTCCCTTATAGCGGAGGCATACGGCTATCCCAATGCACCTACAAGAACTTGCTTTGGAGACTTTCAAGTAGGTTTTCTCTAATTACCTTTCACACATCTTCATTGTTTTATCTACCAAGCAAGGATTGTTGGGCAGTTTTTGTCCCATCCCCAAATGCCTTGCCACTCACCTAACTGACCAATGGTTTTTGTTAACGGAGCTCCTTGTGCCCTCATAGCTAAGACTAAAAAAACCAATGACAAGGATGGGAGGCACCACTTTTAAACGTCCTAGATTATTGCCTCATGTTTAGGTACCGATGGGAGGGTTGGTGCTTGAGGCTTAAGACCTCCACTTTTAAGCCATGCCACATCATTTGCAAACTAGGCTCGGCAATACATAATGTCGATGCTGTGAAGGCCGGGTTGTTAGAACCAACTTTTAGTGTTACCTAAAGTCAGGTGGGAAGGGGGCATTAGTGCGATATGGGTTTTTGATAGGTCAATGTTGTTTGTGTGTGTACTAATCTATTGTATTAACTACTAGACATGCACAACTTCCACAAACCCTAAACACTAACCCCAAACCCTAAACCCTACATCCCTAAATCTTCAATAGTGTTAAGTGCAAATTGATTGATCACACAATCCATGACCTTATTATAACATGCATATGTTAAGACTAGTTTAAATCAACACTTTTAGCTATGCACATACTTCTCGTGGGATGCAAAACACACAATTATAAGTGTGGCTCCACCTAGGTATGGTTTCAATCCATATGCTTACTCTATCTTATGCACGATTCCAAAGTAATTAAACCTTTCCACACATGCCGGATTAATTCACTCTTTCCACAGCTAGGGTGGGATCTGAAATAAAACCCACATTTAATCTAGGTATGGTTTGAATTCATATCCTTAATCTACCTTACAAGCCATTATAATAATGGATAAACCTGCCTTTTATTGGTGCTCACGCACTTTGTGAGCGTATTACGGGCATGTTTTGATGTGAATCATATGATTATACCTACAAGTTTAAGGGCCTCCACAATCAATTTTTACCCACTCTTACCTCATTGTCTCTATATATATATCTCACTTAGACCTTGGTAATATATAATAGGTAACAATATTAATTGACAAAAAACTTGTACTTCACACCTTGGTTGCAGATCATTTATTCTATCTTAACCATCATCATATTTAGATTACATTAACTATTACAATACATATATATATACACCTATATATATACACATGTATATACACACACACACACATATATACATATATATTTACACACACACACACACATATATATATATATACACATTTATATATACACATTTATATATACACATTTATATATACACATATATATACATATAAAAATTATAATTTTTTTTCGGCAGACCTTGGTAACAAGTAAGGTGTATAACCAATGTACATATTTTGAATATGTTGCGTGCATGCCATTCATGTTCCATACATAGGGTCATGTATGTTCCGCATGGATAGAATGGCATATTGTTAGGTCAAAGTAGGCGGCGGGAATCCGCTTTTTAAATAGCATCCAAGGGCCCTTGAACCACTCCAGAGAAGTACTTAAAGCTCTTCCCCCCCATAACAGAGCTCTTTTTTGCGGCAGACGCCAAGTGTGCGCCCTAGAGACCCCACGGAGCGTGCTCACGCCATTCTCCTGCGCATCAAGCGTACACTCCCCAGGTACAAGACAACGTACAGTCACCGCATATACCGCCGTTAATACCGGAGCTTTACGAACGCACGTTCGTAAAGATGGAGCACGCTTTAGTGGGTGGATCATAGGATGGCCGACAGTATTTACGAACGTGCGTTCGTAAATACACCTGGGATTATGTCTGCGCAAACAGCGACATCCAGACATTCATGCAGACAAACAATAGGTCAGAGATACGAACGCACGTTCGTAAAGCTTAAGTCCACGCATTTGTAATTGGATCAGACATAGGAGGGTCCTCTGTTTACGAACGTGCGTTCGTAAATACACCTGGGATTATGTCTGCGCAAACAGCGACATCCAGACATTCATGCAGACAAACAATAGGTCAGAGATACGAACGCACGTTCGTAAAGCTTAAGTCCACGCATTTGTAATTGGATCAGACATAGGAGGGTCTTCTGTTTACGAACGTGCGTTCGTAAATCCACCATGGATGATGTCTGCGCATATAGCGACATCCCTCCAAGCATTTATGCAAACAAACAATACGGCAGAGATACGAACGCACGTTCGTAAAGCTGGAGCACGCACTGGAGGTTGATCAGACACATGATGGTCTTGAGTTTACGAACGGACGTTCGTAAAGACCACCGAGGATTACGGTATGCGCATCCACTGACATCCCTCCTACACATTTATGCACTGACAATATGGCAGAGATATACGAACGCCCGTTCGTAAATATGCCATCAAAGGATTTACGAACGGACGTTCGTATGTCGCACACGCATTTGTCACTAGTTCAGACAATGATGGTCGGGAGTTTACGAACGTCCGTTCGTAAATGCACCTGCGTGTGGTCCACACCAACACCATGTCCAGATACGTATGGCGATGCATATGCTGAATATATCATTGATATACGAAATGGATTTCGTAAATATGCCACTCAGGAGTTTGCGAACGGACGTTCGGATGTTGTACACGCATGTGTACCAGTATAGCATGTGGAGATAGTATACATATGGCTATGCCTAGGCACTCTATGTCAGTGATATACGAACGGGCGTTCGTAAATACTTCAATGGCATATTTACGAACTCCCTTTCGAACGATGGCCTTGAGTTTACGAACGTGCGTTCGTAAATACCACCTGAGAGTATGTTCTGCGCAGCACTACATCCCTCTAGATACATTTATGAAAATACACCTAATGGTAGATATATACGAACGGGGGTTCGAAAATATGCTATTGTAGGTTGGACGACTTGACGTTGTTTTGTCGCACACTTATCCATTTCGTCCAATACACAGGATGGCATTTCTTTTATGAATGAACGGCCTGAAACACCACAATGGCGATGGTCCATGTTGTAGTTGACAGAGTATGGCCAGGAACATACAGCTGTTCGTATTTAGACACTCCAATAGTAGCATGGGTTGTTTGCGAAGTTCGGGCCATGTATTTGCAGATATTGTGCGCTCTTGTATGCTTGGCATCCGTTCTTGTATGCGTGGCATCCGTTCTTGTATGCGTGACATCCGTTGTGTGGTTGGTCATGACATGGTTGTTTGTTTAGGTGTGATGGCAGTGGATGATGGAGATAGTGCATTTGAGTTTTCGACGAATGCATCGTCCTCCGATATTGAATGTGACCTCTCGTCCCCGTCTGCGGACACTAATGACGGGACGAACGGGGTGGGCGTGTCTGTGTATACCTCCTCCCATGAATCTTTCGAATTCCACGAACAATCTCCACATTCTGGGGATGACCATGATGACATTCCTCTATGTGCTGGTTTCGGGAGGGAGGAATGGGTGGGCCTAGATGTTGTTCTACTAAACGAGCTTGGTGTCCCGGTGGCAGATGGCATATGTAGAAACTCCGATCCCCGTGAATGTGTTGATGTCAACCCCCTTGGTTTCGATGATGTGGGCGTGTGCATCTTGAATTCCTTGGCACCGTGTGAGGTCCCGTTGACGTGGAGATTTTCCTTGCGTCGATGGCCCCTTCGTAGGGTTCTCCATGAAGAAGTAAGCTTGTGGGATCATGGACGGCGGCACAAGCAAACGCAGTTAGCTTTGTTGGGCACAATTCGTCCTCGCAAAGGCCTACGTAAATACGATTCAAGTCGCGTGTCTCGCGGAGATACGGAGAGACGGCGGGATCGCATCTTGGGAGACGATTCTATCCGTCTCGTTTCTGGAAAGGATTGTTGCACGATGAAATGTTGCCAATTTTTTCCACGCGAAAAAATTCGGTCTCTTCGTCAAGAGATGTGGCTTGCGGATTTTCGTATGCGGTCGGCAAAGAAACTCGAGGTCCACAGAAATTTGCACATTGATACCCATGGCCGTAAGGTCGTGACCCTTGAGAATGTGGACGTTTGTTGCACAGCGTGGTATATCATCCATGCGGTCTCCAAGGCTGACTTCTATAGGTTTCGGAAGTATTCTTTGTTGGGTCGCCGATCTCGATTTCATGGCAACTCTAGCACAAAGAAACCTAGGGAGGCGACACTCCAAGCATCCGCGACCCTCTCCACCATCATAGTGCCATTGGCCGATGCAATGCCCCACAAGACGAGGACATTGTCATCAGGTGAGAAAGTTGTTCAAATGGTGTTGCCCACGGGCACGAAATGGAAGAACATCTTAACGGACATCAACGAAGTGGGTCGCATCGCGGGATGTGGGCCCATTTCGTTGTCCAAGTTGAGTGTAATTAAAAACCAACAGTTTGCGGAATACATTTTGAAGAGACCTGGGGACAAGTTCGCTAGGTGTACGGCGTGTGAGAAATACAAAGGTCTTCGAGACGCCCACCCTATAGGCACTGAATCCCATACTAGACACCAGAGAAAATACATTGAGCATGTCAACAACCAAGAGGCACATCGTCAAGATTACTACAAGAACCGTGCACTATCCATAATGAGGCCCGCGGAGGTTCTAACAGTGATTCATGATAAAATGGACCATGCGAAGACCGCATGTCCTTGTTATGCACGCAAAATAAAGGCCACGGATGGTCTCTTCAAGTTGCCTGTAGCTGTCACAGGTTCGTATAGAATTCCACATGTGTGTTGAAAGGATCTCCGATTTGCATTGGGTTTGTTTTCCAAATGACCAACTCCATCCATCCGGTGTGTAGTTATTTCATATTTTTGTTGTTCACGCATCGTTTGTTTTTCTTAGGTATGATCGCCCATGGACATGTGGATGTCAAATATGCCCATTATGGTTTGGATTTTTACCCTGGCGATGCCAACCACACGGTCGGTTCATTTGCAAAACTATTGCGCGATCTCGAAAAGCCACCGGTACACTCTTCCCGTGCCCTTTTCGATGGTTGTGGAACGACACCCCTTTATGAGGCAGTGCTACAAGGGAAGGAGGTTTGTATGTCTTCATTGCCGGAACCACCCGGAGAACCCATTATTGCAAAACCCTTGCCTCCAACTCTCCACGTTCAACTTGATAATTGTGCTAAAGACAACAAATGCCGATACGTGTTTTGTTTTTGGTCGATGCTCGTGGCAAAAGGCATCTTCAAAGAGGTGTTTGTGTCTTTCTTGATGGTGGGGCACACGCACGACGATATTGATGCCTCATTTGGCCGTTGGAGCATGAAGTTGCATGAAGAGGATTTTTCCACCATACCACTTCTCATGAAATCATACATGGATTTGGACAATGTGCCGGTGATCCCGCACATGATTGAAGAAATACCAAATTTCAAGGCCTTCATCAAGCCATACATGTTGAAGGGAGTGGACCGTCTGGTGGGACATACCAAAGCACAACAATTCCGCTTCTATATGAGGGATGATGGTGTCCCCGCCATGCAGTTCAAGCTTTTGTGCACATCTCTAAATTGGGGCCCGGAGGATGGTATACTCGTGTGGCGTCAAGACAAGGATGGGAAATGTTTGCTTCCGGATGGGGAACCAAAGCCTTGCAAACCTGATCCCATGAGGAATGGGCCGGAAATCATAAAAGGCATATCCGGGTTCATTGAGTATTGGAAAGAGTTGTGTGAAGAAGACATCACCAGACGTGTTAGGGATACTCATGAGCCGTTGATCGCGTATTGGGATCGCATACGCTCAGCCTTGATGACCGTTGGTGTCGACACCCGTACGACTTTGACACAAGGATTTTGGCCACAAAGTCGTTTGACAGTTGTGGAGTCCGATGCTATGTTCTTTAGCAATGGAGACGTCCGTGAAGAGTTTGCAATGGACGAGCATTACGTTGGCCCTGCGCGCAATCGTCCGGCTCCGTCGTTTCGTGTGGGTGTTGATTGCCACGAGGGTTATATGGTCCTCGTACGAGCAGGAGATGAGGAGCACCCCAAACCAATTTGGTTGGTGAAAGCATTGTCTTCACCCAATTTTGTTAGAACTAGCCCCAACTTTCGTCAAATTGAAGTGGAATATTGCCGTCCGAGCACCAAAGACTAGAACGTGCTCCGCACCTATTTAGGTTGGGACACCAAAAAGGGTTTCAAGTGGACAGTGGACTCCGCGTACGGACCGGTTTGGATAAACACGGATACCATCCTTTGTGCTTGGAAGCCGCGCAAAGGTTCTAAATCGGAAACAATGACCATCCCCCAAAAACATATAGATTTTGCCAAAGACAACTTGGTACGTATTGCAGCTGCGGAAAATGATGCCGATAATGGATATGAAGCGGAAGATGGAGATGGGGAAACATAACGTAGGTTGGAATTAATGTGGAAAATAGGGGCACTTTGTAGACTTGGTTTTATTGCGGATAGTATCAAATTTATACATACGTTTGGGATGTGCCATCCAATTCCATAAGACCCTTATATATGGGATGCGCATCCTAAACTTTATAAGGACATAAAAGCATTTGTTTTTGGGATTCGATTGTTATTTTCCACTTATAGTTCATGTTTTGATTATGATTTAAAGACTTACTATTTTGAGTGTTGTGCATATTCTTTGCATGCGAAGTTGCAAACCGTCATGTTCCCGATGTTCCCGATGTTCCCAATGTTCCGCATGCTCATAATATTGGCATCCCAAACTATGGGCGTATTTCATTTTGAGACTTTCAAAAGTCTCCAATTAACGAATATAGTGTTAGTATTGGAAGAACTTGTGCAATGCTGATGTTCTGGAGAATATCGGAGGCGCTATGAGCATTTGGTGTTGTATTGGCGTGACGTGAAATTAGCGCTACAAGAACCACTCACTGCCTTGTTTGTTTTGAAAGACGGGTTTTGGCCAAAATCCCGTGTTCAAACGACTCGGGCAGATGAGTTAGCAGAAGATGGCGAAGATTGTGAAGAGTTTGGAGAGGATGATGCCTATGTTAGGCCTTTGAGGGGTCGCCCACAACCATCCTTTAGGGTGGGCCGTGATCTCTTTGAAGGCTACTTTGTTGCCATTTGTCCGGTAGATGGTGACCCTCGGCCAGTGTGGATTGCTCGGGCATTGTCCGATCCGAACTGTAACCCTGAGAAACCGAATTGCATTCTCATTCAATACTTCCATCCTACATCAAGGAACCAAGATGTGCAAGACTTCTACACTGGATGGGATAGTGAAAAAGGTTTACGTTAGAAGGTTGATTTAGCTGATCCGCCTATTTGAGAAGAAACAAATGCTCTCATGACAGCGTGGAAGTCTCAAATTCAAAAGGATACTTGCCAATGCTTCATCAAGATCTCAACTGCCCAGATTGAAGTCATCAACCTTAGCCTCGCTTCGTATACTTGATATGTTGGATATATCTACACATATATTTATTATAGTGTTTTGACTTCATATAGTAAATACATAGTTTTTTTTATTTGGCTTAAATGCAAATATTTGTATTGGGTAAATGTATTTGGAGTGTAGTTTTGTATTTAGCATAGCTCATATTTTTCTCTCAAGCACTCAAACAAATTCAATTGGAACCGATCCTAGACCGCCTGGATGAGATGTATCTCACCCATACAACCAACCATTGTGTTCAAGACTTGGTGTTTAATGGATGACATGATTATCAATTTATTATTGTTGCAGCGGACTTCGTGGAATTGTAAATTCCCCAGCTCAACATACTCTCATTTTAATGGAAACTACATGTCTGAAGTATAATCTAGTATTTATCAACCTAACTTGACTTTTACGTTGACAAATGGACAATATTATTTTGAGAGGATCCCACTCTCTTAAAATTTTGAATATTGTGTTAACGGCAAAGAGGATGAGGCTGGCTATTATTGCTAGGAAAGATGCATTGAGCCACCGCCACCGCAATGCTTTGCTTTCCCCATCCGTCTTTCCTGTACAGACCTCTTTGAAGTCAAAATCCTCTCCTTCAGCTCTGAGCCTTTGTTGCCAAGAAACCAAAGCCTGCAAGATGTACACCTAGTAGGATATGATTAGCTGAATCGCCCCTAACCCAACTTTCCAACCCTAGCTCTTGGCAAAAGCCCACAAAAATCAATCTTAATCTACTGAAGCACATCCTGCTGAAAACCGATTTTTACCCTGCAGGCTATTTCTTCGTTGGCAATGGTGCGCTCCAATTCCTTGATTTACCTCAGCTTCAGAACAACGCCAACGACGGTGATGACGGCGGACGCAAGCGAAGACAATAGGGTTGCAGTCCAGGCGTTGTTACAGTGCAAGAGGTTGGCTTGTGCAACAGCAGTGAGAAGGACGCCTTCAAACACACTGACAAAAACCTAATAGCACCACGTGTTCTTGCACTAGGTTGCCCCGTCTTCCCCTTCCCCTTCTCCTGACTTGCAAACATTATGTGGCCTGCATGTAATTGCTAAGTATTAGGTATCTGGTGTGAGTCATTCATCTGATTTATACCGGTTACCTACCTTAAATGAGTGTTCATAAATGACAAAAATATTGCGGTCTGGATGCTCGGGGGGGGGGGGGGGTAGTCAATGGTGGAGTAGCAATATACGTGCGAACAAATGATAGGGTATTTTAAAAACATGGGGGCTAAAAATTATAAATGGACTTAAGAGTAATATAGGGTATCAAAAATGGCATTGGACAACTTTAAAGTACTATAGGGTATGGAATAATAGGTAATTTGGAATTATAAGTAATGCAAGCCATTTTTCTATTAACCCAAAGTAGAAATTGACATAATGATAGCATGTGGAAAAAAGAAGAGAATTGGAAGTAATACCCCCCTATAAAATAGTGGTTGTTCGCACCTATATCCTTAACTTTTTAACACACTGCCCCCCCCGTGTCTGGATGAGAATGTCCCACTTTTGATGAACACCAATTACGTATCAGGTTTTGTCATGATTGCTAATTGTGGATGTCATAAATTGTGAGAGCAAAATGTTTGATGTAAAAGACAAGTCAAAATGGCACCTATCCATGTTGCCTAGACAAGTCTAGGACGTCCTCTCCTATTACCTGAACATAAACATTGAAGATTAGAATGAGCATTTAGATGCAATTGACCAGGGTTGTCAGATTATATGGGACGGGATGCAAAAGTCATCACTACTGATAGAACAGAGACTAAAAAACGTAACTTATTTAACAGGTCGATTTTTACCAATTGGTTGGGAAAATCCTAATCAATTTGATAGGTTGACTGGAGAAATTTCATAGACTTTGTTGGGAAGTCGTCCGGATGACTAATGTGGAGCAACATTTTTAATTTTAATTTTTTAAATTTAATTTTTTTTTAATTCTTCTTCTTCTTCTTCTCCTCCTCCTCCTCCATTTGAATGTTTTTTTAACCCCCTCCCTTTTGGTGATGTGATGGGATGAGATGCATGTCACGTGACAACCCTGCAATTGAGACTTATAAGAATCTTTGGAAGATTGCTAAAGCAACCAAAGATGGAAAGGATATTGGAGAACGTGTGAGTTTAACTGCTTTAGAATTGTTCTGTAACTATTGAGAATCTTAATTCATCTTGTGGAAGAGCTTTTTTTTAGTTAATTCTTGAAATCTGTGAGTATGTCTGGAGCCAGTCTCAAGACATAAGCACCGTGCAACATTTGTCAGAATGTACAATACTGAATTGGTGGATGCTTGCAGGCAGCATCAGAATGGCTATACATTGTTCCCTCGGGTTTGCGAAATTACTCATGTGGATAACGAAGTGTTACAACCATCCACCAATGTATGTAACAGAAAATGGTACATCCCAGTTTCTTTCTTCTGGAGCCTTACATATCCAGAATGTTGTTTTTGGGTGAAAGGCTCATTTGCAGAGCTGCATAGTATACATGAATATGTTGGTTTTCAAAATGATAACCTTTTGCGCTTGATAAATGGGACTATGCAGGTATGGATGAGGAGGGATCCAAATCATTTGAAGGGATGCTAAATAACACAAGCTGCATACAATTTCATGAGGGTGAATGCATGGTTGAGTGGACCACTTTTCGTGTCACAGCCATTTTTCAGGATACCTCTTTGTATTGTAAGTTGAATTAAAAAAAATCTACCTGATAAATCCTTTTGAAACTTTGGGCATAGCTTGTTAACTTAAGTGTCTTTACAAATAAAATTTTGTCTTTAAATTTTGTTCTATAAATAAAGAATATGGGACTTTTAAAGTAAAAGTATGGACTGTCACAGGCAGGTATTCGTATAGGATTTAGATGTTTTGCATAAAGAAAAACAATTCCTTCTCGTAGGAGTGACTTTGTATGTGATGCGTTGGACTGTAAGGTCCATCATACTTTTTTCTTTTTTTTCATTATGTATATTAATATACTACTTATGGACTTTTAAGCACACTAAAATGGGCCAAATTTTCGGAAGTCCATAATAGGTCCATAATAGAGGTTTGCGGAGGCAAGTTTTTTTATGAGTGTTAAGATCTATAAGCTTTAGGTGGGCTTCTATTTAGAAATACTTAATTGTCTTTAGAATTATGTATATATTTAAAGAAAATTTTGATCAGTTTTTCAAAATATTATAACTAAATATAAAATGAAGGTATTACAATTTTTTCTTTTGATTTGAGTTTTATATGCTTCAAAGAATGTGTGTAAAATAAATTTAAAAATAATCAATTGCATATACAAAAAATGGGTATGGACTTCAAAAAATGGATATGGTCCGGTATTGGTCCACTCAACCATGCATCCACCCATGAGGGATACCTAACTTCTGTGCTGGGGGCCATCAGGTACTATATCTTGCAAAGAAAACATCTGATTTATTGTGGCCCACACTATTCATCATCAACCCACATGAATTGTCTTGCGATCAGTGGGTAGCAACTAGAGAGGGTGTCACATGACACATGGTACCAGGGATGTACAAATGGACGTGACGCGGCCTAAACGCGTCACGTCGCGTCACGTCCAGGGTGTGACGCCAAACGGACGTTACTGTAGTAAAAAAAATTTACTAATGGGATTTTTTTTTCGGATAAGTAATTATTTCGACATCAATACAGGCAGTCGTCTACCATGGTCGACTGCTATATAGGCAGTCGACCATTGTAGTCGACTGCTAACTTAGCAGTCGACTACAATGGTCGACTGCTAATGTAGCAGTCGACTAAGTGGTCGACTGCTATATAGGCAGTCGACCACTTAATCGACTGCTAACTTAGCAGTCGACTACAATGGTCGACTGCTAATGTAGCAGTCGACTAAGTGGTCGACTGCTATATAGGCAGTCGACCACTTAATCGACTGCTAACTTAGCAGTCGACTACAATGGTCGACTGCTAATGTAGCAGTCGACTAAGTGGTCGACTGCCTATATAGGCAGTCGACCACTTAATCGACTGCTAAGTTAGCAGTCGACCATTGTAGTCGACTGCTAATGTAGCAGTCGACTAAGTGGTCGACTGCTATATAGGCAGTCGACCACTTAATCGACTGCTAACTTAGCAGTCGACTACAATGGTCGACTGCTAATGTAGCAGTCGACTAAGTGGTCGACTACTATATAGGCAGTCGACCACTTAATCGACTGCTAACTTAGCAGTCGACTACAATGGTCGACTGCAAATGTAGCAGTCGACCATGGTAGTCGACTGCCAATGTAGCAGTCGACTACCACCGTCGACTGCTATATAGGCAGTCGATTACCATGGTCGACTGCCATATAGGCAGTCGATTACCTTGGTCGACTGCCAATGTAGCAGTCGACTACCACCGTCGACTGCCTGTATAGCAGTCGACCATGGTAGTCGACTGCCAATGTAGCAGTCGACCATGGTAGTCGACTGCTACATTGGCAGTCGACCATGGTTGATAGTCGACTGCTATGTTGCCGTCGACGAAGATAGTCGACTGCAGTTGTAGCAGTCGACCATTGCCGTCGACTGATACTATTAACAGACAAATGCAGTCAACATCATATGTTTGTTGGGTTAAATTTTAATGGTTTGGGTATAGTGGAATATGGATGGATGGAAGTAGTTTAGGAAAAATGTGATTAAAGCCAACAATGATATGTAGAAGGAAAAAAAACCGCGTTGTATTAAAACAAGTATATCGTAAAGATATAAAAAATATACAAGGTTTAGGGTTTATCAATGATACACGCATACTACCTTAACCCCTACGATGTTGCCTAAAGAACTAAACAGACTAAACACTATCCTTAACCTCAGTTCTCCAGCAGTCTATCGGCTCATCCCACCCCACAAACGGCATCTGCATCCGTAGTTTGGCGATGGTCAATGAAATGCGGTTCGACACGTTCTCGCATGTCAATGCACTCAAAGTGACATCCCAAATTTTCCTTCCTTCATTGGCAAAGAGAATTCGGTCATCACCATCGTTGCAAAGTTGTCGAGCAATCATGCCGACCGCATAACACTCAGCCTCCGCGGTGTAATATACATCGGGATCATGGTGTCTCCTGTTTTGGATGTAAAACAGTTCCGGCGCCACCCAAAACTTCTCCTTCCTCAATTTTTCCTTCGCTTCTACGGTTTCCGCATGCCATAGCGATAGGACATCCTCACCCGAATGCGTTGCACATCCCCAATCGCACACCCCAATCTTGAGGCTCCCGTCCGATTCCCAATGCAACATAATGTTGTCAATGGATAGATCGTTGTGTTGCACATTTGCAGCGTGCAAAGCCTCCATGATCCATAACAATGCCCAAGCCAACTTTACCCTCTTCGCCCGGAACTTTTGGACTTGGTCATAGAGTTGCCATTCGGTTGCGTCCATTGTCAAAATGTTGGCATTTGGGCGGTGGGCTCTATCCCGAATGAACATCTCTCGTAGAGTGCCCCCGTTCCACCATAGTGTATAGCCCGCATTGGACACACTGTTGATTAACCAAAACTTGATGAAACCTGGATGCGTGCTCTTTAAAACGCATGCCTCCGCACTTACTTGGATACGAGCTTTTTGCCTATCCGACGTCTTTGGGGTCTTTTCAGCCCACGTAATCTCCGGTGGGAGACGATCGTCGCCCTCGATCCTCACCTTCCTCACCTCCCCGTAACCCCCCACCTTCTTTATGCTCTTCAAACTCACGACATTTGCCGTATCGGGAATCCACAATAGTTGGCATGGGCCCGACACCCTTAGCCACTTCTCCAATTTCTCCGCCTTCCAAGGAATTATTTTGGAGGCCGTCTTGGACAATCCTTTGGCCACGGGATCCCACCACAAAAATATTTCCCGGATTCTTACAGCTCGAGGGCTCAACACCTCGCCTGTTTCGCCCTCCGGGAACATGTTATCAACCAATTGCTTGAGGTTGAAAATACCATTTTGGGCCTTATTCTTCACCCATGAATCGAACCCCGCAAGATTCCTATCACCGCTAAACTCGGGGCCATCCACTTCCTGTCGAATAGCAACCTCCATGTCCCTTTTAATTATCTCAACCCTTTTGTGTTTCGGCTGCTCCAAAAAACGGAATTTGATGCTGGCCTCCCCATTCCTCAAATACCAGTCAACTATGGCTTGGTGGACCTTTGCCGTTATCGCATCCGAGAATTTTACCCTTGGTTTCCCGCTCCTACTCGACGACCCTGAGGCCGCGGAAGCCCCTCCTTGGCTGCTCGTAGGGGCACCAGCATTTGGGCGGACGGGAACGGTAGTATCTGAACGGGGGGTAATATTGGCTCCCGTTCCCGAAGCACTTCCTAATCCCACATCGGAATGTCGTTGCCGCTTAGGGGGCCGTTTGTGCACCCTGCCGGGTGCATCCGGCTCGTCCTCCGGCATCCTCCAACTTCGATCCTCCATCGTGTTTAAAAACACGCTATTATTGTGTTCACAAACACAACTCAAATGTGTTCACAAACACGGCCGTATTCACACCGCTCCACCGCAAAAAATCGGATCCAAAATTGGCAAGAGTTTGCACCCTAAACCAATCTTCCAACCGCCCCCTAGGCCCTCTCAAAACATTAGGCAAAGGATGCTAGGCATGCTTAGTCCCAATGTCCCGCTTGAGGAGGGGTGGTTGAAAAATGATGTCAATGAGGCCTCCCCACTTATATATATAGGTTGGGTGGGCCTCACACCGACGGTACGACCGGACGCCGCGCCCCTGGATCCTGACCGTTGGACCGTGCATCATCCAACGGCCAGGATGGATGCGACGATTGGTCGACTGCTATACGGCAGTCGACCATCCAGTCGACTGCCAGATAGCAGTCGACTCTGGATAAGGCAGTCGACAATTAGCAGTCGACCGCGGCGTCGACTGCTATGTGGCAGTCGACGTGTGGGCCGACTGCATTTAGCAGTCGACTGCGGGGGTCGACTGCCATGTCGACTGCTAGTTTGCAGTCGACCCTGGAAGTCGACTGCCACGTCGACTGCCAAGCAGCAGTCGACCCCCGATGTCGACTGCGAATGGCAGTCGACGTGGCAGTCGACCGCCATGTCGACTGCGAATGGCAGTCGACGGGCAGTCGACCGCCATGTCGACTGCTAGTTTGCAGTCGACCCCGGAAGTCGACTGCCACGTCGACTGCCAAGCAGCAGTCGACCCCCGATGTCGACTGCGAATGGCAGTCGACGTGGCGGTCGACTGCCATGTCGACTGCTAGTTTGCAGTCGACCCTGGAAGTCGACTGCCACGTCGACTGCCAAGCAGCAGTCGACCCCCTATGTCGACTTCGAATGGCAGTCGACGGGCAGTCGACCGCCATTTCGACTGCTAGTTTGCAGTCGACCCCGGAAGTCGACTGCCACGTCGACTTCCAAGCAGCAGTCGACCCCCGATGTCGACTGCGAATGGCAGTCGACGTGGCGGTCGACTGCCATGTCGACTGCTAGTTTGCAGTCGACCCTGGAAGTCGACTGCCACGTCGACTGCCAAGCAGCAGTCGACCCCCTATGTCGACTGCGAATGGCAGTCGACGTGGCAGTCGACCGCCATGTCGACTGCTAGTTTGCAGTCGACCCTGGAATTCGACTGCCACGTCGACTGCCAAGCAGCAGTCGACCCCCTATGTCGACTGCGAATGGCAGTCGACGTGGCAGTCGACCGCCATGTGGACTGCTAGTTTGCAGTCGACCCTGGAAGTCGACTGCCACGTCGACTGCCAAGCAGCAGTCGATCCCCTATGTCGACTTCGAATGGCAGTCGACGGGCAGTCAACCGCCATGTCGACTGCTAGTTTGCAGTCGACCCCGGAAGTCGACTGCCACGTCGACTTCCAAGCAGCAGTCGACCCCCGATGTCGACTGCGAATGGCAGTCGACGTGGCGGTCGACTGCCATGTCGACTGCTAGTTTGCAGTCGACCCTGGATGTCGACTGCCACGTCGACTGCCAAGCAGCAGTCGACCTCCTATGTCGACTGCGAATGGCAGTCGACGTGGCGGTCGACTGCCATGTCGACTGCGAATGGCAGTCGACGTGGCGGTCGACTGCCATGTCGACTGCTAGTTTGCAGTCGACCCTGGAAGTCGACTGCCACGTCGACTGCCAAGCAGCAGTCGACCCCCTATGTTGACTGCGAATGGCAGTCGACGTGGCAGTCGACCGCCATGTCGACTGCTAGTTTGCAGTCGACCGCCATGTCGACTGCTAGTTTGCAGTCGACCCTGGAATTCGACTGCCACGTCGACTGCCAAGCAGCAGTCGACCCCCGAAGTCCGCTGCGCATGGCAGACATTGGACCTCCCCCCCTCCAAACATAAACAAATTGCTTTTGCAATGGATCCTATAGCAGATTACTCTAAACACTTTTAATATCATAGCATCTTTTATATTTAGTGCACGTTCAAGCGTCGGGACTATAAAGGGTTCACCGCTCATTAGCATTCATCATTCCCCCTCGCTCTAGTTGGCCTTGATTGCCTTTTGGCATTCGTTGCAAGTGGAGAGAGGTAGTAGGTTATATTGGGATGGGCACGCGAAACGAATGGAAGCCTTGGTTTGTGCCCAAGGAGTGGACTCCAACGTCCAAGAAGGTCGAGTGCAAATTTTGCGCGTTGGAATTAGTTTATAGGAAGGACCGCATGGTTGCCCATTTGGGATACCAAAAAAATGACGGCAAGATGCGGGGGGTGGCATTGTGTCAACGTCAAGGGCCGATTGTAAAGTCTTTATTTTCGAGGTGCGGCGGATCGTGGCCGCCAATTCCGGATGACTTTGTGGACGAGTGCGTTGAGGACGGGGGAGAAGCTGTGGTCGGGTCCCAACAACAAGCGTCATGCGGTGCATTGTCGAACGCGAACGGAAGCCAAACCGCTCCACCATCGCCCGCACCGTCAGTGGCAAGGGAGTTGGTGTCCGGGACGACTCCCGAACCCCACCGACGTTCCCAACGGCAAATGGGACTAAAAGAAGGGATGCAAAATTCGACAAAACGAGACTTGGATACAAAATGGTCGCAAGCCTTTTATGAGGCTAATATCCCCATTAGTATTGTCCGCCATCCCGCATTCATCCAGGCCGTTAAGGCAACCGCCGAGGCTAGAATTATGTACAAACCCCCAACATACCATGCAATGCGCAAGAGTTTACTTGACGATGCACGGTTCAATACACAAAAAATCGTGGAGTTGAAGACAACATCATCCATCCACAAATATGGGTGCACTATTTGTTCGGACGGATGGGAGAATGTTGTCCACCGCCCTTTGATGAACGTCATGCAAATTTGTCCGGCGGGCGACGTGTTCCTTGGTTCCATCGACACCACCGGTAGCACAAAGGATGCCGCCTACGTGGCTACCGAGGTCAAACGCTACATCGTTGGAGTGGACCCCACAAAGGTTGTTCAAGTTTGCTTCGATAATGCGGCGGCCATGAAAACCGCGGCGAGCAATATTAGCCGGGAATGGCCACACATATATTGGCAAGGGTGTGCGGCGCATTGTTTGAACTTGTTGTTGAAGGATTGGGGTAAACAACGATGGGCGAAGGACGTCGTAGACAAGGCGAAGGACATTGTCAAATACATCCGGGCCCACCAATGTCCGACGGCGGTCTTCCTCACCTACTCGCCCAATTTGGGCTTAAAGATGCCCGGGTCCACACGATTCGCCACCAACTTCCTCATGATTGACCGGCTTCTAAAGGTGAGACATGCTTTGGAACAAACGGTTATTCATCCCGATTGGACCGCCTACGTGAACAAATTAAATAGAGGAGGCGATGATCGAAGGAGAAGTGCAATGGAGGCACGTCAAATCAAGACAACGGTTAATGACGACAGTTTTTGGACAAGTTGCGATAATTACCGCCACATGTCGGAGGAGGTGTTGAAAGCATTGAGAGTGTTTGATGGCGTTGAACCGGCAATGGACAAGGCTTGGTTGACCATGAAGAACTTGGAGAAACATGTGCTTAGCCTAAGGAATCCTCCTTTCAACCTAGCACACAACCTCGCTACCTTGGCCGAAGAAGATTTCTACAGCCGGTGGCGTATGATGACCACGGACCTACACCATGCCGGTGCAATCTTGAATCCTTATTTATTGGACGATAACGTCGTCCACGAAGACGCGGCCGTTAAATCCGGATTCTTGGACGCTATGAGGAGGTTGACCACGGGCAAGGACGGTCATTACGGTCGGGTTGTGGCCGAATTTCAAGCATTCAAAGAGCGTAGGGGCGCGTTCGCCAATATGCCCCTAGCCATGGAAGCCAACATCCCACCCCACGAGTGGTGGGACCTCGTGGGCGAAGGTGGCACCCACTTGGCCCCTTTGGCAAAGCGAATATTGGCCCAAGTGTGCTCCTCTTCGTCTTGCGAAAGGAATTGGAGTAGTTATTCGTTTGTGCACAACAAGACTAGAAACCGGTTGAGTTCGGCGAGGGCCGAAAATTTGGTGTACATTTATACCAATTCACGGTTGGCACGGGAGAGGGTTGATCGGGACTCGGCCGCATGGTATCTAGTGAACATGATGTCCGAAGACTCCGACTATTCGGCCGACGAGGATATAAATGGTGACCCCCCCGCGGGACCCGGCGGGGATTCCTCGGGGCCTTCGGACAACGAGAGCGATGGGGGACATGGTGGAGGGAATTTGGGCCTTGACAACCACAATGATCCGTTTGCATACGATGGACTTGACGCCGAGGACGATGGTGATCTTCACATGTGGGCCAACATAGCCGGTCGGGAGTTTCTCTCCACTACGCATGTCCGTCCCGCTACGCCGACAACTACAATACCCGATGTACCGGTAGACATTCAACCCGTAGTGGATGAAGATGTAGTGGCCGAACCACATGTGGATGAAGCTCTTGAAGCGGCTCCGAACCGGATGGACATGGACGAAGTCCCACCACATGCTTCCCCCATTCATCCACCGACGGATGTTGTGCCCACTCCTATTGTGCCGACAACATATGCACAACCCATGCAAACTACACCACCCTTTCCCGAGCCCCACGGAGAGGGCACGTCCAATGTTGTCCTTAACACTAGTCCATTGCGAGGTATTGGGCAATGCCCGGCCGTTGCGCGATGTGAGCCCAAAAGGGTGCCCACATTTAGTCTTAGACCCTTGAAACGTTAGTTGATGCACTTTGAAGTAGCATGTTACTTCACAAAAATATAAAAAGAGTGAAATGTTAGTCTTAGAAGTACCATGTTGTAAGAGGCTAGGATGTGAGTTGTTATTGTGTTTTTACCTTCGGAAGGATTTGAGTGAATGAGGATAGGTAAGGAGAACTTGGATTGAGTAGTTAGTGAGTAGGCTAGTACAAATGGATGGAGACAACCAAAGTGACTCAAGAGGCAAGTGCATTCGAATTGGGATGAATGGAGGATCACATGGAGCGCACAAGTGGACCACCTCATCATGGCCACTTAATGGGGAAGGTCCAAGGAAGAATGCAAGGTGGAGGATAAGCAAATTCTCAAAGCACCAATCAAATCACGAGTTAAGCATCGTGGTTTGAATTAAGTGGTGAGCGACGATTTGGGAAAGTAAGGGGAGAAAGTTATGGCGGCGGAAAGCGAAGGAGGCTAAGTTTGGGTTGAAGCATCCCAAGTTTGGTAAAGTGTGGTAGGTAGAAAGCCAAGGCTAGTTAAATGTTCGAATTAGGATCCTTGTTGATCATTTGAGGGAGGAAGGCTTAGAAGATAGGATTGGCGCCTACTAAGTAGGAGGAAATCTCAAGGGCTTATCGTGAGCCTTGAGGGTGCTCACCCCCTCAAGCTTACTATATAATCCCTCATTCTTCCCTCACTCATCCTCTCTTTCCTTTGTGCTCCAAGGCACCCCACGAGTTATAAGTGTGGGTGTGGGAAGCCATATTGGAGCACATGTGTGTGCTTAGTTTTTAGTTTGAGAGCCAAGGCTTGTTAGCCTTGAAGAGGGCTTGACCTCTTGGTAGAATTAGTGTTGACGTGAAGGATTTTAAAGTTAATTCATGATTCCAATTTGTGGTACTTAAAGTTCATGTTTTGAATACACGTGGTTGCAAGTTCCATGTTTAAGAGTTGAACACTTGAGGTTGTGATGAGTGCAAAAATATACTTGTGTGGATTAGTTAGTCTTAGTGAAGTTAGGAAATTCTCTCTCCCCCTCTCCTCTCTAGGATTTTAGGATTTTAGGATTAGAGAAGAATTGTGTGATTAGAAAGGGGTTGTTAGTAGAATTAGGAAAATTAGGTAGGAAGATTAGTTAAGGGCTTGAATAATTAGTGAGGTAGTTGGGGATTACAACTACAAAGTTGTGGGTTCATGAAGGAGCTGGGTTTATGAAGGAGCTGGGTTTGTTTAGTTAGAAAGTAAAGAGCTGGGTTTATGAAGGACCTGGGTTTGTTTAGTTAGAAGCTAAGGAGCTGGGTTCATGAAGGAGCTGGGTTTATGAAGGAGCTGGGTTTATAAAGGAGCTGGGTTTGTTTAGTTAGAAGCTAAGAAGCTGGGTTTACGAAGGAGCTGGGTTTATTTAGTTAGAAGCTAAGGAGTTGGGTTCATGAAGGAGTTGGGTTTATGAAGGAGCTAGTTAAATCCAAGACCACTTGAAGGGTGAACCTTGCACTATGGACTCATCCAAGTCCAAATCTAATACCGCGGAGGAATGTGAGCCCAAACCCACTACTCGGACTACGGACGCTTAAGGGTGGGGGGTTTGGCCTCACACGCGAGCACCGGAATCCGACTCGGATGACACATTGGCGCAACACATTGCGCGTCGGGCCCCAACAATACCACGCATGGGCTCCCGGTTGGTTGGTGCCACCATCGGCATGCGCGCCCCATGCCCCACACCGGCTAGGCCTCCCCCTAATATTGCATTGACAAACTTTGGTCGGACCACGAGAGGTCAAAAAAGAAAACGACAAAGGGATGTGCGAGAATGGAGGACTACCGGGGCCACCCCACTTGCACGTCCACAAACTGACGGCGTTATGGATGCAACGGGTTCAAGACCAATGGTATCGATTAGAATGCCAAGGGCTGGCACACGGCTTAGTCGAATTCCCGGCCCGGCAATTGATGGCCACGAGTCCGACGCCCGAACAGATGACAATGCCAGCACGGACGATGAATCCGGCGTAGGCGAAGCTCCCGATGATAGTGATTACCAAGCACCGCCCCCAAGGGTGGCTGTGGGAGGGCCACGCAGGACAAGGAATTCTATTCCTCAAGACAACGATAATGCCCCTTCATGAATGAATATTTATAGTAATGTCAAATGTCCTATGGTGTTCAATGGGTTTAGTTGTATTGGTGATCAATTTTTGTAATAACTATTTTTGGGTATGTTTGTTGAAAAAATAATGTGAATTTCAAATTTGTATGTTGGATGTTGACTAGAAATTGAGCCTACATGTATGATGTAGGGTTTAGGAAATGAATGTCCAATGTGCACTAAGGTTAGGACTCAGGAGTAGGACACATGGAAATGATTTGTAATGCCAATAGGCCCTATGTAGTGTTGCATTTTTTATTCTATAGGTCGGAGGCGGCATTATAAAATAATTTTAAGAATATTTAAGACTACTTTTATGTTTTTATTATTGAAAATCATCGAAGACATCAATCCGTGAGGTCCTTTATGGCAAATCATTGTCGAAAACATTCCCCTCTTCTAGGATTAGGTCATCGAGCTCTTCTCCGCCCAAATATTGATCCAAGAATGATGACATTGTAAATGCAGACCACCATTCACGACTTGTCCGATGTGCCATGTGGGGCGTTATGTATTCCAATATTTGCCAATTTGTGTGGCAAATTGGCAATGCTCAAGGCTCAAACATTGCCATTGAGTTTGAATGTACTAATGCTATATGGTAATATGGAACAATTGTCAAAGTTGAGCGTGTCTATATTTGCCCTATTGCCATGGATTGGCTATAGTCGTGAACTTATAATAAAAAACATTTAAAAATGCCGTAGAAATTTGTCGAGGATTTTTAAATGCATTTTAAATGTGTATTTTAAGATAAAGTAAAAATAAATGCACCTCTAGCCCTATGTCATGTGGGAGGATGAAATGAATGTCCAATGTGCACTAAGGTTAGGAGTAGGACATATGGAATTGATTTGTAATGCCAATAGGCCCTATGTCATGGGCGAGGATGGAATTAATGTCCACACACACACACATATATATATATATTGCAAATACCCCCAAATATATATATATATTGCACATACATCCATATATATAGCGCATACATATAGAACATACGGTATACCGGGAACCCACATATATATTGCACATACACATACATATTGCAATTTGCACGTACACCCATACATGTTAGACATACATATTGCACACGGGTGTAGCTAATAAGGAAGTTATCATTTGTTTAAATAGCGATCCACTTTTATTTCACATTACGGATCATATCTTTTACATAGTGCGATTATATCCACTAGGCCTAAACACATATACAATGTGTTTGCTAGGATTAAATCGGCGAACTATATAGAACATGAACCGCTACATCTACATAGAAAAATTATAATGTCAATAGTCGCTCCGAAGGACAAATCCAAAAGTTGGTGCATCGACGATATTCGGCAGAACGTTTGTCGACTTGAAGCCAATATTCTCCATTCTCCACAAGCATATCCCGCAAGTATTCAAGTTCCATTATGAAAATATCGTTGAGCCGAGCATGCTGAACTTGCCATCGAATTGGGATGGCAATGCGTTGCGTATGGCTGAACATGAAGAGGTTCAGTCGGAACGCTCGCAACAATTCGGCGAGCTCCGAAGTCCCTCTCACGCCCCTAAATCGATGCCCCATTGGTATGTCTACGTCCCAAATCGACATACGCAACGCATTGTAGACTTCTCCCATACCAAAATGTTCCCGCCAAGCTTTGTTAACTCCCATGTATTTAAAAATACATATGAGAGTTAAAAAATTCGCCCTCACTTCACACCCCCGCCCATACTCTCCTCGGTGATATGGCTCCAAAATAGGCTCTAGGACCTTCGGCAATATGTGCTCCCCCACAATTTCCGCGGTCAATCCGGGTAAAATGGTCGACGGTGCCATGTTTGGCACAACCCTGAAATAGCAGCTTCTCCGCTCCTTCTCCCTTTGTTCTCCGTTTGCAAAGCTTGCTAAAACAGGCTATGGCCAATGGAGAACTTGGGAATGAGGGAAATGGGAGGTTGGATTGCTATATATATGCATCCTTTGTCATGATTGTATGCATTTAATGCATGATTTGACTAAGCTAACGCTCTTCCCAAACCCTAACGCCTAATTTCGACTGCTGGGCAGCAGTCGATTCGCATATTCGACTGCTGGGCAGCAGTCGACTGATAAAATCGACTGCTGGAAGGCAGTCGACTGTGGATGAATGACTGCCTTCCAGCAGTCGACCATCTTAGTCGACTGCTAGGAAGCAGTCGATTTTATCAGTCGACTGTTGTGTAGCAGTCGACCAGCCACAGTCGACTGCTGGGCATTTATCAATCGACTGCTGCCCAGCAGTCGATTTACATAGTCGACTGCTATGAAGCAGTCGATTTGCATAGTCGACTGCTGTGTAGCAGTCGACCATCCACAGTCGACTGCTATGAAGCAGTCGATTTGCATAGTCGACTGCTGTGTAGCAGTCGACCATCCACAGTCGACTGCTGTGTAGCAGTCGACCATCCACAGTCGACTGCTGTGCAGCAGTCGACTATGCAAATCGACTGCTTCATAGCAGTCGACTGTGGATGGTCGACTGCTACACAGCAGTCGACTGCCTTGCAGCTTAATTTAGACAACTAATTAGACACACCCGTAACCCAACCTGCCAAATCATTGGATGCCACCCGAGGGCCCACACTGCGATATCCCTATAAAATCAAGTGTGCTACCCACCATGAGGCCACCTTGCCTCGTAGTGATTTTGAGGACCTTGTATGCGTCGCGTACATTGCCCAAGATCAACTACGGTGTGGGCAATCCATAGGATTGCGATGGCTGGGAGTGGCAAGATACGGGATGCGGGTGGTTCGTCAAGAAGTATGTATTACAATCCCCGACACGCATGGGGCTTGCCGGACGAACCGGACGAATTTACACCCGAGGTGGTTGCAGAGAACACTCGAAATGAGGACGATTTGCGCAGTGTTTTACGTCCGATTCAAGGGTTCACTGAATTCTATTGGGTTCGACTGCCTAGGAGACAAGTTGATCGTCACCACCGCGGATATTTGGACGCCCAAGAAAGGCCCGCATGCCGCATCGGTTACAAGGAAAAACTTTTCCCATGGCACTTGTTTCAGGACCTTAGCGACGTTCTCACGAAGGGGAAAAATCAATTGTATTTTCGAAAAAACTATGGGACCTTGTGGAGGTTCTACCAAACCATAAAACACTCGGTGCATGACGCAATTCATTGGGGGTTCAACCGGTGCACCGCGCACCAAAAGGAATACCGGGTGTATAGAGAGTACACACTTAGGTCGTCAATGTAAGATTTGCCCACGAATATGGTGAGAGCGTAGTATCAAGTTTGTACTTGCACGTATACTTACGTATGTTGGTAAGTTGGAAATGCGCAATATATGAATTCCCAGCAATATTGCGGTGATGTTTTCCGCTTGGTGTGAACTTATAATCATGCCACATGGAATCATTGTCACAGTTATTTGCATCGATACGTGTTTGATTCAAGTGCAAATGCATGTAGATGCAAAGTCCATGGTTTAATTGGATGTTTGTGGCAACCGATTGTGTGGGCAAACATAAGAAATGATCATTGTGCGACACTTGTACATTACTCCCAAAATTGATAGTGAACAATAATTCACTTATAAACATTTCCAAAATCATGGTTTTTCCCGCATTGTGTACAATTCAGTATCAAATAATGCCTCCTAGTCCAACGCCTATCTCACAAACACTAGCCAACATTCCTAATCCGGCTCCGAATCACTATCCAATGCAATGGGGGGTCCGCGGCTTGAGCTTGCACCGTTCAGATTTGGTGGCCGTAGTGTCCGGCGCCTCGCCTCACGCCTGCTCTCGGTGATGGCCCATAGTTCTTGCGCCGCAGTCTCCCGGTCAGCTTGTGCACGAGCACGCGCGCGGTCTCCAATGTGCAACCCCCTCGCGGCATTCGGATGGCGCAGGACGTCTTGCATGGTGGGGCTAGAGGCCCCGTCACGGATGTCCAAAAGGCCGTTGACGTATTTCCACTCATTCATCCGGATTTGGACGTCCACCTCATTGAAGCTACCCTCTTGTGTAACGGCCTCCTGCCTCTCCAGATCGGCCTCAAAACTTGTTGTGTCCAACACGTGTTCCACATCCCAAGTTGTTTCCTCGCCCGGGACCGGTTCCCGTGGTAATACCCCCACTGTCACATTGCCGTTGGAGTCATACACGTATCCGTGGGGGTGAGGACCTGGGACGTATTCACCCGTCTCTCCGGCATGCCCACCCACAACACGGTACAAAAATGCCCTCAAACCTACGGCCTGAGGAGAGGAGCCAGGGTAAAACTCATGAGCAACCCTTGTGTACATTTCAGGCGTGAAGTTTGTCGGGTAGCCTCGCAGGTCCTTCAAATACCTCCGTGCACGCCAGCTATAAGCAGGAGGATCGCCGTATTCTGCGGGCGGCACACCATGGATTATTGTGTATTCAAAATCGGGAGGCATTCCCCATTGCACTCCGAATTGCTCGTACAACCTTCGATGCAGAGGGGCTTGGCACGTAGGACAACGGCGTGTTTGCAACATGTGTGGCAACAAACAATTCGGGTGGACCATGTGACCGCACGACCCAACGATCCATGCGCCTTCGGGTCCCCAAGGATTGGAACAAATGGGGCACATGCTCCCGTCCTTGATCCAATCGGGGACGCATGGCCACAACAAGGCTGGTCTGGCCGGGGGTATCACGATGCGGGATGATACTGCGGTATCCCATTGGAATTCATCCTCGGGCCTCTTGGTCCACGCAATACTGGGGTAATGGTCGTCATCGACCGGGAGGTTCTCAGGATACATGAAATCCAATGGCGGCCACGAGGTAAAAAGAAGCCGTCGTTCGGGCCACTGTTCGCCGTGGTCCCTATAGTGTGTCAGCTCGTCCATCAATGCCCTCTCACACGTGGCGAACATGATAGTGGCTGTGACCATGCCCATGTAGTCGTCCTCCAACAACCGGTTCCTCCTAATGACCCGGTCGTAATCAACCCTCATTGCCTCCAAGTTTGTTGTGGGCGACGGCTCCCGCCCTTGTCCATCACTACCAGACATTGCTTGCGGCAGTTGTGGCGCATCAGCCCTCGCAAGTTCAAGGTCGGTCAAACGTGCAATCTCGGCCTTCAACCCTTGGACCTCCTCGGCGTGTGCACGTCGGACCATCTCCAATTCCCGTTCGTGGTCAGATTTGCATTTTGCCAACTCCGCCCTCAACGCCTCCACAACGTCGTTGTCGGCAACTACCAGTGGTGGGGATGGCACCGCCGATGCCATCTCCACATCAACGGGCGAAGATGGAGGACAAACCAACCGGGAACCATGTGGCGGTGTCACGTGGACCCTTTGTCGCCGGCTAGGTGGTTCAACCGGCAACCCTATGGCAATGTTGTGCTCGTCCATGTTTGACTCGGCGGCCGGTGGAGTCCCCACAATTTGATGATCTGGTCCCGCAAGGAAATCAAAATAAGATCGGACCCTCAAAGGATTCATTGGAGTTTGCCATGCCAATGGAATCGGACGGCCAGCGTTCCGTCCTAGCACGGCACTTGGTATGACCGTGACCCGGCGTGCCTGCCTCAAGTCCGGGCTCGTGCGGGGTATGGTGGACCAGTCGATATCCACTCCCAAAATTACCTCCGCGTAGACCATTTGGCATAACCACATTAGCATATGCCCGCGATCAAATTCCCTCGGTGCACCCCACAAGAAATCCCACACCTCCTTGCACCGTTCTCCAAATATTTGATGGCTCACCTCCCTCCATATGCCATAGCGTTGTCTAGACATCCGTTCAGCATTCGCGCTAGGAACGAACATCCTCGTCAAATGGGTCCACTCTACGTACCTTCGGACCGTGCTATACGACCACATGCCCCTCTCATTTTGCCAGCCGGGATTGGCGAGAATGTTCGGGTCCCGCGCCACCTCCAAATTGATTGGTTGCGGCCTGCCCCTCGGCGCATTGCCGCGTCTTCTAGCGCCTGCCGACCCCGGTCTCGATTGCGGAGTCCCCCCCGGATCCAAATCCCCGCCACGTGGAGGTTCCGGCGGCAAGTTATCTTCGTCTGCCATCGTTGCCCCTAACCCCTAGCTTTGTATGCCTACTATAAATTAAACCTAATATGGTAGCACTTCCAAAATAAGCGCCACCACCCACAATTTTTTTCCCAATCCACTAAAACCAAATTAAGGCCGTTCAAAGTTCAAACTACATAATTAGATTTAAACCACTTTCAAAATAAGTGTTCACATATAACAATTTCCGGTATGGTTCAAACTAACCGCAATGGGGTACAATGTAGACCGTATGTAGGTGGGTTGCAATACACACGTTAGGCAATAACAGTATATCGTATGCACCGTATATGTATTTCAGTACGTATGTCCACCTGTAGCCCTCCAGCTCACCTCTATCTCCAAATGGCAAGGGCTGATTAACAACCTAGGCCCAAATGGAGGGAGGTGGGAGTGAGGGAATGAGGGAAGTGGGGTCCATATATACCCCAAGGAGGCGTCCTTTCGATTAGACGCCCCCTGGACCAACCCATGGACGCCACGTGCCCATGGGTGTCTCTACGCGACTGCTCGTGAGCAGTCGCACCCCTTCGTCGACTGCTATTAGCAGTCGACCATGTGGTGCGACTGCTCACGAGCAGTCGCAACCCATTCAAGTCGACTGCTGATAGCAGTCGACCATAGGGTGCGACTGCTCACCAGCAGTCGTCCGCACTTTGTCGACTGCTATTAGCAGTCGACTTGGGTTGTCGACTGCAGTTGGGCAGTCGACTGTCTTCGTCGACTGCTAATAGCAGTCGACTTGAAGGGCAGACGACTGCTTGTAAGCAATCGCATCCCTTCGTCGACTGCTATTAGCAGTCGACGAAGGGGTGCGACTGCCCACCAGCAGTCGTCTGCCCTTCTTCGTCAACTGCTAATAGCAGTCGACGAAGGGGTGCGACTGCCCACCGGCAGTCGTCCGCACTTTGTCGACTGCTATTAGCAGTCGACTTGGGTTGTCGACTGCAGTTGGGCAGTCGACTGTCCAAGTCGACTGCTAATAGCAGTCGACGAAGGGGTGCGACTGCCCACCAGCAGTCGTCCGCACTTTGTCGACTGCTATTAGCAGTCAACGAGGGTTGTCGACTGCAGTTGGGCAGTCGACTGTCCAAGTCGACTGCTAATAGCAGTCGACGAAGAAGGGCAGACGACTGCTGGTGGGCAGTCGCACCCCTTCGTCGACTGCTATTAGCAGTCGACGAAGGGGTGCTAGTCGTCCGGACTTTGTCGACTGCTATTAGCAGTCGACTTGGGTTGTCGACTGCAGTTGGGCAGTCGACAGTCCAAGGCGACTGCTAATAGCAGTCGACTTGAAGGGCAGACGACTGCTCACAAGCAGTCGCCCGCCTGTCGTCGACTGCTAATAGCAGTCGAATTTCCATGTCGACTGCCCAAGAGCCGTCGACAAGCCAAGTCGACTGCTATTAGCAGTCGACTAGTTATGGTAGTCGACTGCTCTTGAGCAGTCGACATGGAAATTCGACTGCCGTCAGCAGTCGACACACCTATACGACTGCCCTTTAGCAGTCGATTCAGTGTGTCGACTGCCTAGTAGCAGTCGCTGTAACTCGTCGACTGCCCACTAGCAGTCGACACTGTTGACGACAGTTTACCCTGTGTGACGACAGGGTAAACTGTTTTACCCCCCCCAAACGGACGTGACGTTTTCAGGTCTGCCGTCACGTCGCTGTCACAGGACGTGACGCGACGTGACGCGATGTGACGTGTAATCCCTGCATGGTACTATAGTAATCTCCCGCTTAAGTATGCACCCATTTAAGTACGCATCCTGGTTAAGTGCACAATTTTTTTGACAAAAATCAGGGTTCATACTTTATTGTTTGAACATGTCATGCAGAGTCATTTGCCGCGGATGCATGAATTTTTTACGCTTGACATTCAATGTTAGTTTGTTAATGTTTCGTTGAAACATCTCAAATGATCGTCGCAGTTCATCATACATTTGTCCACCTTCCGTTTCAACGTTGGAGCAAAGCAATTCCGTCGATGTTGAGGACAATGTTGTGTAGAGCTTCAAAGCCTTTGAAGTTAGTAGCACTTTCAGATTCAACAAATGTCTTGATAGGTTGGATTTCGTCATCGATAGGTGGTTCTTCTTCAATTCGCATCGTTTCCAGAACTTCATCAACGTCCTCAAGCATAACAACACAATATTCTTCGTTGTTTGCGTCATTGAACACTACCCACTTGCTTGGTGCGTTCAGCTTGCTCAACTTTGCAATGATTTCACATCGTTGGGCTTTGGTCAAGCGGGTTGTCTTAGGTCTCATCCGTTTCTTGTTGCGATTCATCAAATCAGAGGGTCTAGAAAGCGATGAGTAAGTATGCACCTACCAACTAAGTGCGCATCAATGCCTCCGGTTCAAAGTGCGTACTTAAGCGGGAGATTGTTGTATATGATAAGCACCGTAGACCATTCTAATTAGCATTGAATACCAATTTTAATGCCACACTAAATCAAAATGTTTAGTGTAGCTCCTTTGGTTAGCATTGCTTGTAGTGAGGATCTGCACCTACCAAAAGTCGGACTGCAACACTAGCACTCAATCACATCTGATGCTTATTAGATGTATATAAGGGCATAGATCATATATTAAGGCAAACGAATGATTTAGTTTGTGAATATTTCCATTACATAGCAGGAGCAGGTGTGTGGGATTGCTTTGCTTGGTCACTACTAGACAATTTTGAGTGGGCTATTGGATATACAAAACGTTTTGGATTCATTTATGTCGACTACAAGGATGGTCAAAAGCGATATGTGAAGGATTCAGTGATGCGGAATTCACAATTCCTCAACATAACACATGGAGGCTTAGGTTTTTGATTTTGAGTTTGATGTTAAAAACGCTTGTGACCATCTTCCACAGGGGCTTGAAACTTTATATTACATGAATCCAACACAATTGTGGAGTTCAGTCATCAAATTCCACACCTATCACATTGGTGTGGAGCATATACGCCCTGTAAGGAATATAATGGCAGCGTTCTAAATAGAATAATATTATGTTGCGGGCAAGATGTCAACAAGTTCATGGGAAGACAATAATATTCAAAATTACACTGTAGAATTCGGAGCTTTGCAAGTGGTACAAGTCATGACTGCAACGATCTTATTCATAGAATAACTCACTATGGGCTCATACCAATAGTATGAACATATTTGTGATGTTTTTTTGCAGTGGTTTGAGGAATTTTTGGCTTCCTCAAAAAAGGTCCCAATTACAAATGTGTTGCCCTCCTCAACAAAAGTCAATGCAAACCCATTAAGAAGGCATATAAGTTGAACATATGTTTTTGATATTCTTTTGAATGTGTTACAAATCTCCCCTTTGGAACGTCAATTACCACGAGACGAATAATCTTTAAATTTTGTATCCAAACACCCTATATTGCCACCCATTGTTCGATGATGGTTTAAAATATCTTATTTTGTATTTGCAAAAGGGTTGTGGCACACTATTGTTATGTATAGTTCATGTTTGAGGAGACCGTAGACACATCTCATCCTGATAATGTGTTTCATATACTAGGAGAAGTGGGCTAGTCGGAAAAAGTAACCATTTACAACCCATCTACCTTACCTCATTCAACCCTTCCACACGGAAATTCATATGCAATGGCTGCCACTCCACTCCCAGCTTATCACTGCCCACATTTGTTTGTGGATACCTTCCCACTTCGGCTCAACTCGGCTAGTTACCATAGTGAAGAACCATATTCTGAGCACGCAATTCAATATCTTGAAAACTAATGCAAACTTTAGCATTCACTCTTGGAGCCACACCAAATCACATATATCTCACCCTCCGTGGAAAAAGTAAATTGGCTAAAAATAGTCATTCTGGACCCTATATACTTTTTTGATGGGCGCGACGAGATCTACACTCTGGATCGCAATCTAGCAAAGGCACCCCAAATTCTATTTTTAACCAGTTTAGTTTTTCCACGGAGGTCCAGATATACCACTCAAATATAAGTATTCTAATAAGAAAAGTAACCAAATAAGGATTATCTACCAAGTTAGGTGCTATGAAACATCACCCAAGTTTGAACAACCACCTTTGCAAATTGCTCCACCCCATGATCATTAGCTTACGAGAACTTCCACCTCCCACTTCCGCAGAGAGTGGAAAGTATCGGCTCGCATTAATCACCCCCCTTCCATGTACATGGCCCACCACGTGGGCAGCGTTTCTTTTCTGCCCGTCCCTGAGTCAGCCCGAGGTGACCGATTACCTGTTCAGCCGGTCATGAGTATGCGACAACCGGTTCAGCTGGTCACGAGTAGTTCGTCGTTGCTTGGTTCTTCTCTGTCGGGGCATCTCAATGACGACGAGCTAGGTAATGGATTCGGACTTTGGTCCTGCGCGCATAGATCTTGTCCTGCGATTAGACTGCCCTTCTTGTCTTGCTTGCACTGTGTTTGGAGTGGATTTTGGGTTGTGAGTTTTTGAGATGCTTAGGGATTTAGTGTTCTGTGGTTGTTGGGGTTTCGAGGTTGTCTTGTGCTTCGTGCTGGAGAGGGGTTTCGAGGTTGTCTTGTGCTTCGTGCTGGAGAGTAGTTGGAGTATCGTATTGGCATTTAGAGGCACCCAACTCGACAGTTCACAAAGCAGCGCTGCAGATCTTTGCGCCGACGTGCTTTTATGGGACGCAGGCACTGCTCTTCCTGCCAATTGTGCTGTATTTGACAATTCTACTCTTGACTACTTCTCGCAAGCCGTCCACTACACTCAGCAGGTAACTTTACCATAATGAATCACATCTCTATGTTTACAGAATTTGCATATGTGTATGTTGCCATTGAGAGTGATACGCAATTGTTATTAAAAGGGTTACACATATGTAGAATACATCTCCATGTTTATAGAAACTGCATATGTGTATGTTGCTATTCAAATCGTTATGCAATTTCTTTGGAAAGGGTTACGCATATGCAGAACACATCTCCATGTTTACAGAATCTGCTTATGTTTGCAGAACCCTTTCAATAGCAATTGCATATTTCTGCAATGCTAGCATATGCTGCCAGAATTAAGTCTCTAATCAAGATTGCCTAACCTCACTGAAGCTGCAAGAACATTCGGGATGCAAATGTATCCACAAACTGGATGAACAAAACGAATGTACCGCCTGGGAATGGACTAACCAACGTTCACCATAAATTTAGGGATTACAAAATTCTGGAAATAATCCATCAACAACAAGCTCAGTGCACGCTCTGCCAGATTTGCCTGAGGATCTGACAGAGTATCCTGAATGTGAACGATTCTTTGACGGAAGACCTATGCTTTCCGAGTGACACTGGCAAATGTTGGCAACCTAAGCACGAAGCTATGAACCTAATGGGGCAAATGTTAGGTTTATAGACATTTGATGATGTCAGTGAGCATCTCATAAATTGAGTTTCATGTGGAGCACTGCATTCACATGAATCCTGCTCTTCCGTCACTCATGATGTTTGTATGCAATTGTGTCCAGGTTCTTGCTGCTTATCCTTATTCATCTCTCCTTTTAACAGGTAGGCTCTCAGCGGCCATGCCTGGATTTCAACGTCAACAGCATGTATTCTATACCTGTTTGATCCAAGCAAATCCTTTTAATTGGACATGAGTATTTTGCTCAATTTTCTGCCAGTATCTATTATCAATTGAGAGTACTAAACACTATCAACCTGGCAGGGCACAGTCTGGGAGCAGGGCTTGCAATTCTAGTGTCGGCAGCACTATCCACTTACCCAGCGATTCCTGTCATAGGCTTCGGGTGTGATCTCCACCCTTTTGCACAAATTGCCATTCTCATCAACTACTATTGGAATTTGACGAACTCTCTCGCTCTGCTTTAATTTCATAATGGTGCATTTTAATCAATCCATTACACTCCATGAGTGCTTACATCCTGCTCTTCTGCTATTGCAGTGCGCCTGGGACCAAGATTCCTCTTGAAGAGCGGGATTTAAAACTCAACGCTGAAAAGGAGAATCGAGTCTTCATTCTTGCAAATGACTTAAGTGATGAGCCAATTCTGCAAATGTTAATGATTTGTCTTGTTTTCTTTTTTGTGCGACGAAGCTTCCTCAAGTGTGTGAGCGTTCACTTGCGAGGGAGAGTTAGGAGTGTATACCTTGTGCACGTACTAGAGGAAGGAAGTGGAGTCCATCCCTTGTCAGTGAAGCTTACTTCTCCGGATGGCTGTCCTAATCCACCCATGCAATGCCACTGCAGCTTCAACAACTTGTAACTGAACACACACAACAATCACCCGCGGCCACAGTCAAGTGCACCTCCAACTGTAATCACCCTCACCTCACCTCAGCCCAGCTCTGATATGATCAAAGAGCTTCCGAAGCTTCTTCAAATCTTGCTCGCTATGATGGTGTCAGGTACCTCGAACTTGTGCATGTGGAGAAGCATGCTACACTCTCTTTTTAGATGTTTTACTCTGTTTTCGTAACTATAATTTGGATAGGATAAATGGAGGGAAGGTGGAGGGAGGTATCATCACTCTTCATGAAATCATAAAAATTTGTTTTCTTGCTGCAAAAACACCACAGATGAAGCTAGGTTTTGACACCTTATTGGTATGAAAACTTGGGTATATTATTTCACAAAGATAAGTCTATATTGCTTTCATAATTTTGGATATCCTCTTAAAAGAAACGAAAGACACCTCCTTTATGCTTTCAAGAGAAGAATACTCAAATCTTGATATCATTTTGTGATCAATTGGGACAGATATGGACCACGTGCAGATGGTGAGGAAGTGATGTCCATGTATGGTAATTCTTGTGGTCAGGGATTCGGAATTTAAAGCCCAATGCGCCCAAGGTATAGCTAACTTTTCTTCAGGCTTTTCTCAGACAGTGTTGATCAAGCTCATGACTTCTTCTATATAGTGTCTTTGAGTTTTATAGAAACTAGGATTTACTTGCACCTCATCAATATCAACGTAACCAAGCTGGCGATATTTATTCTATTCATCTTGCATCATCAATGTGTTTTATTTTATTTTTGGAAGGGGGGTGGTCAGGGTTCAAGATTGAAGTCTCATCTGCGTGTCATTTTGAAGGGCTCTCAAATTTTAGTCTTTCAGTTGAAGTATTGGTACATCATACTGAAGATTTTTTTGAGGCATACATCAGAGACATGAATGTGTTTATAGACCCAAAGGATGTTGACTCTGGCGGGTCAGTAGACTCGGACGAGGAGGAAAGTCACAGTAAGGAGGTGTTGTCCTTAAATTCGGACACCTCCGCTTCGGAGAGCCCAGGTCGCCCTCCCCTGAAGATTTACTTGAAGACGAATAGGTCAAAGCGACCAGAGGGTGTAGAATCCTCTGCAGACGGTGTGAGCGATTCCATTGCGGTTTCCCAAAAACGAAAGTGGGAGAAAGAGGTGCTCCCTGCAAAGGCTAAAAAGAAGGTGTGGGACAAGGAGGTTCATAATGTTAAGAAACTCTTTGTAAAGGAGGACCAAAGGTTGATCAAGAAACTTGGTGTTAAGCAATGGAAGCATTTAGTCCTCAATGGTGAGGACGGTTTGCAGAAGGTTAGTTTTATTTGTCTTTCATTTGTCTTTCAGTTGTCTTTAATTTGTTTTTCGTTCGCCCTTATGTTTGTTGCTTTATTTTTATGATGGTTTGTGCCGCCTTTTGATTGCATTTCTTTCTTAGATGTTAGTTGTCAAAAAACTTTTTTATAAGGTCCTTTTAAATCCCCTGCTTCAATATACACCTGCACTTGTTCAAGAACAATTAATCAGTACAAAGGATTCTAGAATTCATCACATTAGAGTTATCTGCATGGTGCCTCTTTGAGGGACTACCCTATTAAGAGTTCATTAGAGTGTCTTGTGTCCAAGCATAATTTTGAAAGCTGGGTGAAGGTCTTGGACACATAATACAAGTCACATAATAAAACATTAAATCTTTAAACATGTAGTAATAGAATTTTGCGGAAATTCTCCGGCTTTAAAGATCTCAGAAGTAAACTAAATCAACATGTGAGGGATCTGGATGCTGTTCCATCCCATGCTTTAAGAATTTTTCTTTTTAAATAGTTCTAAACAACTATTGCATAGGTATGCCCAAAATATGTTGACTATTTAACTTGGAATGGTTCACATCCTGCTTGCATGTATAAGGAACAACTTAGAGTATGTGTTGACTAGGATTTTTACATTTGGACTGGGACCCCAATTATGCTGAGAGCTGGGAGCTTTTGATTTTTAAATTCTTGTCCTTAGGTAATGCTCAGTATTGTTGTCTTTCAATGCTCAGCACACATTTATTTAATTTCTTATTAGGGCATGTGACAATGCAGCAATGGGGAGTAGCTATCATTAAATTTAGTCCACTTATTTGAAGAGCAAGTGGTTCAATAGAATTTTAAGAGGGTGAATTTGACGAGACCTGCTTTGGTTTCTAAAATTGTTCTTGAATGTATGAATGTCTTTTGATGCAGGCATGGCAGTATTACTCAAAGTTTGTTAAGTTTTAGTTGTGTGTATAACATAAGGTTGGATTAGGGGTTGTACTTACAATTGCATGTTATAACTGTAGGTGACCGCTGGAAAAGAGAAAATCTACAGGTGCACGATGACGAATTGCAGGACAAATTGCGCTTGTCTTTATACTGAATCAGAATATAAAGACCTCATTGTTGAGGCTCACCACCACTGGAGGGATCCAGTGAAGCACGATGATAATAGATACTGGTTCTGTTGTAGGTATTGTGGATTGCGTTTTAAAGATAAGAACAGGTTATCCTTTCACAGGTACAATGACGAATGTGAGGGTTGGTCCGGTCCATATACATTGAAGATGTATCCTACTTTTGATAAGAATGACCATGCTATATTGAAGGCAACCTTGGATGAGCGAGGTTTGAAATTTCCCTCAAAATATGCTGGAAGGGGGATCAAGGATTTCCAGAAAGTAGAGAAGAGTAAGGTTTTAGATGTTGTCCAAACTCAGGTTCAATTGCATTCTTCAAAGGCAGGTGAAGATGGGGCCGGAGGGTCGAGAGGCCGAGAGAGGAAGATGATTGAGGAAGACAACCTTTCAAACATCGCTAATGCAAAGAAAAAGAGAAAAATAACAACCAGGGTAGATTGTGAAGCTGATGGTCGTGATAGTGGGAGAGAGATACTTGAGAAACGTGGTCGTGATAAGAAAAAAAAAACAAGTTCTCCCATTATAATTACTTCACCGGAGATTTTGCTACAGATGAAGAAACCTCTCATCCGAGATAACCTGTGTGGTGCAACCGAGGTGGATAATCAGCTTACGGAAAAAGTCCCCTCCCCTCAATTGCCTCAACAGACTATGCCTACTTGTCTTCCAACCAAGCCCGACTTACAGGACAAGCCGACGCGTGAAGATGTTGAGGCGAGGGCGAGGGCTTACAGTTTATCTTTTGAAGTAGATGTGAGCAACATTCCACAGGTTCCGAAGGAAGTCCAAACTCCGGGATTGTACTACTTACTCTCGGAGAACAGGTCGTCCGCGATTATGGATCGCGGCATCTTACGCGATCCCGATAAATGCATTGAAACTTTACGGGTTATGGAGCAGAACAAGACCCTTGAGGCCGCAATGAAAGCGGCATATTTTGACTGGTCTGTTCATGACCGTAAATTGGTAAGTCTTATGTAACATTTCTTTAATGTGAATTGCTTTGATTTTTCAGGAGAGGAAAAATCAGACCTTAGCATCTTACTTTTAATACCCAAATCAACCGAAATTTACAAGTGGATGGAGAAACACTCATCTGTTTTAATGCTACACTAAATAAAGAATCTAGCTTATTGTCAGTAAAAAAACAAGTACCTTTGTCTTTGCTGAAGCCCATTAACATCAATTCTGCAAGTGCAATACTATCCACAGATCATTTGGATTGACTGCCTAAGCTTGCCTACACACATTCAAAAATAAGTAAAGTCTTTTGAAACCTTTGAGCAAAAATGAGCAAACTATGAGATTGTCTTTCAAATTTTTTAAATGTAAAATCATCGTAGCATGTGTCTTTTTGTGCTTTCTTAAAATACAAGACTTGCCATATACCCCTCAAATACAAGTGTCCAGTTAAGAGTGACCACATAAGGCCCAAATATTTCATTGTTGAGAAAATAATAGTCTCTACGAAATTCAGGAATAAGTTTTTAATGGTAAAAACCTACCTGAAGAGTGGCAAAGGAGGTAGGATTCATCAACATATCCAAAGTCAAGTCCCTGTCATTGTCACTTTGTTTAGGGACCTCAGCCGCTACTCTTCTCTTGTACCTGTCATGCCCACTCATCCATCTTGTTATGTATCTAAATCAGTCTTCATTAACTGATAGCACATATAAATTTAAAATTGTTCTGGTCTTGAGCATACTGGTAGAGCATTCTTAAGTAGTCTACTAGGTTCTGATGCAAATGGAATTGTTCTTGGGTAATCCAAATAACCTAAGAATGTAGCATTTCTTTAATGTGAATTGCTTTAATTTTTCTTTACTATCATCTATTGCCGTGGTTGTCTTTCTAACCTAGTCATTGTGCTTTAGATTGAACGAGAGAATAATGAGCATGCGAGGATATCGGAGGTCGTTGCGACATCTATCGGTCATTGGGGAGATTGGGATAAAAGAGATGGCTACTACGGCAGGTGTGAAGAGATTTCAAAGTTGAAAGACTACCTTGAATTTAATGCAAGACAAGAGCAGTACAAGGAAGCTGTAAAGTGGGCTGATTTAGAGCTTCAAGAAAGACGAGAGGCTTATGTGGATCAACAACTCAAGCTCTACGACAACGCTCACCTTATGAAGGAAGAAGATACGGTTTGGGGGTGGTCGCCCCTCTATCAAACCTTTCTTAGAGATTTTCCTAAGATAGGACCACAGCGCCCTTGGCGACACACGGAGGAGGAGTGGGTGCACATTGTTGAGGCATTGCAGGTAGAGGGTGCTAAAGAACCAATGACACTAGAGTTAGAATGTCCTCACATTGTGCGTGCATTAAAACTTTATTCGAGGGTATCCTCAGGACGAAATACTCCTCTCGCACATCCAGAAAGGGGTATGACAAGGCACAATGTCTTAGGCATCGCAAGGGACTCCTACGAGTCAATGAGGTTATGTGTAGCAGCACAAGATGTTGTTGATTGTGGTTGGGTACTATTTCCATGCGTTTCCAGTGCAGGAGTGTCATCTGTATTGGACTGTAGGAGGGACTTCCTAGGTCTTGTAGGATACGAAGGTACTGAACAAGAGGCAGTCTTGCGCCAGATAGAGACTTTCATTGTGAGGGTGGCCCGGAGATCAATCGTTGATATGGTAAGGAAAGGCAACACGGAGGAACTAGCGACCATGTGGTACAAGAAAGAGTTTGATGGACTCCCTAGACCACATTGTGACCAGGTATTGCAGAACATTTTTTATTGCAATACAAATTTTATTGATTGATATTGTCTTTATCGCATAAGGGAATTTGTTGCTGAATGTGAATTGTATTTTTCAGGTCTTACGCATGCATATGAAGGTCAGGGAGGACATCGATACTGGATGGGGAATGTTAGGATTGGAGGAAGCTGAAAATTCTAAACCATTGCAAGATTTAGTGGACAAAGCCGTTGCCGTATTGAACACCCTGAGGCGTTTACAACTGAAAGTGACATTTGAGAGGTTAGGACTGAACATTGAGGATGGTTGTAGTAGCAAAAATGTGCAAACAGATGATTCAGTCACTGAGCTCGCGGAACAATATACAAATTCGCAAGTTTTTAAGAACGCAAGTGTATCTCAAGGAGCAAGACAAAACGAGGAGGTCGAAAGACAAAGACAGGTCATGCGCAACCACATAGCCAGTCCTGCTCCGGTTGTGGGCAATCTTGGATCTGGTGGATTTAGCAGAACGCCCCATGATGTGGCTCGTGAAATAGATCTTACTGGTCTTGCATTAGCTATTATTCCAATCCGGTCATTGACCTTTGAGCCAACGGACGGGGATGGAACAACAGATGATCAAGAATTTGCAGTGACTAGAAGAACAAACAATATTGTCTCCGAAGATGGGCTCTCATTGCTTGGTGAAAGTGCATGCAAGACAACAGAGAGTAAAGACAGTAGGTAGTTAACGCAATACCATGTACCTCTTATAGTGATTGACTTATAATGTGTAATGCTCATGATTTCGTTGTCTTCATGTATTTTGTTGAAATTCAAAATTTTCACGAGTTGTATCCTACATTATGTTGTTGTAGCACTTTGTCTTGATGTCATGTTATCTTGTTGTTATGTTATCTCGTTGTTATGTTGTCTTGCTGGCATGCTTTGTCTTGCTGGCATGCCTTGTCTTGCTGGTATGCCTTGTCTTGTTGTCTTGCTGTAATGTTGTCTTGCTGACAGATTTATGATTGGGCACATGTCCACAGTGCCCAGGAGGTCCTTGAGCGGCTTTTGGTTGAGAATGATGCCAAACAATTTGATTCCATCGAGTTTATCCGAGGGAAGGATACGACAGTTTTAAAGGCTATTGACTTACACACTTTGGAACAAGACGAAGGGAAACTCAGCAATGACACAATGGATTGGTTTGCGTTTTGGTTAAATCCACAAGTGTCACACTTGGATGTTTCCGTTGTCAGTCCTTACATGGCGTCCCAGCTAATCACACTGATGAATGATGAGAATTTTAGCATGGATATGATCGAAGGGTTTTATCGCCGTTCCAAAGGATTCTGGCAGTATAAGAGCAACACCCTACTCGTCCCTATTTTAGATTCTGATCATTGGACTCTTGCTGTGCTCTCTAAACGCCAGTTCTTGAAATTCGACTCAGTTTATGATGGGTCCTGGCATGGAACAAAGAGACTCCATACACTTCTGGGAAGACTCTGGGCATTGCATGTTGGTGTGGAGGAGTTTGAAGAACGGGAGAATGCCGGCAATATGCGGTTGTGGAGGCATGCCGCATGTTTGCAACAGACTGGCAAAACTGAATGTGGTTGGATGACGATATGGAACATCGTGGACTATTGCGCACTCCATGGCTTTGGGGCAGAGTGGAAGGAGAAGGCTCAGTGAGTGATCGAATGACCATTTGTGTTGTCAATGTCCTCATGTGTGTAATACAATTCCGTCTTGATTGCAAATACCTCAATGTAAGTATGTTGCAGTGTTGTCTTATCTCACTCATGTATGGACATGTTCATTTACAGATCATTCCCCGGTGGCATCGTGTTTGGCGTGAAGGACATGATATCTACGGCAATTGTGGACACACTAGTCCCAAGAGAGGGAATGATTAGCCGTTGTTCATTCAAAATTAAGCTAGAAGACAGGAGAGGAACGACCAAGACCAAGTCTGAAATGAACTTCTACTCTCGCCGGTCAGAGAGGGAGCGCAAGACTCGTTCTAATAGTACCGCAACCACTATTACAACTATGTAGGACTAAATTATATTGTGTGTTGCTTGGAGGCATTGAACCTTGGTCACATCATATATACGACTCTCAGCATATTTGATGGTAACTTACTTTGATGAAATGAATGGTGTAGTCAATGTCAAACAAAGTCTTCCATTTGGCTGTTGTAATGACGAGTACAGTTTTAGCTTGATTAGAGCAGGGGCAGGATACTCAAAGTTGTACTGTAACTTGGCACCAATTTCCTGCACACCGTTCAAAATAGGTAGAACTGACCGGTGAAGTTTGAGAATAACCAGTTGAAGTTCAAGACGTCAGGAAATTTACCAATCATTCTAGAGGAACTTTAAGAACATACCTCACATTAGTAAAGAGAATTGAAAGATGTCAGCAAGTAACCCAGTCGGACTTGGAAACACTAGGATCTCAACCAATTATGCCCAAAAATATCCCGGGGTCATTGCATTGAGGGACGTGAAGAACTGGATAGTTGCACAAGAATGAAAGAATAGTCCATATCTTAGTACACCGCTTATGGTGATTAGTGTCATGTCCACTATTTGTGAAGGACCTAAAGTAATTGTCTAGAGGTTTCAAAATGTCATGCCCGCTAATTGTCAATATGAACATTACATTCTTCTATTTTTTCTACTATAGATATCATTTTAAAACCAACAAAGGTCAAATTGGTTGTTCAAACACTATAAAACGATAACATCTTTACTTGGTAGAAACTTACATTAACAATACAATGTTATAGCAATGTGTTACCCCAAAACAATATGTGACACTAAATACCACCAGCGGGGTAGTGAAATAGGTCATGACATTGTCATTTTAGTTATAATTAGGACAAAATAGGTGTTACTATCAATGTACAAGGACGACCGGTGAAGTAGATAACCAACCAGTTAAATTGGCTAAACAATCAATTTGTATCTCGAATTGTAACCCCTCAATGCCTAAGAAGCCAAAAAGGGGTTGCAAAGTCTTTCTAAACATATATTTCTCAAGGTGAACTTTATAAGCTCAATTTGCAAATTTCTTCACCATCTAGAGCAAACCAATAAGATTATATATTAACGGCTCTAATTTATAGAGCTTAAAGAGGTGGGCACCCTTAAATTTCTCATTGTTACAATGTTTACTATTTTAGGAAAGTAGCCATGTCAATGACATTAATATTTTTGGCCAATTTAACCAAATTATGAATTATTTTTCCTTTTAGGCAATCACATCAACGATGAAGTGATTTTGACACATCTTGATTTTTTTTAAGAAGATGCTTCTAGATTGATATGGAAAAGATCAAGGATAATGATCCTTACACCAAATGCACAATCTCTCTATCAAAAGAAATCTCTTGTATGCCAACATCAAATAAGGTCTCTAACAAATATCTAATTTATTAAGGCATACCCAATATTATATTTCAAGCCACCAACATATTGGAGTGGCACAAATCCTAAGATGTTCCCAATGGTTGGATTTGTTTTGAGTAGGGACTCTTTGTGAACTTCCAAACCATGAGTCTTGTCAGTTGCATATTGATAAATTATGCATCAACATCTTACATGTTTGAATTTACAACAACATAGACAACCCTTATTCAATGACTTTAACATTCTTATTAGGACATTTATATTTAGATGAATGTAATTTGGTGTAGCTTCAAGAATGGACACCAAAAAGACATGTATATGAGAAAGATTGAACGACTTTGCTTAAAAGATGCCATCTATTTTAAGCTCAATACTCAATATTTTTTATTTTTTTGGGGGGGGGCTATATGATCATTTGAAGAGCTAGAATCTTCACTTTCACTATGGTAAATATTATAAGGAAAGTTGACACGAATTTAATTTGGACTCACCAGGTAAACATCTCATACTGATCGTGTGTTTCATGTTTTAGGAGAAGTAGGCTAGCTGGATAAAGTTGCCATTTAAAACCCAAAGGCCAAATGTAGAAAGGGAAGTCACACTTTGGACCCGATGCTAAGTGAAAGAAAATCTATACTATGACATTTGGAGCTGCACATTGACATATTTTAGATGATAGTCTTGCGTTTTAGTATGCAGTTAATGACAAGTGTCATGTGTTTGTGTTTGAGTGTGCAAGAGGAAAATATTGTTGAGGATACTAATGACAAGTGTAAGTTGTAATTATTTTAGTCAACTTTTAGACCATTATGTAACATAGGCATACACCTCCTAACAATATTGAACATGCTCATGTCCCAAGATGTTCGTAAGCACACATGAAGCCAAGTGTCATGAGATGACAATTACGATGAAGTTGTTAACATAAACATACGCCTCAAAAAGGTCAGAAGTCTCATGTACGCACAATATGTAAATATCATTTATGTAAAAGAAACATTTATCAAGCATTGAAATTGTCTGTATTGCAGAGCAAATGTACATGCTGAAGTTTTATTCTCAAAATCCTATAGTCTTGGGTGATAGAGTTTTGGATATATGATTGTATGACTACACCTACATGACAAAGTTCAACCTAAACCCTAAACCCCTGTCCTACATCATGACTTCTTCACCCTTCTGCACTTCCTCTCTAGTGGTCCCTGCTTCCGCTTCAAGGAATTGTCCCCATCTCTGGTGGGGAAAGTAGGTTGAGTTGGGACTTGCTCGCCTGATGCAACCCCCCTTGCCATCATCACGTTCATCTTCCCACGAATGCTTTTAAGCTCCGCAACAAGGTGCTCTCGAAGGTGAGAATTATGTTCTGTCTTTGTGTATATATCATGGAATATGGCCTCTGGGTCGTTTGCAGTAAATTTGGCTTTCCCTGAAGGTGGTTTTGATATTGAATTTGATGTCTGGGAGAGATCAACCGCTTCTTCTATTGAAACACCTGTGCCATTGCCAAAATATACAGTGTCCACGAGAGTTATGTCCTCAACATCACTAAAGACAATTGGAAAATGAACTTCACCTAGGCGATCATGTTGAGGCTTGTCCTCCTTTATCACATCCAACATGGGTGGATTATGTGATGTAGAGGCTTGGCTGAAGGTCTGCGACATTGGCGTAGTCTTATTTACCCCATAAGTTGTACCTGCCTCCCTCAGTATAAACCCAGTTTCTAATCCAGGGTTGATCATCCTGAAAACCTTCATTACATGCATGCAAATCATGCCTTGCAAAGAAGTTGGGCATTCACACTGTGCAAAAGACGAATTAGGACTGTGGACGGCCCATACATGGCGTTTTTCATCAACAGACATGACCAACGCTACATTGTCACCATCCGGATATAAGTATACATGATCATCTGGAATTCCAAATGCTTCTTGTATGGCACTCGCAACAATAACCTCTTGGTTGATGTTCCGAATGAAGCCATTCCCCTTCAAGACACAATGGTACCAATAGTGACTATGTACTTTCGTAATGAGACTATCAATGCACCAGTCTAATCTGCGTCCAACTAGGCGATGTTTCTCCAAGAACATGATTGTCTTTAAGTTCGCATGATACGCCTCGATTCCAGCATTTGTATTTTGTCCTGCATGAGGGAGATTCCGGGTTGCAATACACCACATGACAATCTTTTTCCGCCACTCTTTGTCCATGTAGTTCATGAACCGAGCAGCCTCCGGTCTTCTTGCCCTAATGTCATCAAGTTGGGACTGTGCCCAATGAATAGGATCATCGCCATGACGGAATCCAACACCATACATGATGTTACCCACTTCACAAAGAATATAAGCACGGTCTTCAATCCTTGATATCTTCTTGGAAGCATTTTCCACCCAAGCCTTGCGTACGTGCCAAAAACATAGGAGAATCAGTGAATCTGGCCAAACCGTCCTGCAGGACAGTTTGAAAAACTTGAATTAATGACTTGACATCTTTAGTTTCTTAATAAACACACATGTTTGTATTGGGGTGGGGGTCATAACTTACTGTAGAGCATTTATCTCTGCTTGGGCGTTGTCAACTATGATTGAAGACGGCTTCCAATCAGGCATGGCCGCAACTATCTTGTCTTTCAATGCTGCCAACACAGGAGTGAGGTCTTCTTCTTTTGAACTGGACGTGATGAACCACGCTACTGGAATCCCATTTCGCCATTCATCAAACACCATTATAGTATACAAAGGGTACTGCAGATAGGTCATGCAAAACATATTTCAGCACGGGTAGTCTTGGTACATTATCATGAAAAATGTCATACTTTTGACTTAAAAGGAAATGTCTTACCCTTGTATCGCTTGTTCCAAACGTGGCATCCATTGCAAGTGCATCTCCATGGCCGTACTTCATCATCTGCTTGAATTGCCAGTCTGTTTGAATACCAATTGTGAATGGGGTGTGGTCTTGCTCCGTGGCGTTGATGTTCAATTGTCCATGCTCTTGGTAGTTGAAGACTAGGTCCTCATTAGCCTCCTTCCACATGCGAACACTCATTGTTTCATTTGGATGTCTCTTCCACAGATCTGCTGCCATCTGATTAGCCAGATTTCGGACATCTTGGGGCATGACAAAGGTGTCTCGTGTAACAGGTGCATTTTTCAATGCCATGTCACATACATGTTGTCTGTGTTGTTGCATGACTTGGGTGGCAGTGAAGCCTTGCCACAAAAGGTTGTTTAGCTCATCCTTTTTGTGTGCAGACAAGGTTGTACCCAATGCATGTCGAAAGCCTGCAACGTTGACACCGTGGCATCTATCACCGTTCTTGTTTGCATGTTTTGTCTCTCTGTATATCAGTTGGCATAGAGAATTATCCATGTACACCTGCTTGGCATAGAAGTGTCTCTGGCAACCTCTCTTGATGGACGTCCCGGATTCAATTTTTCCCATTCTCTTGCCCGTGTGTCCAACCCTCTTGTGTTGCCTAAAAGCATCATAATCTGGCACCACCTTCTTCCCTCTCTTCTTCTTTACAAATGACGATTTATCTTGATATCGCTTCCTTCTCCTTTGGGCTGCATTCAGAATTGACTTCAGATCTGAAACATAGACGTTGGAATGGTCCTCTGGTCCAAAATTGCAGTGATATCTGTGCATACAGTGGGCAAACTGAGATTAGTGTTGCATCAATACTGCAAGACAACAAAATCCCTCATCCCCACTGTCCTTATAATATAACAGTCTTTCAAAGATTATAGAACCCATATGAGACGCAGTTTACAAGGTAGGTCACCCCAATGGCAAATCAAGGAGTTCAGTTCTGGATAAGTACTTGATTTGGACACTGCAGGTATTGGGACGCACGAGCTTTACAGAGCCTAAGGGGTTTTTTTTCAGCGTCTCTTTTGTGAATCTACATGGAAACTTTGGGTTGTTGTTCTCTCCATCAACAAAGTCTTGTAACCTCTCCCAAGGAATGACAGCCACATCATTTAACCTACGGCGGCCGCCACCCTGTGATAGGATAGGCCTCCACAATATGTCCTCCTTTTTGAATGGTCCTGGTGGAGGGTTCTGCAACATCCCCCTCATTTCTTCCAGAAGTACTCGCTCTCTATCAGGGTCGTATGGAGGATCTTGGGGATCAGTTTTCGCTTCCATGGTGAGGTCCACATTTGAGCTACCATGAGCATGCCTTTGCCCTGGTCTACATGTTCGTGTAGTGTGAGAATCATCATGGGTTTGAGGAGCATTGTGGCTCCCATAAGAGCACCCATTGATATCAACTGTAAGATCAATATACACATGATTCTTACCATCCATTGTAAGTACGACAAGAAAGAAAAGGACTGACAGGGCTTTAGAGAAGCCTCCACTGCCTTGTTCACTAATGTAGGAAGTGCAACACTGCAAACAAATGTTGAAGCAAATGGGACACAAAACATTACAACAAAACAAACCTTAAGTTTCCCTACAACCTACACCAAAAATTGCAACCACAACAACACATAACCAGTCACTTCCAAAGCAAACCCCCAACCAAGGCCCCCAAACCCTAAATTGTTGAGCCGCCGACCCTGAACCCTAAGTCAACACTTTTCAGATCCACATTTTCCGACAGGACAAGATCTGGTTTTGCAGGACAAGATCTGGTTGTGCAAGACAAGATCTGGTTGTGCAAGACAACAAAATTTTCATTGACAGATGGCACAGAATTGTTGTCAACGGAGGCTTGGGAACGTTGTCGACGGGAACGAGGGAAGCGGGCAGTTGAAAAAGACCAAGCTGCCCGACGTCGCCAAAATTCCTCGATTTCGGGCAGATTTTCCCGGGCAGCAGCCTGACATCATACGGTGGAAGGGGGGTGATTAATGTGAGCCGAAAGTATCAAGCGTACCCCCCATTTATCCAAATAAAAGCCTTCAAATAGTATACAGCTTGGAGGTTACATTTTAAAGTTGATTTGACACCGGCATCCAAAGTATGGGTGGATATATTCCTTGTAGCAGTTACAAAATTTCTGATTGTAAAGTGGTGTCATCGTAGTCATTTTAGTACTGCCAACTGGATACGCTTGTGCTGCACAGGTTGCGCCTTGTTAATGCAACGAGAGTTTATGTATGTATGAATCTATGATCAGTTGTTTTGGATTTCACTGGTGTGACTTGCTCAATTTAATCTTCTCTCCGATTGTACTGATGATTTGTCTCATCCATCTAGTGCATATTTTGAGATACTACTGGCGAGGAGTTAGTCCGGATCACTGACATACCTCCGCCACAAAATACTAAACTAGGTTGCACTATAAATAACACATCTTCATTGTGCAAGCAACGAGCATGGCTACGTCAATAATCTGTTCATATATATATGTGTTGTATCTAATTCTACTCTTATGTGTTTTTCCACTGAAACAAGTGCTACAGTAACGTTATCGAGTAGTGTGCTCATCTGACGTGTAACAACATGGAGTAATTCGATTGCGTACCAATGTCAATCCTGGCGTCATAACGTGCTGGTCTGTGACTGTCCCGTTTAGAATATCGACTACTTAATTTCATCGATATACTGAGCTGGACCGATGACGTCGTGATTAAGCTGAAATCCGGCGCAGGATAGACTCATTGAGACTAAATGGTACAAATTTGCAATGCAACAGCCACCAGACGATTCAAACAGGACCTGTCAAAGGGAAGCCGGGTTACGTTGTGGCGAGCTTACAAAGTTCTTCAGATTCTCACTTTCTAGATCCAATTCCAATAGGGGCACTAATAATTCTGCAATTAGACAAGTGATTAGACTAGTTCTAGGTATATATTGGAGTGCAGGAAAGATGGCCAAGGGTACAAAAAAACCAAGATGTCCAAATTGGAGTCTTCAATAAACCCTAGTCCTGGCAAAATTGAAAAAGCACACCTTCTGTCTCGGAACAAATTGCGCACACAATTTCCAGCAGACTTCTAGAGAAAAAGTCTTGGTCACATGATCAATGTCCAAGAAGATGGAAGACTCTTGCAAAATCTTTACAATCAAATCGGAAACTATTTCATGGTAACCACGCAAGATCACGAGGAGCTTCACGAAGAGTTGAGTTCGATGAAATTGGATACTGCTTATCGACAGGATTGATCGAAGAAAAATTCTAAATAAATTGATGCTACAACTCTCGAGATCAGATAACCATAGGAAGAAATACTTGAATATTGGTAGCTGAAACTAGTATCCTCGCTCTGTGGAAGATAGCTATCTATAGCAACTTCAATGTGTTATGCCATATGCTTCTGATATTCAACCCAAACGCCACTGCTAATCATTTCGTTGAAAGTGTACGTTACGAGCATGTCAAGGATGGCTGTGCATACAAATTCCAAGACTTTGTGTGTCACAAAACTGCCTTCTACAGCCTTCATCGGATTATTGATAGACTATGAGCCTGGTCGCACACTTAAATCTCCGAGAGGCATGTGCCAGCACATTATGCACGCACCTCCGCTCAGGCACCTATCCAGCTAGTGTTCTTTGAGAGAAAACCTGTTAGTTTTGCCAAAACAATTCTTTGGGAGTGCAAGAGCGTCACGTGCACAACTCACACGTTTGAAATGTTGGTGATACTGTATTGCAATTTCAAGTGCATAAGGCAGAACACAAACAAATGCTACCACCTGTAAATGGAAGGATCTTCTCGTAGGAATGTACACCACGTCTACTGCAGCAGAAAAACATACCTAATCACACCATTACAACACTACGCATTTCAGGAAGAATCAAATTCTAATTAACGTGGGCCTATCAGATCCCTACAGTCTAATCAATTTTGTGAATCTGTGTCGAAGTTAGAGAGGTATAGAGCCGCTTACGAGTAATTTCCGTGCTTTTAAGAACGTCGTTTGCATTTTCCAACTCTAACATGCGGGAATCCTGCTCCTGAATTCGACACTTCATTTGCTGATTTTGAAGTAGTAAAAGTTGTTGGTGGCGCTGACACTCTAAAATTAGATTTCCGATCTGCTGCATTTGAGACTGCTGCTGCTCTTGGTGGCTTTCTAACGAAGAACAACGAGTCCACGTGCTGAATTTGCAGTTCCTGACATTCCGATTGACATTAATTGCAAGTCCCTGCTCTGCCGTTGCAATTCTTTCACCTGTCTTCGAAGGCTAAAGTCGTCAATAATCATATTGACTCCTGAGTCGTTAGCCTGATTCTCTCGTAAAGGTGTCTCTGGACGCTGAGGTTCTAAAGGTTGTTCATTACATTCTCCAGTTCCACTTGAGGCGTGTTACAGCACATTATGCACGCACCTCTGCTAAGACACTTATCCAGCTAGTGGTCCTTGAAAGCAAACCTTTGAGTTCTGCCAAAAACATTTCTTGGGGAGGGCAAGAGCGTCACGTGCACAAGTCACATTTTTGAAACTAGAGTAATATATATATAACATGAATTGCTTAAGAGAATGTTAAGCTTTGACAAGGAACTCTTATCAGAATGCTGCCGAATGCAGTGATGAATCAATCCACAACAGTTTAGCAGTAACCTTGCAAGGAAACAAGGATTGAAACTATCGCTCTACTTCATGCCGCTCTGTCTACGATAGGAAAGAGTAACCTCGTGCTGTGCACGAAGACCTATAAAAGTCAATGTTGCTTACTCGACGAAACTACTCTAACAGTAAGAGTGAATAAAATGAATACTTAAATCCAATTGAAATGTTGGTGATACTGTATGGCAATTTCTTGCATAAGGCAGAACACAAAACAAATACTACCACCTGTAAATGGAAAGATCTTCTAGTAAGAATGTACACCACGTCTACCGTAGCAGAAAAAACATACCTAATCACACCATAACAAAACTAAGCATTTCAGGAAGAATCAAATTCTAATTAACTTGGGCCTGTCAGATCCCTACAGGCTAGTCAATTTTATGAGTCATGTGCTGAAGTTAGACTGGTCCAGCGCCGCTTACGAGCAATGTCCTTGCTTTTAAGAGCGTCGTTTGCACCTTCGAACTCTAAAATGCGGGAATCCTGCTCCTGAATCCGAGACTGCATCTGCTGATTTTGAAGTAGTAAATGTTGTTGGTGGCGCTGAAACTCTAAAAATCGATTTTCCATCTGCTGCATTCGAGACTGCTGCTGCTCTTGCTGGCTTTCCAACGAAGAACAACGAGTTTCCAAGTGCTGAATTTGAAGTTGCTGACATTGCAATTTACATTGCAAATACGTCCTCTGCCGTTGCAACTCTTTCACCTGTCTTTGAAGGCTAAAGTCGTCAATAATCATATTGACTGCTGAGTCGTTAGCCTGATTCTCTTGCAAGGGTGTTTCTGGACGCTGAGGTTCTAAAGGTTGTTCATTAGATTCTCCAGTTCCAATTGTGGCAATGTTGGTTGCCGCCTCGGGCTGTGATCTCGCAATTGACTCAGGCGGAGTGAAGTTAAATTCGTCACCGCCTACGCCATCACTCGGTATGTCGTCCAGTAGAAGACCTTGCACCCATTCTGTTCCTGGCGCTACATTTAAACTACAATTGCTTGGAGATACGAAACGTACTAAGTCACCACCCTGGTTGCAGAGTTGGAATGGATGTGCGTCATCAGCTTGTACCCCGATGCTACCACTTGGGACAATAACTCTTGTACCGACATCAAGACACTCAGGAGGATCAGGAGGTAACTTATCCCCAGTTGGATGAACCCGCTTGGATTTGTCCTTCACGAGTTTGTACAATCCAAATTCAGCCTTCGCTCTCTTGGCCCATTCCTTCCTCTTCTCCAGACCGAGGTCCCCCTGCTCCTTAATCTTGGTGGTAATATGATAAGTGGTTCCATCTTCCAGAGGGAGCTCGCCTAATCGAGCGTCCTCGCCAAACCAGAAGGCAAGTATTTGATAACAAGCCTTTGCATCCTCTTCCTGTTCGTAACCGCCAACAGAGATGTAGTTGTTGGAACCCAGGGGCTTGAAACGGGGCTCGAAATTACCATAGTACATCCTCTCCCCCAACTCGTTCATTCTAGATTTGCGGTACAATCCTGGCGAGGGGTGCTGGTTTGACTCAGGAGCAACCTCTCTAAACTTGATCCAAATGTAGGCACCTTGGAACAGCACAATGGAGATATATATAGACCTGAATTCTAACGAACCAGATGAATATATTTTACCACCACCCCTATCAACCAAACTGATCAAATATTGGTAAACCCTTGACAAGAGCAAAACTGCCAAAATGACGAAGGCATCATAATATACTGCTGCTCTACCAACAAAAGCTAAAGCAATAGGTAGGATGAGACTGTCCACTTCCTCCCAATTGTGAGAAGTCAGGGCATTTTGCAGAGATAAGCGAAAATTCTCGGAAACAGAGAAGTTTGGAAGCTTCACCTTAGATGTGATGATGCAGTCAAGAACATGTCTGAACGTCAACATCAAATCTTTCACCTCTTCTACAGAACTTAAATTTTCTAATAACTGCTTCCTCTCCAATCGCCACTCAGATTTTGTTTGTTTATTCCATCCTGAAAGCCTAGGCTCGACGTACATATCACAGTAAACTAGCGTTAGTACCCTTTCAACCAGTTTCTTGTTCGCTGCATGTAATTGGGCGAACGCAAACTTTATGTCCGGGTGATCTAACATCCTCATTCTGGACCAAATATAGCTGAGTGCTAAAGCAATGGAAATCTAAGCCGGCTCTCAGTGATATTTGGGAGGGATTTTAAAAAGGGGATGCTGATGGAGGATTCGTGACAAGGGAACTCTAGGAGATACAGCGTCGACCGCACACATACTCAACCTGCTTCAAACCTTGACAAAGGTATACTTATTTAGCCGAAAGAAGTACGATCGATGACTTTGGCCTCTCTCGACACGCAGAAGAATTGAAGGAGAATTGGAACATTTCAGGAGAAGAGTTACCAATCAAAAGGGGGATCAAAGGAGGCTCAGAATGAAGTCCCTAACAAGTACAAGCGTAGAACTGCAAAACACAGAGAATCAAACCAAGCAGCATGAAACCCCAGAGACTCAAAAGCCTCGCACTGCGCAGGTTAATTATAAAGCCTGGAGATCAGCAGCGGGGGTGGGGAAGTTGGGGAGTGGAGGTGGCCGTGTGCGAACGGGGAGGTGGAAGTGGAGTTGGAGGTGGAGGTGGAGGTGGAAGTGGAAGTGGAATCTAGGGTGGGAATGTAGAAGCTAGGGTGGAAGTGGGGTCACTGCAGGAATACCTAATTTTATTAGGTAAGGTACCTGGTGTTAGTCGGTACGTTTTTCTTGCTCTCTATCTCGTATTGATAAAATTTACGTTTTCAAATTTATGTCGCTTTTAGCAAATCTATGAAGAAACATCAACGAAAATAAGATTGAAGAGCGGACATTCCCTAGTTTGGAGTTCGGTTATGGTTATCGGAAATGCATGATTGTTGGTTCCTTACATGAATACAAACTAGGTTCTCCCAATTGTGTTCACTATTGAGTGTGGAGGAGTTCATAAAAATTGAAGACGTGGTCTGATTTCTTCTAGACATGTATCTTTTTGGTGTTCGCTCTTAGATCCATGCCTAACCACAAACCACATACCACTCAGATATAGGTGTTGAGATCATTGCTATGTCTAATTAACACGGTTTATTCTTAGAACGTAACCATTTGGCACTTGGGTCGGCATGCAAGTATTTGGGAAGACGAATCTTTACTTCCCTAGAGCATATTAAAATATTACCTCCGTTCTCAATTGAAGTTGTAAATCTTCATGATCGGAGGGTCTAGAAGATTTGACGCCCAAATTGTCATGTCTTATAACCTTTCCTTGGACCTCCCAACCATCGGAGGTTACCGAGTCTATTCCTTAATTATTTGTAGTTGTTTACCAATAAGGTGACGTAAGCATGCCTAATTCAATTACTCATCTTAAACGGACGCCCTATATTTGTATGGTGTTTGGTTGAGTGTGGATCTTTGAACAAGCAACATAATTTATAGCATTTGTTTGAAACAGATTGCATAAATAGTTACGTGCTCAAAATTTGTTAACCATTCTAGGCTAGATAGTCAGCATCATTGGGGGGACCTATACAATTATTTAAGAAGAAAGAGACAATGAATAAGATATTCATATGAGCTCCAAAAATAATGAGGAAAATGATGACTAAAAAGAAAAAGCAAGAAAAAGCAAGAATGTCAATGTTTTAACATTGACATGCGATGTCCATGTACCACTTCTTATCCATGTCCACATGGACATGGGTGTGGGGATGGCTTGCTTATCATCTATTCTCATAGATGAACCATAGGTTAGCGTTAGTTGGATTATTATTATACATCATGTTTATGTATTAGTCGTTTTAATCCAATGGAGCCAGGGCTTGGTTCTTTTCTAGTTTTCTTTTGAATGATACATGTTCAGTATCTTATGGCAATTTATGAGAAAGTTTCCAATAAATTGTGGATTTTGGAAGTGGGCGATATGGTCCATAGTCTTGGAGGCACTTGATAGTTGTTGTTTGTAAGGCACCACGGGCCTTGGCTTGGTGGTTAGGGCTCATGGCCCCCAATGAGGAGGTTGTGGGTTCTATTCCCCATGCCGGTGTGGTGCTCACCACCTTAGTTCACCCAACTATGGTGGGGGGTCCTTGGACCTTGTTATATGGGTACCTCAAAGCCCTTTGGGGGGATACCATGTCCGGTATCTTCAAGGCACTTGTGGCTAGCTAGGAACTAGTATAGTCACTATAGTGTCCATCCTCGAAAGGGGAGAGTAGTATTGTCCCAATGTCCCCTTGTCCGGTGGGCATCGGGTCATTGGCATTATGAACGGACACTTTATTCACGCCGGCCCCTTGCTAAAAAGGGACCGGAGTTTCTATCTATCTATCTATCTATCTATCTATCTTGTTGTTTGTATGGTTCCTCGAACTTTAGTGATTATGATGGGAAGTAGGACTTCCCATCCTAATTGGGATAGAAGTGGTTGGGGGATGGCGTATTTGTCCATTTTACAAGTTTCGGCCTCCAAGGGGATCTATCATTGTACATAGTAGGTGAATTCACATATTTGGACTTCGAGGTTTAGGCTAGGTATGAAGGGTGGTTTGGTTGTAGGTGGGGCTCCTAGGATACATAATATATATCATGGTCTTAGTCAAGCATGGTTTGGAGGTAGGATGTGCAAAGGAGTAGCCATGAGGGTATAGTGTTTTTCAGGTGTTCAGTTATTCATTTTAACAACATTTATTAGAGCAAACCATTGTGTTGTAGGGTGGGCTAGTAATGAGTTTGTTGGTGTGTGTACTGCTTTATTATGTTGATTGGTTCGTAGGTTGTTTATGTGTTTATTTTGCAGCATGATAATAGGTGGAGGCATCTATTGTTTTGATTGGATGTGCATAAGTTACATAGCAGTGAGATGTTATGGTTAAAATTTTAGTTGCCTAGGTATCTGTTGTATCGGAATTGGAGTTGCATGATTTGCACATTGGTAATCCAAGCGGCATCCCATAATAAGTTGGACCATTTAAGGTGGAGGTTGGGGTTGGAGAGCCATTTTGTTTATGTAGGGGATTTTGTTTTGTGCATGGCAGATGAGTGCGCCTTTGTGTTCTCTTTTGGTATAGTTTATGAGGTTGTGAATTGATCCATCGTGTTGTGTGGAGGTTGGGGATTGACAGCTAGCACGAAGTTTGGTGATCAATAAGGTGGAAGGGAGTGATCATGATGCGTGGCACATCTGCTCCCTTTTGGCTAGTTTGTTTGCTTTGTCATTTCCAAAGATGATTGTGTGGTTTGAACTGGCTACATGCATGATTTGAATGTGGTAATCATCTTGCACTATTTTACATACAATTTTCCAAAACTACAAGAAGTGGGTGCAAAGCTAAAGTGTCCTTTTAACCCTAAAAGGACTTGGGGTCTCAATATATGGCCATATACACAACTTATAAGGGCTTTATTTTATATATTTATGTGTTTGAAACGTTATTATATACATTGTTTTATGTTAGAGAAATTTAAAATATACTCATAGTAGACATTGAATCATTGATGATCAAAATACAACATATGTATTTTCATCCAACGACACCCAGATTGTGTATTTGAACTTACATCTTCAATAACATCATAGTGTTTAAATTATTCAAATAGTGCACTTGAAGAATAAGTTGATTTTAGATAGGGGATGATTAGCTAAAATGAAAGTAGGTAGCTCAAATAAGTTGTTTTTTGCTTCGAGAGGCTCATTTTGGACCTCTTAGATGCTTAGGGGTTAAAGTCCGCTTACCTTATCAATAAGGACAGTGGGCTTGAAAAAGTCCTTATGATTTTTGAAACTCGCACATGAATATCAAACTAAAGATTCTCTATCTTCAAGAATACTAAATCATGATATACTAGGTCCCCCCAATTATGTTGATTGTTAAACCTATAATAGTCAACACATAGTCAAATCTCTTTTAGTAGACACGTATTTTTTTAATTTCAAATTTTGACCCTTAGCGTTCTAAGAGGCCATACTGAGGCTTATGAATGACTCTTGAAGAAAAATTCATGCAAGAGGAAGGTGCCAAGAACTTGGTCACAATAGGTATCATTGTGTTCCTCATGAAGTTTTCTTGTCAATGGCAATGATCCCATTCCAATATGTAAAGAAGGTTGTTCACAAGAGATTATTAGAGTCGAGAAGGAACTAACTTTGTTCTTTCTTGATACATGATTACTATATAAAGTTAAATCATATGATTTCATTGAAAATTGACAATTTTTAATGGACTCTTTTTCTTATCTCAAAGTGTATATTTGTTGTTCATATGATCTTGAAAGATTGAACTTTAATTTTATTGCATATATCTATCACAATTTCTTGAAGCTTAATGATTCTAAATAAGTCATAAAAATTACTAAATATTCCTACCATATTGATGTGATCTTAATCCCTAACTTCCCATGCCCAATTTCCCTCAAATTTGCCTAGAAAATGTGACCTCAATTTCAACGACCATAGCTGAAGATCTAAAGTTTTTTTTGACAAATCCAACTGTATAGATGTTTGCAAGTTAGAGGTGACTACTCAAAGTCCAAATTCTATACATTGAAGTTCTATTGTGTAGGAGATTACAATAGGAATGTCAATAGTGGTCTTGAGGGGTAACAATTTAGAAAATAAAATAGGGTTGATTTTCTGATCGAACCTCCACTCAAATCATCTCCAAATGACAAAATGTTACCCTCATTCAAAGGAGGGACAATATACCTACTCAAATCAGCTCACAAATCTTGAAACCATTATTATGTGATTGTTTGGGAAGCTTTGCAATTGGAGGCAACGGTGCCACCACTACACTCTTTCCACATGGATTTACACCCACCAGCACATGACCCTTGTGGCGGGACCCCGGTGTCCCATAATGCACCGGTTCTCACATAAAGCCCATGTCGATGTCAAAAATGGTCAATTGAAGGCAATCAAAGCGGCGTTGAGCTTATCTCGACGTCATGTACACAATGTGATGTTCAAAATTAGTTTTTGTTTTCAATCACTAACAACCACATATCTTATCATTAAGGAGGTTGCTGAGCAACCATCGCCTACGAACGCTTGCTCAAGAATGGCTAGGATCGACTTCTGGCCATAACTTTTGGCATCAACAATCATCGTGTTCATTTTGGGGCGACCCACTTTGGCCTTGGGTGGACAAACAACTGGATCATCAATCACCATCATGGCAATCGCCTCGGCCTGTCTTTTCTAATGACTTCTAAGATTCATTGTTCCCACTGCATCGCTATAAAGTTTGAATCGAAGATCACCTTAAACTTCTCGATCTCGTCCAGGGCAATTTGAAATTCGGACATTGAGCGTTTGTTCCAGTCCTCCTCACGGTAACTGATGAGGGTGTGCATTCTCTCATTTAGCTCTTGACTACACTCTTCCTCGGTCTCCTTCAACGCCATTGCAAATGATGGGGGTGGCAACACCTTCCCCCCTCTCTCTATATAGGAGATACCCCCTAAACCCGAAAATAAATAATTAATGCATTTTTGGGTTCTGATTTATGTGGGACACCAGTGTCCCGCCACAAGGTTCACATGTCCAACTAAAAATCCAATCGTAAATGTTTAGGATATGTTGCGTTTGAGTGTCATGTTGAAACCACAATACACTCCAAGTGAAGGGTTAAATACACCTAAGCTAGCCACACACCACTTAACAATATGTGTTTGGTCAAATCAAATTGCCATGGAGGCATGCTTACCTTATAGTATAATGGCTTAGTTTGAATTGATTGGGCCTTTTTTTGTTGTTCTTTCCCACATAAGGCAGATGAGGCTAATTTAGTGAGTTTCCTTGATCGGACACATGTAGTAAAGGCACCTATTCCCAGTCAAGACCCCATCGACAATTTATAGGGAACTGGAATTTTGATCATGTTGAAGTCAAATTTTGATTAGGCCAGAACCAATAGTGCCATGACACATGTACTAGCTTTGAGTGCTAAAGTGAGGGGGAATGAGCAGTTATGGTAGACTCCATACAATTGTAATATGTAATATGTAATATGTGGTATAGAAAAATTAGTTAATTTAAGTTTTTTTGATCCAAATAGGATTTAAGTGTGAATATGACTTATTGTGAACACAAACACTTAAAATTTGTAGGTATGAACGGACAATGAGCTTGAGATATCAAAAACCATAATTGGAGAGACTATAGCCTGATTGTAAAAGGCACTAGCAAAGGAAAACATGTCTTTCAGAAAAAACATAAGTAGGTGTGGGAAGTTACCCCAAGTGTGCTGGGAAAATGATAGTCTTCTTGAGTCTTGAAGAGAGAGAGAGAGAGAGAGAGAGAGAGAGAAGTACAAAGATTGTTGTCTGGAAATTTGGATTGTGTTATGAGTGATTTATAACTTAAGGCTATTGCTTGTTGGTAATTGAGGAAGAAGCCTCCAGGGGGTTTGTACTGGAGTGCGAGTGCTTTACTCTAATTTTTCTATTATCTTTGGTGTTTGCTGCAAGTAATTTTCCATTTACACTATAGTCTTGCCATATGTTGAAATTTGGTGTTATGATACTGATATAGGTGATGGCCTGGTAGAATTTGAGAGAGTGACTATGAGTGGGTGAATATTTCCTAATGAAGTGATTGAGTTTGATTTAATCCATGTCATAATGAGAGAGTGAACTGAGAACTTGCAAGGTAGATTCATTACCTCAAAATTGATAGAATTGATATGATAAGTGCTAATAGGGAAGGATCCGATCTAATCATAACCAATTATATTATTGTGAAGAATTGTCTTGAATGGAATGATTTTGAGTAATAAGGAAGAGACTATAGTCTGTGCATAGTACCATGTATGCCCATGAGGTGTTGAAAGATGACCACTTACCTTGAAATATGAGGTGACCATGGCCGTCATGAGAAATAGGTAGATGTACTAAGTGAGCTTGCCAGTCCATGGAGAAGAGACTTGACCAGATTGTTGAGTTATGAAAATACCATAGCCTTGGAAAATTGGAAGAATCAGTGAGTTATCATAGACGTCGTTGTAGTTGGAGGTTGCTTGGGTGTGGGCTTGTATAAAAAGCCACTACCCTTAGGTTAAAGGAAATCAAACAGACAATGGCATGGGTAAAACGAAAGGTCATTTCTCAAAGATTGTTGGTTGTCAAGGGGAGCAGTGCGTACACACGAGAAAAGAATATGCAAGACTAGGTCAGTAATTGTGATTATCAAATGAGTTATGTGGTGTAATGACTTAATAATTCGCCCGGGTAATTAGAGTGAGGTGAGTGACCACCACAATTGCATGTACTGACATAGAGAGATTTTTAAGTTTTCATCCCTCAGTCATACTCTAATTGTTATTCTAAACCATAAATCAAGTGAAATAACCTTGTGTTTGTCCTAATAAAACTTATTTGTGACCCCTAGATGATACCAAAATCACCTTTTGAGTCTTCCCTGAGTGTTTCCCTGGGTTTGTTTGTAACCAAAAACTAAACTACACACATGTACTAGCTTTGAGGGCTAAAGTGAAGAGGAAGAGCAGTTATGGCAGACTCCATACATTTGTAATATGTTTTGGTCAACTTTTGCTTCAAAAATTCATAGTAATTTCAATTCAAGGAATAAAATTACCAAAAATTTGCAATCCTCATTATAATTCCTAACTTCTTTTACGAGAAAAATTTGCACCACATTATGCTTCTCCAAATCTCGCACAAAATCTCTTAGGTGATTGGTTATGGGCGCTTCTACTCTAATACATGGTGATTTAACTGCCGCCTTGATGATATTTGGGTTAGTCACCTTGCAAAAGTCAAAATACACCCACTATCCTCCATAACAAGGAGCATTATCCACTGAGCTATGACACGCTTGATTTTTGTGCCCGAGGTGGGCAAATTATGCGGCAGAAACTTGGCAAATTAGGAGGCAACATGTGGTTGTGAGGTGCCGACCAACTTGTATTGTGGGTGTTCTATAATGAAAAAACAATTCAACAACATTTTTATCTTACATGTGACCGCTTTAGAGACATGACACAATCAATGTTTACATTATAATTAAGTTACTTCATTACTGAGGGTGCTTTTGATGGTGGTTTTATCCTTTGTGAGATTTGGAAACCAACCTTCATCGTGAACCTGAAACTCTGGTGATTAGTAAGCAAATTGCTCTGTATAATGCCCTTGACCATCTTATTGGTTCCACTCTGTAAAAGATCAAGCAGCAGCTCAACGGCATATTGAGTCTCAGTTGAGCTGGTATGAGGCTTGTTGCACTTTTCTCTAGTCATCACAAACTTCTAGAGGCAAAATTGCTACGTAAAAATGATTGAATGTTGAACTGATATTTTTCATTCAAATAATGTCGTGATAATTACAGTACTATGTTACTCTCTTTCATCTTGTGTCACATAACACTATTTCGAAGCAAAATGTCACATAAGATTAACATGTATTATGTGATTGTAGAATCACATATTATACACCACTAGGTGTAATAATTACATTATATAGCACGCTTGGGAAGTATGTGATGGTTGTATCAAGGCCATTGATTTAAAGGCAGTGAGTTCGGTCATACTAATATGACTCTAGCATTGCCTTTAATGACTTATCCTAACTTAGTGCTTTCACTTTTCCTATCTCTAATTTGAATTATCTCACAAGCTTGTGCTTTGATGCATGCCTAAAGACCTAATGTGCAAAGTCTACCTTCATGTCATTTCTTGGCTTCTGGAAATCAATATATAACAAGTGTTCATTCTTGAATAGTGTGGAGTGTCCGCAACTTAGAGCTCATTCAAATCATTATTTTCTTTGCAATGGTTTGAGGAAATTTTGGCTTCCTCAAAAAAGGTCCCATTTACAAATGTGTTGCCTCCTCAACAAAAAATCGATGCAAACCCATTAGGAAGGCATATAAGTTGAACATACATTTTTGATATTCTTATGAGTGTGTTACAAATCTCCCCTTTGCAACGTCAATTACCAAGGGGAAAATAATTTTTTTATTTTGTTTCGGAACACCCTATATTACTACCGGTTGTTCAATGGTGGCTGAAAATATCTTATTTTGTATTTGCAACATGGGTTGTTGCACACTACGGGGTTATGTATAGTTCACGTTTGCAGAGGGCATGGACAACAATTTTTTAGTTTTAAAATGTATTTGGACAATTAAAACACATATTTGACAAGAAGACAACTCATAAAATATAATCTTATATCAACTTGATTTGAACTTGCATCTTATTAAGAGGTAACAATGCTTTGATTATTGCAGTGATAGATTACTATGTGGATACTTTTTAGGCACAACAAAAAGAGGTGTTCCACTCCAACATTCAGTCTCATGAAAGCTAGGATCTTCAAAAAATACAATATTGGGTTGAACTCCATGTTTCATCAATCCACAACAACTAATCAACTTTAAGTGTCTCAAACCTTTTTGTGGGTCCTTCGAGGTACCTAATTATAGAAACACCTAACCTATCATATTCTTAAATTCTTCAAATAATAATAGATGTAAACCTTCATTCATTAAAAAAATTCTATCACATCTAGAACATTATAATATTTTGTCCACAAGCCCTCAATTGTTGACATTGGAGCGCTTTTAGTTCATTAGATGACCGAATTAGGCGCATCTACCTTAGGTGCTATGAAACATCACACTATTTTGAACAACCACCTTTGCTCCACCCCATGAACACCCCCCCCACTTCCACCCTCCCCTATGTTGGCTGATGTTGCTCCCCCTTGCACATGAAGCTCCACCCCCACCTCCAACCTTGAGCTCCATCCTCCACATCTCCCTCCACCCTTGAGTTCTCTCTCTCTCTCTCTCTCTCTCTCTATCTCTCTCTCAAGTAGACAACCCTTATTTGGTTACTTTTATTTTATTAGGACACCTATATTTGATTGGTATATGGTTTGGTGTAGTTCCAAGACTGGATATCAAATGATATGTTTAAAAGAGATTGGACTATGCGTTTAAAATACAATAATCATTCTAGGTTCAATAGTCAACCTAGTTGGGGGACCTATATGATCATTTGATATACACAAAAATCTTCACTTTGATAGTGAATAAGATATTCATATGAGCTCTAGGAATCGTGAGGAAAGTGGCTACGGCCTTGATATGATTTGCTAACCATCTCGTGCTAATTGTGTGTTTCATATCCTAGGATAAGCGGGCTAGACAAGAAAAGTAACCATTTAAGACCCATCTACCTTACCTCATTTCCACCCTTCCCTCATGGTAATTCGTAAAAAAATGGCATCTATTGGACACTCCCAACGTATCATTGCTCACATTTGTTCATTGTTACCTTCCCACTTCGGCTAAACTCAGCTAGTTACCAAATTCAAGAATCATATTCCGAGCACGCAATCCAATATCTTTAAAACATATGTCAACTTTTAGCATTCACTCTTGGAGCCGCACCACTCATATATATTAGGTATTAGTCTAATAAAAAAAGTAACCAAATAAGGTTCGACTACCTTAGGTGTTACGAAACATCACCCGAGTTTGAACAACCACCTTTGCAAAATGCTCCACCCCATGATCGTGCTCATATTAACCCCTAAACGACCAGGCGTCCAATTTTGGACGTTTTTGGTATTTTTGTGTAGGCAAGAAGTCAGAGATTTGCACCGATGTGAATGAAAATAATTGCAATGGATGCGCAATGGACAGAGAAATGCAGCCCATAATTTTTTTTCTCAAAAAAATGATAATTTGGTGTTTGTAAATGTGATGTAAATGTTCAAAATGAACGATTTGGCTCTATACAACTGCCCGAAACTGTCCATAGTATCCAATGAACTTGCGCTATGGTCGAATCTTGGGCAGCCTTTATGTGGCCCCATTTTTTATTATGTAAAGGGTGCGATGTATGGGGGGAGGGGGTGGCACGTACATAGAGGGGGTATATAATGACACTATAGCCATGAAAGAGGGTGGTATGGGGCATGCAATATTGAGAATGGAATATATAAATGGTTGTGGGCCACGGTACGAAAGGGTGGGATAAGAATCTCCATTGTCCACACCCTTTTTCCTTGTGTGCCCGCCATCCACAACTTCCTAAGTAGTTTAAATTACATTTAAATTAAAGAATGACATCATAAATTTGCAAAAAATTATGCATACCCTTATTGGTTTTTGTTGCATACATCCACCGTACGGATTTCAGTGCAGTTTTATACATGTATGTTATTTAAACAATCACAATATTTTCATGATTTTGTAGTTGTATATAAAGCAAGGCCCATATAGCCAACAAATTAGATTGAAATGATGGTTTGTCAGCACTAATAGTTGCCCAAGTCCACGACTTTCAGTGTCGTTGCAAAATGTTGCCTAAAAATATATATATATAATAATGGCAAGACATGTTCAAAGTGGTCAAGCAATGTTCAGGCAACTCAAGAATACCATCGAACCATTGAAAGACATATCAATCTTAATGGACAAAATTTACATAAAGGGATGGATATTTTTCCCTATCATACTTGATAAAGCTAACAACCATTCCATAAGGTTGGAAACCATCAAATGTTTGCCACGCTCTATGCACCATCCCATACATGACAATGGCTCGAATTTCCTTTAGATCCGTCCAAATCATGCTTGGTCCTTTAGGGGTTAACTCACCAAAACTTCCATGGAGAGCGGGAATTATTGTATACGAGCGTGCCTCTCATTCATCCAACAAAAAAAACATTGAAATAGTATGCAACCCGGAGATTATTTTTTAAATTGGATTTGACACCGAAATTTGCTTTAAGGACCCCGAATTAATCTACTTTAGATGGATCAGCAACAAATCTATAGAGAGTCAAGTTTTTATGTTATATGGATGAGAGATACGCTTGTATAGATAATTCCCTCTCTCCCACTTCCACCCTCCACCCCTCCGAAGTTTGTTGATATTGCTTTCCCCTTGCTCTCACCATGCATATGAGCTCCACCCCCGCCTCCACCCTTGATTTCTATCCACTTCTTCATCCCTCCCTCTCCACCCTTCCCTCTCCACCCTTCCCTCTCCAATTTTTGTATCAAATGGCATCGAGTACTCCACTCACAACGTATCATTGTTCACATTTGTTCATTGTTAATAGCTTCCCACTTCGAAATTGAAACTGAGAACAACCGTTCCCTAGGGTTTTGGGATATAAAAGAGGAGTGACATTAAGGAGGGTGATATTACGGAGGTTGGGGTTATGAAATGATTATCATATTTTGAGCATATAATCCAATCTCTCTTAAACATATGTCTTTTTGGTATCTATTTTTGGAACCACGTCTAACCACATGCTGCTCAAATATAGGTGTCTAATGAAAACCAGTTACCAAATCATCCATGTCTACCTTACCAATGTTAATCGGACACTTTTTCACTCTACACCCACTTCTCGAAGAATAAGGTGCATGGCCATTTCTTTGGTCATTTATCTTGATCATACACCTATATTTGAGTGGTGCATTGTGGTCAGGTTAGATCTAAGAACCAAACCCAACAAGACATGTGTTTAAAAGAGATTGAACTACATGCTCAAAATTTATCAGCCATTCTACACTCAAGAGTCAATACAATTGGGGGATCATTTAAATAATCAGCACACATGCACTTTCAATATTCGCAACCAAAATGAGAGGTTCGATTGGTGATGTTTCATCATAGATTTGTATGCAACACGAGTTCTGTTGAGTAAACCTAATCGGTAGAAGTTGGAGAACATGAAAATCAAGCCACTTAACACCCACATACTTTACAAAAGACACAATTAGTAAAAGATGATTAGCAAATTCAAACCATGTCCATAGCCATTTTTCTCAAAAACATTTGAGCTCATAACATGTATATTTTATTTATTCTCAAAACTTTGAAGATTCTTATGCTCATTAAATGGTCAAATAGGTCCCCTCCAATAACGTTGACTATTGATCTTAGACTGGTTAATGTATTTTGAGCAAGTACTAGTCCAATCTCTCTTAACACATGTCTTCTTGATGTCTGGTCTTAGCTAGGAAAGCTATCACAATGACATAAAATACCACATGACACTAAATATCATCATATTTAGTGTAGTAGAAAACATGATCTCGGAAAGCACTTGCCATTTGATACTGGTGGTCATTGCGACATGACCCTTTTACATGTATCAAGTTCAATCTATAATTGTCATATATTCGACTTGACATGTAAACGATGTCATGTTGCAATAGCCACCCGGTCAAATGGCAAATGTGTCTTAGGCCCCACAATCCTATTGGTAAGGACACAACAAAGATAAACCGACATAAATATTGAATCTTTCCTACTTGCCCACATGCCACATGCTCCTTGAAGATGAAGATTTTTTTTGATAATGAATAAGATATTCATACAAGTTTCGATAATTATGAGAATTTTTTTAGGTTCATTTGCCTTATTAATAAGGTAAGAGCCTTGAAAGGACACTTGAAGGGACAAAATCAACAGACATTTGACCTCCTACATCTTCAATAAAATCCAACCCCACAAAGACAAAACTTTTGGGGTTCAAAATGTACCTCAAACATTCAAAATCAACACATATATTTGACCTTCTACACCTTCTAAAGACCAAAACCCACAAAAATAAAGCTCTTAACTCCTAAAGGACCAAAAATGAAATCAAGCGATTTCAAGGAAATTTTTCACATTTTCGTATATGAGACGGTGTGTAGGATTTAGGCAAACATTTATTGGTTTCCAACCTTATGGATTTGATGTTACCTTTCTCAAGTGTCTTGAAAAAGACCCACCCCTACGGGTGTATTTGCTCCATTTAGATTGATGTGTGTCCCCGTGGTTTGTTGGCATTAGTCGGTTGCCCGAACTTCATGAACCCCTTTTCACGGTGCTCTCGTTTCACCGTCGTTATTTTTTGGGTGACAAATCCACATCATATCCATTGTTGTGGAGTTCATGACACGTCACCTGGAAAAAATTACAATTTGATTTTATGTCGTGTGCTCTAGAGGCCTTGTTGTATGCGCATCTACAAAGGGCTCCAATTATAATGTTTTTGTAAATACAACATATAATTGTGAAATATTAGGAATCCAAACGGTAGATGTTTGAAAATATATATTTTTATTCATAATAAAAAAATTGGCATTTTTTTGGTGCATTTGTAGAATTTTTATGTCCAATAAACTAGTGTACATGCTCGTGGGAGCGGTCATGCTACGAAAAAATGGAAATCTTCTTGACCCGCTCTTACAAATCCTACAACTAGTTATGACAACCCTTATATCTAGGGGTGCCAACCTCGCGGGTGGACCCATCCCTCCCTCAATCTAGGTAAGTTGTCCCCATCTCCATCTACATGTCCTACTATGTGATTTGGTGTGGCCCGCCGAATCCATGCTTTCTCAATTGCCCTCCCTTTATTAAGACCACTCTTCCATTACACCCTTGTTGCCCGAGATTCTGCCAAAGTGTTTCTCCATTGGATAGACGAAAAATTCGCGGGTAGGACAGAGCTAAAATTTTCCATTTGTCATCGTGGTTTGGCCCTAAAAAATAACACTTAAAATGCAAATAAATCAATTTTTTGACACAACAATGAAATTTCCATTAGAGACCAGCCGCACTTTACCTTGTTAGATTTGGCCATGATATGCACTCCCTGGTCCTCCTCAAAATTGTTCAGGAACCTATACATGATCTCCTGGGCATTTAGGGGTTAAGCTTCAAAATATGCATGAACATTTGATTATCAATACACGTTTGATGTTTTACACCTCCAAAAAACCAAAATCCACAAAATAATAGCACTAGAGCTTCAAAATATGCATGAAACATTCAACATCAACACAAGTTTTACCTCCTATACCTTCAAAAAACCAAAATCTACAAAACCAAAGCTCTTGGGCTTCAAAATATGCATTAACAATTGAACATCAACACACATTTGACCTCCAAAATCAATCTAAAGAATCAAACAAACACAAATGAAAAAGGAAGAAGAGAAATTACCTTGAAGGTGGTCACTACGACCAAGAGCACCAACAACATGTGTATCAAGGGGAAGAGGGGAAGGAGATAGATGATGGCAATGACGTTTAAGTTTTAAGGTGTGGGGTTTAGGTGTTGAAGTTGTTTTTAATAGGCCACAACATAGGATGCCACCCAAAGAGAGGCGGCGTCCACAAAAGAAAAAAAATCAGCAAAGTCTTGAAAAACGGACGTGTGAGGTGTGACAACCATATCCAAAAATGGTGGACGACAATCCACACATGGCAGCCACCAAGACCAATACAAATTGCAAACAGGAAATGGCAAGCTGCAAATCACCCTCCACCAAATAAGTGTACCCAACCCACAAAATGGCTACTAAAGTGCTACCAAAATGCCTAGACAAAAATGTTGAAATTGCAACCAAATCATCTAAAACTAGGTCAATCCTGAAATGGGTTATCATCACCCACATTCCAACGGAAATGACAGTCAAAATGGCGGTTCTAATCAAAATGGCAGTGGACATGGCCGCTACTAGCACCATGGCACCTGGCTGATTTGGACACGATTTCCTCTAGTGCTAATGACACTTCTTATGAATAAGTGTACAAATATTGTCATGGATGATGGATGTTAAGTTCATCCATTGGCCAAGATCCTACCTACTCTTGTGGTTTGGATCTACTCTTGCGGTCTGGATGAGATTGTCCAACTTTTTGATGAATACCGATTACATATCAGGTTTTGTCACAATTGCTAATTGTGGATGTCATACGTTGTGAGAGCAACAAGTTTGACGTAAAAGACAAGTCAATATTGCACCTATCCATGTTGCAAGTCTAGGACGTCCTCTCCTATTCCCTGAACATAAACATTGAAGAGTAGAATGAGCATTTCAGACCTTGTACAATCGCTAGCCCATGGATTTTTGGGGCTAGCAACTAACCCAATAGCTAAGAGCTATGACTGAAAACAATACCTGAAAAAAATGGGCTAGCCCAGCTATAGCTAGATCGAGGCTTGAAAAATATGGGCTAGCTCAACTAGTTATTAGCTAGCTAAATATAGGTCAGGTAGCTCAATTGGCTCAAGCTAAGGCCTGACCACACTTGACTTTAGGGCGTTGTGGTTTAAAATGCTAAAACCTAGAATGCCCTGCTTGGCGGAAGCATCCGCCGCTTTGCTAGCATCCAAGCCTGGATTAGGTGGGCTAGAATGTGACTTCGGCAGTCTAAATGATATCATCACCCCAAAAAGATCATCACTTGGGGGGAGGATTTGCAGAGGCGTCGATGATGCTGAAGTTGAACAAGCATCTAATGTCATACGATCCTGAAAAACTGATCTTGTTGGACAATTCCGGTTGGGAGAATCACATCCCAAAACGCCCTATTTTTTATGAGTTGCAGATAGAGGATGATAACAGTTCGTTGGTAGAGAATGGTGAGCAACAAGAATTAGACATTGATGACAATAAGAGATTTCGACTAATATGAAATATGATTGTATTGATGAAACGACGCCTCCTTGAATTCAACATATGAGTTAGTTGAGCTAGCTTTTTAGGTCAGCTAGCCAAGCTATATGGTTGAAAACGGTATTGAAAAAAATGGGCTAGCCTAGCTCTGGCTAGATCAAGGCTTGAAAAATATGGGCTAGCCCAACTATGGCTAGATCGAGGCTTGAAAAATATGGGCTAGCCTAGCTATGGCTAGATTGAGGCCTGAAAAATATGGGCTAGCCCAACTAGCTAATGGGCTATAAAAGCTTTAAAGCATTTAGATGTAATTGACCAAGGTTGTCAGATTAGATGGGACGGGATGCAAAAGTCATCACTACACTAAATAGGATATTTAGTGTTTGATACACTAAATATGAACGCATACAATAAATGTCAATAACCCTATGAAAGTAAGTGACATTAAATGTAAACTCAAACACTAAATATCAACTATGGTAATATGTGGAAGTTACATGTTTGAGTTTAGTATTAGTAAGGATATGCAATCCATGCTTCATAAGAAGGGAGGCGGCAATAGGGAAGGTAGCAACACATTTATGTCTAATACTAATTGTCAAGAAATTGAAAATTAGTGTTGAGTAGGGTAGCGTGATAACAACATTAAATATAACCAAATACTAAATATCCTTTTTAGTGTAGTGATAGAATGGAGACTAAAACATGTAACTCATTTAACGGGTCGATTTTACCAATTGGTTGGGAAAATCCTGATCAATTTGATACGTGGACTGGAAAAATTTCATAGACTTTATTGGGAAGTCATCCGGACAACTTATGTGGAGCAACTTATGTGATCGGTTTAGTTTTCTTTTTTCTTTTTTCCCATTTGAATGTTTTTTTTATCCCCTCCCTTTTGGTGATGTGATGGGATGAGATGCATGTGACGTGACAACCCTGCAGTTGAGACTAATAAGAATCCTTGAAAGATTTCTAAAGCAACCAAAGATGGAAAGGATTCTGGCTCTCTCCAAAAAGGTCCCATTTACAAATGTGTTGCTCTCCTCAACAAAAGTCATGCAAACCCATTAGGAAGGCATATAAGTTGAACATATGTTTTTGATATTTTTCTAAATATGTTACAAATCTTCCCTTTGCAACGTCAATTCCCAAGGGGCGAATAATCTTTAAATTTTGTTTCCAAACACTCTATATTGCCACCGGTTGTTCAATGGTGGTTAAAAATATTGTATTTTGTATTTGCAACGGGAGTTGTGGCAAACTACTATTATGCATACTAGTTCATGTTTAAGGAGGCTATAGACAAAAAGGTTTTTTAGTTTTAAAATTTATTTGGACAATTTGAACACATATGTGACAAGAAGCCAACAATACAATATAATGTTATATCAACTTAATTTAAACTTGCATCTTCTTATTATGGTGTTTAATACGTCAATATATTAAATTTGATTATTGCACTAATAGGTTACAATGTGAATACTTTTTAGGCATAGAAAAATAGGTGTTCTACTTCAACACTCAATTTCATGATAGCTAGGAGTTTCAAAAAATAAGATGTTGGGTTGAATTCCATGTTTCATCAATCCATGAAAGCTAATCGTTTCAAATGTCTCAAAATACTGTGGGGGTCATTCGAGGTACCTAATTATAGGAACACCTAACCATTCACATTCTTATAATTCTTCAAATTACAATAGATGTTGACCTTTATTCATTTAAACAATTCTATAACATTTACAAATTTAGAATATTTAGAATATTTTGCCCACATGCCCTTGAATTGTTGAAACTGGAGCACCTTCAATTCATAAGGTAACCAAATTAGGCACATCTACCTTAGGTGATATGAAATATCATACAATTTTGATAAACCACCTTTGCTCCACCCTCCCACTTCCACCCTCCCCTACATTAGCCGATGTTGCTCTCCCCTTGCTCTCGCCATGCATAAGCTCCACCCTTGTCTCCACCTTTGAGCTCCATCCTCCACCTCCACCTCCCCCCTACACCCTTAAGTTCTCCAATACCCCCCTCTCTAAGGTAGACAATCCTTATTTGGTTACTTTTCTTACTAGGACACCTATATTTGAGTGGTATGTGGTGTGGTGTGACTCCAAGACCGGATATCAAGAAAGCATGTATTTAAAAGAGATTGGACTATGTGTTCAAAATCCGATAACCATTCTAGCAATAGTCAACATGAATGGGGGGACCTATATGATCATTTAATGTGCACGAAAATCTTCACTTTGATAATGAATAAGATATCCATATGAGCTCCAAAAATTATGAGGAAAGTGGTTATGACCTGATATGGATTTGCTAACCATCTCGTGCTAATTAATTGTGTGTTTCATATCCTAGGAGAAGTGGGCTAGTCGGAAAAAGTAACCATTTAGGACCCATCTACCTTACCTTGTTTCCACCCTTCCCTCACGGAAATTCGTATAAAATGGCATCTAGTCCACTCCCAACGTATCTTTACCCACAATTGTTCTTTGTTACCTTCAACCCACTTTGGCTAAACTCAGCTAGTTACCAAAGTGAAGAATCAGATTTTAAGCATGCGATCCAATCTCTTTAAAACATATGCGAACTTTTAGCATTCACTCTTGGAGGCACACCAAACCACATTCCGCTCAAATATATTAGGTATTCTAATAAGAAAAGTAACCGAATAAAAGTTTGTCTACAAAACATCACCCAAGTTTGAACAACCACCTTTGCAAATTGCTAGATCACCCCAAGATCATGCCCATATTAACTTATGAGAACTTCACTCTCCCACTTCCATGAAGAACAACAATTATTGTATACGAGCGTATCTCCCATTCATCCAACATAAAAACCTTGAAATAGTAATCATCCAAGAGGGTACTTTTTTTAGTTGATTTGACACTGGAATTAGTTTTTAAAACCCTGAAGTAGTCTACATGAGGTCATTTGGGATGAATCGCTAACAAATCTATAGGAAGTCAAGTTTTTATGTTGGATGGATGAGAGATACGCTCATATACTAGATAATTCCCTCTCTTCCACTTCCACCCTCCCACCCTCCCACCCCCCTCCCGAAGTTCGCTGAAATAATTTGCTCTCCCCTTGCTCTCGCCATGTATATGAGCTCCACCATCCCCCTCCACCCTTGAGTTCTCTCCTCTTCACCCCTCCCTCTCCACCCTGCCTCATCTCCACCTTTCCTTCACCGATTTCGCATAAAATGGCATCGAGTACTTCACTCCCAGCGTATCATTGGTCACATTTGTTCATCGGTAATAGCTTCCCACTTCGACTGCACTCGTCAATTTGTTTGCGGGACATAGTTGCAGCTTCACAAGTGGAAGCTGCATTTGAATATCCAGACTAGTCAAGATGGCAATCGAGAACTCCAGAAAATCGGAGCAGGATCACGGTGCCACTGTGAGTAATTCGTTGGAGGTGTCCAGTTTTAGTCATTTCATGAGTTGTGGGTTGTGAATCGTCACATAATTGATGTTATGGATTTTGTGGAGATTGAAGAAAGGAAAGGTGCCAGTTCTGAGCCTGACATTTCTTCTTGTTGCAACAGGGGAAACCAGAGGCCATGGCTGCGAAGACCAAGGGTGCAGGATGGAAGCCGCTGCCAAAAAGAGGGGATGTGAGTTTGTTACTCAACGCCTTCTGAAACCTTAATCTGTTTCATCTTGAGGAAACTTTAAATGTTTCACATGCATTGAGATGTCGAGGATTCTGAATTACGTCGTTGTTGATGAACTTGTGTAGGTGTTGAAAAGGATCCTGAAGGATATCAAAGATACTTTGACAGGGTGCGTTCCAGCGTCGGAGAACTCACGTGCTGCTCCTGATCATTAGTTCTGCCCGAAGCTTTGCGCGGGACTGACTCCAAGTGAATTAGATACAATATTCTTACGTAGTCAGCTTTCAAAAGTATGGGTGGATATGTTCCTTGCTAACATTATTCAGCTGCTATCAGCCGTTCCATTCTAATAATATTCAGTGACATTGTTTCATCCGAATCGCACTCGCTGTTCAGGTTAATTCTACTTACAGACAAGCATTCATAAGGAGTAATTACAGCACCTAACATGACATATTTCCGGCCCCACCCAACCTGGTCACTGAGCTGACTAATGTTATGTGTAGCAACAGTTTCTGATTTTAATTTAAGCGGTGTCATCGTAGACATAGAAGTACAGCCAAATTGATACGCTCCAAATTACTTGTACGGCACAGGTTGTGCCTTGTTAATGCAACGAGAGCTTATGTATGTATGAATCTATGAACAGTTATTTTGTAACTTGCTCAATTGAATCTTCTTCCTGATTGTAGATGATTTGTCTCATCCATACCGTGCATATTTTGAGACATTACTGACGAGGAGATAGTCCGGATCACTCGGCTCGTAAACGACATACCTCCGTGGCCAGGGATTCGTGGCACTCAAGTAAAATCATCCATGCGGATGAAAAAACGCAGGAATCATCTAAATGACTATTTTTAGGCAATTTGATTCCGGAAATAGAGTCAAAGGCCCCGAATTAGTCTAGTGATGTCACATTCGAATGAATCGGCCCTCAACCCCATAGGGGGCTTTTTTTATTGGAGCCACTTCATCCACGATATCTTGGATGGATGTTCCTTAGTGAGTGCCATGAATCCCCAGCCTACCTGCGCCTCAAAATACTGAACTAGGTTGCACATGAAATATTTCATCGTCATTGTGCAAGCAACGAACACTTCAAATATAATTCATATTTGAACATCAATAATCTGGTCAAATATATTGTTTCTAATTCACAGATTCGAATCTACTCTTATTCGAATCTAACTGATTCGAATCTACTCTTATGTGTTTTTCCACTGAAACAAGTGCTATAATATCCTTATCGAGTAGTGTGGTCATCGTACATGTAACATGGAGTAATTCGATTGCACACCAATTTCAATCCTGGCATCATAACGTGCTGGTCTGTAGCTGTTCAGTTTTGAATGCGGACTACTGTATTTCATCGATATACTGAGCTGGACCGATGACGTCGTAATCAAGCTGAAATCCGGCGCGGGATAGACTCATTCGATACTGAAAGGTACAAATTTGCAATGCAACAGCCACCAGGCGATTCAAACAGGACCTGTCAAAGGGAAGCCGGGTTACGTCGTGGCGAGCTTACAAAGTTCTTCAGATTGTAACTTTCTAGATCCACTTCCAATAGGGGCACCAATAATTCTGCAATTAGACAAGTGATTAGACTAGTTCTAGACATTGGAGTGCAGGAAAGATGGCCAAGGGTACAAAAAAATGAAGACGTCCAAATTGGAGCCCTGAATAAACCCAAGTCCTGGTAAAATTGAAAATGCACACCTTCTGTCTTGGAACAAATTGCGCACACAATTTCCAGCAGATTTCTAGAGAAAAATTCTCGGTCACATGTCAATGTCGAAGGAGATGGGAGCATCTCGCAGAAACTTTACAATCAAGTCGAAAATCATTTCATGGTAACCGGGCAAGATCACGAGGAGCTTCACGAAGAGGAGTTGAGATCGATGAAATTGGATACTGCTTATCAACAGGATTGGTCGAAGAAAAATTCTAGAATGAACTGATGCTAGGACTCCTGAGATCAGATAACCATGACAAGAAATATTTGAGCGTTGGTAGCTGAAACTAGTATGCTCGCTCTGTGGAAGATAGCTATCTATGGCAACTTCAATAGGTGATACCAAATGCTTCTGATATTCAATCCAAAAGCCACAGCTAATCATCTCTTTGAAATTGTATGTTACAAGCATCTCAAGCATGGCTGTGCATACAAACCCTAAGTTTGTGTGTCACAAAAACTGCCTTCTACATCCTTCATGGAATTACTGATAGACTATGAGCCTGGTCGCACACTTAAATATCCAAGAGGCATGTGCCAGCACATTATGCACGTACCTCTGCTCAGACACCTACCCAGCTAGTGGTCCTTGATAGAAACCTGTAAGAGTCACCTTCTATAAAGTATGGCGATGCATGGCATGATAGTGATCTGAGTATCAGGTGTAGGAATATAGAACTTGTATATTCTGTAGGAGATTCATTGTTGTACCACTTAAGCACTTCAATAAAATTTCAATTCAATCAAAGCTCCTATATCTCACAGATACTTGTGACCGACATTACTTTGCATTACCAGAATCACAACTGAGGTCTTGAGCCAGCTTGTTTACTCCTGCTAACTTGGCCCATTCCTTGTCTGCATAGAGCAACCATTTTCTTGCATAATCACTTAATTTGTCCTGGGAGACCCAATATGGAAGTTCCATGAAATCTAAGTTGGCTCTTAGTACTATTTGTGAGGGATTTGTGAGAAGGTATGCTGATCGAGGTTTCTCTATGAGACATAGCGTCGACCACACACATACCTAACATGCATCAAACCTTGACAAAGGTATACTATTAAGCCGAAAGAAGTACGATCGATGACTTTGGCCTCTGATACATCATTAACTTCGCTTCATCTCTTCTGTTACATCAGCAACTTTGCTTTCATCTCCTTTGATCGACATGAGTTCCTTGGTAACATCAAATAATTTCACTTTCATCTCCTCCTTTGAAAGGCAAGAACTCTCCTCTACTACATCAACAACTTCGAATGTAGAAGGGAATATTTAACCATCAGCTCCGATACCATGTTAGAAATAGAGATAGAGGGGTGAATCGAGATAGACAAGGAAGTTTGATGAGGCTCTCCACCCAATCATAGAGAAGGAAGTCACATAAGTTGATGATACCTGAGTTTCTTTAGTAATATGCTTCGGGTTTAGGGTTTCTTGACTACTTTGTCTTTGTCATTTGTGGCCTTTGCATGAGGAGTTTTTTTTGAAGACTTTACAATTATTTGCTTGTTGCATTGACAAATCTTTCTCCGAAAAATTGTTATTACGGAAAGTGTTGATTTATGGCAGTCTTGTTGTCCTTGTCTCCCACTCAAAGACTTGTCAAAATTTTGGGGTGAGTGTCTCCCACATAAAATATTGAGCTAAAATTTGCAAATTAAATTGATCTTGAATATGTTGAGGTGTTTGAGACTGAGGACTCAAAGACATATCAAGTTGAGACATGCAAGGATATGTTTGTCTTTTGGTAGAGATTTTGTTAGAAAGTTAGTTGTCATGTGTGAAGTTGGTGTATAGGTGAGCTGGACTTCTTTTGTGAGAACTTTTTATCTTGTGAAATGATATTGGGTGTCAACATGTTAGCTTCTTGAGTGATATTTGGGATTTTCACTTAGTGCAATAGCACTTTGGCTATCCGAATAGATGGTGGTAGGTTCAATTTGAGTAAAACCAAGTTCTTGTAACCATTTTTGGAGCCAAATAGCTTGTGTTGTTGCTTTTGCTAATGCCATGTATTTAGGTTATGTAGAAGAGAGTGCAACTGATTATTGTTTCTTACTGCCCCAAGAAATGACACCGCCAGCAAGTATGAAGCAATATCCGAGGTTGAATGTTGTGTGTCTTAGTCTCCTGCCCAACCGGCATCGGAATAATCGTGTAAAATATCTCCTTGAGGGGATTTTTGGTTTTTGATTCCAAAGGTAAGAGTACCTTTTATGTATCGCATTGTTCTTTTCAAAGTTTGAATATGGGATGGAGCTGGAGCTAATAGGTTTTTAGCAAGATTACTAACAATGTATTTACAATCAGGGCGGGAGTTGACAATGGCATGCATTAAGTTGCCAACCATTTGCGAGTAAGGATATTGGTCTTCAATTGAGGCGAGACTTTCCTCTTTGTTAAGTCAAATGCATGTTTGCATTGGTGTGCTTAATGAATTACAATTGAGCATGTTGTATTTTTTAAAGTTTGGATGTCAAGTATTGTTGTTGGTGTATAATTGTCCAGGCTTCTTGTCGACTTCTAATTATGGCATTTCCAAGAGTATAATAAAATTTTCCTTCATTTGAAATCTCAACTTTTTTGAAGAATAGCTTTGACTTGTTGAATGAGTGAAAATTTGTTGCTTGAAAGTATATAATCATCAACATAAATCATAATGATTGTGAATCCATGGTCATTTTCTTTTTTGAGATAGATGTTTGCAATTCATAGAGGAGAAGGTATTGATTCAACCGTCGATACCAAGCTCTTGAGGATTGCTTAAGTCCATACAAGGGCTTGAGAAGTTTACAAACCATGTTTGGATTGTTGGATGGAGGTAGTCCTTCGGATTAAATCATATAAATGTCTTCTTCTAGAAATCCATTTAAAAAGGTTTTTTTAACATCTAATTGGTATATTTCCAAATTATACTGTGTTGCAAGGGCTAACAACATTTTGATTGAACTTAATTTGACAACCAGAGAGTATGTCTCCGTGTAATCAATACCATGGACTTGTGTAAAGCCTCTAGCAACTAGTCTAGCTTTGTATTTGTGAATTGTATCATGAGCTTTAGTTTTGATCTTAAAAAACCCATTTAGAACTTATTGCTTTGCGATTGGATGGAAGAGGGGTAAGCTTCCAAGTGTTGTTCTTGTCCAAAGATTGCAACTCAGTTTTTATGGCACCTTGCTATTCTTTCATGGTTTGAGGTGGGTCTGATGAAGTATTCATAATGTGTGCTTGATGATGTCGTCATAAATAAGGTTTCTTTGTTCGTTCTTTGCCTTCAATAGATTCAACTACCCTTTGTAGTGGTTTAATGTATCTTTTGGGTCGAGCTAAAGAACTTGACGGCTTGTTGTAAAAGCTTGGAGGTGGACTTGGTGCTCTTAATCTTGAAGTTGCTTCAACTTCATGAGATAAGTTTTCTCTATCATCGTGTGATGATAATTCTAAATCTTTTTCAAGTACATCATTATGAGAAGGTGAAATTTGTTGATTTTGCAAAGATTGTCCTTGTGGAGGTGGAGGCCCAACGGATACTGGATGGCAAGAGTGGAGGTGACCCAACATTACTTGATGGCAAGGATGGTTGACTTTCCTTTGTTATTGAAGGGTGTATTTTGAATAGATTTGGATATATTAAATCTCTTCTTCTATTTGGTCTTGCAATGTCATTTCTTGATAATATTCATGAGTTTCATAAAAAATGACATCTCTTGAACTGATAATTTTCTTATTTTATTTATTCATTAGTTGATAGGCCTTTGATTGCTCACAATAGCATAGGAAGATTGCTTCAAGGGACTATGAGTCCAATTTTCTTCTTGATTCCTTGTGAAATAAGACATGATTTTTGCATCTAAAAACTTTAAGGTGAGATAAATTTGGTTGTTTTTCATGCCATATTTCAAAAGGAGTTTTTCTTGTTGTTATAGCCTTTGTAGGACTTCTATTTTGAAGGTTATTTGTAGTTTGAAGTGTCTTCACCCCAAGAATGTCATTGGTAATTTAGAATAGGATAACATGGCTAGAACTGCTCCAAGCAATGTCCTATTCTTTCTTTTTGACATTCCATTTTGTCATGGTGTGTAGGCTGTAGTAAGTTCTCTTTTGATGCCTTCCTTTTGACAATAAACATTGAACTCGTTGGAGATATATTCTCCACCTCGAACTGGCCTTAGTATTTTAATTTTGGTAATTTGTTTGTTTTTCTACAAAGTTTTTGTATTGTAGAAATTTATCGAATACTTGCAATTTATGTGTCATTAAGTACACATGACAATATCTTGAAAGATCATCAATGAACGTAATGAAGTAAGTATACCTTGTGTGGATTCTTTTCGTGTTCAACACTTTACTCATTGAACTCAAGAATCAAGCGCTGTAAACATCAAGATTGCTCTAAAACCATGTGGAACTTTATGAGCAAAGAAGAAGAATATTAAAGAAGAATGTTACAAATTTTCAATGTATGTTTGTACTCAAGAAGAACCCTCTTCAAGAGTTACAACTCTATGTAAGAGTCACATCTCTTACATGACAACTCTTCAACTTAGACTACAAACTAATGTAATATACAATGTGTATACAGTCATGAACATATATGTCTCAGGTTAGTCGACAAAGAAAGAGTTTATGAAAAATACTTACATCCAATAGAAATCTTGGTGAGCACTGTAATTTCTTGCATAAGGCAAAAGACAAAACGACTGCTACCACCTGTAAATGGGAGGATCTACTAGTAGGAATGTACGCCACGTCTACTATAGCAGGAAAAGCATACCTACAACACACCACGAACACACACAGCATTTCAGAATGAATAAAATTCTAACTAATGTGGGCCTAGATCAAATATCTACACTAATCAATTGTGTATGACGTCTCGAAACTAGATTGGTGCAGTGCCGCTTGCGAGCATGCTGTCCACTTCTAAGAACCTCGGTTTCACCTTCCAACTCCTGAATTCGAGACTCCATTTGCTTATTTTGAAGTAGTATTTGTTGGTGGTCGCGCTCAAACACTAAAAATCGATTTTTCATCCGCTGCATTCGAGACTGCTGCTGCTCTTGCTGGCTTTCCAACAAAGAAATTTGATTTTCCAAGTGCTGAATTCTAAGTTGCTGACATGCCCCTTGACGCTGCGATTCTTTCCACTCCCGTTGCAACTCTTTCACCTGTCTTTGAACTTGGCTAAAGAGTTCAATAGTCATATTGACTGCTGAGTCGTTAGCCTGATTCTCTTGCAAGGGTGTTCCTGGACGCTGAGGTTCTAAAGGTTGTTCATTAGATTCTCCAGTTCCACTTGTGGCAATGTTGGTTGCCGCCTCGGGCTGTGATCTCGCAGATGACTCAGGCGGAGTGGGGTTGAATTCGTCACCGCCTACGCCATCACTCGGTGTGTCTTTAAATGTAAGATATTGCATCCATTCTGTTCCTGGCGCTACATTTAAACTATAATTGCTTCGAGATACGGAACGTACTAAGTCACCACCCTGGTTGCAGAGCTGGAATGGATGTGCGTCATCAGCTTGTACCCCAATGCTACCACTTGGGACAATAACTCTTGCACCGACATCAAGACACTCAGGAAGATCAGGAGGTAACGCATTCCCACTTGGATGGGCCTCACGACTGAAAAGGTTTTGCAATATTTGGTAATTTGTAAGAACCTCCTTTACTTTTGCCTTGGCCCATTCCTTCTTCTCCTCTGGACCAAGGCGCTGCATTTCCTCTGGCATACCTGGAATAGGATACGTGGATCCATCTCCCAGAGGGAGCTCGCCTTGAGCGTCCTGCTTGCCATACAAGAAGGCGAGTATTTGATAACAAGCCTTCGCATCCTTTTCCTCTTCATAACGGCCAACATAGATGTAGTTTTTGGAACCTGGGGGCTTGAAACGGGGCTCGAACTTGCCATAGTACACCGTCTCCCCCAACTCGTTCTTTTTAGATTTGCGGTACAATGCTGGCGAGGGGCGCTGGTTTGACTCAGGAGCAACCTCTCTAAACTTGATCCAAATGTAGGCACCTTGGAACAGCACAATGGAGATATATATGGACCTGAATTCTAACGAACCAGATGAATATATTCTACCACCACCCCTATCAAGCAAAGCAATCGAATATTGGTAAAGCCTTGACAAAAACAGAAGTGCCGCAATGACGAAGGCATCATAATATACTCCTGCTCTACCAAGAAAACCTAAAGCAATAGGTATGATGAGACTCTCCACTTCCTCCCAATCCTGAGAATTCAGGGCATTTTGCACAGATAACCGAAAATTCTCGGAAACGGAGAAGTTCAGAAGCTTAAGTATAGGTATGATGATGTAGCCAAGAACTGGTTTGAACTTCAACATCATACATTTCAGCTCTTCTACGGATGTGAAATTTGCAAATAATTCTGTCCTCACCCTCGGGCACTGAAATCTTTTGTGTATTTCATATTCTGAAACACTCCCCTCGTTGTATCTAGCCCCGTAGAGTAGCGTTCGAGACTTTTCGAACACTGTCTCTAGATAGGCCGGCCAAGTTGTTCCAGAATCACAACTAAGGTCTCGAACCACCTTGTCTACTCCTTCAGATAATTGAATTACCTTGACTGCCTGCTCGTGTACTCCTTCGACAGAAATAGACTCGTACTCCTCCACGAGATCATGGCGAAGGTCATACTCCTCTACGATATCATGGAGAAGCTGCAAAACAAGGTGCTCCCAAGGCTTGAAGGCATCTCTCACATATGCCGGTTCCGACCACCGACGGTTTGAACGCATAGATGCCATCTCCCACGCCCAAGTCAATGGCCTAATTGAAATTCTTGTGTTTCTTGGGCCTCCGAACGGGGAGATCCGACCGCTAGTTACAGATGGGCCGGTTGGGTTTGAGAAATATCCGCTTTGGTTTCAAGGCTTTAGGCAAATCGCTGATCATTTGAGAAAAATCTACAGGACATACTTCAAATTGATAGAGGAAAACCGAAAGATACCAACATGACGTAACCGGTTGGACTTGGAAACACTTGGATCTCGACCATGTTTGCCCAAAATCTCCCCGGAAATCTAAGCCGGCTCTCAGTGATATTTTCTAGGATTTTGAGACAGGGGATGCCGATTGAAGTTTCTTAAAAAGGACTCTAGGCGACAACGTCGACAACTCACATACTTAACCCGCGTCAAACCTCGATAAAGGTATACTGTATAATTGGCCGAAAGAAGTACGATCGATGACTTTGGCCTCTCTCGACACGCAGAAGAATTGAAGAAGAAATGGAAATTTTCACGAGTAGAGCTACCAATCAGAGGGGGATCAAAGTATGCTCAGAATGAAGTCCTTAACAAGTACAAGTGCTCAACTGCAAAACACACGAAATCTAACCTACCAACATGAAACTCACGGACTCAGAAGCCTCGCACTGCACAGGGTATTTATAAAGCATGGGGTTGGGAAGAAAGTGGGGGAGGTGGAGGTGGGAAGCTAGGGTGGACAAGCTAGGGTAGGGTGGCCACTTGCAACCTAGGGTGGACACTTGCAACCTAAGGTGGAAATCTAAAAGCTAGGGTGGAAATCTTAAAGCTCGGGTGGAATTTGTCGGCATGCAAGCTGCAGGGGAGACCATGGCCATGGGATGGGGCCATTGTGAATATTATTTGAATTGGACATTTGCTCATGGCAATGGCGGGTATAAAAATTGAGGCATCCATGGTCGACTAGGTCCACTTAACTGCTTACCAAGGTCATGTGATGTCGATATGGATGATATCTATATTTTTTAGACAAATGGAGTTAAACTTTATGTGGTGGCGCCTTGTGATTGATACCCTTATAAGAATTTTGGCATCTGTCATAGCCAAGAATTAGCATTTAGATGAGCAGTTATGGATTAACCTATAAATTGAATGTATGTCACCATAAACTTTATTGCTTCAAAATTTGTAGCAATTTCCATATTATTCAAGAAAATAAATAAATAAAATGCATTCTCCTTAGAATATGTTTCTCTTCGCAAGAAAAATAATCCCCTGCTATTACTCCTCCTAAACATATGCAAACTCTCTTGTGTTATCGGTTATAGATGCTTCAACCTTAGTTGTGGTCATGGCAACCGTACCCGAGGACATGGTGGGTGTGGCCTTGGATGTGATGGGTGTGGCCATGGACCTAGGTTCAAGGTTCCCAACAAACTCCAATGTGCATATTGTATTCCATATGGGTGAAGTTTTTATGTTGTATGGATGAGACATATGCTCGTATATGATTATTGTCTCTCTCCGGGTACAAAACACTTGATTTAGTACAAGATGGTTAGCAAATTCAAATCAAGCTTGTAGCCACTTACCTCACAATTTTTGGAGTTCATCTGAATATCGTATTCATCATCAAAGTGGAAATTCTCAGCTCATTAAATGGTCATATAGGTGTCTCTCTAATTATGTTGACTATTGAACATAGAACATTCTAACCTCCCAAATATCACGCCTATGACAACCAAAGTGCACATGATATTAAGGAGGTACTATGTAGTGTGAACATGGATGCATGATAATAGAGAATTAGTATAACATGTGACATTATGGAACAACAAAAAGTCAACATTGCAATAATGGCAACCATTACAATGATGACAACATGATGCGTGTGAGCGTGGGGTCATATTACCCAATATTTTCAATTTGCACATAATATTCAATATGATAATTTATGAAGCATTAATTAATGTACTGAAGCACATCCTGGTGAAAACTGATTTTTACCCTGCGAGCTATTTCTTTGTTGGCAATGGTGCGCTCCAATTCCTTGGTTTTCCTCAGCTTCAAAATAACGCCAATGACGGTGACGGTGGATGCAAGCGAAGACAATAGGGTTGCAGTCCATGTGTTGTTACAGTGCAAGAGGTTGGCTTGTGCAACAGCAGTGAGAAGGACGGCTTCAAACACACTGACAAAAATCTAATAGCTGCACGTGTTCTTGCACTAGGTTGCCCCTCTTCCCCTCCCCCTTTCCTTTAGCTCTCCTGACTTGCAAACATTATGTGGCCTGCATGAAATTGCTAAGTGTTAGGTATCTGTTGTGAAGAGGTGGACGATGAACTGCAAAAGCAGCGAGTCATTCATCTGATTCATGCCGGTTACCTACCTTAATCAGTGTTCATAAATGACAAAAATATTGCGGTTTGGATGAGAACGTCCCACTTTCTAATGAACACCGATTACATATTAGGGTTTGTCATGATTGCTAATTGTGGATGTCATACGCTGTGAGAGCAAAAGGTTTGATGTAAAAGAAAAGTCAATATGGCACCTATCCATGTTGCAAGTCTAGGACTGCCGCAATCCTTGCTAGCTCTCTTAACTATCTTGACCCATTTCTCAATTCTAGCAAAGGTCACAAGTGCTAACCCTTTGCATTCCGCCATGCGAATGGTTTACTCCCCATACTACGGACCTCTTAGTTCATAGGTGGGGAACCAACCCTCCTACTTTGCATTCGGGACTCTCCCCTTAATCGGTAACCAAATGTTAGATGTGGACTTCCATCCATGGAAGTCCAATCTTTAGTTGATCATCACGATGCCATAGCAACACTACAACAACCCGAATCATACTAGGCAACTATGTCCCTACATTGGTCCAACGCCCGTGGAGGCCGTGCCATTCGGCCTCGGGTGGGTTCAGCCAGCCACGCCGCCTCACCCATATAAGCCTCTAGGACTTTTGGCAGGGTTCCTACTCCATCGTTAAGTAACCTTTTGTCTCTCTCTCCCAAGAGTTGGGGCCAAGTAAACATTTTCCCTTAGCCACTGGGGCTGGAAGTCCCCAGCAGCTTCAGAACACCATACCTTCTTTGTATGATCTTCGATAATATCAAGCGGCCATTCCATCATCATCTACGCTTCACGTAGATGACGATGGATTCCTCACTTGCCCCATTTGGGCAAGTATTGAAGAAGTTATGCCTGTTCAAACCTTGGCAGTCCCGGGAGCCACTCCCAGGTCAGTGTTGTCTAGGGCGCTGTCCACTCAAATGGAGGACGTTAAGTTCTCCCCCACGAACTTTTCGGGGTGTCAAATCCGGGTGGAGGCAGCCGCCCGTCCAAAAAATCCAGATTTTCTGGACCCGACCGAAAACTGTTGCCTGCCCGCCCGACTTCGAAAAAACCATTGTCCTTGCATTCTTGAAGGCCACTTATCCACAAATCCCATATTGAGTGCACTTCACCTTCAAGGTCCAAAATCCAATATATATGTTCACTTCCATCAAGTAAATAAGCAATTGATTAGGATTTCATTTTCAAAGTGAACCCATCAATAAAGCATGTAATTAACTTGGAAGTCAAAAATATTACAAAACCTTCATTTCCACTGAGGTTATAATTTTTGTGACTTACCATTGAAAGGGTCTTTGTCATTCTAAAATGGAACTAAAATTAATGATTTATTTTTTGTATGTTAAATATTATAATATTTTAGTATTTTATAATATTTTAGTTAAATACCTTCTACTTTCACAAAGTTTTCATATGCATTTAGACTAAATAAGTGTGATTGAATGTAATTAAGTCTAATTAATCTTGATTAATTTTAATTAAGCCCAATTAAATCAAAAAGCACTAATTAGACTTAATTACATTCAATCACACTTATTTGCATATGAAAACTTTGTGAAAGTAGAAGGTATTTAACTAAAATATTATAAAATACTAAAATACTAAAATATTATAATATTTAACATATAAAAAATAAATCACTAATTTTAGTTCCATTTTAGAATGACAAAGACCCTTTCAATGGTAAGTCACAAAAATTATAACCTCAGTGGTAATGAGGGTTTTGCAATATTTTTGACTTCCAAGTTAATTACATGCTTTATTGATGGGTTCACTTTGAAAATGAAATCCCAGTCAATTGCTTATTTACTTGATGGAAGTGAACATATATATTGGATTTTGGACCTTGAAGGTGAACAATATGGGATTTGTGGATAAGTGGCCTTCAAGAATGCAAGGACAATGGTTTTTTCGAAGTCGGGTGGGCAGGCAGCAGTTTTCGGTTGGGTCCAGAAAATCTGGATTTTTTGGACGAGCGGCTGCCCCCGCCCAGATCTGACACCCCGAAAAGTTCGTGGGGGGGAACTTAACGTCCTCCCACTCAAATTGCCCAATCTCCTAGCTCACACCTCCGATTGAGGTGTTCTTGAGCATTCTAGAATCCGGACACCATAAGGTACTCATAGCTCATGGCCTTACCCTCGTGACTCCTAGTCTCTGTGGGTGGGAGGCGTTCCCAATGCCCGGGGCCCTCACCCACACTAGGATCACTTGGGCCCTCTCACCAATAGTACCACAAGTCCCGGGGTGTCACTCCGGGGTCCCCCTTGTGCCCAAGGTGTTTCAGGCACTCCTTATGGAGAGGTGCGCGACAAGGACGTCCTCTCCTATTCCCTAAACATAAACATTGAAGAGTAGAATGAGCATTTAGACGCAATTGACCAAGGTTGTCATATTAGATGGGACAAGATGCAAAAGTCATCACTAGTGACAAAACAGAGACCAAAAATCATAACGCATTTAACAAGTTGATTTTACCAATTGATTGGGAAAATCTTGATCAATTTGATACGTTGACTGGAGAAATTTCATAGACTTTGTTGGGAAGTCGTCCGGATGACTAATGTGGAGATACGTGATCGGTTTAGTTTTTTTCTTTTCCATTGGAATGTTTTTTTTACCCCCTCCCTTTTGGTGATGTGATGGGATGAGATCCATGTCACGTGACAACCCTGCAGTTGAGACTAATAAGAATCTTTGGAAAATTGCTATAGCAACCAAAGATGGAAAGGATAATATTGAGAGAACGGGTGAGTTTAACTGCTTTAGAATTGTTCTGCGATTATTGGGAATCTTAATTCATCTTGTGGAAGAGCTTTTCTTTTAAGTCAATTCTTGAAATCTGTGAGTATGTCCAGAGCAGGTCTCAAGTCATGAGCACCGTGCAACATTTGTCAGAATGTACAATACTGAATTGGTGGATGCTTGCAGGCAGCATCAGAATGGCTATACATTGTTCCCTGGGGTTTGCAAATTGCTCATATGGATAACAAAGCATTACAACCATCCACCAATATATGTAACAGAAAATGGTGCATCCCAGTTTCTTTCTTCCGGAGCCTTACATACCCAGAATGTTGTTTTCGGGTGAACGAGGCTATGCAGGTATGGATGAGGAGGGATCCAAATCATTTGAAGGGGTGCTAAATGATACAAGACGCATACAATTTTCTCGGGGATACCTGACTTCTGTGCTGGGGGCCATCAGGTACTATATCTTGCAAAGAAAACATCTGATTTAGTGTGGTCCACACTATTCATCATCAACCCACATGAATTGTCTTGCGATCATTGGGTAGCAACTAGAGAGGGTGTCACATGACACATGGTACTACATGACAAGTAACGAAGACCACTAGTGAGGATATGCACCTACCAAAAGTCAGACTGCAACACTAGAACTCAATCAAATATGATGCTTATTAGATGTAAGGGCATAGATCATATATTAAGGCAAACAAATGATTTTGTTTGTGAATATTTCCCTTACATAGTAGGAGCAGATGCACGGGGTTGCTTTGGTTGATCACCACTGGACAATTTTGAGTGGGTTGTTGGATATACAATTTGTATAACACGGGGGGGTCACTCCATTGTCAAGTTGAACACCACGTGCGGCCAAAAAAAATCTACTTTTGGTAAGTTGCATCACCAAAATGGATCAAAATTTTATCAATCTTTTTTCATGGGTAGATATACATGGTATCTATTACATAGCAAAAAATGGTAACCAAATTTGATGATCTCTTTTTTTAATAAAACATACCGTTTCTAACTAAAATGACGCAGAATTGAACTAAAATAATTACTACAAAAATGAAGATGACTAAAAATTTCAAAAAAATATACAAAAGATATTATCAATGGTTATGTATATGTAGAAAAAATATCATAATTTTTAAATTTATCTATTCCATGTAATATAGGGGTAGCAAACTTTGGCCGCACGTGGTGTCCAACTTGACATGGAGTGAACCCCCGTGTTGTATAATCAATTTGAAAACGATTTGGACTCATTTACGTCGACTACAAGGATGGTCAAAAGGGATATGTGAAGGACTTAGTGAGGTGGTATTCACAATTCCTCAACAGAACACATGGAGGCTCAGGTTTTTGATTTTGACTTTGATGTTAAAAACATTTGTGACCATCTTCCACGGGGGCTTGAAATTTGATATTACATGAATCCAACGCAATTGTAGAGTTCATAGTCATCAAATTCCACACCTTTCACATTGGTGTGGAGCATATACGCCCAGTGAGGAATATTACGGCAGAATTTTAGATACTATAGTAATATGTTACCGTAACGGGCAAGATGTCAACAAGTTCATCGGAAGACAATAATATCCAAAATTACACTGTAGAATTCAGCGCTTTGCAAATGGTACAAGTCATGACTGCAACAATCTTATTTGTAGAATAATGCACTATGGGCTCATACCAATAGTATGAACATGTTCGTGATGTTTTTTTGCAGTGGTTTGAGGAATTTTTGGCTCTCTCCAAAACGGTCCCATTTACAAATGTGTTGCCCTCCTCAACAAAAGTCGATGCAAAATCATTAGGAAGGCATATAAGTTGAACAGACGTTTTTGATATTCTTCTAAATATGTTACAAAGCCCCCCTTTGCAACATCAATTCCCAAGGGGCGAATAATCTTTAAATTTTGTTTCCGAACACCCTATATTGCCACCGATTGTTCAATGGTGGTTTAAAATATCATATTTTGTATTTGCAACGGGAGTTGTGGCAGACTACTATTATGTATAGTTCATGTTTGAGGAGGTTGTAGACAACAAAGTTTTTTAGATTTAAATTTTATATGGACAATTTAAACACATTTGTGACACATCTCATCCTGATCATGTGTTTCATATCCTAGGAAAAGTGGGCTAGAAAAAGTAACCATTTACAACCCATCTACCTTACCTCATTCCACCCTTCCCTCACGGAAATTCATATGAAATGGCTGCTACTCCACTCTCAGCTTATCACTGCCCACGTTTGTTTATCGTTACCTTCCCACTTCGACTCAACTCAGCTAGTTACCACAGTGAAGAACCGTGTTTTGCGCAAGCAATTCAATCTCTTGAAAACATATGCGAACTTTAGCATTCACTCTTGAAGCCACACCAAATCACATATATACCACTCAAATATAGGTATCCTAATAAGAAAAGTAACCAAATAAGGGTTGTCTACCAAGTTAGGTGTTATGAAACACCACCCAAATTTCCTTTGCAAATTGCTCCACCCCGTGATCATGCTCATATTAGCTTACGAGAACTTCCACCCTCCCACTTCTGCAGAGTGGGAAGTATTGAGTGTACCTCCCATTCATCCAAATAAAAGCCTTCAAATAGTATGTAGCCCGGAGGTTTCATTTTAAAGTTGATTTGACACCGGAATTACCTTTAAAGATCCGAAGTAGTCTACATGAGGTCATTAAATTTTGAGATGAATCGGCAACAAATCTATCAGGGGGTTCAAGTTTTCATGTTGGATGATGAGAGATACACTAATATAGATAATTCCCTCTCTCCCACTTCCATCCTTCCCTTCGAAATTTGCTGATAAAATTTGCTCTCCCCTTGCTCTAGCCGTGCAAATGTCAACCTCCACCGTTGAGCTCCATCCCCCGCCTCCACTCTCGAGTACTCTCCACTTCTCCACCCTGCCTCATCTCCACGTGACCTTCCCTCACCGAAATCTCGTATGAAATAGCATCTACGCCACTCCCAGCTAAGTTTCCATGTTTCAAAGTTCATCGTTTATAGCTTCCCACTTCGACTACACTCGTCAAATTTGTTTGCGGGACATAGTTGCAGCTCCACAATAACCACACTAGTTGCTAGCTTGAGAGAAGATGAGATGGGATGTGAGTTTGTTACTCAACGCTTTTTGGAACCTTAATCTATTTGATCTTGAGGAAACTTTAAATTTTTCGCATGCATTGAGATGTCGAGGATTCTTGAATTCTGCCATTGTTGATGAACTTGTGTAGGTGTTGGAAAGGATCCTGAAGGATATCAAAGATACTATGACAGGGTGCGTCCCAGCATCGGAGAACTCACGTGCTGCTCCTGATCATTAGTTCTGCCCGAAGCTTTGTGCGGGACTGACTTCAAGTGAATCGGATACAATATTCTCACGTAGTATTCTCACGTTATAAAAAGCATGGGTGAATATGTTCCTTGTAGCAGTTACAGTTTCTGATTGTAAAGTGGTGTCATCGTAGTCATAGTAGTGCTGCCAACTGGATACGCTCCAATCACTTGTGCTGCACAGTTGTGCCTTGTTAATGCAACCAGAGTTTATGTATGTATGAATCTATGATCAGTTGTTTTGGATTCACTGGTGTAACTTGCTCAATTGAATTTTCTCTCCGATTGTACTGGTGATTTGTCTCATCCATCTAGTGCATATTTTGAGATACTACTGCCAGTGTGTATGTTTGACAAATTTCATTTGACGTTCAACTTCAAATCCAAAGTGTCACGTGACGTTTTGAAAAACAAAATTGAATGTCAATTGACATATACATTTTATTCTAAAATGTCACCTCAATCTTGGGTTACACAATATTTTAGAAAAACTAATATTTTGAATAATCAAAATACAATCTTGATTTGTAACAAAAAAAACTATCAATAGAACGAAATTATCCTTCGGTCTTGCATGTTTCTCCAAATTGGATGCCCAATCCATTGCATCCACTTCAAGCCCATAAAGAGAGACCCACATAAGAGCATCAAGGGTCTTCAAGTTCAACCTATTACGCAAGTGGCTTTTGATTGCAATTTGCTTGGAAAATCCTCTCTCACAAATAGCTATACTTGATGGAATGAGTATAATTTTTTGCCAAAGTTGCATAAGTTTAGGCCAATTTGGGTGCCATTCCAAATTGCTACCACATATGTGCCAAGCCTCAAATATCGTTTTGTTCTCACACTCATGTCAAAGTGTTTCCGTAAATTCCAGGAGTTCTCCCTTACACATGTCACTTTCTTCTTCAGTGTATTGAAACTTCAACAATATCCTTTTGAGCCACAATTCGGTATTTGTGATTCGGTCACTACCATCACTTGGATAATTACGAGGGCTGGAAAAGTTGGCTGCATTGAAACTGGAAGGTCTAGGAAACGATCATTCAAAGCATGAACAACTCTTTGCACATAAGATGCACCCAATAATATGCATTGGTGTAGTTCATTGGGCCCATCAGTTGCCAATGCACGAATAGTACGATCGCATGTATTGTTTTTATAACTCAAATGAAGACTATAGATTTTCTCAAGAATTTTCCCAAATTCTTGCTTGTACGACCAAACATAGGTCCATTCTTGGATTAAAAAAATGACATGATAAAATAGCACGGGGGGGTCACTCCATTGTCAAGTTGAACACCACATGCGGCCAAAAAAATCTACTTTTGGTAAGTTGCATCACCAAAATGGGTCAAAATTTTATCAATTTTTTTCCATGGGTAGATATACACGGTATCTATTACATAGTAAGAAATGGTAACCAAATTTGATGATATGTTTTTTTAATAAAATATACCATTTCTAACTAAAATGACACAGAATTGAACTAAAATAATTGCTACAAAAAATGAAGATGACTAAAAATTTCAAAAACCTATTCAAAAGATATTATCAATGATTATGTATATGTAGAAAAAATATCATAATTTTTAAATTTATCTATTCCATGTAATATAGGGGTAGCAAACTTTGGCCGCACGTGGTGTTCAACTTTACATGGAGTGAACCCCCCGTGTAAAATAGTGATATCCATGGTTGCACTAATAATGGACATATCAACCATATCATAATGAAATTTGATAATCAATTTATTCAACTCTTGTAAAACATCTATAAGCAAGTTCAAGTAAAAATGGATTGTATATTGTACATTAAATTCAATTTGAAGGGGATCTTTGCACTATGCAAAATCAACCTCAAATCATCCCAGTGTCAAGTTGAGACGCCTCAAAATTAACCCAATATTTAACTAGCCAAAGCATCATTCTTCGAGATCTGCTGGGGCAAATTGTTCATTCACATACCTGCACAAAACAGTCGTGGGAATACATGCGCAAGAGATTAGGAACAATGGTCTCATCGGCCTTGTACTTAGCCTCCACCACATCTCTGATCATCATTTCAGCTGTAGAACCTTCCTGGTTACAAAGGAAATTACAAGAACAAGGCCGAACTTAAGTATGTGAGTGAGTGTAGGAAGTTCTCCTATTGTTATGGGTTATGTTTTCCGGATACTTGAACTACAATTTATAATACTTAAGTTGCCTAGTAATATGTGTCATTTCAATTTCTAACTTGTCAATTGACGTGTGCTTTTTTTTATCACAAGTCACAGTACGTGTCAACTTCTAAATTATGCGTATCAATTGACGTGCATTTTTATTTTGTGCAAGTTTTTGCGTGTCAAAAGTGAAAAACATGCAAAAACTTTGTCAAACATATACACTGACTACTGCCGAGGAGCTAGTCTGGATCACTGACATACCTCCGCCACAAAATACTAAACTAGGTTGCACTATAAATAACACATCTTCATTGTGCAAGCAACGACTTATTGGAGTGCAGGAAAGATGGCCAAGGGTACCAAAAAACCAAGATGTCCAAATTGGAGTCTTCAATAAACCCTAGTCCTGGAAAATTTGGAAAAAGCACACCTTCTGTCTCGGAACAAATTGCGCACACAATTTCCAGCAGACTTCTAGAGAAAAAGTCTCGGTCACATGATCAATGTCCAAGAAGATGGGAGACTCTTGCAAAATCTTTACAATCAAATCAAAAACTATTTCATGGTAACCACGCAAGATCGCCAGGAGCTTCACGAAGAGTTGAGTTCGATGAAATTGGATACTGCTTATCGACAGGATTGGTCGAAGTCTAATTCTAAATAAATTGATGCTAGAACTCTCGAGATCAGATAACCAGAGGAAGAAATACTTGAATATTGGTAGCTGAAACTAGTATCCTCGCTCTGTGGAAGATAGCTATCTATGGCAACTTCAATGGGTTATACCATATGCTTCTGGTATTCAACCCAAAAGCCACTGCTAATCATTTCTTTGAAAGTGTATGTTACGAGCATCTCAAGGATGGCTGTGCATACAAATTCTAAGACTTTGTGTGTCACAAAACTGCCTTCTACAACCTTCATCGGATTATTGATAAGACTATGAGCCTGGTCGCACACTTAAATCTCCGAGAGGCATGAGCCAGCACATTATTCATGCACTCCTGCTCAGGCACCTATCCAGCTAGTGTTCCTTGATAGAAAACCTGTGAGTTTTGCCAAAACAATTCTTTGGGAGTGCAAGAGCGACACGTGCACAACTCACATGTTTGAAATGTTGGTGATACCGTATTGCAATTTCAAGTGCATAAGGCAGAACACAAAACAAATGCTACCACCTATAAATGGAAAGATCTTCTCGTAGGAATGTACACCACGCCTACTGTAGCAGAAAAACATACCTAATCACACCATAACAACACTAAGCATTTCAGGAAGAATCGAATTCTAATTAAAGAAGGGCCTATCAGATCCCTAAAGGCTAGTCAATTTTGTGGATCATGTGCCGAAGTTAGACTGGTACAGCGCCGCTTACGAGCAATGTCCTTGCTTTTAAGAACATTGTTTGCACCTTCGAACTCTAAAATGCGGGAATCCTGCTCCTGAATTCGAGACTTCATTTGCTGATTTTCAAGTAGTAAATGTTGTTGTTGGCGCAGAGACTCTAAAATTAGATTTTCCATCTTCTGCATTCGAGACTGCTGCTGCTCTTGCTGGCTTTCCAACGAAGAACAACGAGTTTCCAAGTGCTGAATTTGAAGTTGCTGACATTCCGATTGACATTGCAAATCCCTGCTCTGCCGTTGCAACTCTTTCACCTGTCTTTGAAGGCTAAAGTCGTCAATAGTCATATTGACTGCTGAGTCGTTAGCCTGATTCCCTTGCAAGGGTGCTTCTGGACGCTGAGGTTCTAAAGGTTGTTCATTAGATTCTCCAGTTCCAATTTTGGCAATGTTGGTTGCCGCCTCGGGCTGTGATCTCGCAGTTGACTCAGGCGGAGTGGGGTCAAATTCGTCACCACCTACGCCATCACTCGGTGTGTCTTTAAATGTAAGATATTGCATCCATTCTGTTCCTGGCGCTACATTTAAACTATGATTGCTTGGAGATACGGAACGTACTAAGTCACCACCCTGGTTGCAGAGTTGGAATGGATGTGCGTCATCAGCGTGTACCCCACTGCTACCACTTGGGACAATAACTCTTGCACCAACATCAAGAAGATCAGGAGGTAACGCATCCCCAGTTGGATGAACCGGCTTGGAATTGAGCTTCACGAGTTTGTACAATCCAAATTCAGTCTTCGCTCTCTTGGCCCATTCCCTCCTCTGCTCTAGATCGAGGTTCCCCTGCTCCTTAATCTTGGTTGGAATATGATAAGTGGTTCCATCTCCCAGAGGGAGCTCGCCTAATCGAGCGTCCTCGCCAAACCAGAAGGCAAGTATTTGATAGCAAGCCTTTGCATCCTCTTCCTGTTCGTAGCCGCCAACAGAGATGTAGGTATTGGAACCTACGGGCTTGAAACGGGGCTCGAAATTACCGTAGTACACCCTCTCCCCTAACTCGTTCATTTTAGATTTGCGGTACAATCCTGGCGAGGGGTGCTGGTTTGACTCAGGTGCAACCTCTCTAAACTTGATCCAAATGTAGGCACCTTGGAACAGCACAATGGAGATATATATAGACCTAAATTCTAACGAACCAGATGAATATAGTTTACCACCACCCCTATCAACCAAACTAATCAAATATTGATAAACCCTTGACAAAAGCAGAACTGTCAAAATGACGAAGGCATCATAATATACTGCTGCTCTACCAAGAAAAGCTAAAGCAATAGGTATGATGAGACTTTCCACTTCCTCCCAATTCTGAGAATTCAGGGCATTTTGCACAGATAAGCGAAAATTCTCGGAAACAGAGAAGTTTGAAAGCTTCACTGTAGATGTGATGATGCGGTTAAGCACTTGTTTGAACTTCAACATCAAATCTTTCACCTCTTCTATGTACAGAACTTAAATTTGCAAATAACTGCTTCCTCTCCAATCGCCACTTAGATTTTGTTTGTTTATTCCATGCTGAAAGCCTTTGCTCGTACATAGCACCGTAAAGTAGCGTTCGTGACTTTTCAAACACTTCGTCGAGATAGGTCGGCGAAGTTTTTACACCATCATATAATTGACGAAAGGTTCTACATGAATTCATGATTGAGGTCCTAATCTCCGTCAACATTATGGCCCTCATTCGGGCGACCCTAGACTTTACTATGTCCAGGAGGGCGCAACCTGGATCTTCCATCTTCATTCTGGACCAAATATAGCGGAGTGCTAAAGCAATGAAAATCTAAGCCGGCTCTCAGTGATATTTGGGAGGGATTTTAAAGAGGGGATGCTGATGGAGGTTTCGTGACAAGGGAACTCTAGGAGATACAGCGTCGACCGCACACATACTCAACCTGCGTCAAACCTTGACAAAGGTATACTTATTTAGCCGAAAGAAGTACGATCGATGACTTTGGCTTCTCTCGATACGCAGAAGAATTGAAGGAGAATTAGAACATTTCACGAGAAGAGTTACCATTCAAAGGGGGATCAAAGGAGGCCCAGAATGAAGTCCCTAAAAAGTACAAGCGCAGAATTGCAAAACACAGGGTATCAAACCCAAGCAACATGAAACCCCACGGACTCAGAAGCCTCGTACTGCGCAGGTTAATTATAAAGCCTGGAGATCAGCAGCGGGGGTGGGGAAGTTGGGGAGTGGTGGCCGTGTGCGAATGGGGAGGTGGAAGTGGAGGTGGAGGTGGAAGTGGAACCTAGGGTGGGAATGTAGAAGCTAGGGTGAAATTGGGGCCACTGCAGGAATACCTAATTTTATAAGGTTACGTACCTGGTGTTAGTCGGTACGTTTTTCTTCTTCTCTATCTCCTATTGATAAAATTTACGTCTTCAAATTTATGTCGCTTTTAGCAAATCTATGAAGAAACATGAACGAAAATAAGATTGAAGAGCAGATGTTCTTTAGTTTCGAGTTTGGTTTTGGTTATCGGAAACGCATGATTGTTGGGTTCCTTACATGAATACAAACTAGGTTCTCCCAATTGTGTTCACTATTGAGTGTGGAAGAGTTGATAAAAATTGAAGACGTGGTCTGATTTCTTCTAGACATGTATCTTTTTGGTATCCGCTCTTAGATCCATGCCTAACCACAAACCACATACCACTCAGATGTAGGTGTCAAGATCATTGCTATGTCTAATTAACATGTTACCTTATGAGCCCAAAATGGTTGCTCATATTTGTTTTATGTTTAGGATCTACTTAGAATTGCAATTGGAGTGTTATTGAAACAATCAAAAGTATAAAAAGAGTGAGGCTTAGTGTGGATTTAGGTTTAGGCCTTAAGCCATTTTGTGTGGTTAAGTAGAGGATTAGTGGCATTAGGGAGTGTTTTGATTAGAGGAGTAGTGTTTGATGAGGCAAGGGGAAGGGCCTTGGGTTTAAATGTTTGAATTAGAACATGCTCTTGTTGGTTTAGAGGGTGAGGAGTTAGTGGATAGGATAAGGTCCTACTAAGTAGGAGAAAGTTTAAAGGGTTGTGGTTGGATGCCCTCTCCTCCCCTTCTCTCCTATCCTCTTTCTCTCCTTCTTCTCTCATATATCTTCCCTCTCTCTTTCTCTCTCTCTCTCCCTCCCCCGTTTGAATTAGGATCTATGTTGTTGGTTTAAGAGTTGAAGGCTTAAAGGATAGGATGAGAGCCTACAAAGTAGGAGAGGATCGAGGGGCTTATCTTGAGTTTTGAGAGGTGCTCACCCCTTCCCTCCCCCGTTTGAATTAGGATCTATGTTGTTGGTTTAAGAGTTGAAGGCTTAAAGGATAGGATGAGAGCCTACAAAGTAGGAGAGGATCGAGGGGCTTATCTTGAGCTTTGAGGGGTGCTCATCCCTTCCCTCCCCCTATATATTGCTCTCTCTCACCTTCTTCACTCACTTGTGTTCCTATTCACTCTCTCTTTCCTTCGTGCTCCTTTGGCACCCCTTTGAGGGGTGCTCACCCTCTCCCTTCCCCTCTCCTTCTCTCTCTCTCCCTCTTGTTGTTCCTCTCATAGAATTGAGTGTTAGAGTTAGAGTTGTGTGGGAATTAGTAGAAGGTTAGTGGAATTAGTAGAATTCATAGAGACTTGTAGGGACTTGAAGATACTTGTAGAGACTTGAAGGCCAATGCTTTACCTATTCAAGAGACTAGCATTAATAAAGCATCATGATTTCAAGTGAGTTGGGAGCTTGTTGAGATGGAAGTACATTTCATGTTACCACGAGCTTTGGTATCACACATGTGATTCTCAAAACCATCACCCGGACTAGGACGCTTAAGGGTGGTGGGTTTGGCCTCACATACCTCCGTTCTCAATTGAAGTTGTAAATCTTCATGATCGGAGGGTCTAGAAGATTTGACGCCCAAATTGTCATGTCTTATAACCTTTCCTTGGACCTCCCAACCATCGGGGGTTACTGAATCTATTCCTTAATTATTTGCAATTGTTTACCAGTAAGGTGACATAAACATGCCTAATTCAATTACTCATCTTAAACGAACACCCTATATTTGTATGGTGTTTGGTTGAGTGTGGATCTTTAAACAAGCAACGAAATTAATATCATTTGTTTGAAAGAGATTGCATATATAGTTACGTGCTCAAAATTTGTTAACCATTCTATCCATGTCCGCATGGACATGGGTGTGGGGATGGCTTGCTTATCATCTACTCTCATAGATGAACCATAGGTTAGGGTTAGTTAGATTATTATTATACATCAGGTTTACGTATTAATCGATTTAATCCAATGGAGCCAGGGCTTGGTTCTTTTCTAGTTTTCTTTTGTTAAGAATGATACATGTTAAGTATCTTATGGCGATTTATGAGAAAGTTTCCAATAATCTATGGATTTTAGAAGTGGGGGATGTGGTCCATAGTCTTGGAGGCACTTGATAGTTGTTGTTTGTATGGTTCCTCATGGGTGCAAGCACGGTAAAGTGGACAACTCTTGATCCTTGCCTAGTGTTTAGTGAAAGCGATTCAAAACTATACACTAACTTTGAATTTTGTGAAGAAAAAAATCATAGATATTTTAAAAACGTACCAATCTACAAAGCCAAGCAAATTATGATGACAAAAAAAATTCCAAGAAAAGTCTACATATTTTAGAAGCATGTGCAAGTGGTGTGCAAGTAGGTGATATTGAACAAGTGACAATCTAAAATTTGTTTAAAGTATGATAAAATCACATTAAACTGATGGTTTTCCACAAAATTTTGTGATGATGCCCTCAAGTAGATAATGAATCCAAGGATTATGAAAGAAAATTTCAACTTCAAAATAGTTAAGGTCATCAAATTTACGTCCAAAACCAGTTTTGAGCATCATTTTTGATGATAAGTATAAAATATCTCAACTTGATTTTCTACATTTGAGTATTCAACACAACAACAAATGTCATCATGAAAAGAAATCCAATTTATACAACACTTTGCTACTACTTTTAGGCCTTTGACCAAAAAATTATGGTTTTAGTATACCGGAGCATTTTTTTGGTCCACTTGACCATGCTTGCACCCTCATACTTGAGTGATTACAATGGGAAGTAGGACTTCCCATCCTAGTTGGGATAGAAGTGGTTGGAGGATGGCGTATTTGTCCATTTTACAAGTTTTGGCCTCCAAGGGGTATCTATTATTGTAGTAGGTGAATTCACATATTTGTACCTTGAAGTTTAGGCTAGGTATGAAGGGTGGTTTGGTTGTGAGTGGGGCTCCTAGGATACATAATATATATATGGTCTTAGTCAAGCATGGTTTGGGAGGTAGCATGTGCAAAGGAGTAGCCATGAGGGTGTCAGCCATAAACCTCCACCCTTGTGCGTCTGTAATCCGGGTGGAAGTCTCTGGCTCACATGTCTCTGTTGACTCTTGGGTTTGTAATCCCCATACTCAAATGAGTTTAAATGCAAGCACACTCTTTTTATTAAACACACAGGGCATTAGTATTTAAGAATACTTATGCACTTATGAAATCAATTTCATGCAACCACATCACATCTTCTTTCCACTCTACCCTCCTACCTAATGCACATCCTACTCACTAACTAACCTAACATCTGGCACTCCTAAGTAACCCCCCTCACATTGAGGCACCTTAAACCCCCTTCAACTGATTTCCTTACTAAATCCACTTCTTCCCTTGCCACCGTACTGGGAGTGTCACATTTCCATACACTTGTCCGCTTAGCATTAGGGCTCGGCTCCCAAGTTCAGCTGCGACCTTGAACCTCAAGCCTTGAGGCCTTAGAGTCGCCTGCCCTTCTCGGCATCCAACTGCAGCTCTAAACACCCTCAGCTATCTATGGATCCAGGTTTCGAAGCCCCTGAACCAAATGCTTCCCATTTCAGGCTCTGAGCTCGGAACCAGGTTTGCCTTCGACAGAAAATGCAGCTGATGCTAGATTCAAGCTCTTACTCTGAAAACAGATTAGCCTTCGGCCAATGCAGCCGAAGCTGGATTCAACTCCTACCCTGAAAACAGATTAGCCTTCGGCCAATGCATCTGATGCTAGATTCAACTCCTACTCTAAAAACATATTAGCCTTCGGCCAATACATCTGATGCTGGATTCAACTCCTACCCTGAAAACAAATTAGCCTTTGGCCAATGCATCTAATGCTAGATTCAACTCCTACTCTGAAAACATCGGCCAATGCATCTGATGCTAGCTCGGATCCACCAAAAAACCACATTTCCTCCAGATCCAGCACCTTACTACCGCGGCCTCTGATTGTTTTCTCTCCTGCCCTCTCTGCTCCTCGAATGAACTTCCCTCGGCCCCCTGTTGCTTCCCATGTCCGGGTATCCAGCACCGATAACCGTTTTCTGCCTTCGACCAATCCTAGGAAAGGCTGCCCTCCCTTAGCCTGCCGACCAAGGCCTCACCTAAAACCAACAGCACAAATCCTAAAATGGCTACAAGCCCTCAAGTTAACCTTTAAAATCAGCATAGGCCACCCCCTTCAAAGCCACTTGAATCCACATGCCCTCACCCCCAACCACACTAACTACTTGCCTTTGGTTTCCCCTTTATTAAAATAACACAAATCACACGCCTCGCATTTAACTAAATCCAATTCTTTTTGACACTCCAATGCATCCCCACTTCACTAACCCAAACTAAAATGTAAATCCTTGTCTTGAACATTTTTTTAAAGTTAACTTGAAATGTGAGCACATAATTAGGCTCACATAGGGTATAGTGTTTTTTAGGTGTTCAGTCATTCATTTTACCAACATTTATTAGAGTAAAGCATCATGTTGTAGGGTGGGCTAGTAATGAGTTTGCTAGTGTGTGTACTGCTTTATTATGCCAATTGGTTCGCAGGTTGTTTATGTGTTTATTTTGCAGCATCATAATAAGTGGAGGCATCAATTGTTTGAACTGGATGTGCATAAGTTACATAGCGGGGAGATGTTCTGGTTAAAAATTTAGTTGCCTAGGCATCTACTGTATCGGAATTGGAGGAGTTGCATGATTTGCACATCGGTAATCGGTAATCGGTAATCGGTAATCAAAGGGGCATCCCATAATAAGTTCGACTATTTGAGGTGGAGGTCGGGGTTGGAGAGCCATTTTGTTTATGTAGGGGATTGTGTTTTGTGCATGGCAAAATGAGTGCATTGATATGTTCTTTTTTTATATAGCTTTTAAGGTTGCAAATTAGTCCATCGTGTTGTGTGGAGGTTAAAGATTGACGGTTAGCACGAAGTTTGGTGATCAATAAGGTGGAAGGGAGTGGTCACGATGCGTGGCTCATCTACTCCCATTTTGGTTAGTTTGTTTGCTTTGTCATTTCCAAAGATGTTCGTGTGGTTTGAACTGGCCACATGCATGACTTGAACGTGGTCATCATCTTGCACTATTTTGCATACAATTTTCTAAACTACAAGAAGTGGGTGCAAACCTAAAGTGTCCCTTTAACCCTAAAAGGACTTGGCGTCTCAATATATGGCCATATACACAACTTATACGGGCTTCATTTTATATATTTATGTGTTTGAAACATTATTGTATACATTCTTTTATGTCAAAGAGGATTTTAAAATGTACTCATAGTAGACATTGATGATCAAAATACAACGTATGTATTTGCATCCAAGGGCACCTAGGTTGTGTATTTGAACTTACATCTTCAATAACATCATAGTGTTTACATTATTCAAATAGTGCACTTAAAGAATAAGTTGATATTAGATAGGGGATGATTAGCTAAAATGAAACTAGTTGCTTGGAGAGGCCCATTTTGGGCCTCTTATATGCTTGGGGGTTAAAGTCCGCTTACCTTATCAATAAGAACAGTGGGCTTGAAAAAGTCCTTATGATTTTTGAAACTCGTACATGAATATCAAACTAAAGATTCTCTATCTTCAAGGATAGTAAATCATGATATACTAGGTCCCCCCAATTATGTTGATTGTTAAACCTAAAATAGTCAACACATAGTCAAATCTCTTTTAGTAAATACCTCGGGGAGATCACTCCTTGTAAAGTTGAACAACCACGTGCGAACACTTTACATCTAAAAATCCTACTTTTTACATAAAGCATCACCAAAATGGGTCAAAATTTTATCAATTTTTTTTCATGAGTAGATATACACGGTATCTATTATATAATAAAAAATGGTAACTAAATTTGATTATTTGTTTTTTTTATAAAACATACCGTTTCTAACTAGAATGACGCAAAATTGAGCTAAAAAAATTACTACAAAAATGAAGATGACTAAAAATTTCAAAAAAAAATACAAAAGATACTATCAATGGTTATGTATATGCAGAAAAAATATCATAAATTTTTAAATGTTAGGTTTTGGTTTATGGACCAGTTTCACTATAAACTAGCTGAGAGCACACTCGTATATTTTAATTAATCCAAAAATAGCTAACTTTGTTCAATCAAACTTATCCACATGGCAAAACATAGCAGACTTGAACATGAACAAGAGGAGTAGTTGAAACAGTCAAGAAACCAACCGAACTTCTGTCAAAGGGGTCAAAGCGAACTGCTCGCGGCGGAGTTAGGGGTTAAAATCATTAGCAACAACTTTTCTTTTAGATACAATAAAATTTGAGATTTAGAAAGGTTAGTTTTTGGATTGTCAATTGAAACCACAATACGCTGCAAGAAGTGAAGGATTAAACACACCTAAGCTAGCCACACACCACTTAACAATAGGTGTTTGGTCAAATCAAATTGCCATGGAGACCTGCTTACCTTATAGTACAATGGCATAGTTTGAATTGATTGGGCCTTTATTTTTTGCTGTTCTTTCTCACATGAGGTAGATGAGGCTAATTTGGTGAGCTTCCTTAATCAGACACATGTAGTAAAGGCACCTATTCTTGATTAGGATCCCATTGGCAATTTATAGAGAACTGGAATTTCGATCATGTTGAAGTCGAATTTCGAGTAGGCCAAAACCAATAGTGCAATAACACATGTACTAGTTTTAAGTGCTAAAGTGAGGAGTAATGAGCAGTTATGGCAGACTCCAAACATTGGTAATATGTTTTGGTCAACTTTTGCTTCAAAAACTCATAGTAATTTCAACTCAAGGAATAAAATTTCCAAAAAAATTGCAATCCTCGTGATTCCTATCTTCTTGTACGAGAAAAAATTGCACCACCTTATGCTTCTCCAAATCTGGCACAAAATCTCTTAAGTGATCGGTTATGGGCGCCTCTACTCTAATATATAGTGATTAACAGCCGCCTTGATGATATTTGGGTTAGTCACCTTGCAAAAGTCAACTACACCCGCCATCCTCCAGAACAAGGAGTACTATCCACCGAGCTATGACACACTTGATTTTGTGCCCAAGGTGAGCAAGTTAGGAGGCGGAAACTTGGCAAATTAGGAGGCGACATGTGTCTGTGAGGTGCCGACCAACTTGAATTGTGGGTGTTCTATAATGAAAAAACAATCCGGCAACATTTTATCTCACATGTAACCGCTTTAGAGACATGACACAATCAATGTTGGCATTGCGCTTGGTTTTCATTGGCAAAGACATCAAACCTCAATTTTCATGATAAACCCCAACCTTCAGCGTGAAATTGAAACTCTCGTGATTAGTAAGCAAATTGCTCAGTATAATGCCCTTGACCATCATATTGGTTCCACTCCTTGGAAGATCAAGCAGCAGCTCAACGGCATATTGAGGGCCACTTCACACACGAGCCAAAAGCCGTGACCATGAAATTGTGAGAGCCCAAAAGAAAGTGTCCAAAGGCCGTCCCAAGACACTTCTAAAACCATGTAGTGTGGTCACGGATCCTCGAGTGTAGTGTGAAGTCATATGTTACCGGTCCTCAATCAAATGCTATTTCAATGAATTTCTATTCATGCGGGTCCTCAACCATAATAAAAATTGAATAAATCAACATTTGTGAGCATTCAGAGTGCCATGGTCTCCCGGTGTTGTGTTAGGCCTACCTCCAAGAGGTGGTTTTTGAAAATACTCCAAGTGACCATGAAACATGATCCATTCGATGCCATGTAGGAATCCATGTAGACTTTACATCCATCTTGCATTCACGTACTCTGTTGGTCCCTCAAGCATTGTGTGAAGCGATCTTGGACCAGCTCCGCCTTTTCCATCAATGAAAGTGCTTGAAGTGTAATGGTCACGGGCTCTCAGTCTCGTGTGTGAAGTGCCCTGAGTCTCAGTTGGGCTGGTATGAGGCTTGTGCACTTTCCTCTAGTCATCACAAACTTCTAGAGGCAAAATTACTACATAAAAATGATTGAATGTTGAATTGATATTATTCATTCAAATAATGTCGTGATAATTACAGTACTATGATACTCTCTTTCATCTTGTGTCACATTACACTATTTCAAAGCAAAGTGTCACATAAGATTAACACATATTATGTGAATTGTAGAATCACATATTATACACCACTAGGTGTAATAATCACATTATATAGCGCACTTGGGAAGTATGTGATGGTTGTATCGAGGCCATTGATTTAAAGGCAGTGAGTTCGGTCATACTAATATGACTCTAGCATTGCCTTTAATGACTTATCCTAACTTAGTGCTTTCACTTTTCCTTTCTCTAGTTTGAATTATCTCACAAACTTGTGCTTTGATGCCTGCCCAAAGACCTAATGTGCAAAGTCTACCTTCATGTAGTTTCTTGACTTCTGGAAATCAGTATATAACAAGTGTTGATTCTCGAATAGTGTGGAGTGCTCGCAACTTAGAGCTCATTCAAATCATTATTTTCTTTGCAATGGTTTGAGGAAATTTTGGCTTCCTCAAAAAAGGTCCCATTTTCAAATGTGTTGCATCCTCAACAAAAATCGATGCAAACCCGTTAGGAAAGCATACAAGTTGAACATATGTTTTTGATATTTTCAAATGTGTTACAAATCTCCCCTTTGCAACGTCAATTACCAAGGGCAAATAATCTAATTTTTTTGGTTTTGTTTTGGAACACCTCATATAAATACCGGTTGTTCAATGATGGTTGAAAATATCTTATTTTGTATTTGCAACAGGGGTTGTTGCACACTACGGGGTTATGTATAGTTCATGTTTGCGGAGGCCCAAGACAACATTTTTTTTAGTTTTAAAATATATTTGGACAATTTAAACACATATTGACAAGAAGATAACTCATAGAATATAATCTTATATCAACTTGATTTGAACGCGCATCTTATTAAGAGGTAACAATGCTTCGATATATTAAATTTGATTATTGCAGTGATAGATTATTATGTGAATACTTCCAGGCACATCAAAAAATAGGTGTTCTACTCCAACATTCAGTCTCATGGTAGCTAGAAATTTCAAAAAATAAGATATTGGGTTGAACTCCATGTTTCATCAATCCACAACATCTAATCAACTTTAAGTGTCTCAAACTTATGTGTGGGTCATTCAAGATACCTAATTATAGAAACACCTAACCTATCATATTCTTATAATTCTTCAAATTATAATAAATGTCAACCTCATTCATTTAAAAAATTATATTACATCTAGAATATTAGAACATTTTGTCCACATGCCCTCAAATTGTTGAAATTGGAGCACCTTTAATTCATTAGGTAACCGAATTAGGCACATCTACCTTAGGTGCTATGAAACATCACACTATTTTGAACAACCACCTTTGCTCCACCCCAAGAACACCCTCCCACTTCCACCCTCCCCTATGTTGGTTGATGTTGCTCCCCCTTGGCACATGAAGCTCCACCCCCACCTCCAACCTTGAGCTCCATCCTCCACATCTCCCTCCACTCCTAAGCTCTCTCTCTCTCTCTCTCTCTCTCTCTCTCTCAGGTAGACAACCCTTATTTGGTTACTTTTATTTTCTAGGACACCTATATTTGACCGGTATGTGGTTTGGCGCAGCTCCAAGACCAGATATCAAAACGCATGTTTAAAAGGGATTGGACTATGTGTTCAAAATACAATAATCATTCTAGGTTCAATAGTCAACCTAATTGGGGCGGGGACCTATACGATCATTTAATATACACGAAAATCTTCACTTTGATAATGAATAAGACATTCATATGAGCTCCATGAATCGTGAGGAAAGCAGCTACGGCCTTGATATGATTTGCTAACCATCTCGTGCTAATTGTGTGTTTCATATCCTAGGATAAGCGGGCTAGACAGAAAAAAAGTAACCATTTAAGACCCATCTACCTTACATCATTTCCACCCTTCCCTCATGGTAACTCGTAAAAAATGGTGTCTACCAGTTGGACACTCCCAGTGTATCATTGCCCACATTTGTTCATTGTTACCTTCCCACTTCGGCTAGTTACCAAATTGAAGAATCATATTCCGAGCACGCAACCCATCATCACATTATTCAGATCCACAACAGTGTTACGTGGGATTGACAATATTCCATAGAATATTCCCATATATTTTCCATGTTCAATTTGAGATTTGGAAACACTAGGATTTTGACCGATTAAGCCCAAAATTAACCCTAGAGACTACAAACTATAAGTATGACTTGGACGTGATTCATAGTTGCTCCTTTAAGGATCATGTAAATAATTTTTTCTAAACTCATATTATCTTTCATAGTTACAAATAAACCAGTTGAGTTTGAGGAATAATTGGTTGAAGTTTAATATTTTAGGAAAACCCCATTTTAGCAAAGAAAAAATGAAATATCACAACATGTAACCGGTTGGACTTGGAAACACTAGGATTTTGACCAATTATGCCCGAAAATCTCCCCGGACACTGTAAACTTTAATTGTGACTTGGATGTGATTCACAATTGCTCATTTAATTGTGACTTGGATGTGACTCACAATTGCTCATTTAAGGATCATGTAAATTACTTTTCTACGTACATATTTTCAGTTAGCTCACGTCTACTCTCACGTCTATAAACTTTGTTTGCCTAAAAAATATAGATCTCATCTATGCCGGCATTACATGACCCTAGTGAGTGGTTAAATGGATATGGTTGACTATGGATGCCTCAACCTTATGCCTTTCTTTTGGCTTCTGATAGGTGCAAAAAGAAGCCATGCCCCCAACCACATCCTCACATAGAGTAAAACCACCTATTCCTTATCAAAACCCCATCAGGAATCTATAGGGTGCCATATTTCTGTCAAGTTGGGACTAATTTCGGTAAAATATTTTCGTGGGTGGTTAAAATAGGGTTCGATGTTTCATTGATTCTAAGGGTTAGTTTCCATGTAGGCCGCTCCCCCACCAAATTCTAGTGGACATGTACATGCCACCAAGTGGAATCTGCGTTTCCACTAGAATATGGTGGGCAAAGCGGCCTACATGGAAATTGACCCTAAGGTTATGGTATCAAACTAAGGTTATGGTATCAAACTAAGGTTATGGTATCACCAGGGAATCGATAAGGCCATGACACATGTCCCTAGTTTTTAGTGCTAAAGTGAGGAGGGATTTATCTCAAAACAAGCAGTTATGTCAAACCCTAGATATTGGTATGTGTTTGTGCCAACTTTTGGCTTAAAAAAATCACACTAATTTCAAATTCATGAATAAAATTACCAAAAATTGCAATCCTCTTGATTTCTAACTTCCTACATGGGAAAAATTTGCACCGCCCTATATAGTAGAGGCACCTATTCCCGATCAAGACCCAATCAACAATTTATAGGGTACCACAATTTTGGTCAGGCTAGGATTGAATCTCGATAAGGCCGGATCCAATAGTGCCATGACACATGTCCTAGTTTTGAATACTGAAGTGAGGAAGAATGAGCGGTTATGGCAGACTCTAGACATTGGTATATGTTCGGACCAACTTTTGGCTTCAAAAATTCACAATAATTTCAATTTAAAGAATAAAATTACCAAAAAAATTGTTGTCTTCTTGATGTCTATCTTTCTACACGGAAAAAATTGCACCACCTTATATACTTCTCCAAATTTGGCGCATAATCTCTTAATTGATCAGTTATGGGCACCTCTACTATAGACGTCCCAACATTGAGAGGCGCTTCACACTATGGCCGAAGGCCATCAATTTCCACCAATCATATTACAAAGAAACCAAGAGTTCGGCCTCTCGACCCTTCACACTAAGGCCAAAGTCCAAAGGCCGCCGCAATTTAAAATGATTACTTTTTGAAGAAGGCGACGGACTCTCGAAGGAAGTTTGGGTCAGACGGGAATGGAAACCCAAACTATGGTCAAGAGGCCATCGGTTTTTTTTCATTAAAAAAATCAATCGTTGACAAGATGTTGGCCATTAGATTGGAGGGGTTGTTTAAATAAGGAATAAAGTGGGATGGTCCTTTGGGTTTGGACTTTGGGCTTGACCTTTGGAGGCTTCACACTATGGCCATCCAAGTTGAGAGACCGTGGGAGTTCATGGCCAAAGGTTTGGACTTTGGACTTGGCCTTTGGAGGCTTCACACTATGCCCGGCCGAAGGCTCCAATTCCTATATTTTATTGGCTATTTATTTCAACCCATTTCTTTGGACTCTCAACAAAGTTTGGCCACTCAATCCCACGGCCTCTCGACTTTGACGGCCATAGTGTGAAGTGACCCTAACTTTTCTTTTCTTTTCTTTGAGACAAAAGGCCGATAGGCCAACGCCAAAGCACAGGAGGCAGCTAACCACCTGGCAAGCTTTTGTCAAGTAGAGAGGAGATTTCACAGCCGGGAATCGCACCGCCAACCTCTTCCTTAAAGATTTGGGTATCTCTCCACCATCATCCAGTACACTATTTTTTTGCATTTAGTGTTGTGTTACATTTAATGTTGTTACTATTCATTTACCTGCAACACAATCTACCAACCACTTGACAAATAGTGTTCCCTGCGCCGCCACCTTCTCTACCTTGGCTGCGTTAAATGTGTGTACTTCTTGTATTCAATGGATAATTTCCTATGCAAACATAGTGGCCGATCAAGGATTTGGTAATGTAGTGGTGGTAGAGATGGTGGTGGTGCAACCATGCGGCAACAAAACACAAAACATACAAATATTATAACACTAATTGTGGAGATGTAAAAATCTGAACATGGCCAAATTTTACATTAGTTCACAATTAGTGTATAGGTTGGCATTTAGTGTATGCAACATTAAGGGCGTCATTGGCATTTAGTGTTGTGGTTCGTAATTACTGTTGCTAACACTAAATGCAAAAAACAGTGTAGTTTAGGGTCGTCTCGGACCAAGTGGCCCTAACTTTCACATCATGAAAGGAATGCACCAGGCACTGCCACATGTCCGGAATACCTTCACAGCAACATGGACAGGCGTTTGCCGCACTCTTCGAAGCAGCTACCTGGAAGGCGAGTCGATGGATTGCTCGCCAACATTAAAACTGAAGCAACTGCCTGGCCGCTGGCATTGTTCTCCCCTTTAGTATGACATGTTTGGTTGTGCAAGAAAGTGTCGTATTGTTTCCAAATGTCATATTTTGCATAATATGATATTTTAGCCTCAAATGTCGTAATATCAAGGTTTTCGGAGAAAATGACCTGTTTCAATGTAAAATGTTACATAAGTGTGAAAGAACATTTATATTTTTAAAAAATATGCTCACAATGTCACGCAATATGGAGTTTAAGAAAAAAATAGTCCTATGATGATGTCTTTACCATATCACATACTACGAAAGTAAAAATATATTGTTATATGATGATGATTGTTGATGTTGGAAATTGACATCTTACTCAATTTATCCATTAGAGATTGCATGTTCATCACATCTACAACTGAAAACTTTGAAGGATGCTCCACTGCAAAATTTGATAGTAATTGGCCATACTTACGGGCTTGAGGAAGCTCTATTATTGGTCTTGGTTGGTCATCCACATCATTGCCCTCTATTGGCTCTTCATCCAAATCTAAGCCCAATCGGATTTTTCTACCCCATGCCAAATCCACCAACTTAGCCATGTTGTACTTTGCATCAACAATAATTTTCTCATGCCAATCGCACATATTTTTCAAAAGGCATTTCTTCACTTCCAAGTTTCAAAAAGGAAATGAGACTTGCCAATTCATTTGCTACTTATTTCATTCTTGATTTCTCATGTTCACCATCCATGGAAAAATTGGCATTCCAATTTGCAGGTAAAATCTTGGACATCTTGCAATTGTTTCATATAATTTGGGGATTCATATCTCCCCACACTTGAGAGCATCACATACTAGCGTGCCTTACAGTAGGTACTATATTTCTCAAGTCGTGGTGAGTAGTAGAAGAATCAAAATGAGAGAGAACCCATTCCAAAGGTTCTTCTTACATTGAACTTTGAATGTAGCAATTATTCCCTAGTCCAAGGGTGTTGTAACATTAGATGGTAAGAAAAAAATAGTAATATTGCTCAATTGCAAGGTTGAAAACAAAATGATTCAACCCTACCAACATGCTTATTGGAATGAGTAGCATGATTGTCCATAATTAAAAGTACTTTCCACTTTTGAGATTTGAAATGTACATTGAGGCTTATCATCCAACTTGTCAAAGACATATGATGTCATCCAAGACGTTTGGTTTGCAAACCACCCCACATAATATGTTGGCAACTAATCACATGTTTCAACTTGTCATTGCCTATCGTGTTTACAACAAGAGCAAGAATGAGACGGTCTTTCTGAATTTTGTGCCCACAAACTTTTCCTTGCGCTTAGTGTCTTGTTTGGTTAGGCACGGCAAAATGAACTAGTCTCATCCATATTGTAAACATCTTATGGTGCCATAACCAATGCGGAGGAGGTCAGTGCTTACCAAGTTGTGTGCAGATGCGGTCATCAACATTGTAATTGTCGAAATTATAACTGAAATTAAAAACATCTACCAGTCAAGATTGGCGTCACCTCCATAGCCAAGAAATTGAAGAGTGGCATGGGAAAATTTAGGAGTACAAGTTGGCAAGGACTGAAATTTCCAATCTAAAGAGATGTGAGATTTAGGTGTGAGGGCAAATTTCGAATCAAGAAGAGAAATCAACAACTTCATAATTCCAATTTGTAGATCTAACTATTTCTAAACTCTTCAACCTCCACCTAAACCCAAAGACTCAAAAGTGCAAGCTCTATTTTAAAACCAAGGTTTTAAATAGTTAACTTGAGCAGCGAGAAAATTTGAAGGGTTACTCGTATTTCATGGGGAAGGGTTACTTAAAATTTTGCCTTTCAAAATGAAGGGTTACTTCAAAAATTGCCCTTCACATATTTACAATTTTGTTTTTCAAAAATGCACAATGTAATGTTTGAATCTTAGGTTATATTCTTAAGTAAGAAGCACATCAATTGTTCGGTGTCTGGGGTGTGTAGGAAACCGAAACACCCGCAATTTCACTACCTTTTTGACCTCATAAGGACTTCAAACTCTAGTTTGCGCAGAAATTCTCACACAAAACGCACGATGATGTATGTATGAATGTATGTACATTGTATGTAAAAGGAATCGATTCGATCACCAACTTACCTCCAGATGATCCCTTCCGATTCAATAAGTTCTAAGCAATATTCACGAGTACCACGTCCAGAGGCCACACTCCCAGTTGCAAACTTGAAGTCAGTAGCTCCAGCTCAAATTAGCAACACTGCGTCGATCCAACAAGTAAACTTATACAGTGTCAAACGGTCACAACAAAGCCAACAAATCCTGGATTGTGCAGTTGACCTTACAGACTAATTTCTGCCCAAAAGAATTTAAACATCCGGAGCCTTGTAGGTGATGAAATTAACGGAAAACATGATATTAGTTTAAAATTTGTCAAAGTAGATGCAGGCCGGATTTTAGAAGAGAGAAAGAAAAAGAAAAACAGAGTGGAGATTTCTTACCCCAAAGTGCACCAGGCGATGTTGAGCTGTGGCTTGCTCTCTTTTGAGAGATGAATTAGAGCTTCTGAAAACTCCAAGGCTTGCTGGCAATGCTTCTCCTCCAAAAGCTTGTCGGGTTCGGAGAGAGAGGGAGAGGGGGAGAGAGAGAGAGGGAGGAGAACGCAAGAGAAACAGACAACGAAGGTGGCTCGAATCTTCCAGAATCGTAGATCTGACATGCATCTTGGAACAAGTCATCTATCTACGGAAAGGATAGATTTGAGGGTATGAAGGCCCAAGGGACCGGTTGTTTTAAAAATGCCTTTCCCTTTGAAGGTTTCCTGGGATTTCTACCGGTCCCTTTTGAACGGCTGGCCCAGTTGTTGAAGGGAAAGTGAAGGGTTGCACCCCATAATAACGGGTACAACCCTGCAATTTTATTCGCTGAACTTGAGTAAACTTAAATTGAGTCATTGATGAATTCTCTATGTGCTCCCGATCCCAAGGGAGATCATTAAGTGTGGGTCCCACCACACACATGCATTAATTACCTCCATTATATAACAAATCAGGCCTAAAAAAAGTCGTATTATGAGCGTTGTAGTTGTATTATCGGGTATATAATCGAGGTGTCGTATTATCGGGGTTAGACTATAGTTCTGAAGAACACTGTAACTAAGTCATCAATTTGATGAAATCGATGAAATTAACCTTGGAATATCAACATTTTGACTATTTATGCGAGGAAAATGAGCAGAGTGACCTCCTTATGATGTCCGGAAGTTTGATTAATCGAATGGGTGGGAATCAAGGAAGGGATTGATTGGGCGATGAGTAGCCTAATATAGAAGTAGGCAATCTAGAAGTAGCTTGTAAGCAATCCATTGTTCTCCCTCTTTAGTATGACACATTTGGGAAACACAAAAAAGAGTCGTATTATCGAGGTGTCGTCTTCTCATTAATATGACAAATGGCATAAAATTGTCGTACTATCGAGGGAATACAAAAACATAAGTAATATGAGCTCAAAAATATATACAACGAGTTTAAGCAATATAGATGGTATGAAATAATAGCTTATAACTTCAAACATATGCAAATATTCTCAAGAACTCTTGAAATAGGAGTCCCAAGATCCTTTGGTGTTGCCTACCCAAGTTAGCAACTGTCATCTTATCTAAATTCCCTACTAACTTTTGAAAACTAATAATTTCATTAACACCAAAATATAATGAGTTCTCTAATAAGAAACTAGACAGCAATGATGCATGACGTTTAGCATCAAGATATGGGTGATACTATATCACCCATGTACAAGGCAACATACTAGGTAAGAGGCCACTCTAGCCCTAACCATGTCCATTGTACACTAGTAACCCTAATTATCGTTAAGTTCCCAATGAAAAGTGAAGTTCCCAAGTAGTTCCCCAAGTGAAAATGGATGTATTTTAGATGTACATAACATAGATGAAAGGAATTCTAGCATTAACTACCTCTTTAATATGACAAATCGGAGATTCTAAATGTCGCATTATTGAGTGTCGTAGTTGTATAAAAGATGGAGTTTTGAACTAAAAAGTTTGGTTGCTCAAAAATGTGTCATAATATCGAGGGTGTCGTATTAACGAGGTAAGACTGCAGATGCCTACAATCTAGTGACAAGCTACAAGCTAGTAGGCAATCTAGAAGTAGCATGAATAGAGATTTTTAAATTAGGCTATAGGCTTTTTTTACTTTACCATTTGAAAGGACCTTTGTCATTTAAAATTTAACTTATAATCTTAGGCTAATTCACTTGTCGTTAGGGTTTAGGGCCCTTAATTAAGGGTTTAGGATTTTGGGTTTCCGGTTTTGATTGTGCTTAATTAGTTTGAATATGTACATGAGTACTTGTGAAAGGAGAGGATATTAATTATGATATTATTAAACAAATTCGTAGAAATTTCCACAAGCATTCATACACAATTAAGACACCCACTCAATTCACAAATGACAAGTGAATTTTCCTAAGAATTTAAGTTCAATTCTAAAATAACACAGTCCTTTTCAAATGGTAAGTCACAAAAATTATAACACATTTAGATTATTTAGGCTTCTAGATTGCGTTCAAGCTACTTCTAGATGAAGCCTACAAGGTACTTCTAGATTGCCCACAAGCTTTCCTAAAGCCACTTTCAGAGTGAAATCCATTTGCTTGTATTCTAAAGTTGAAGTGAACCTATAGAATAGAGGCACCCATAACCGATCACTTAAGACTTTTGTGCGAGATCTAGAGAAGTATAAGGCGGTGCAATTTTTTCTCGTGTAGGACGATGGAAATCAAGAGAACTGCAATTTTTTTGGTAATTTGATTCCTTAGATTGAAAAAGCTGTAAATTGTTGAAGCCACAAGTTGGCCCCACCGTATTACCATTGTTTAGAATTTGCCATAACCACTCATTTGACCATTCATTCATCCTCACTTTAGCACTCAAAACTAAAACACGTGTCATGACAATATTGGTCTTGGCCTAATCAACATTCAATCCCACTCTGATCAAAACTCAATCCTAGCATGATTGAAATTTAGTCAAGCCCGACTAATATTTCAATACCCTATAAATTGCCAATGGATTTTGATCAAGTAAAGGTGCCTCTACTATGTATATTGGACTTAGAAGAGTGGTTCATTCGATACGGGAATTTGTGGCCAATGTTTTTTTGAAGTCAGGTAGGGTGGACGGGCGGCCATCTTGGGTGGTGCGAGCATAGGTGTCGGCCCCATTTTGAGGAGCCATGAGTGGGCATGAGAGGCTGGACAACCGAGCAAGACCAAACAACGAGACAACCCACTGTGCAAATGCAAGCTTACATATTATCCCAACGCAATAAACACACATCATGTGTTTTACCCTACGGTTAAACCGTGTGTTTTTACCTCACAATTTTCATGTAGTGTTCATATTTTTACTTTTGACTAGTTGCGGCCCAGGTCCTTCAAGGGCCGCCTAGGCTGTGGAAACCCATGCCATGGTGCCTAGCCCAACTTAGTTTTGGAATTTTACAGCCCCGGGTTAGATCACATCTTCATTCGGCTGGGCCCCACCCCTCCCACGCCTCCTTCACTGCCCGGTCTTCCTGCCCGCACCTGCGTGGGAACCTCTCCTTGTTGGGAACCAATGTGACAATCTCATGTCAAAATTACAAATATTCAAGTTGACATCACTTTCATATTATTCCCAAGTTAATTGATGGAGTTCCTTCACATGCCAAAGGAGCTTAATGACTTAAATGACCGTGTATTGTTAATTTGGTTCCCAACGAGGAAGAGTTCCCACGTAGTGCAAGCAGTGAAGGGGCGTGGGAGGGGCGGGCCCAGCCAAATGAAGACGTGATTAGCCCGGGGCAATTTTACACGGTTGGCGCGTCAAACTAGAGTGGACTTTGCTGGCTTGTCGGTTGAGCATAATGGGGAGATCTGGATGAGCACAACGTCGATGCTTCACATGGACATTCCATCAGAAGGCGAGGAACAATCAGAAGAAGGTCTTGTGAATGAGAAAACCGGGCAACTTACCTTAGAATTGTAGTTTCGGTCGGACAATAAGCTGGGGGTTAGGAGACGACGTTGATTGTTCGGCATACCTTGAGGATTTCGGTGGGTAGAGCGAGCCTGGTGCATCACTTGTGATTTGGATAGAGGTTTACGGAAGTTGGCGATCATAACATCTTGTGAATGAGAAGCCTGCACCTTAAACGGAAATTGAAGGGGTTAGGCGACATTGTTTGGCATCCCTAAAATTTTCGGCACTAATTCTCGTGGGTACAGCGAGCTTGGTGCATCGCTGCGACTTAGATTGACATTAACGAAACATCTTGTGAATGAGAAAACTACATCTTACACTGAAACTGCAAGGTTAGACGACATCATTGTCCCGGCATTCTTGAGGAATTCGGGGCCAAGTCTTGGTGGGTAGGGCAAGCTTGGTGCATCGCTGCGATTTAGTTTGACATTTACGGATCATCTCGTGAATGAGAAACGTGCAGCTTCCACTGAAACTGCAAAGGTTAGACGACATCGTTGTGCGGCATACTTGAGGTATTCGGTATACGTAATTTTCGGTGGGTAGAGCAGAATTAAGTATCTGTAGCTCGTGGGTAAGTTGCCGCGATGGGTTGGTTTCTCCCCTCGCACGTGGACCAAGGCGCCATCTTCGGATTACTGGGGGCATGGCACATGTTCAGCACTCTTTGCAGATACGTGAAATCCTCCAAGGAGTTTCGGAGCAGGACTTGGTTTCCCGTAACTCTTGGTGGTGTCCCCTGGAAGCAGGTGCGGTGCTTGGAGCTTTGGGTGTTGCTGTTCATCGTCATCGTGTTCATCTTGAAGCAGCTGTCACATGCCACCGCAGACATTGCAGCCGGAGTCATCCAGTTCGAGCATCTGCAGAGATTCCAGCATGTGACATTCGCCTTGTTCTTCCTCGCTTACGTTACCATGGGGCTTGTCACCGAGAATTTCCCAAAATTTTTACCCCTGCCTAGCGGAGCGCTCAACTGCACTTTCGCCCTGGGCTTCTTGATGGAGCTCATGGTGTTCCATTTCGGCCACCATCCGGGAGATAACCTTGAGAGCTTCGTCCACTTGATGATGCAGATCATTCTGTTGTGCTTGGTGCTCCTTATGTTCCTTGAGGTGCTGTGGCCGGGGAGCATCCTCATCGCAGTCGCCAGGTGCACCATGCTCATCTTCAAAGGCACATGGTTCTTCCAGATCGGCTTGCTCATCAACTTCCCCTACCACACGCCCCTGGGATGCTCGATCCTCCCTGGCGAAGAGTACCCGACATGCCCCACCCGGGAATCAGCGATGCGGGCCAAGTCGCTGCAGGTTCTCATCTTCAACTGGCAGTTCTTCTGCATTGTGGTGTGCACATACGTGAGTTACGCCATTTTGTTGCAACTTTACAGCAGCCAACCACGTGGTCATGTGCCTCTGAACAAACCGGTTGCCCTCAGCATTCTCACTCCTCGAACTACTGCACTCACCAAAAGCGATTCACCATCGGTGTACTTCGCAGTTCCCGAGGATGAAAATGTTGGGCACGACAGTGGATCGGCATCCGATGGTGGTGAAGATGTTGATGCACAGATCGACACTCCCATGGGTAGCGAATCAGCACTTCACCAGGCATCCTTGTCCAGGCGTATGAGCCGCAACACACGCACTCAGAATAAGGTGTAGGGGTTTAGGGTTTAAGGATCACCCGAGAACCAGCTATGTGGGCCAAGTCGGTGCGGGTTGTGATCTTCAACTTGGAAGTTTTTCTGCATTGTGGTAAGCACCTTCGTGGGGTAAGCCAATTTGTTGCAAATTTACCACCCACGTGGTCATGTGCCTTTGAAGAAACCGGTTGTTGGCCTCAGCATTTTGACTCTTCGAAGTACCAAAGATTCACCATCGGTATGCTTTAGAAAATGTTGGACACAATCGAGGATTGGCATCCAATGGTGAAAGATGACGATGCGCAGATCGGCACCCCCTTTGGTAGCGAAGCAGCACTTATCCACCAGGTATCTTTGTTCCTGAATCTGTAGGGTTTGGGTTTAAGGATACATACATCGGTTTTGGCTCTCTCAAATGCTGAATTTGCAGCTGAACCTGGAAGGTTATATTCCCATCACGAAAGCTCGACATCATAGGAGCTTGGTCAACTTGTCAACCATATTGATCACCTCCTGAATTTGCAACTATGTGGTCGGCAATCTCGTCACTCAGGATGTCGGAATGTGGAGGACAAAATTTCCACCAAGTAACAGAAAATTTTGTTTGGCGGAGGGTTTTCGCACAAGTTTGTTTGCCGAAGGGATGATTTTGGAAAGATAAGGAGACATAATCAGGCGACTCGGATAGACTCGAGGACATGTTCCCAAGTTCAAGAGTGGGAGATTCTTTGTACTAAGATTGTAGAAGGCAGGCATGGTGTACAATTGAAGGACAGATAATTCTCTTGCTTGTACACTTCTCAACAAAAACTCTGTAATAGAAATGGAACTGCTTAGCTATACCACTTCATTGAATGGTAAGTGATTCAGAGCTATTGAAGATGAAAATATGATACCTTGGATCAAAATTGAACCAGGATCAAAGAATTGTTGTAATGTAAACCTTTTTTTATATATAAAGAATGTGATATCAATTGTGGGTTGGTTCAAGTTCGAGGTTACCAAATTGTTCCGTTATACGAGTATAAGCTGAGTTATATACAAAGATTTGAGGGTTACAGTTGAAAACGAATGCAAAAACTAGGTACATCAGCTCAGGTTTAACTGTGGCTTGTGATGGGTGGAGCTGGGCTACTATCAGATGACGAATACGCGCCAACAATGCTCGAGTGCGGCAACGTTGCATCACCCCTGGCCATTGCCATCACATTCTCCCGCAAAAATTTAGGTGGGAGTCTCCTGGCGACGTTTCCTTCCTTGTTACCTTTCTTGTCAAGGAATTCAAAGTGGGTTATCCCCTCCACCCCAAACTCATCCAACTCCGGTTCCCATTTGGGGTTGTCAACATTAAGCATCACAAAGTTGATACGGTCCCTGCAAGGCAAATCGGGTTTGAGGGAAATCAGTTGCTTTGTGCCTGATGTAAGTCAACATTACCATACAAGTTATCCTTAAAAGTCCTTCAAAGAGGCACCAAACAAGGACTTCTCTATTAAGAGAGCTCAGTAGAGTATCTTGTGTCGGAGCCGAATTTGAAACATGGGTGAAACTCTTTGGACCTCCTCTTTAAACCCAAAAATCTTTGAGAGAAAAACTATGGAGAATTTTAGGAATCAAAATAGGACTTGCCACCCTATTAAACTCCAGGTCGGCCTAAATGCAACAAAGCTAGCTTGGTCTAATAAGCCATACATGTGGCTTATTATAACCATGTTTAATTGGAGGTCACTTTTAGCCAACTTGCATGGAGTTTTACTCATAGACTTTAAGGATAAGTCTATTGTTCGACACAAATAAGTGAAAGTGTCATAATTATATAAAATTTACAATTGTTCTTAACAGTTGATGAATACCACACATCACAAACATGCCAATAGCATCTTCAAAGTCAATATGATTCTTGTGCTTGTTAAATGGTCATGTAGGTCCCCCCCAAATATTGTGAGTATTGAGCCTTGAATGGTTATTTAGCATGTAGTCCAATCACTCTTAAAGACATGTTTTTTTGGTATCCGTTCTTGAATTCACACCTAACCACATGCCACTCAAATATAGGTGTCTGATTAAGAGAGATAATTGAATTAGGCACATCTACCTTAGTTGCTATGTAACATCACAATTTTGAACAACCACCTTTGCTCCACCCCATAAATATGCACAATATTTGGCTTAAGGTAGACATGCCTCATTTAGTAACTGATCTTAATTGGGCACCCATATTTAAATGGTATGTGATTTTGTGTGGCTCCAAGAATGGACAACAAAAGACATGTGTTTAGAAAAGATTGGATGAAGTTCTCAAAATACGATAACCATTCCAAACTCGGTAAGTCAACATAGTTTGAGGGGACTCTTTAACCATTTAATGAGCACAAAAATTTTCACTTTAATTATGAATAAGACTTTCATATGCTATCCAAAAATCATGGCGAAAGTGGTTACGGCCTTGTTTTGGATTTGCTAACTATCTCGTACTAACTGCGTGTTTCACATCTAAGAGAAGTGGGCTAGCCGAGATAAGTAACCATTTAAGACCCACCTACCTTATGAGAACTTCCACCCTCCCCTTTGAAATTTGCTGATATAATTTGCTCTCCCCTTGCTCTCGCCATGCAAATGTCAAGCTCCACCGTTGAGCTCCATCCCCCGCCTCCACTGTCGAGTACTCTCCACTTCTCCACGCTGCCTCATCTACACGTAACCTTCCCTCACCGAAATCTCGTATGAAATAGCATCTACTCCACTCCCAGCTAAGTATCCTTGTTCACAGTTGTTCATCGTTAATAGCTTCCCACTCGTCAAATTTGTTTGCAGGACATAGTTGCACCTCCTCAAGTGGCAGCTGCATTTGAATATCCACACTAGTTACTAGCCTGAGAGAAGATAGCAAGGGAGGGCAACTCCAGGAAATCGGTGCGGGACATAGTTGCAGCTCCACAAGTGGAAGCTGCATTTAAATATCCACACTAGTTACTAGCCTGAGAGAGGATGGCAAGGGAGGGCAACTCCAGGAAATCGGAGCAGGATCGCGGTGCCACTGTGATTAATTCGTAGGAGGTGTCCAGTTTGAGTCATTTCATGAGTTATGGGTTGTAATTAGTCACATAATTGATGTTATGGACTTTGCGGAGATTAAAGAAAGGAAGGTGCCAGTTCTGAGCCTGACATTTCGTCTTGTTGCAACAGGGGAAAGCAGAAGCCATGGCTGCGAAGACCAAGGGTGCAGGATGGAAGCCGCTGCAAAAAAGAGGGGATGTGAGTTTGTTACTGAACGCTTTTTGGAACCTTAATCTGTTTGATCTTGAGGAAACTTTAAATGTTTCACATGCATTGAGAAGTCGAGGATTCTGAATTCTGTGATCGTTGATGAACTTGTGTAGGTTTGGAAAGGATCCTGAAGGATATCAAAGATACTATGACAGGGTGCGTTCCAGCATCGGAGTACTCACGTGCTGCTCCTGATCATTAGTTCTGCCCGAAGCTTTGTGCGTGATTGACTTCAAGTGAATCGGATACAAGATTCTCAAGTAGTATTCTCACGCTATAAAAAGTATGGGTAGATATGTTCCTTGTAGCAGTTACAGTTTCTGATTGTAAAGTGGTGTCATCGTAGTCATAGTAGTACGGCCAACTGGATACGCTCCAAATTACTTGTCCTGCACAGGTCGTGCCTTGTTAATGCAACCGCGAGAGTTTATGTATGTATGAATCTATGATCAGTTGTTTTGCATTCTTCTTCTGGTCTGGACCAAGGCGCTGCGTTTGGTAGGGCATGTCTGGAATATGATAAGTGGATTCATTTCCCAGAGGGAGCCCCGTCTTGAGCGTCCTGCTTGCCAAATCATAAGGAGAGTATTTGATAATAAGCATTCAAATCTTCTTCCTGTTCGTAACAGCCAACATAAATGTAGTTTTTGGAACCTAGAGGCTTGAAACGGGGCTCGAACTTGCCATAGTACACCCTCTCCCCCAACTCGTTCTTTCTAGATTTGCGGTACAATCCTGGCGAGGGGTGCTGGTTTGACTCAGGAGCAACGTCTCTAAACTTGATCCAAATGTAGGCACGTTGGAACAGCACAATGGAGATATATATGGACATGAATTCTAACGAACCAAATGAATATATTTTACCACCACCCCTTCCAACCCAACCGATCCAATATTGGTAAATCCTTGACAAAAACAGAAGTGCCGCAATGACGAAGGCATCATGATATTCTGCTGCTCTACCAAGAAAAGCTAAAGCAATAGGTATGATGAGACTTTCCACTTCCTTCCAATTCTGAGAATTCAAGGCATTTTGCACAGATAAGCGAAAATTCTCGTTGACGGAGAAGTTCAAAAGCTTAATTGTAGGTACGATCATGTAGTCAAGAACTCGTTTGAACTTCAACATCAAATATTTCAGCTCTTCTACAGATGTGATATTTGCAAATAATTCTCTCCTCACCCTCGGGCACTGAAAGCTTTTGTGTATTTCAGGGTCTGAAACACTCCCCTCCTTGTACCTATCCCCGTAGAGTAGCGTTCGTGACTTTTCGGACAGTCTCTAGATAGGCCGGCCAAGTTATTCCCGAATCACAACCAAGGTCTTGAACCACCTTGATTGTCAGCTTGTGTACTTCTTCGACAGAAGCAGATTCATACTCCTCTACGAGATCATGGAGAATCTGCAAAACAAGGTGCTCCCAAGGCTCAAAGGCATGTCTCATATGTGCCGGTTCCCACACACGACGGTTTTGAACGCATAGTTGCCATCTCCCACGCCAAGTCAATGGCCTAATTAAAATTCTTTTGCTTCTTGGGCCTACGAACGGGGAGATCCGACCGCTAGTTACAGATGGGCCGGTTGAGTCTGAGAAATATCCACTTTGGTTTCAAGACTCTACGCAAATCGCCGATCATCTGAGAAAAATGTACAGGACGTACTTCAAATTGATATGGGAGAACCGAAAGATATCAACATCACGTAATCGGTTGGACTTGGAAACACTTGGATCTCGACCAAGTTTGCCCAAAATCTCCCCGGAAATCTAAGCCGGCTCTCCGTAAGATTTGCGAGGGATTTGTGAGAGGGGATGCTTATTGAAGTTTCTTGAGAAAGGGAACTCTAGGAGACACAGCGTCGACAACTCACGTACTTAACCCGCGTCAAACCTTGACAAAGGTTTACTATATATTTAGCCAAAAGAAGTACGGTCGATGACTTTGGCCACTCTCAACACGCAGAAGAATTGTAGAAGAAATGGAACTTTTCACAAGTAGAGCTACCGATCAAAGGGGGATCAAAGGAGGCTCAGAATGAAGTAAGTACAAAGTGCTCAACTGCAGAACACACGAAATCAAACCAATCAACATGAAACCCCACGGACTCGGAAGCCTCGCACTGCACAGCTTAATTATAAAGCTTGGAGATCAGTAGCGAGGTTGTGAAGAAGGTGGGGGAGGGGAGGTGGAGGTGGGAAGCTAGGGTGGACACTTGGAACCTAGGATGGAAATCCGAAAGCTAGGGTGAAATTTGTCAGCAGGCTAGGCTGCAGGGGTGTCCACGGCCATGGGATGGGGCCATTGTGATTATTATTTGAATTGTGTTGAAACCATTTTACACACTTTGTTTCTTACCACTAATAAATAGGGCAAAAAGGTTTATTATCATTAGTAAAGTGCAAAATGGTCATACTATCCTTTAGGCAAAAGTTTAGGGAACCACGTTGATTAGCAACCAAGAACGTTCCTGCGCAACTGTGTATCAAGTTTTTCTCTACTAATCTAGATTACAGTAGGGGTTAATATGTTAAGTATCTATACATGTTCAAAGTGTTCACTTGTTGAGATACACTTTGCTATGATAAGACAAAGACCACTGTTTCAACATGATATCAGAGCGAATGTCCGAGGCTTGAAGGAGCCTTGAGAAAGGAGCAGTTGCTGCACGGGTGGAAGAAGAATGGCATCTTGATAGCAACCACGTTTGAAGGATTGATCGTTAGGAGAAGTGGAAGTTCGAGTTGAAGACCAAATGTTGATGCGACTAGTTGGAGTAACGACCTGCAAGCACAACGCACACAAGCGATAGCTTAGAACTAGCATAGACAATAATGTAAGAAGAGAATTACTAAGTTTTGATAGTTAAGTGACAGGCTTATAGGATGGCAAAAAATACTTTTAGCATTGCCGAGTCTAACAAACTCGAAGGGACGACCAACTATGGCGTCTGGAAGATTAAGATGAGGACCATATTCAAAGAAAGGAAACTGTGGCATCTTGTGTGTCCTCAAGAGGCCAAGATAGTTATAGAAATTGTAGAAATTTCACCTGAGATGGAAAGGGCATTGACAATCCTCATTCTGTCAGTCAAGGACAATGTACTTCATCACGTAGCAAACTGTGAAGAACCAGACTCATGTCGGGAAACTTTGAGAAATATTTTTGAACCTCATAATGGAGCCACAACATTACATTTGACCAACAAGTTGAGCACGCTCAATTGAAGATTTCATCAAGACAATCAAAGAGCTTGTTCTCAACTCTCAAGTGTTGGTGAAGGTGTTCCAAACAATCGAGTTATGTAGATTACGCTTGGAGCATTTCCAAAGAGCTACGACCCCTTCGTCCATGCAGTGGTCTGTCAAGATGAGTTGCCATATTTCGAAAAAACTTTGCAGAAAACTGTTTTTAGAAGAAGCCGTAAGAGAAGAAGATCCACCACATCATGAGGCACTGTCAATCATTGAGGCAAGACGACATTTTGGAACATTTTACAAAGGACCAGTGATAAATCATGGATCACCTATGACATATTTCTCCAGAGGGCCCATGCTGAATGTCAACAACATGAGAACGTCAAAAATACCGAGAGGAATGCAAAGACGACACTGCAATACATGCGGGGAGTGGGGCCATTTTGCCAGTTCTTGTACTCAGCACCGTCCATAGCAAGAGTTTTTCACCATACACCAAGATGATTAGAGCACAAACCCATGATGAACTCTGTCCAAGAACAGCTCAAGACTGCAAATATAAGGAAAGCTTTAGAAATGTTCGATGTTGCCATGTTATCTATTGACACTAGGAATGAAGACAATAGGTGGTATCTAGACTTAGGGGTCACAAAACATGTGATAGGAAATTTGTCACAAATGTTTGAGGTAAAAGATGTTGGACAATCCAGTGTTCGATTTGCTGGTGGGCAATCCCACTTTGTCAAAGGGACGGAAAATGCATTGTCTTCCCAGGATGGTGAAGTAAAGAAAATAAGTGATGTTATCTACGTACTTGGTGTTACCAAAAATCTTCTTTCGGTTGGTAGTATAATTGATCAGCGTTGTCTACAGGGTTGTCTATTGTGTCGTGACGGAGGCCAATCTCGGCATAATGTCGTGCCGTCACGACACGTATCCGTCACGACATTATGCCGGATGCTGTCTTTATCCTGACGGACTTGAATTTTACCGAATTTTGTGTGTAATTACATTACCCCATTTCGGACACGTAGGATGTAAGATGTCCACGTGTGATGACATGTCAGCAAAGTAGAGGTAAAGTGGGGAAAAAATTACTAGTCCTTGTCTGCCCCCCCGTCCGCCCCCCGTTCCCAACCATCAGGAACACGTTCCCCGTCGTCCGCCCCCGTTCCCCCCCGTCCGCCCCGTTCCCCCCCCGTCCACCCCCGTTCCCCCCCGTCCGCCCCGTTCCCCCCCCCGTCCGCCCCCCGTCCCCCCCCCGTCCGCTCCCCGTTCCCCCCCCCCGTTCCCCCCCGTCCGCCCCCGTTCCCCCCCCCCCCGTCCGCTCCCCGTTCCCCCCCCCCCCGTCCGCCCCCGCGTCCGCTCCCCGTTCCCCCCCCCCGTCCGCCCCCGTTCCCCCGTGTCCGCCCCCGCGTCCGCTCCCCGTTCCCCCCCCCCCCCCCCGTCCGCTCCCCGTTCCCCCCCCCCCGTCCGCCCCCGCGTCCGCTCCCCGTTCCCCCCCCCCCCCCGTCCGCCCCCGTTCCCCCGTGTCCGCCCCCGCGTCCGCTCCCCGTTCCCCCCCCCGTGTCCGCCCCCGCGTCCGCTCCCCGTTCCCCCCCCCCCCCCCCCCCCCCCCCCCCCCCGTCCGCCCCACATCCTCCTTACTCAGATTTTACTACTTTGATTTTAACAGAATGATAAACATAATGGTAAAATGGTTTACCTGGCGCTAGGCATATCCACATCCACGTCGGCCTTTTCTGCCACATAGGACGCCACCTTGGCAAGAAGGTAAGTATTTTACCCACCCTACTAGCTTCCCCCTAGGTTGACCCTACGTGGACCCTATTGTGTCATGACGGAGGGGTCCGTCACAACACGACACCGTCATGACGTTGGGATAGACAACCCTGGTTGTCTAGTGTTGTTTGGACCTAACCAATGTCAAGTTGTTAGTGTTAATGATCTGTCAAAGATCATTGCAAGAGCTTAAAGAGATCTCTAACACCAACGGATTGTACAAACTAGACTCCAATAATGTAGATACTCATATTTGCATGATGGAAGATGATACCTCAGTTGATATATGGCATTGTAGACTTGGACATGTGAATTTTAGAACATTACATGACATGACAACCAATGTAGAAGGCGTGCCATAATTACAAATGTTGGGTAGACCTTCCCCTCACTGTTTGGAGGGCAAAAAAGCAAAAAAAAAAACATTCCAAAACTGAGTTTTACTAGGGCACACAGAGGAATGAGGTTAGTCGCTCAAACCTCTGTGGGCCTATGCCATCACAATCCTTGTCCAGGTCAAAAAAATTTATGACCTTCATAGGTGACTACTCTAGACATACATGGTGTTACTTTCTCAAGGCAAAATCTCAAGCCTTTTAGACTTTTAGACAATTCAAGGCGTTAGTTGAGAATGAAGCTGGACTCAAAATAAAATCCCTTGATTCATATGGGGGGGATCAAGAGTATACGTCCAAGGGCTTTGATAAATTCTGATGGATAACGGAATAGTACATCATAAAACTCAATCTTACACACCCCATCAAAATGGGGTGGCAAAGAAGACGAACATGACCTTGTTGGAAAGAACTAGAAGCATGAGGCTAGCGTGTGATGCCGTTGCCTGCTATGGAGCGAGGCGATGAACGCAGCAGCATACCTCAACAACAGGTGTCCAACAAGAAGCAACGAAGGCATCGCACCATATGAAAGGTATTATGGTTACAAACCCCAAGTTGATCATTTAAGAATCTTTGGTTCCGTGGCATATTTACATGTGCCGAAACAAGCTGCAGCCAAGATTGGTTAGGTTTTTTTCTTAGGATATGATACACTGACACAAGCATATGGAGTTTACAACCCATGGAACCGATAGACAGTGATTAGCAAAGACATCATATTTGATGAAAAAATACTAGGGTTGAAGAGAATAATGAAACCAAGATCATTTGAAATTGTCACAGACATAGAATTAGGCAATAAGGAGGAATCGCTACCTGCAGTAGAATCAAATTCAGGAGCAAGGGACAATGTACCTATAGCTTTGACAACCACTGTCGATCAGCCACAGTTACAATCATCAACGGATACTTTCGAAAAAAATTACACTTAACGGAATGCATCAACATCTCAAACGCTTAGCAACAATATTTCGGTGCCTTCAGTAGCAGTTGAACGCTCTACAAGAATTAGAAAGTCAGCACAGAGGGAGGAAGACTACATCTACATCGTGGACCTCAACGACCCTACATCGGTTGAAGAAGCCAGACAACACCCAAGATGGGTCCAAGAGATGGATGATGAACTGGCATCAATCCAAAAAATGGAACCTGGGAGTTGGTTACGCAGCCACCATGTAAGACTCCAATCGGTTCAAAATGGGTGTTCAAAACTAAACTCACCGCTAATGGCAAAATAGAGAAGCTAAACGCTAGGTTGGTAGCTCGAGGATTTGAACAAAGAGAAGGTGTAGATTACCAAGATACACTTGCTCCTACCGTAAAGTGGTTGACAATCAGAATTGTACTTGCAATTGCCACAAAGAAGGGCTGGAGTATCAAACATTTAGATGTTAAGACAACTTTCGTAAATGGAGACTTAGAAGAGGAAGTGCACATGGAGTTGCCTGAAGGATTGTTAGTTTCCCCTAAAGACCAGAACAAGGTTTGTTTGCTTAGAAAAACCATCTATTAGACTACATGTTCAAAATTTATCAACCATTCTACACTCAATGGTCAACACAATTTGAGGACATAGGTAATAATTTTAAGAATTAGCACACACTCACTTTCGATAATCGTAAGTAAATCAAGGAAAGTCTGATTTTGGTGATGTTGCATCATAGATTTGCATGCAACACAAGTTTCGTTGCATAAACCTGATCAGTAGAAGTTGGAGAATATGAAAATCAAGTCTATTAACACCTACATACTTTATGAAACACGCAATTAATGCAAGATGATTAGCAAATTCAAATCATGTCCATAGCCATTTTCCTCAAAAACATTTGAGCTCATAATATATAAATTTTATGCATTATCAAAAATTTGAAGATTCTTATGCACATTAAATGGTCATATAGGTCCCCTCCAATAGCGTTGACTATTGATCTTACAATGGTGTACATATTTTGAGCATGTTACTAGTCCAATCTTTCTTAACACATGTCTTTTTGGTGTTTGCTCTTGGATCCAAATCTATCCACATACCACTCAAATAAAGGTGTCTAAACTATTGCTATGTTGAATTAATAATGGTCTACATTAAAGAACATAACCATTTGGTGGTAACCCCTCTTGGACCTAGACTTGGCCCTCGGGGGTTAAGTAGTCACATTCCCTAATTATTTGCAAATGTTTACCTATAAGGTAAGGTAAGCGGGCCTAATTCTCTTACTCATCTTAAACAGACACCTATATTTGTGTGGTGTGCGCGTGGTTGAGTGTGGATCCAAGAACAAATAGCACTACATGCTCATAATTTGTTAAACATTCGAGGCTCAACAATTTGAACATCATTGGGGGGACCTATATGATCATTCAATAAGAAAGAGATTCAAATTCACTTTGACAATGAGATACTCATATGAGCTCCAAAAATCACGAGGAAAATAACAACACGCATGATTTGGATTTGGTAATCATCTCTCACTAGTTGCTTGCAAATTTAATATCCTACAAGAAATGGTTGCAGAGCTAAAGTGCCCCTTCAAGGCCCTTACCTTATCAATAAGGTAACTGAACCTAAAAAAAATCCTCGTAGTTTTTGAAACTTGTATGAATATCTTCTTCATTATCAAAATAAAGATTCTTTATCTTCAAGGACATAACATTGCTTAGGGGAACTACACTGTTTTTTGCATTTAGTGTTGTGTGGCATTTAATGTTGTTACTATTCATTTACCTGCAACACTATCTACCAAACACTTGACAAATAGTGTTCAAGTAGTGGTGGTAGAGATGGTGGTGGTGCAACCATGCGGCAACAAAACACAAAACATAAAAAAATATTATAACACTAATTGTGGAGATGTAAACATTAAGGGCGTCACTGGCATTTAGTGTTGTGGTTCGTAATTACTGTTGACAACACTAAATGAAAAAAACAGTGTAGTTTGTTCTGTGGGGCCGACTGGATACAAGTGTTGGATGCAAGAATCTCTCAGTTTGCAGATTAAATTTGAACCCGGGGTTTGTTCTCAAATAGGCTTGCTCTCAAATAGAAAGAGAACATAAGATGGCCCATGAGTAATGTTATGGAGCATGCTGCATGTGGGCACATGCAAGTTAGAAAGATTCAACATATGTTGGTTTATCTTTGGTGTGTCCTCACTACACTGTTTTTTGCATTTAGTGTTGTAAACAGTAATTACGAACCACAACACTAAATGCCATGTTCAGATTTTTACATGTCCACAATTAGTGTTATAATACTTTTTATGTTTTTTTGTTTTGTTGCCACATGGTTGCACCATCTCCACTACTAGAAGGTGGCAGCATAAGAAACACTATTTGTCGAGTGGTTGGTCAAGAATGTTGCAGGTAAATGACTAGTAACAACATTAAATGCCACACAACACTAAATGCAAAAAACAGTGTAGTAGATTAGGATTGCAAATGACCACTAGGACCACATTTTCTACTGCAGCATTTATGGTATTTAGTGCCATGTACACTATTTGCGAAGGGCCTAAACTAGATGCCTAGATGTCTCAAAGTGTCATGTTTCTGCTAATTGCCAATATGATATTATTCATCAACATAAGTAACTTGTTTAAGTGGAAAAATATTCACATTATGACATTTAGTGTAGCACATTAAGATACTTGAGATGATATATTGCGTTTTAGTACACAAGGGGAAGATTTTATTGAGCATATTAATGGCACTCATTTGTTTACATTAAAGTAAGCAAGAGGAAGATGTTCTTGAGCCTACTAATGCCAAGTCATTTGTGCCACCTCATAATACTATTCATAACATTACAAGTTAGGCATACGCCTCATAATATTATTCATAACATTACTTAGCATTCACCTCTCGTTCTGTGGGCCCTCAATCGGTATATAATAGTGAGATGCCTGAAAAGTTGCGCTAGGAGACTCAACTTTTGACTGAACTCACAACATCTCAATGTTATAGTCTAAGGGCCCACGTAGTTGAGTAATGTTATGTTGAACATACCAGTGCCAAGATATTAGTAAACGCACTTGAACGCCAAGTGTCATAGTTGATGCTAATGGTAAAGTTGTTGATCATTAGTGTAACCTAGGATACGCCTCAAAATAGGGTACAGTAAGTGACTCTATTACGCATGTGACACTAAATACCATAAATGGTGTAGTGCCTTTACATCCACCGGTATAAGGGCCCTCACGTACACTTTCACTCAGCTTCAAAGTAATCCATTATTCCCTCAGCCTTGAAATTATGGACCCACAAAGCCCAGGATGAAGACTGAGTGTTATGAACTTGGGTGACTATGTGGATAAGCTCTCAAACTCACCATGTAGCCAACTCTACGGGGGTTTGATCCGAATAAAAGTTTTAAATAACTTACTACTAGGGCGTCAACTTGATTCAATGGAATGAAATTGATATTTGAAATTGATTTGAAATAAAATGAAATTGATATTGGAGTCGCACTCCTCCAAGTACATATTGACAAAGACTTCCCAGCATTGCGGTGACACGTCACCAAAGGAACGCACCAGGCTCTGCCACGTGTCACGGATATCTTCACAGCAACATTAAGATGGGAAGTCTGAATGAGCACAACGTCGATGCTTCACATTGAGATTCAAACAGGAGGTCTTGTGAATGAGAAAACCGGGCAACTAACCTAGAATTGTAGTTTCGGTAGGACATTAAGCTGGGGGTTAGGAGCCGACGTTGTTTGTTCGGCATATCTTGAGGACTTCGGGGCTAATTTTCGGTGGGTAGAGCGAGCTTGGTGCATCGCTTGTGATTTGGATAGAGATTTACGGAAGTTGGCGATCATAACATCTTGTGAATGAGAAGCCTGCACCTTCAACTGAAATTGAAAGGGTTAGGCGACTTTGTTTGGCATCCCTAAAATTTTCGGCACTAATTCTCGTGGGTACAGCGAGCTTGGTGCATCGCTGCGACTTAGATTGACATTTACGAAACATCTTGTGAATGAGAAAACTACATCTTACACTGAAACTGCAAGGGTTAGACGACATCATTGTCCGGCATTCTTGAGGAATTCGGGGCCAACCTTGGTGGGTAGAGCAAGCTTGGTGCATCGCTGCGATTTAGTTTGACATTTACGGATCATCTCGTGAATGAGAAACGTGCAGCTTCCACTGAAACTGCAAAGGTTAGACGGCATCGTTGTGCGGTATACTTGAGGTATTCGGTATACGTAATTTTCGGTGGGTAGAGCAGAATTACGTATCTATAGCTCGTGGGTAAGTTGCCGCGATGGGTTGGTTTCTCCCCTCGCACATGGACCAGGGCGCCATTTTCGGATTACTGGGGGCATGGCATATGTTCAGCACTCTTTGCAGCTACGTGAAATCCTCCAAGGAGTTTCGGAGCAGGACTTGGTTTCCCGTAACGCTTGGTGGTGTCCCCTGGAAGCAGGTGCGGTGCTTGGAGCTTTGGGTGTTGCTGTTCATCGTCATCGTGTTCATCTTGAAGCAGCTGTCACATGCCACCGCAGACATTGCAGCCGGAGTCATCCAGTTCGAGCATCTGCAGAGATTCCAGCATGTGACATTCGCCTTGTTCTTCCTCGCTTATGTTACCATGGGGCTTGTCACCGAGAATTTCCCAAAAATTTTACCCTTGCCTAGGGGAGCGCTCAACTGCACTTTCGCCCTGGGCTTCTTGATGGAGCTCATGGTGTTCCATTTCGGCCACCATCCGGGAGATAACCTTGAGAGCTTCGTCCACTTGATGATGCAGATCATTCTGTTGTGCTTGGTGCTCTTTATGTTCCTTGAGGTGCTGTGGCCGGGGAGCATCCTCATCGCAGTCGCCAGGTGCACCATGCTCATCTTCAAAGGCACATGGTTCTTCCAGATTGGCTTGCTCATCAACTTCCCCTACCACACGCCCCTGGGATGCTCGATCCTCCCTGGCGAAGAGTACCCCACATGCCCCACCCGGGAATCAGCGATGCGGGCCAAGTCGCTGCAGGTTCTCATCTTCAACTGGCAGTTCTTCTGCATTGTGGTGTGCACATGCGTGAGTTACGCCATTTTGTTGCAACTTTACAGCAGCCAACCACGTGGTCATGTGCCTCTGAACAAACCGGTTGCCCTCAGCATTCTCACTCCTCGAACTACTGCGCTCGCCAAAAAAGATTCACCATCGGTGTACTTCGCAGTTCCTGAGGAAGAAGATGTTGGGCACGACAGTGGATCGGCATCCGATGGTGGTGAAGATGTTGATGCACAGATCGGTACTCCCATGGGTAGCGAATCAGCACTTCACCAGGCATCCTTGTCCAGGCGTATGAGCCGCAACACACGCACTCAGAATAAGGTGTAGGGGTTTAGGGTTTAAGGATCACCCGAGAACCAGCTATGTGGGCCAAGTCGCTGCAGGTTGTGATCTTCAACTTGGAAGTTTTTCTGCATTGTGGTAAGCACCTTCGTGGGGTAAGCCAATTTGTTGCAAATTTACCACCCACGTGGTCATGTGCCTTTGAAGAAACCGGTTGTTGACCTCAGCATTTTGACTCTTCGAAGTACCAAAGATTCACCATCGGTATGCTTTGGAAAATGTTGGACACAATCGAGGATCGGCATCCAATGGTGAGGAAGATGACAATGCGCAGATCGGCACCCCCTTTGGTAGCGAAGCAGCACTTATCCACCATTTATCTTTGTTCCTGAATGTTTAGGGTTTGGGGTTCAAGGATTGCATCGGTTTTGGCTCTCTCAAATGCTGAATATGCAGCTGAATCTGGGAGGCTATATTCCCATCACGAAAGCTCGACATCATAGGAGCTTGGTCAACTTGTCAACCATATTGATCACCTCCTGAATTTGCAACTATGTGGTCGGCAATCTCGTCACTCAGGATGTCGGAATGTGGAGGACAAAATTTCCACCGAGTAACAGAAAATTTTCTTTGGCGGAGGGTTTCGCACAAGGAGACATGTAATCAGGCAACTCGGATAGATTCGAGGACATGTTGCCAAGTTCAAGAGTGGGAGATTCTTTGTACTAAGATTGTAGAAAGCAGGCATGGTGTACAATTGAGGGATTTACCTTGTACACTTCACAAAAAAAACTCTGTAATAGAAATGGAACTGCTTACCTATACCACTTCATTGAATGGTAAGTGATTCAGAGCCATTGAATATGAAAATATTATACCTTGGATCAAAATTGAACCAGGATCAAAGAATTGTTGTAATGCAAACATTTTTTTTTAAAGAATGTGATATTCATTGTCGGCCGGTTCAAATTCATGGTTACCAAATAGTTCCCTTCTACAAGTAAAAGCTGAGTTATATACAAAAAATTGAGGGTTACAGATGAAAACCGAATGCGAAAACTAGGTACATCAGCTCAGGTTTAACTGTGGCTTCGGGGGCTTGTGATGGGTGGAGCTTGCCTACTATCAGCTGATGAAAACACACCAACAATGCTTGAGTGCGGCACTGTTGCATCACCCCTCGCCATAGCCATCACATTCTCCCGCAAAAATTTAGGTGGGAGTCTCCCGACGATGTTTCCTTCCTCGTTACCTTTCCTGTCAAGGAATGCAAAGTGGGGTATCCCCTCCACCCCAAACTCGTCCAACTCCGGTTCCCATTTTGGGTTGTCAACATTAAGCATCACAAAGTTGATACGGTCCCTGAAAGGGAAATCAGGTTTGAGGGAAATCAGTTACTCCGTCCCTGATGTAACTCAACATTAAGTTGAATCAAACATCAAACATGCCAATATCTGTTGAATATTGTCTTATGAATCACCTTCATGAGGAATGTTAGGAAGTTGCAATCATAGAGAATCAGAGAGGATGGACTCATATTGCCAACTTTTGTTCACTATGGTTGTTGTTGCATTGAGGAGAAATCAGTCATGTGCAGACCTATCATAGAGTGCCTCTTTAGAGTGGTAATGGGTTGAAATTTGAGTTCGTATGAATCTACAAGAGGATTATCTCTCCAAGTCTGCACAAAAGTAAGAATTCTAACATGCTCAAGAAATGCTATGAAAAGGGATTGAGAAATCACCTATACTCTTCTTCAACACGGTAGACATCCTTTGCCATTTCCCGGCAGACTTCACACCAATCGGCATAAAACTCAACCACTGTGGGTCGCCCATTTGCCAAGGCCTGTATAGTGTAATGTGGTGACAAGAAATCAACATTCCAGATGTGGCAACTCTATCTCGTCCTCGCATTCATTTTCAACGAAAACAAAAACTGACAGAAATTCTGAAGCTCAATTTCAACTTTCTACGCATGGTTGTACAAGTAATCTCACCTCCTCGTAGGGAACAGCTTGCACGGTGAGCTGACTTAACCCCGATACACCGCCACCTTCTAATCTTGCTGAGGCAAAGAGGCCAACCGCCACCAACACTGACCCAAGGCCAATGAATTGGTTAATTTGCTTTGTGGGTCCAATCTGCTGAAATTCTTGTGCTGGGCGTGTCGTAGTCTCTTTCACAACTTTGGGTGCACTTTTCAACTCATCCTCTTCTCCCTGCCATACATACAGTTGAAGATTGCATCTCATTCTGTCACGAATTGAGCGACATCCCTCTTAAACACCATAAACCATCTACCTGCCCTTGGGTTTTGGGTATCTTTCTTTCATCACTAAAAGTGCTCAATTCAGAATTCAGAACATCTTCCCACCATTTAATGTGATGTCAGCTGCATGTCCAGGTTTCCGTTCATCTCTTGGCTCTGGGTTATCAGTTTGCTCGGAATGAGCTGCCTCATTGACTCTGAAGCAAACAAGTAAAGTCCTAACCAACGATCTCCCAGAAACCAATATCCAGAATGACCAATAACAAATGAACAACGTCCCAATTGAACACCATAAATCTCGGTCTAACTGCTTTCGATTTTGGGTATCTTTCTTTCACCACATGATGTGTTCAATTCACAACATCCTCACACCATTTAATGTGCCGTCAGCTGTATTTCCAGGTTTCCCTTCATCTCTTGACCCTGAGCTATCACTCTGCTCGGAATTAGCTGCGCATTGACTCTGAAGCGAACAAGTAAAGTCCTCACCAACGATCTCCCAGAAACCAATATCCTTCCCCTTTGTGCATGTGGGGTGGATTGAAGACCTCATACAACCCAATCACATGAGGCCACCAAATGAGTCACCGTGTTACGAATGCAGTTGACCTCCTCTAGCAATCCGCTTCAAATACAGAAGCTCAACCTAAGAAGCAAGCAATCGAAGAACCCCACTGACCTTATCGTTGCAACATTGTGGGGAAGAAGAAGACGTTGTAGGATCCGTGTCCTCCTTATCCCCCGAATCTGCCATACACCTCCACCTTGCGCCATTCATTTGCTTCTGCCCAGGGTTAACCGAATTGGTTCTCGTTGTTTCTACTGCCACACCCAGCACCCGATTCCTGGGCTTTGAGGAATTCTTCTTCGACCCAATCCTCGGAGCCCCAAATGTGGGCGCATACTGCAACGCTTGTGCGTAGCAGCAGCAGAGCGGCGCCGCCGCCATCGCCATGTCCACCCACCGCCTAACCCACAACTCTGAGCGCCTCAATTACTGGCGAGAAGAATGTGCCCTCAAACAAAACTTGCTAAGATGTGCGACAATTCAATTTCCCGATGTGAATGAATGCACAGAGGAGACCACACATGGAAGCCCACCAACGTACATACACATGCAATCTTCACAATTCATTGCAGATTGTGGGCAGTCACACATACATTTGAGTCATTTTTTAGGCTAAGTTAAGAGAGATGAGTGATGCAATCCTACAACATTTCGGAGGATTTGCAACCCTCCGTATGTGCAGTTCCGTGTTCTTCAGATTATTTGATAGATACGTCTCCTGGGTCACCTGCCTTTTTGTGGTGGGCCCTCGTTCCCTAGGTTCCCACGTTCTATATGGGTTCCAACAAGGGGTACTTTCCTGGCCCCTTATCCAGTTGGAAAGCCTATAGCAACAACGGAACAGCGAGTTAATGACTGAACCCTCCGGAGAAAGGAAATCTGTAACCCATCAACAGAATAGAAAGAATCAAGACTTCGGAGGGTTTTGGGAAGTAGGGTGTGGGGTGTGGTGATTGAAGGGAGGTTTTCGGAGGCTTTGGGAGGGTTAGGAGTTCAGAGTTTTGATGGCAATGGCGACTGTCTGCGGTAGCTTGGTAATGGCGCCCCGACCCATTGCTCATCAGCTCTCTCCTCTCTCCCTTGATGACTGCGGATCCGGGATGCAGCTGGTTTTGGCAAAGAAGCGGATACACAAAGTCACTGTTGTTTCTGTTGCACATGCAAGTAGGAATCTCCTACAATTTTATTTTTATTTTCCAGTTTAGAATGGAAATCCAGCCATGGCATGGAATCCTCAAGTGTCATCAGAAGAAGAAGAACCTCAAGTGGTTTCCTGGAGTACTAGTATTTTATGTCCTAATTCTAGGAATTCACTCAGCTCATCCAAGAAGTTTGTTTAATTTGTGAATCCTGTGGAATTCCATTGGGAAATGTGGCAATTGTGATTAGTATCATGACTATCTTCTTCTTCTTCTTCTTCGTCTTCTTCTTCTTCGTCTTCTTCTTATTATTATTATTATTATTAAAATTAGCGTTGGAGGTAATGTTGCAGATCTTAGAAGATCCAATGCCGGGCATGGAATTTTCGCAATGCCTCGGAGACGACATATCTCTGTGCATTGCCTCGTGAAGGTAAACCTTCTCTTCCCCTTTGCCCTATGTCCAATTTCTGCGGAATTTGCGATGCAAATGCTCGAGTGGTCCACAGGTTCTAGGGTTTAAGAAATTATGTTGAGTGCAGAAAAACCAAGAGATTTCTGGGGCATGGCGAAGACTCACGATGAGGGCGCTGGATGAAGAAAGTTCGGAGAGCAATGTGGCGATGGAGGACAGGCAATTGACTCCAGAGGAGGAACAAGATCAGGAAGATATTAGTAATATATTGAAGGTATGATCCACCACTGAATTTTGAGACAGCGTGGCTTCTTTTTCAAATTTCAACATCTTGAGCATCTCAAATTTCAAATTATGTATCAACTGATATTAACAAAAATCTTAGTGCATCATCATCACCGCCCTTTTGGGGTGGAGTGGGCTTATACTGATTGTGTGAATCCTATTTTACAGGTTGTGGACCTGTTAAAGAAGAAGAGGGACATGACATTCAATGAAGTGAGTTTTGTAATCTATCTGTTTTCAGATCGCATCTTCATGTACACCTCTATGGCTACCTCAAGGAAGGGCTTATGTCTGCAACAAACGAAATCTCTTTTGCTTTAGTATCCTCTTTTCTTGGTGGGAAAATTCACCTGACAGTCAGCAAGCACTGCTTATTGAAACCAGGTAGATAGGTATGTGATCTTAGTCTCAATCTGGAAGTATGAATCAGGGTTTTAAGTTTGAGTGATTAGTATTGGGTATGTTGAGGTTACTTGGATGGCACTGAAATATTCAAAGTGGGACTTCTTGCACAGGTTAAATTGACAATCATGATAGAAGATCCACGTGAGGTGGAGCGGCGAAAGGAACTTGGCATTGAGGATGACCGTGGCTGCTCTAAGGAGGATATGGCACTTGCACTTGTAGAGGTCTGCACAGTTTTAGCAAACGTGTCATTGAGAACCATATGTTTGCATTAATCAATTGAAATTGTTTAGTAGCATACAGTTTTATGAACTTTGAAGTATCTTAGTGGGCATTGTTGTTGCCCCCCTACTCATGTGTTTGAGTGCCCAGTTAGGTGGGCTCTGCGCTGGAAGTGTAATTTATTTTTTTCTGAACAATATTGTTGTGTAGCAAAAGATTGTTGTAGGCAATGTATATTACTAAATTGTTACCTGACACTACCATTTTGCATAATCAAGGTTTATGAAGGAAGAATACCAGAAGACCGGGTGGTGTTGCGGGAGCTTGCAAAGGAGATGCTCGCATGGCCAAGAATTGAGGTATTATTTATTTCTCATTTTTCCAGATTAGGTAGTGGCATTTGATAAATGAAGTCTTCTAAGAAAAACTAGGACTCGATTATGTGCCTCAGGTCATGTTCACCTCTGCTGTTTCCCATTGTCACTGAACTGATAAACATGCCTCACAGGAGGAGATTGCAGCACTGAATCCAGCAGCAAGTCCCTATGCAAAAATGACCCCTACAGGAGTTGACCCTAAATTAGCTGCGCAGCGAGCACGTGTAGACTGGGATGCAGCAACTGAGTTTACGGCTGGCGAAGAGCCAAAGGACCTCAGTGACATGGTTCCACCTGCTGTGGTAGGTTCTTCACCCATGCTGATTTGCAACATGTTGGTTGATATATGATGCTTGAGCCAGAAAATTTGAGTATAATATTAACAATATGCCACTGGAGATTAAAAAAAATTTATGATAATACTTACAGGAGAGGGGGAAAACAATTTATTTTAAAATAAATAAAATCATGTGGGCTCTGGGTAATGTATGCTTCACATAATGAGGCACATCTGGCGTGGGTTGGTTGCAGGGGTTCAGCTTTCTCTACCTCGTGAGCTTCATCCCAGTTATTATAGTAGTAGCAGTGGTATTGATCCTCTTTTTCAATTCTCTCCAGTAATTTTGGTGAATCGTAGCACAGTTTTGGGAATATCCTGCTAGTGAAGAGACAAGGAATTTTAGTTCATGTAATCTACTTGGCATCCTGCTGGTTCATGTGCAAAATGATACCAGGTTGTACACTCATGTAATCTTCCCATGCTGAAAGATGATGAAGCCCTTCTGCTATTCCCCAGCTTTTTTTAATTTAGTGTGTTGTCGAACAACCGCTGTGAGCGGCTTGAGAGAGAATTGAATTGCAGGTGTATAGTAGTGGCTTGAGTGCAACCTTCACTACCACTATTGGTGGTAGACCACTAGATTAGAGCTTATTATGTAAAGATCATGGTCCCATCATGGCTAAGTGATGTGCCCTTTGAAGATGTTCTTTGAAAGATTGTTGTTTATTGCTGTTATGTGATCCTTTGAGGTCCAATACAAGTGAAGACTTCTCAAGTGAAAACTTTCATGCTTTATTATCTTCTTGAGATTGCATGTGTGGTTTATGTTTCTCCTGGAGCAGAGTCTAGGAAATGACCAAATTGGCACTTTTGGTTTTGTTGATCCTGTGTATTCTGAATGGATGTAGTCTCATCAAAGGCTCAAGGATGGCATTCTTCACAAACTTGTGCAATTTAGAGTTTCATTGTACTTTGTAGTAGGAAATTCCCTTACTATTTTTTATTCTTACAATACTATAATACTTCTTTGTTTTCTGCCACTCTCTTGTTCGTAAGTAATCTATATACCATGGACTAACAAGGGTGATTACTGTTAAGGCAGAGTGGCAGCTTGTTTACATTCAGGTCTCTAGCCACGTCACCACCTGGGAGTCCTGGGAAAGTCAGCCATCGCCAGAGACGTTCATATTGTGTTGTTCGTGCACATTCCACAACAAGGTACTTTCTCTTTCCATCCTTCTGAAACTGGGTTTCTTTCATCATCATTGTAGCCCAAAATCACAGGTTGACGAGACCGAAAAAATTGCCACATCTTTAATCAGTCAAGAGGTGTGCTTCATCGTGACATCGCGTTTGTGACTGGTCAGAGGATATTTTTGTTCATCCAGGCTATTTAATGATATTCATCAAAGCTGCTAAGTTCTGCATACAAATGGTTTCGTACTAAAATGTTTTTGCACAAAAGAGTAATCAATGAGCTAGAGGCATTTGTTATGTAGGTCAGGTGTCTTCACCCATTCTGTAAAAAGGTCTCCGGTAACACACTGCAGAGTCTAAGCAAATAGGGATACACACTTGAGGCTGAGTTCTTGTCTGCTGCAGTGTTTATGGTAAATACTGTGGTCTACACTATTGAGCTTATCTCCACACTAAAAACATTGGGGACAATATTGTGGATGCACACTATTTACCAACCAACAGTAATCCTACATCAGAGGCCCATGTTGTAGGGTACAGTAATTCTGTTTGGATTCAAAATAGTGTGCATCTGAAAGACTTCCAACCTAGAGGAAGGAGGTGGGTATATTAAGAGGGCACAACAAGCATGACTAGGGTTGCACATTATTTTCTTCTGTGATGGTGTATATTGTGAGCCCCACTATAGGGTTGTCCAGTGTAAGTCTCACTATACATCTGCCCAGACTATTTACCAACCCACAGTGTTCAACATCAAAGGCAAGCGTTATAGGTTACTGTATTTCTATTGAATTGAACATAGTTTGCATTTGAAAGACTCCCAACCTAGGGGAAGGAGGCGGGTCTACCACGGGGGCATGACATGTGTTAGGGTAGATGTGTCTAAATCCAGCACAACCATAATTTGGACACCTGTATTCGAGTGGTATTTGGGTTGGGTGTGGATCTAGGCACCAAAACGACATACAGTATGTTTAAAAGAGATTGGACTACATGTTCAACATATGCTAATCATGTCAGGTTCAATAGTAGAAATGATTGGGGGACCTATATGACCACTTAATGAGCACAAGAATCTTCACTTTGATAATGAATTAAGATATTCATATGAGATCCAAAAATTATAAGGCAAATGGCCACAGGCACAATTTGAATTTGCTCATCATCTCACACGGATTGTGTGTTTCATATCCTACGAGAAGTGCCTGCAAAGAGAAAAGTATCCATCTAAGGCATGTCTACCTTACTAGGGTATACAATATTGTCTTGATTGATGGTGTATACTGCAGGCCCCACTATACATCTCACTCTACATATATGCCCACATTATTCACTAAATTCAGTGTAGCAATCCGGTGCAGGATTCTCAAGTTGGAACTGAACATGTTCTCCCTATATAGTGTGCCAGGTTTCGAAGATGACATGGATGAAATATTCAAAGTGGAAGATGGGATTTTTGAGGACACTCATCTGGACCCTGGAGATGAAACCCCAGCTGGAGATGTTGGTGCTGTTAAAGGAAATTTGCAGTTAGTACCCGAGGAATGGAGACTGGCTCAAGAGGAGATGGGCCAGACAAAGAAGCAAAAGAAACGAGTTATTCTTGATACCCTTAAGGAAAGGTCAAAACAAAAGGTTCAACAACGACGAAAGGTGAAGACTGGTGGTGAGGGTACTGGACACACACCCTTTCCTCGGGTGCTTCCTGGCGACCTTCATTGAGTCTCTATACCTGATAAAAGCAACGAGGATTTTAATGACGACGGTAAATTGTAGTCCTCTTAGAGGTGGACAAATCTGCTGGTAATCCTCGTCTTACACCCTATACCTAAACCCTACCTTTGTCAGTGTAGAGACCTCAAACATTCACCTTGCTTCAGTACACAATCAATACTCTGATAACTTCCAGAGTTAACCAGGATAGAGAGTAAGCTTGGAGGGATTATACATAGGGGTGATTCATTATGGAAAATTAGAACAGAACTTAAAGTGAGAGCATCTTAGTGAATCAGACATTGGATGATGAGTATGAAAATGTTCTTGCATTTGAGAATCTGTGTCAACAGGGAAATTAAAAAATTCAAGGGAAATCAGTTTTTCACCTTCTCATTGCTATGCATGATGAAATTGATCAGGTGTACTGTGAACCAAATGCTTATACATAGACAGATAGTGTTTACAAGTGACCCACTCAGATGATATGCTTCATGTTGTGGATGTTCTTGTGGCAATTAATCTTCTGGCCAATGTGATTGATGCAGGTGAAAGTAATCTTGGCTCATGTGAATATATTGTTGGCCTGTAAGCTGGTCGAACCTATTACCACCCAAAAAATGATGAAGATCAATCTTGAAAATCATGAATGGTGTCAACTTTGACATTTAAGTCACCCATACACAAAATAACATTCCACATCTTATTTTGGTTTTACTATGTAATTTCAGAATTCAGCATATGCTTCACTCAAATTTATATATTGTTGGCTTATGTGATCCTATTCTGTTGCATTCTGGTGCAGAGCTCCATGTTTGACAAAAAAGGACTGTCCTGGAAAACATCCTGTAAGGATTATAACCCTAACACCAGAATGCAACCCTCCCAGTTCTTCAAGAATATCAGTGACCCAAGAAATTGAATCATGCACCTTCTTTATGAACAACAAAAAAGGCAACCTTTGAGTTAACACCTTTAATTCAAAGGCAATCTATATGACAAGGTTTGTAGTTTAGAATGGACACCAAAAAGTGTTACAATGAGATTGGGCTACATGCACAAAATGCAGGCATCATTCTAGGATTGATAGTGAGCACAATTGGGAGGGCCTATGTGATTGATTTAAGAGAGATTCTTCACTTTGACCTCTTATAATCTTTGCATCTCTCCAATTTTGAAACTTGAAATGAAAATCTTTGTGAATCGCAATTGCAAACCAGATGAGACAATGCCCGAGGCTGATCCAGTGGTCATACATGTCTGTGGAGTTGGAAGTGCCCACAATGGGGCCACATAACCTCTTACCCTAACTTAATAAGAGTTAAATACTTCTCATTGTCTGAAATGGTCAAGGGTGTTTAAAAATTGTCTCTGCTTTAGTTCAGTGTAATATTCAAATGTGAAGGGCCTATACAATGTTGACATATTTTTATCACCGAGGAGTTTTGGTGATGCCACAATATCAATGCCTTTTGTTGGCAGGAACAGGTACGTAAGTGAGAGTCGGGCAGAGGTTCGGTTCACCACCGCACGGTGCGGAACACTTTTGTACACACCATTTGTCAGCACCTGCCAGCATGTGCAAGTTAATATACCCTTTTGCAATTAAAACATCAAAAAAACTGGATGGGAACTGTCGATGGATAAAACTAAATTGAAACTTGATTAATTAGCACGAAGGTAGGTGGGTGTAAAATGGTTGCTTTTTCTGACTAGCCCACTTCTAGGAAATGAGACATGTGATCATTACGAGATGGTTAGCAAATTCAAATTGAGGTTGTAGCCACTTACCTCATAGTTTTCAGAGCTCACATGAATATCTTAGGGGTGCAAGCATAGTAAAGTGGACCAAAAAAGTGCTCCGGTATATGAAAGCCATGATTTTCTTGGTCAAACGTCTATAAGTAGTAGCAAAATGTTGTTTAAAATAGATTATTTTTCATGATAACCTCTATTGTTAAGTTAGGTACTCAAATATAGAATATCAATATGAGATCTTCAAAACCTATCATCAAAAGTGACGCGTAAAAGCAATTGACTAAATATAGTTTTGAACGTAAATTTCATGACCTTAAATATTTTGAACTTGGAATTTCTTTTCATATTCCTTGAATTCATTATAAACTTGAGGTCATTGTAATTTTTTTTCAAAAAATCATCAATGTAATGTAATGTAATGTAATGTAATGTAATGTAATGTAATGTAATGTAATGTAATGTAATGTAATGTAAACAAGTTTTTGACAATTATCTTTTCAATGACACCCACTTGCACCACCACTTGCATTGTCTTCTAAAATACATATACGTTGTTTGAAATTGTTTTTTGTGAACATAAATTGCTTGGCTTTGTAGATTCATATGTTTTCTAAATGTTTATGAATTTCTATTTCATAAAATTCAAAGTTAGTATATAGTTTTGGATCACTTTCACTTAAACCTGAGCAAGGATCAAGAGTTGTCCACTTTACCGTGCTTCCACCCTTAGTCATTATCAAAGTGAAGATGCTCATGCTCATTAAACAATCACATAGGTCTCCCAATTATGTTGACTATGGAGCCTAGAATGGTTACGATTTGAGCACGTAATCCCATCTATTTCAAACAAGCGTATTTTTGGTATTTGTTCGTGGAGCCACAACTAATCACATTATCACTCAAATATAGGTGTCCAATTAAGATGAGTAACCGAATTAGGCACGTTTATCTTAGTACCCCCTCTCTCATGTCAAAATGAATTAGCAGAATGGAAGAAAGCAAAAAGAAAAGAAAAGATGCTCTAAGTCATGACAATGTAAATGAAATATGCTCCAACCACATGTGATGGCTCAAGTGCAAGCTTGTGATGATGATCTTGCACAAGTAGTGGAAAGGAGAACCCCTCTTGGAGAAGGTTGCTCTCTCATACGTTTGCACCCAACAAACCGCATGCTTCCATTTCTCAAGCATCTACATGTTGCATATATTACCCTATTCCATTATCATTTTTCTTACTCAATATGGACAACTATCCACATGTCACTTCAAGTTCACTTGCGAGTGACGCTTCCTCGAGGCTTCCTCCCCGTGGCTCACATGCACTAGAAGAAAACTTGTCCATTACAACCGTCTGTTGCGACTTGTCCATTACAACTCACGGCGAGAAAATACATGAATAAATCATTTTGGTTGTCAACCGAAATTTTTTAATTTTCAATTGTCCAAAAATTGCCACCAACAACCTCCAATTGACAGTCAAAAAGATCCATTTATGCATTTTCTCAACATGAGTTACAATGAACAAGTTTTCTTCTAGTAATAGTTAATAGAATTGACAACCAACATGAAATCATTTTCTCATCCGCCTCTAGTGGCCCCAGTTTTCACTTTCAAAAAAAAAGAAACGCCCTTCATACCATGCAATTACCCAACTACATGTAGAAGAGTATGGATTCTCAGGCTGGGGCGAAACAACCCGTACACTGGTTCCTTGGAGGCAAGGGTTTAGGCATCCAACAAGGAACGAGTGTATGGGTTGGTTCGCCCAAATCGGATTCTCGTCACCTAATAAAGTTAGAACCAAGTAGCAATTACCTGGATCATATCCCCAATGTTTACAGCAAATGATTCTGGTTGCGGTCGGACAGCTATCCAGCTCCCGTCACCTCTCTGCACTTGCAAGCCTCCGACTTCATCTGAGTGCAAGACTGTCAACAGGGTGAAGTCGGTGTGCACATTCATTCCCAAGGTTTTGTGCGGCTCAGGGCACGGTGGGTAATAGTTCCACCGGAACAGCCCAGACGCCTGCCTCAAATACTTCTCAAAATCGTGTGCCACATTGGTCACATTCAAACTCTCAATTATGATCTCCATCAGCTGGCCAGCCACCCTCCTCATTTGCTCCTCGTACTCCTTGTATGCAGCACTGCAATGTTCAGTTAGCCACCCGTGCGAGTGAAATATCAGAGTCCATGTTAAACATATAAAGAGGGATGAAGCCTATGTTTGCCAACACTAAGTAGCATGAATGATAGAGTCTCTTCACCCATATGTTATAGAGAAGCGGAGTCTTTCTAACTGTTGTGATCAGGGTGATTCGATCTCTCATTCGTTGAGTCACTCAGTACCCACAACTTTTAAGATGATCAGTTAACCTTGTGTATCCATATGCATAAATTGGATTGTGAATTCAAGGGATTGTATATTTGAAGTATTGAAGCACCAGCTATTACCATGATATGTGAGAACATTGAATTAGAGTTGCACTTCTACACCATTCTAGGTCTATGGAATAGTTGTGTTCTACAAAGCCTAGGTGTGTAAAGCATTGCCAACACTACAAGTTAGCTTAGTTAAAGGGGTAACAATTCTTGCTTTGCTCCCACTAGTTTGATCATGTTGTTGAAGGTACTAAACCATAGACCCACGTTGGCACAAGCCAACACCCACCACTCATAGTTACACACGAGCATTGAGATGGAATAATCAACCATAAAACATCGCTTCAATAAAACTCACCCCTCCCTCAAATTGAACCTCAACCCCACAATAACATATTACAAGTTTACCTACTAGACCACCCCCTAAACATAGACCTTGCCCCTGACCATTGACACCACCTCCAACAAGGAGGGGGAGGGGGGGGGCAATAACCTTTGGTCCAGTGTACATGCCTCACATTCACATGCAAGTAGAGACAATGCCCAAGAGCAAAAAAACATCTCTTAATTATGCCAACCTTTGGTCAACGCCATCTCTCTCTTTCTCTCTCTCTTTGGACTAATTGCAACATTACTATACTAGCGCAAAAACCATGTTCCTTTCCAACCAAAAAGCACAAGAAAGCTACAACAAACTACAACCGCGTACCATGAATGAAGCAACGTGTCTTATTCATGCCAAACCCCCCTCCAATCATCTCTCTCTCTCTCTCTCATAACCAATCGCTCATCCAAGAGCAAAAGGGTTACCAGGATTCATCACAATTTCTCATCTATGGCGGCGCAATATCATCCAAAATCCCAGATTATGTCCACAAGCTTATGCTTATAAGTTATGATTGATAACCAGCTCAAGTAGGTGGACAACTCACCACTCCCGCAGCTTGTCATCCACTCTCCTATCGTTGGTTATCAAGTCCTTTGTGGACTAGTTGCAATACTTGTACATACTAGTCACAGTACTAGTTCTGGGGCAGGGGATTCGTGGCACTCAAGTAAAATCATCCATGCGGATGAAAAAAACGCAGGAATCATCTAAATGACTATTTTTAGGCAATTTGATTCCGGAAATAGAGTCAAAGGCCCCGAATTAGTCTAGTGATGTCCCATTCGAATGAATCGGCCCTCAACCCCATAGGGGGGCTTTTTTTATTGGAGCCACTTCATCCACGATATCTTGGATGGATGTTCCTTAGTGAGTGCCACGAATCCCCAGCCTAGTTCGGGGATACATCTACACTTCCGCAGACTATCTGTTCCTCTCCAACCACAAAGTACAAGAAAGCTACGACAATATACAATCACGCACAAGTAGAAACAATGCCCATGAGCGGAGCAACGCCTCTTATTTGTGCCAAACACTGGTCACCTAAAGCCTAAAAAACTCTTCATCTCTCTCACACAAACAAACTTGCAACATCACCACATTGACACTTACGCAAACTCGTTGTTCACCCCCGCCCACAAAGTGCGAGACACTTGGGTCGCATTTGCAAAGTCGCTCAGGTAGAACCCTTCCGACCACGGCTGCGCGTCCTCCTCCTTCACGGTCGCGTGTCCATAGCCCGTAAGGCTCTCCGGCACCTTCGCCACTCTCAGCTTCTCCTCTAACGGCAAGCCAAACAGCTGAAGCGCCTGTTTCCGCATCCCAGTTACAATCCCCTGTGGAACACCGTGATTGATGATGTGGAAAAAACCCCACTGCAAACACGCGTCTCTCACTTGCGAAACTAGTGACGCTTGTTTCCTCCTCGCTTGCACATCATCGTCAAGGTTTAGGCCTAGGCATGCGAGGTCTATCACAGGGATCTGATCATTGCGATGAATGTTCTCCGAGTCCATGATGAACTCATCGTGGCGTAGAGAAACTCGCTGCTCGTGTGGCCACACGAATTTTTCCGCAACTACATGATCATTTCGCCACGTTGCAGAGTCCAGCCGATCTTTTGGACTCACAACCTTCAGATCATGATGATATAGTTTAGACATTAATTCCCTTTGAGATATATTTTATGCCCTTTGGATATGTATATATATATGTAATGCTCTGTAGCTTGATTTACTAGTGCATGCAGTTCTTGTGGACCAATGTTGTTGTAACAATATTCTGGAAGTCTAGCTCATAGTTTTCTATGTAGCACAGAAGAAACACCCAACCATGAGCTATGGAGAGGAGGCCTGAGAGCAACAGGCAACTGCGTGATGGTGAAGAGGAATGACCTGATCTTGCTCTCCCACGTGCCTCTGGTTTCTAGTATTTCAAATTAGAGATATTCTCGGGCAGAATCACATTGGACCACGTCTAGTTACTGTGGCTCAACCCCGTACACACGGAGGCTCTTTTCCTCTCCTCTCCTCCCCTCTTCTCTTCTAGGTGTAGCTCCCCCCTGCCTTTAATTACCTAATATTTCAATAAGAGAGTTTCTCGTCAGTCTCATTCACATTGGACCACGTCTAGGTACTGTAACTTAACCCCATACACATGTAGGCTCTGCGATTCTCCTCTCCTCTCCTTGCCTAGGTGTAATTTAGCTCCCCCCAGCCTCTAGTTTGTACTTCACATTAAAGAGTTTTCTCTGTCCCTTTCAAATTGGACCACGTCTAGGCATTGTGGCTTAAACCCAAAAAACACATGGATCAATCTTTGCACATTACGAGAATCCAAGCCATTGTCAATCTACCCGAGATCGACTGACAACCAGGTCTTCAGGCCGGAACACAGAAACCCACAAAAGACACTAAAAATATGCGAAAGGTTAGTTACATCATGCCCGTGGGATGAACAATATAGTGGTGGCAAAACATTCCCTGCTGGTTTCTCAACCTCTCTCTCTGCTTTGTCGTCGTTTTTTTTTCGTAACTAAGGCCGCAACATCTGCAAGTGCTCATCACACTCTGGTCATACAAAATCCCGTGAAGTGGAAAACTCTCAAGCACTTCCATCTTCATATACAGTGACCTCGCACTTCTCAACTTATACCTAATCTTGCAGGAAGGAATTAATTGTCACGTGCTGTGATCTTATTATTGGAAGGTGATACCAATGAATCCACAGTCACGATCCCCTCAAGCCCATAGCGAGCTGCCGCCTAGTTTAGCTCAACAGCCTCACACGGGAGACACCGACTGACCTTGAGTCAACAGATTCTGCATTTATCAAGCCTCAAGGCAAGGAAAGGAATGGCACACAGTTCTCGATGCAGTTGATTTGAGCCTGGCAGTTGCCTCGAAGGAGCTCAGAATCACTCTCCAGATGCCCAGGGCCTTCACCTAAAGGGATCCTAAAGCTATGTTAAACCTTACTATTCGTGCGGTGCGATTAAGTCAACCTGGCCGCGTATTGGGCGATCATGGAATGATACTGTCGTCATCCACCGGTTTTGAACACCTCATAAGCTAGGGCCCTGCATTCCACCACTGCCCTCTAGCTACACTAAAATATGTATTTAGGAGGGCCACTTCACACACGAGCCAAGAGCCATGACCATGAAATTGTGAGAGCCCAAAAGAAAGTGTCCAAAGGCCGTCCCAAGACACCTCCAAAGTCATGTAGTGTGGTCACGGACCCTCAAGTGTAGTGTGAAGTCATATGTGACCGGGCCCTCAACCAAATGCTCTTTCAATGAGTTTCTATTCATGCGGGTCCTCAAGCATGGTAAAATAGAATAAACCGACGGTTGTGATCGTTCGGAGTGCCATGGTCTCCCGGTTCTGCGTTAGGCCTACCTTAAAGAGGTGGGTTTTGAAAATAGTCCAAGTGACCATGAAACATGATCCATTCGATGCAATGTAAGAATCCATGTCGACTTTACATCCATCTTGCATTCACATGCTCCGTTGGTCCCTCAAGCGTAGTGTGAATTGAACTTGGACTGGCTCCGCCTTTTCCACCAATGAGAGGGCTTGAAGTGTAATGGTCACGGGATCTCAGTCCCGTGTGTGAAGTGGCCCTTAGTGTCACCAGTTTTATTAGTCTTACTTGGCAATACTAATTGTAAACCGCCCGTGTAGTATCTATCACCAACACTAGATGTAAACTTCACATTATTTGTCATTCCTTGTAAATAAATTTGGACATTATAGATTTACATTGTTACGAGTACTGTCATTTATTATGTGTTTTTTCATCCAAATCTCAATCATCCATGACAATCTTTCATTACATAAAATGTTAGGATGCAAAACATACCAAAAGTGGATGAATCAAAAGTGAGTTAGGGTGACAGTATTTGTAAACTTATTCATAAGAAGTGCCGTTAGAAACGTTACCACACTGACATAAAATACCATTTGACACTAAACACAATATTTAGTGTAGTACCTAGGAATGCGGTAGATGGTGTTGAAAGGGGTATACCTATTGGAGGGAGGGAATGGCTAGGGATTCGTGGTGTCTACGTAAACTCATCCATTGTGTAGGTGAAAACGCAATGAAACAAGCAATAACTTATAAATGACCATTTCTTGAATATTTGACTCCATAAATAGTATCGAAGACCTCAAATGAGTTTACCCAGACGCCACGAATGCCAAGCCATAGGGAATTATCACATACCTCTCATTCATCCAACGTAGAAACCCTTAAATTGTATGTAGCCCGAAGGTTTTTTTTAATTAGTTGACTTGCCACATGACTTAGGTTTAAACACCTCGAATTAGTGTAGCCCAAGTCATTTGAGGTGAATCACCCGCAAACTTATAGGGGGTCAAGTTTTTATGTTGGATGGCTAAGAGGTACGCTTGTATGCTCTCTCTCTCTCTCTCTCTCTCTCTCTCTCTCTCTCTCTCTCATACCATCTATCATATCTATCTAAGTGAATAACATTTCAAAGTCCACAAATTATAATGGCAACCTTTAGTTTCACAATTTTGCCCTTTGTCAATGTAAGGCGCTTCTACCTATTGGAAGAGACAGATAATTAACGCATATATGAGTGTACTACCTCTCATTCAACCAACATAAAAGCCTTGAGATAGTATGCAACCCAAAGGTTACTAAATTTTAGTTGATTTGACACCGGAATTAGTGTTAAAGACCCCGAATTGATTTAGTCCAAGTCGTTTTGTGATGAATCAGCCACAAACTTAAAGGGGGTTAAGTTATTATGTTGGATGGATGAGAGGTCTCTCTCTCTCTCTCTCTCTACTTGAGATGCTTGACAAGCTCATAACATTTCAAAAAAAACTACACTACATATGATATTTAGTGTCACTTACTATTTGGAATTACACGTTCCTATGTCTTTTTACTATTGATGCAAATTTTTTACCAAGTATAGATGTTAATGTTCTATAATGGCCAAGCAACCAATTCGACCTTCGTTAGTAAAAAATGAGATGTATAATAAACAGTTATATCGTTGCGTAATTCCAAATAGCAAGTGACACTAAATATCATGTTTAGTTTAGCAAGTCCACAAGGAGCGCAATGCAATTAAGTTCAAGGAATTTTCATATCGTGTCATGTTTCGGGGTGATTGACATATGGTGGATGAACTTCAGTCAAGGTTTCTTTGTGATCGAAAGTCGTTACAAAGGCCCCCCACCTACCCCCTCCCCCCAAAAGCAAGTGTTGAGCGTTGACTTTTGTGTCTCTCAACCAATGATTTACATTTGTTATCCTTAGACGACTACCGTAACACCATAGCAGGTTCGCCACCTGGCGAACGAATATTTAATTTTTTTGAAAAAATAAGGTTCGCCTCTCAAAAACTGAATTTCTCAATTTTCGTTTTTTAGCAAAAAAATAAGTAAAAATGACCCTAAATAGCTTAGAAATAGCAAAATATTTCAAAAACTAATTTATTCTATTTTCGTTTTTTTGTCTTCAGAATTTTCTAATTTTTACGTTTTTTATTTTTAGAATTATTTTAGGACGAACCTGCTATGGTACTACGGTATCAATAGTATTTGTTTGAAGTACGTAGCTATCCATTTTGAGAATAAAAAGTAGGTGTTGGAATCATATCATCAATAGCATATTTGGACACTTCCATCTTATTTCTTTACTAGTTGTAAGAATTTTGGCTACATATGGATGTTGGGTATGATCATGATTTCACTAAAACTTGACAAACATTAGAATGATCCAGAAAATCACACTTGTCCCATAACCCTACTCTGTAAACCCGTTTTGGGTTCACATACAAGCTGAAGAGTTTGGTGTCGTCTCTCTCTCTCTCTCACTATCCACGTCCACAAAATATTTCTAAGAGGAACCAGAAAAAAAAAGGTTTTATATTAAGATCTCCTTGGAGTTTCTCGAGTCATAACCTAGTTTTGAAATACGAGTGAAACTCCTTGAATCTCTTTGTAAGCTTAAACCTTTAAGGGTTAGTGAGATGTAGTGGGACCCATATATATATGATATACAACAACAACAACTTTAACTTTGGGACTCCCTATTCTAGTATGTTGCAAGCCTCTATTTTATAGAGTGGGAAAATTATAAATGTCTAAGGCATGTGCAATTACTTTAGTGTGACCTATTATAATCATTGAAAAAGTAAGGGTACAATGGACCCAAAAAAAATGTTGTCCCTCAATAACCTAAAGATAAAGTGGAGGCATAATATGACTTATGTGCATACATAACAAGTCCACCGTATAGACATAAACAAGTGAGTGGAGGCTCCAGCTTAGGTAGGTTCATGGATTTGTCAACTCTATACTTTAATGGACTATAGAAAAAGCATTATGAGCAAGAATAACATGTCACTTGTGCTCCCGCATTCTCGTGTCAACTATGAGATTTAGCCAAAGTCATAAATGGGCTAGTCAAAAGACATTTTTTCTTATGCAAATCGTAGGACATGACCAAGATGACAACACAAACGAACCCTCTCATAAAAACATGACAATAGGTTAGGGAACATTATGGCTTAGAACATCCATGAAAAATTGAGACATAAGTCAAATACTTTGAATCACATGACTTTCAAATCTATTGTGAAGGATTAGTCCAACAAGGTAATTAACACTTAAATCGGATCACTCTCAGGGCCACTTCACACACGAGACTGAGATCCCGTGACCATTGCACTTCAAGCACTCTCATTGGTGGAAAAGGCGGAGCCGGTCCAAGATCGCTTCACACTACGCTTGAGGGACCAACAGAGTATGTGAATGCAAGATGGATGTAAAGTCTACATGGATTCTTACATGGCATCAAATGGATCATGTTTCATGGTCACTTGGACTATTTTCAAAAACCACCTCTTGGAGGTAGGCCTAACACAAAACCGGGAGACCATGGCACTCCGAACGCTCACAACTGTCGGTTTATTCTATTTTATCATGTGTGAGGACCCGCATGAATAGAAATTCATTGAAATAGCATATGGCTGAGGGCCCGGTCACATATGACTTCACCTTACACTTGAGGGCCCGTGACCACACTACATGAATTTGGAGGTGTGTTGGGACGGCCTTTGGACACTTTCTTTTGGGCTCTCACAATTTCATGGTCACAGCTCTTGGCTCGTGTGTGAAGTGGCCCTAACTACCCAAAGTCGCCAAAGAATCAAGAATATATGCAACTACATACCTTGAGGTAAAAGGATTCCTCTACCAATTTTGTGGATATTTAATCTCTCCGAACGGGTCCCACTAGGACTACCTAATCTCTTAAGAATTCAAATGTTCATCTTGGTATCGAATTCGCTTCCAAAATTCTAATGTGACTATGTTTTGGATCGAGCCACCCCTAGTTCTCTCGTAGGTGAGAGCTTAACCCATGATTGGTTGCGACCAATTTCTCCACATGTAACATGAAACAAAATTTTGAGGAGATGGGACTTGGATGGTCAAAGGTTGCTTATGTCATCTTTGTTGTTTGTTCTTCTCCGCGTAGATGTATTTGACATCATTTGCCTTTAAACTACATTTCAAAATGTGAAGGTTTGTTTTATTTGTTGGAGCCATCTAGCCCTTGGCTTGAAGGATCAATAACTACGAGCTCCAAAAGAACTCGTATTTAAGTCAATTTGAACACATTCTCAAAATTTGGACTTTTGGGTTGCTTCAATTCTCATGAGCATATCAATCGATACGCTTTCATTATACGTAACTTTTATGGGAGACATGTGAATCCTCAGTGAAAACTTGAATGTTATGATTTTGAAAAAATGATGAAAAAAAATCAAATACCTATGTTCTGATATTCAATTTATATAATTTAATGATAAGTATTGAAAATATAATAATAATAATAATAATAATATCATAATGGACTATGCATATTCTATCATACAATCCTACCATAAAATTATGTCGAAGGATTCTATAATAGAATTCAACATGTTATAATTACGGACTTGGCTTTAGCTCAATTTTACCCAAATACTAGTTAAAGGCGAGTGTACCCATTAATGTTGGTATTTTGAAAAGGACACATGCTTTTGAGGCATGGTTGTGTAGTTCTTGAAAGAAAGAAAAAAAAAAATAAAAAAAAAAATCAATATTTTTACATCAACATAAATATGGACACCTTATATATTATTACAACAACAACAATAAAACAATCGATTTGGCACAAAAGCAAAGTGAACCAATCAACATTATCCTTTTTTATCTACATAGAATTCTAAAATCAATTAATGTTAGCATGGAACATCATAAATTCATTTTCAACACTAAATCACTCAAATAAATAATACTCTTACTTGTAGCAAGCTCAACTTGGATATGTTCATCAATGCTCGGGTAGGGCACTTTGTGTATTTTACAAACAACATGCAACATAATATAGGGAGGATGAAATTCGTTCGAGATAGAAAAAAATTGTAAAAGAATTTCAAATAATGAAGGGTCCATTAATAATAGACAATCTCATTACAAGTAAAGTAGATAGGTGTTAATTGTGAACCATTTCTTTTGAGTATAATTAATATAGGGGTTGAATTTCAGGATCCTAGGGTTTATGTTAGTATGATATGTTTGTAAGCATGTTGCATATTGAATGGATGAAAAACATGTTTTGACATACGTGGGAAATGAATGAAAAAATTGGGATGTAGTCACTGGTCGTCTTCCCCACCTTTTGTATATATAGAATGGTATGTATGGACAATGTTTTATGTATGAACACAATTACTTAAAAGAAAATATAAACTATAATAAATTGCATTGGCATGGGAAACATGAGTATTGGTAGGGTGCAAACAAATAGGCCATTTCATAGAATTAAGTAATTATAGGGAACCTTTAATTCATGCCTTGGAAGTAAATAGCCCCTAACCAATTACCTCTCTGCCACACGTAGTGCACAAAAATCCTATAGAGTGCCCCACTTGTGCATCAATGACACTTAGACTCATGGTTTCTATCCAACATAAGACAATAATCTCATGGAAGTGAATGAATATGTTTATGCTTAACATAATTATAAAAAAAAAAGCGTAATAAAGAGGAGAATGCACATGACAAAAACTTGATATCTATTGCTTACAAGTATTTGGCTATGTCATATATGTCTATGATACAAAAGCCTTTGGAAGAGAAACTTGATAGTAGAAACTTGAATACTTAGGCTTTAAGTTGACATATGTAGTCACAAGGTGATCATATCCAAGGATGAAGGTTCCTTGAACATATTCCCATGGATGATATCCACTCAAACATTGAATTGAAATCCACAATTCATATCTTTCACAACTCAAGTGGTCCATCTTTTCTTCAATTTGCACCTAGGGCATATTCACTTATGACTAGGCCTCGATTGGCATCCCGCGAGTTTGTGATTGATAGATTTGGTAACATGCAATTCATCGCCCATTGCAAAGTTGTTTCGTATTGTTAACATTGGAGGACGGTTTATGAGAAACTACATAAGAAGTCATTCCCAAATGATGTAGACTATGGTTACACTAGAGACATATAGTTATGTTTTTTTTGCCATCCCAAAATCTATAGCTCTAAGCTACGTCTCATAGTATAGAAGTGGATAGATTGCTTTGTGGCATTCTTTGCTCGAGATGAATGATTTTAGTGGTTGCCTTATAACCACGTTAACATGTAATATCAACAAGGATGAAGTAACTATGAGCAGCCTCAACACTATCGAATTCCCATTGAATTCTCCTCAAATAGTATCAAAACCCCAAACCTTTAATCCAAATATAACATGCATGTTGTTTGTTATCTTCAATGTTTAACATTTGGAATAACAATGTCTACAAGCTCAAACCTTGATATGGCACCAACTTAGTTGCCAAGTCAACTTCAAAACCTAAACAATGACAAAACACACACACACACACACACACACACACATGAAAAACAAACCACAATCATATAAAACCTCCGCATAATGGAATTGCAAAGTAATGGATAATAAATTGTGCCAAAGACATGCAACCCAATTAGAGCGTCCCACAAAGAGACAAGAAGATGATAGATAGATTGCAGATGGAACCGTGCACTTGCTCTCATTGGTTGATGCAATTTGAAATCTAAATATCTATGGGGCCCCCCACACGAGTGACCCAAACGGAACAAGACTCGCATATTTGGTTAACTTATACTATACTAGTAGGAAAAAGTTTATCTTTTTGACAAGAACTATTTTACAAACTCTCGTCATGGACAAAGTCAAGAACATCACATTCTTGACTTTGACTTTAATTATGGTATTCTTGATGGCTCTTATGTGGCACATAACCAAATGTTCATCCAAAAACACAAGGGTTATCATGAAGACGCAATATCATCCACAATTCTCAAATTTCGTCCATGAACTGATTGATTACGACTGATAACCAACTGGAGTAGGTGGATGATTCACCGCTCTTGGAGCTTGTCATCCATTCTCTTCTCGTTGGTTATCTAGTCCATATCCAACACATTCTTTATGAAAATGCCTTTTTAAAATTTCTCTTCTTAGTGCTATACACTTTGCAGTTGCCTTCCATCAAATTTTCAGAGGGATTTTCAATGTCCTCCATGGAGAGAGATCAGACATCCATGTAGATCTCCAAATCTAGGCCATTGCTAGATGTTCATGTCTACAGACAAGCCACGAGTTGGCCCTTGCAAACTGGCAGCTCATGGTGTCCAGCCTTTCCCAAACCCGAGGCAACGTTCTCCATGAGCTTCGAATATTCTTCCCAACCCTTGCTAAATTGTCGAGCCTCAGCCTCGGCCCGAGCCTGACCAAATTTACCTCCTATCCCAAGTCCCCCAAGCCTAACGTAAGTTAAGCCGAGCCTCCTACGTGCGCACCGAGCCTGGCCTCCTCCTCCAGCTCGCCAGTTTGATTCCTCCCACCGACCTGGGATTCTCCCACAAAAAAGTCTTCAAACTTGGTCTTCCCTTCTGGACATTTGTCTCCAAATGCCAATTAACTCCAATACTTACATGCTCTTGCTTCCTATCCACGGCATCGTGAACAATAGAGTTTATCTGTAAAGTCTCTCAAAGAGGATTTGGGCGAACCAACCCATACACTCGTTCCTTGTTGGATGCCTAAACCCTTGCCTCCAAGGAACCAGTGTACGGGTTGTTTCGCCCCAGCCCTCAAAGAGGAACAAACTGTGGGTTTAATCCTTCTTTGAGAAAACGTTCTATTAAGATCTCCTTAGTTCGTTGTGTATCAAAGTCTATTTTGAAAGTTGGGTGAAATTTTTGGGACTTCCTTTTTCATCTCAAAAGCTTTGAGAGAATTTTAAGATCCAAAATAGGGTATGTGCATGGGACCCGTTGTCGTAAATCTCGGATCGGACTATGCAAGTCTAGCTTGGCCCACCCACCCTAGTAGGACAAGCTAGAAAGCCAGTTTTCAATAGTCCAACACCACTCTTTGTGGGTGGTAATTCAGGCATTAAAAAAACTTGCATGATTTTGTGTTCATTCTCATAAACTCATGGTTTGGGACCACACCCATGGTTTCATCTGCTTTACTTTACAAATAACTCTTATGTTCCAACATATTGCTTGTAGAAGCGAATATAAAGCTTGTTCGTGATCTAGTTGATCGCCTTGGGCAAAAATTCTTGGGTTTGGGTAATTAGGCAAGCAAAGCTTAAACCCTTACATTGCATAGCAACTGTTGCATAATGGAGAGGTAAGCCATCCACACACTTTTCAACAGTTGATGCTATCAAGCATGCCTTTCTTGCTAAAGAGAGGAACTCTTTCCACCTCATGGGAAAGAAATTAGATTACCTTCACCTCAACAACTTTCTCGCCTATGAATGTGAATCGTACTTGAAGCAACCATTGACACTACCCCAACACAAATTCATTGTTGCCTACCGCACCTCAAATCATAGAGTTGCCATTGAGATTGGCTAGTGGTTGACTATCCCAATCTCTAGGGATAACAAATTATCCCAAATTTCTTTTGAAAAGGCGGTGGAAACATTAGTGGCATATGGTGCCAATTTCGGCAGACTCTAGGGTAGTACCACTAAGTCAGATAGCAAGCATTTGCCCAATAAAATTTGCAATGGAAATGCCCTTACTTTGTGTAGCTTGTATGCATAATGGCACCGTATGGTTGGTGTATGTTTGCCTTTAAATTCATGTAAGATTAAGTCTAGCCTTCTCACTTAAGGCTAACCTAAACATGTCTTCAACCCATCTCTACATACTCTAGGGCAATACCACTAACCTAGATGGCACACATTTGCTCAATGTAATCTGCAATGGAAATGCCCTTACTTTGTTTGTCTTGTCAACATAATAGCACCATATGGTTGGTGTATTTTTGCATTTGAACCTTGTCACAACAAGTCGAATCTTCCTACAATAGCACAATATGCTCACTCAAAGCTACTCTTAACATGTCTTCGCCCTAACTTTGCAAACTTTGGGTAGTAACTCTAACTTAAATAGCAAGCATTTTGCTCAATGTGATTATACAATCTAAAATACTTTTATTTTGTATAACATGTCAACACAATAGCACCACATGGTTGGTGTATGTCTGCCATTAAATCCATGTCCAATCGGCTGCCATTGCATACTCTGTTCACTAAAATGCTCACTCAAAGCTACCTTGAACATGTCTCCGCCTGACTTTGTAGACTCTAGGATATTCTCACTAAATTAAATGACAAGCATTTGCTCAATATAATCCGCAATCTAAAGTGCCCTTACTTTGCGTGATATGTTGCACAATGGCAACATGTGGTTGGTGTATTTATGCCTTTAAACCCATGATACAAAAAGTCCAATCTTCTCAAGATGAAATTGGGTGACTCACCAACGATACCTGAACAATCTAGTTGTTATAGGTCCCTCAATATACAGGGCATTGCCCCAAGAGGAGTGCACTATGGAAATTGAGGGCCATGTCCAAGGACGGGAGCCCGATCCAATGTATGACCCAAGGGGCATCCCCCTACATAAAGGCATTTGATTATTTTGGTGCATAAAGACCTTCATGCCTTTTCCAAGTGTAAGCATATATGTGCAGCAAGCATATTGTGGCAATTTGCTTGCGAGTTGCACTTGAATGAGAGTGGTACGCGTTGGTCTTCTTCACTTTGAATCCCACCTCGCCTGTCATCATAATTGCAAAACACAATGCAAACATTGTCATTTCCTCAAAGAAGAAGACAATTTTTAGTCTTTCAAAGCACAACTTCAAGCCCCAACATCATTGTTGTCCATAGGATTTCGATTTTCATCTCTTGCCACCAATGGATTGTAAGAGATTGATATGGACCTTGTGGACTTCACCCAAACAATTACTCATGTTGGTCATACCTTTTCAAACATGCAAAATTGCAACGTCAATTTGCATATTACTGATGCCAGTGGAGTTGTAGAGATAGTGAAGTTTGCGTTAGCTTCCAAGAAGGCGGCCTAAACACAACACTAAAGTTAGGTAGCACCATTTTGTTCAACAAAACCATTCATTCATATCTACATTTGTCGCAACAGTGCTGAAATCATAGATTGAAGAGTTCATTTTCAAAAATGTGCATTTTGCCGACGACGTGACCAACTTATACTCACATTTTTTGGTGCAATAGTCATTGTAAATTGGTTCTTGATTATGTTTTGAACCATAACATTACTAAGTAGTATAATTGTGGGATGTATGAACTTAGTCTGAATATGAGTCTCCCTGCGCAGGGTTTGTGCATCCCATGGTTGTATTCTCAGTGCCCACATACGATTGCACACTTGCTCAGAAATATTATGACTGGAAAGGTGTGGTTGTCAATTAAAAATGTTGAAAGTGTGGGCATATGTAAATAACTTGATGGAAGGCATTCTGGCGGTAGGAATGCCCTGCCCAGGCCTCGGAATGCCCTGCCCGGAAAAATTAGGTCATTCAGGCGTACTATGGTGGACGAGATATATAAAATAGGGGAAATATTTGAAGGTCAAGTTTACGTTAAGTTGGGGGAATGGATCTCTTGTGTCGGAGACTCGGAGCCTGCAGACAAGTGCTCCCGGAGGATCCAGCCATGGTGGCAAGTTCAGTATGATCGCACTTGGCCAGGAGTGTTGTAACTTGTGACCAACCACTTCTTCAGTCAAAGGTGGGTTGGTCACGAGAAGAATCCGACAAAAGCCATTTGTGTATGTGAAAGAAATCTGTAGGACTCTGTGCCTCTGAAGATAGTACCGACACACATACACTTCACTTAGGGTTTTGCTTCACTTTGTAGAAGCTGTGGGATCAAGTGTTTGATGGTTTGACTCGCTCTGTAAGAAGCCATTCTGGAAATCTAAGCAAGTGGACGAACGGGACGAATGTGTTTCACAAGATGTCACTTTCATTTTCTCCTTCACATTTTGTGCCTCTGAAGAAACAGAGGCACATACCCTTCACTTAGGGTTTTTCTTCACTTTGTAGATTGGGGAAGGGGAGGTGGAGGGATGTGTATTAGGAAATCAAGGAGTAGGAGCTCTGGGATCAAGTGTTTGATGTTTTAACTTGCACTGGAAGAAACCATTCTGGAAATCTAAACAAGTGGACGAACTGGACGAATGTGTTTCACATGATGTCACTTTCATTTTCTCCTACACATTTTGGGCCTCTGTAGAAACGGACACACGTACAGGTCACTTAGGGTTTTGCTTCACTTCGTAGATTTGGAAAGGGGAGGGGGAAGTGGGGGCGTGTATTAGGAATTCAAGTAGAAGCTGCGGGATCAAGTGTTTGATGTTTTAATCGCACTTCAAGGAACCGTTCTGGAAATGTAAACAAGTGGACGAATGGGACGAATGTGTTTCGCATGATGCCACTTTCATTTTCTCCTTTACATTTTGTACTGAACTGTGTTGGTGTCGGCAGACAACAATGGACTGGGCTAGGTTACCAGCTGGTGTGCGCTTTGATCCCAGTGATGAAGAACTCTTAGAGCATCTGGCTGCCAAAGTTGGCCGCAGTGGCACTAGGCCACATCCGATGCTTGATGAATTTATTGTTCCCCTCGTGGAGGAGGATGGAATTTGTCGCACTCACCCTGAAAATCTTCCAGGTAAGTGTCTTCACGGTGCTCTATTGGATTTGATGCTTCACCTTCTGGTTTGCAAAGGTTCATTGAGTTTGTTTGTTTGCAACCTCCTCTAGCCTTGTCAATTGGCAACATCAATGTGCGACACCATCATTCTCAAGGTCATCTTAGTTGGGCCTCGTCTTCTCATTGTGTGGCGCACACACTTAAGAAGTAGTGCATTGCCAGGGGTTAAGAAGGATGGCAGCAGCTGTCATTATTTTCACAAGCCCTCTATGGCGTATACGACTGGCACGAGAAAGAGGCGTAAAATACAGACTGATGATGTTGTGGATGGTGGTGCCGATGTTCGTTGGCACAAGACTGGCAAAACTCGCCCTGTTCAGCAGGTTTGCCTTGAACTTAGTTGTGACTTGCTGATCAAGTTATCATGATCTAAATCTTCAAGACTGTTTAACAATGGGTAGAGAATCGTGTCTGTCATATCAATTGGTGTAAATTACTTGTGTATAACATGAACATTGCAGAACCTCTATACATGACGAGAGAGATGAACATCAATTTCTACATGTGTTACAACTATGAACTTTTGCAGGGCGGAAGGGTATTGGGCTTCAAAAAGATTATGGTCTTATACAGAGCTACAGGTAAGAAAAGCAAGAATGTAAAGACGAATTGGGTGATGCACCAGTACCACCTGGGCAGCCATGAAGAAGAGAGAGACGGAGAACTTGTTGTCTGCAAAGTTTTTTTCCAAAAGGCACCTCGGAGCTGTCCAAGCCGCAAAACAGTTCCACAGGATGATGAAGACTGTGATCCCTCAGAAAGTGACATTGGATTCCAGGAACCAAGTGCAGCGGGGTTAAGTGGAGATTCACCATCTGTTTCTGCGGTGACCAGAGGAATGCCTCCCGTAACTCCAAAGTCATTTGCCCCATCACGCACTGCTAAGCAGCTTTACGCAGAACCAACAGAGTCTAATTCTGAAATCTTTGATCCTCAGGCTCTTGCTACTCAATCAAAGCAGAGAGCACCTGTTGTAAGTCCCTTTAATTTCCCTTTTCATTTACACATTATAGCATCCCTTCATACCTTTATGTGCATGTACTCCACCTCATAATTCAACTCTTTTCATTTGAATATGTGCATACAGGAACAACGGCGTGCATTACAATTTCAAGGCAAGAAAGTCAATGGCTTTGATGTGAACCAGTCGCCAAGTGGTTCAATCCTTCCCCAACCCCTTATAACCTTGAATGAAATGGAGCCGGCAGCTTTCGAAAACGTCCAAAGTCTTCAAAATACTGGAGGTGGGACTGAAAATATGGCCTGTGAGGGAGAAGATGAATCTTTCCATGCAGGGAACCACAATGAGGCTGTGAGTCTTAGCGAGGTGCATCAGGACTGGGAGATCGACCCTCCTGCACAGCCAGCACAATCAGAGGACCCTACAGTTTCACAACTCCTTTGCAATGAGCATCTGAATGGCGACCCTCTGGTGCAGGTCTGTATTGTATTGCCATTGATAATTTTTTTGCGTCTATAAAAGTCAAGAAATGACTTGTCTTACCCTTAGCTGTGACTTGGACTCATGATTGCCAGCTTAACTGTAAGTTGTCCTAAACCCTAAACCCGATGGTTATTCCATGTGAATTGCAGGATGCTGCCTATGAAGACTTCAATTGGCGCAGCTGTGCCTATGATGTTGGCTGTAGCCTGGAGGAGGAGCCTTACCGATGTGACAGTGGCAGAGGAGAGCAAGCCGAGGTTGACCCTGCCCTGAATGACCTTGTGCTGGACTCTCCTCCAGACATGTTGGAGGTGCGTGATGGTGATGGTTGTCTTCAATATATATCTTTTGGCATTCCCTTTTGTCATGCATAAGTTTCAAAATGCTTAGGATTACTACGTTATTGTTATCAAGCTCATCTTGTACGGTCACCACACATAGAATAAGTGCTGAGCATAGCATCGATTATAATCTTTAAAATTATATATTTTGTTTTTGGCAAGACCAAGAGGACTCCAATGCATTAAAGAATGCACCATTTGGATACCGTATACAAAATTTCCAAGTTTCATTGTAGGTGACCTAAAACTAACACCTATATCAGATGTTCAGGTGGTGTACATCCTCATAATTAATATGTACCTATTGCACAAGATTTCTAGGTGTTGGTTTTGGGGATACTACCAATGTTGGGTGGGAAATAGAAATGGCACCCAACCCCTGCCTGTTATCAAGGCAGTTCTGCGAATTCATAACATGGTTCTCAAATTTCAAGTAACCAGAGTTGATTGTAAGCGTGGGTTTCAGAAAATCAAAACCAAGTCAAATAATCTTCTAAAAAACCAATGGTTTTTTTGCTAGTTCTTTCTTGAAAATCGCCAGTCCTTTGATCATTTTCAAATAACCAGGACTAGAGGTTCTTTTTTTCTAAAAACTTTCAAAACCCTAAAACAACTCTGAAACTCGAGGTTATTAACAAAATCAAATACCTGCCCCAACACTGACATACCTTCCTTCTGGCTCTTTTGGATACAGGATCCTGTTGTTACCTCTCAGGAAGTGAGAGATTGGCTCGGAACTAGGAAAGATTCTCTTGACCTTGATAACACTGATAGTCAATCAACAACTTAAAACAGGTAAACACACTGCTCCACAAACCCCCCCCCCCCTCCCTGAAAATATACACATTCTATTGGAATATTTTGGTAACTGGATATGTCTTCTTGTGCAGGTGTGGGTTTTCTCCACTATGTGAGAACATACTCTTTTTGAAATTTCAGGATCAACTCCCCCCTTTACGTGTTATTCCAGTCGCACATGAAATTTGGCAAGTACTCTTATACTTGCTACGGTTGGATGGATTGATTGGGAAGACTTTGGCCCAAAGTGTGTTGCAGTTGGAGTTTGGTGACAGGTATGAGGAGCATGCCAAATGGATTTATGTGCAGTTCAACAACATAGATTTGGACATGAGAAGCTTGTGTCGACTGCATGAAGGCACAATATAATGTGGCCTAGCGCTGTGATAAAAAAAAAGAGAGAAGAAAAGGATTAGGTTCTACGAAGCAACTCTAAAAGAGAGCCGGAAGAAACACCCTTGGTAGTGTGTGAGACACTGCTGCTGTATGATTACTAGTGATTGGATGGGAGCACTTCCTATCTGCTGTGTGCAACTTTTTGGTATTTGTTCAGGCAGTTATGGTAAAGAGAGTACAGAGCTATCGTAGGTGACATTGACTATTTAAAAATGACCTTGGTTCAAAAAAACATGACTTCCCACTAGCTACCCAAAAACGTTTTGAGGTTAAAAGCTTAGAGATAGAGTGGGGAGATTGATTTGGTAGCCCATCTCCTTGGAGCTAACTTACTGATGAATTTTTGTGTAAAGCTGATGAACTTTTGTAAGAGGAAGACAAGTCCTCTGATGACTTGTACCAATTGCATTGTCCGAGGTGTTAGAACATGGTCTGCCCTCGGTTTTCCATCACTTGGAATGTGCTCTTTTGGGCAATAACATTAATTGTTTGCTTCCCAACAAAAAAAAATAATCATATGAACTTGGATTTGATGTAGTCATATCAGATTCACCTGATTTCAGATTGTTTGAATGACTAGACACAGAAGTGTTTAGTGGTAGACTGTTAGTTGAGAGCTTTGTGAGTTCATCCATAATGTATGGAACATTTCGCCTTAACTTGACTAGTGGCAGTCTGCTTCCAACTCGCACAAGTGTATATTATTCTTGTTCCAATGAATGTCTATCAAGTTGGTCTCCTTGTCTTTGAACTTGAATTCACCACGAATATCCCATGAACTTGCGCATCATGTCTTGCACAAATTTCTCCCATTTAGTGCAGACAACTATATTTGTGCTGGGAAGAAGTATCTTCTCTTTTATAAAATGACATGTTACAGGTATCCCTAAAGCCTCTCAAAAACTCATGGTTTGGGAGGGATTTTTGGCCCACTTTTGACATTTTATATGCTGGAGTGTTCAAAGTGGTGTTATGACCCCCAGTTTTAGCGAAATGAAGGGAAAGAGGGTTCACATTCCCATGGAATTGAGTTAGCCAAAAAGTCCATGGATCTCCTATGTAAGTCAACCAACAAGTTTGGATTTTGTAGTTTCATTATCAAGTTTCATATATGAATTTAAGATTGAAGTGAACGTGTTCACAAATCCAAATTTCATATTTGAATCAATAGATACTTTCACTTGTTGTGACTAGGGTAATCACAATGGTTGCCACTAAGGGCCAAGTTATAATATTAGGAATTATGTGATGGAAATGTGTTGATAGAGTGGGAATTGTAAAGCCAAATAAGGTAGAAGAGCTAAATTTTGTTAGTGACCCCGATTTTGACGCCTACTTTCTCCCAAAGTGCTTCAACATGAGCGTTATTTATATAATTCTAAGGATTGAAATGCAGCTCATTGGTTGAAGGATACAAATTGTGAACGATGAACACTATCCAATTTGAGGGGCCCTATGTGGCTAGAAAGGATCAAATAAGGTTTATGAATTTGAACATTTCTATACTTTGCTTCATGTAATCTTAATGTCATTGTGCTCATATTGTAATTGTTGCTCAATATGTATTATATATTTTTGGGTTAGATAAGCGACCGTGGTGCTCAAAGTGTCCGCAATAGGCACTTCTGCCTTAGCATGGGTGATCCAAAATACTTCAGAATACAAAAGCCTGAATACCTTGCAAACAATACAATGTTTCCTTCTTTTCACCCACCTTGATGTATCACACAAACTTTCCAAAATAGTGTAATAATGGTAAATCCCTTCCTAGTTTGGATACTCCTTTGTCGAATACTGTAGGGGGCTCTCTATTCCGACACATAATAATTATGTTCCCTCTCAAATATGTCTGTGTCATGCTCACATTCACTAAGACCCACTTGTATCCCACATGGAAACTACATTTTGGCACATGTCAAGATGAAATCCAGAGATCTCTATGGTATTGCAAATGAAATGCAGACAAACCATCAACAACGTACCTATACTTGAAACCCTCAAACTCTGAAACAAAGAATGAAAAACATTGAATTTCATGTTCCTTCTTCAAAAAAGCACAAAGTATTCAATAATGTTGAAAATTTTATGATGCAATTCAAAATTCAAGATATACATACATACATATGTACTACATGGTTAATAAAATTGTTAATAAATATGATTTAAAAAATGTATTTGAAGGGAATCTAGACCCTCTAGTGGGTCTATACGGTAAGTTGGAGTTTATTTATAATGTAAAGACACTTTAGAGATTTCTATATGTAACTTGTGCAACATAAATTATGGACCTTCTTTTAGACTTGGAATAACAAGAGGTTGACATCAACTTGCCAGCATGGAGGAGGAAGATGTCTAAGGTATGTTGTTGTTGTTGTTGTTGTTGTTGTTGTTGTTGTTGTTGTTGTTGTTGTTGTTGTTGTTGTTGTTGTTGTTGTTGATGTTTATATATTTTTATTTATTTTAGGTTTGGTTCTCCATCTACTACTGATTAGATCTACGTCTACAAATTATTGTTGCATTAGTACATTTATGATGAAACATCAACAAAAACTAGATTGAAGATCAAACCTCCCCTGATTTAGTTATGATTATTGGAATCAGTAATGCATGTCTATTGATTCCTTAATTGAATACAAAGGTCCTCCTAATTGTATTCATTATTGAATGTGTTGTAATTAAATTTTTTTGAAGACATAGTCCAATCTTTTTAAACATGTGCCTTTATGGTGTTGGTTCCTTGATCCTAACCTAATCGCACACCGATCAAATACAGGTTTTAGCATATCCAAATCAAGGTGGTAGCCACTTTCCTCATAATTTTTGGAGCTTGTATGAATATCTTATTCATTATCAAAGTGAAGGTTCTCATGCTCATTAGACGGTCATATAACACCCCCCCCCCCTATTATGTTGATTATTGAGCCTAAAATGGTTGTCTCATTTTGAGCATGCAATATAATTTCCTTTAACCACATGTCTTTTTAGTATCCGTTCTTGAAGCCAAGTCAAATCACATACCACTCAAATATGGGACATATCTTATAAGAATAATAACCAAATAAGGGTTGTCCACCTTAAACTCATCCAGTGGTTACTCCCCAATTTCTAGAGACAACATATTGTGCCACTTTTGCTCTTACAATGTAATTAAAAAATGAGGCACATTTTGTGTGGGAATGTCTCCTCTATAATTTTATTGAATAGAGGTTTCCTTCCCTATTTCAGAATGTAGCGTTAGGTAATCTTAAGTCTTTCTACCAACTGGATCATCATGTTGATGTTAACCATTGTTTCATAGAGGTCATTGCACTATGTTATTCTAGAGAAGTATATTGCATAGTCCTAATAATGTGGGCCATATTAATTTTCAACCCAGGCTTTATTTCTAGTAGAAAATTAGCATGGGCCACATTGATCGTGTTTATGGAAAAACAATGTGGGTGCTTATTTGATTTTGTGCTACTTTTGACCTATAGCTAATATTCAATTTGTTGGTCAGAAGTCTTCATGAAAACTTAGGGGAAGACCCAAGGCCCTAGAGCCACGTTAATTCCACCTTGACAAGAAAGTTAGTGTGGCCCATTATGTCCACGCTAATATTCCAACCGCACTAATGGGACTATTTAGTGTAGTGTTCTGATCCCACCTTGATGCACTTCTATGCCTATAAGTCTTTTGGCTTATTGGACTTTAACACAAATTCATTATACTGCATTTTATTGGGAAGGCGAAAACGAAGTGAAATATTATGTGACATGAAAATCTATATTTTAGGCTTATTTGACAACAAAATCATATTAGAGTTGCCAAATTAGTCTAGTAGGACCAAACTAGAATGTACTGACCTCTACCCTGTAGAGAACTTGTATTTAATAGAATCCCTTCATCTACAATGAATGAGTTTAGATAGACGCCACAAAGCCCAAGCCTAATAGAGTATCCATGAAGTCCCTCAAAGAGGAATGGAACCTTGAGTTTGATTCTTCTTTGAGAAATCTTTCTATTAAGAGCTCGTTAGCTCATCATGTATCAAAGCGCATTTTGAAAGTTGAGTGAAACTTTTGGGACCTCCTCTTTCCACCTCTCAAACTTTGAGATAATTATAGGATCTAAAATAAGGTATGTGCATAAGCCCCATTGTCTTAAATCTCCGATCAACCTATCCAAGGCTATCTAGTTGAGAAGTTAACCGAGAATGACTAAACTGATTATGCTGAATATTGTAGGCCACACTAATAACATGGAATCCACACTAAAAATGTTGGGAATTATATTGTGGGTGCACACTAATCAACATCAAAGGTTCAACAAACAAATCATGATATCCCTTTTACATCTTGCTCATTTTCCATAGAAATATGGTCTATTTTGTAGAGATGAGACATTGCAATCATTGTAGACACATACTATTGCCCATAACTTGAACGAAGTTTCCTTTTGAGTATGAATAGCATGCAACGCGATTGTGCTATAAATTTGAAATGTGTGTAAATGTGCAAGCATGTATGTGAGCACTCAAAAGAGAAAGAGAGAATGAGATGTATGTGTACCAAGGTACATACAAGATGGAAGGGTAATAGACGGAGACAATACGTGGCACAAGAAGACAATGAGATGGAAACAAACAATAACTTCAAATATGTCTAGAAGAGATAGAAAGAGCAAAAGTAAAAAACCCGAAGATTGAGAGCTTCTAGTAGCAATGCGAGAATATTTAGAGATTAGCATGTATGCAATGGAGATGAGGTCCATAACATTATTCAAATCCATAACAATGTTATCTAGGACTGACAGTATTCCACATAATATTATGAATATTTCCCACATTCAGTTTGAATGTGAGAAATATCTAGGAATATTCCATGTAATATTGTCAATCCCACAGAACAATGTTATGGATCTAAATAATGTTATGTCAAAGACAAAGTGCTCGGAAACCATTGTTATGTTCATTGTAGTGATCATTGGAGACCATTGCCATGTAACAATGTTGCGGATATAATAGCCGCACTGGGCCATCACCAAGAAGTTGCCAAGAGCATGTGAGAGGTGAGGTTAGAAAAGACAAAAGATGAGAGTTAGGATCAAAACTTGAAAAGATGAGAGAGAGAGAGAGGTTGAACTCGTGATAAGTTGTTGATCCCATTGAGAGGACAAAAGTTCAAGAAGGGAGTTTTAGGGAGTTGGGATGGAGATAGTTCTAGACACGATAGGCTATAGTCATTGAGCCAAAAGGCATATTTATAAATATAATTCAATATTATATTTTATTTCAATGTTGTGATGATTATTAGGCCAGTCATACCTTGTGCTAACAAATATTATAGCTTTTATGTATGTTTACCTTGAGTGTTTGCAAGGATTCCAGCCTAAGATGCATTGTACGATTGTTGATTCATGAATGAGATGAGTTACTACCAAGATTGTAAAGAGAGCTTAATATTTTGGCAATGCAATTTGGTCTATGATTGAAGATACTAATGTAGATATACGGAAAACGGTGCAAAAAAGTTGATTCGGCTAGAAAGAGTGCTTGAAATTTGAGCAATATTTTCTAAAGATCCAATAGAGGAAATGATGAGGAATGCAAGTTGTTTCATAATTTTATTCCTTGTGAATAATTAGTTCGTTTTCCCAAAGAAGCAGGTAAGTCAAACCCCCTATTTGCACACTAGAGTCTCCCTCATCTAAGCATCAAAAAGTCGTACTCTGCATACAAATGCACACAAAATGATCAACTCAATGGCATGCAAAAGTGATTGCAAGTGGTGTGAACAACAACTATCCGCCCAATCATTGCATCATTTTCGGACCACCACTTCACAATTAGCCATTTTGGATCCACACAATAATCATTCTACCCATAGTCTATTGCACCAATAGTGGTCATTCACCATTCTTTGGTTTTCCTACCTTAACCCCAACAAGATGAAAATCCTTTGGAAGACTATGGGCACATGTGACAAAGACTATTGCCCAAACTAAAAGAGCTTCACGACAACCTGAGAAGCATGTCATTAGAGTTTTAGGAGTCTTTAGATAGGACAAACTCACTCACGACTAAAAGAAGCACAAATGAATCCTAGATGAAAAGTAACGAGTAATGAACCTTGTCAAATGGAATTAAAATGAGAGAACGTTAAATTATTATAGAATTTCTTGAAACCCAAAGTCAAAGGCAGGTTATTTTCAGCGAGTGAAGTTTCTTGGCAATAGATTGCATAGTTAGAGAGGCTATAGGCAAATTAAATTAGCATGCAAGTGACCTAATTATTGAAGGATAGTTGTGATTCTGATAGAGTGTTGAAGATGAGTGGTAGCATTACCATCTATGATAATAGTAGTGGTGAGACATTGCAATCATTGTAGACACATACTATTGCCCATAACTCAAACAAAGGTTCCATTTTTAAGTATGAATAGCATGCAATGCAATTGTGCTATAAATTTGAAATGTGTGTAAATGTGCAAGCATGTGTGTGTACGCTCAAAAAAGAAAGAGAGAATGAGATGTCAGTGAACCAAGGTAGATACAAGAAGGAAGAGTAATAGACGGAGATGATATATGGCACAACAAGACAATGAGATAGAAACAAGCGATAACCTGAAATTTATCCAGAATAGATAGAAAGAGCAAAAGTAAAAGAATCCAAGACTGAGAGGTTCTAGTAGCAATGTCAAAATATTTAGAGATAAGCATATATGCAATGGAGATGAGATCAAAGACAAAGCGCTCGGAAACCATTGTTATATTCATTGTAGTGATCATTGGAGACCATTGTCATGTAACAATGTTGCGCATATAATAGCCGCATTGGCCTTCACCAAGAAGTTGCCAAGATCATGTGAGAGGTGAGGTTAGAAGAGACAGAAGATGAGAGTTAGGATCAAAACTTGAAAAGATGATAGAGAGTGGAGTCGAACTCATGATGAGTTGTTGATCCCATTGAGGGAGTTAGAGTGGAGATAGTTCTAGACATGATAGGCTGTAGTCATTGAGCCAAAAGGCATATTTATAATATAATTCGATATTATATTTGATTGCAATGTATTAGGCTAGTCATACCTTATGCTAACAAAGACTATAGCTTATATGTATGTTTACCTTGAGTGTTTGTAGGGATTGCAGCCTAAGATGCAATGTACACATGTTGATTCATGAATAAGACGAGTTACTACCAAGATCATAAAGAGAACTTAATCTTTTGGGAATGCAATTTGGTCTATGATTGAAGACACTAATGTAGATATACGGAAAACAGTGGAAATTAGTTGATTCGGCCAGAAAGAGTGCTTGAAATTTATGCAATATTTTCTAGAGATCCAGTAGAGGAAATGATGAGGAATGCAAGTTGTTTCATAATTTTATTTCTTGTGAATAATTAGTTACATATTTCCAAATAGGCATGTAAGTCAAACCCCCTACTTGTACACTAGAGCCTCCTTAAACTAAGCATCAAAAAATCTTACTCTGCATACAAATGCACACAAAATGGTCAACTCAATGGCACCCAAAAGTGATCGCAAGTTGGTCCAAGACGACCCTAAACTACTGGATGATGGTGGAGAGATACCCAAATCTCAAGGAAGAGGTTGGTGGTTTGATTCCCGGCTGTGAAATCTCCTCTCTACTTGACAGAAACTTGCCATGTGGTCAACTACCTCTTGTGCTTTGGCGTTGGCCTGTTGGTCTTCTATCTCAACAAAAAAAAATGATCGCAAGTGGTGTGAAACAACAACTATCTAGCCAATCACTGCATCCTTTTCGGACCACTAATTTACAATTAGCCATTTTGGATCCACACAATAATCACTCTACCCATAGTCTATTGCACTAGTAGTGGTCATTCACCATTCTCTAGTTTTCCTACCTTAGCCCCAATAGGATGAAATTTCTTTGGAAGGCTATAGCCACATGTGACAAAGACTATTGCCCAAACTAAAAGAGCTTCACGACAACCTGAGAAGCATGTCATTAGAGTTTTAGGGGTCTTTATATAGGACAAACCCACTCACGACCAAAAAAAACACAAATGAATCCTAAGATGAAAAGTCACGAGTAATGAACCTTGTCAAATGGAATTGAAATGAGAAAACCTTAAATTATTATAAAATTTCTTGAACCAGTGTAACATTAATCCTTATAGACACTAGACAAGTCTTCCTAGAGACTTAGTGCCATGGATTTTGTTTTTTTAATCCAGAGCAAACCCTAACTAGATTAATGTTATGAAACTTATGCAAAAGAGTCTCACAATGCTAGAAAAACAATAGTTTTTTTTATTTGAAATTTCTCACAGGTACTTAATTGCCTGAATTTTTTATAGTCGGAGTTACCATATTGAACCCGAATTTGTTGAACATGGTCTCCATCGAACATCTTATAAACACTGTGCACTTATCACACATACAGTAATTAGAGGCCCACGTATTACAAGGCACGGATGAATGATATTATGAAATCCCTCAAAAGAACTTGGCAATAGCAATTGGGAAGTGACGGGTTTTATTAATAATACCCACCCCCACGTTTCTTCTCATGTGGAGGTCACTCACATTCGAAACCACCGCTTTTGAAATGGAGATTGGTGGGTCAAAGCAAAAAGAATTTGACCTTGGCATGTGCCTAACCCTAAGGAGCTCAGTTTCAAGGTCAGTCCCTCTTTCATTGGGCATGAACGTCTAATTTTAACTCCGATCCAAGACGGCGGTTTTGTAAGGCCTAAAATCTCGGTTTCCGATTAGTGTCGGGGATGGACAGTTCAAACCCACAAACTTAGAGGGACCCACCTTCAGACCAAGCTCCTCGAAGTTATGCACATGTCAAGGCCAACATTTGTTTACCTTGACCCACCGATCTTCGTTTTGAAACTGGCGTTTTTCAATGTGTGTGGCCTCCCCTTCAACTACGATCCAAGACGACGATCTGGGAAGGCCTAAACCCTTTGTTTCCAATCAGAATTAAAACGTGATGTTTGTAGCCCACAAGAAAAAGGGGACCATCCTTGAACCAAACCAAGCTCCCCAAAATCAAACACATGTCAAAACCAATGTTCTTTTACATTGGCCCACTGATCTCCATTTTGAAACTGGCAATTTCAAACATGTGTGGCCTACCCTTCACAGGAAGTGGAGGACAATTTGGAGAGTGGTTTGAACCGCTAGGTAGATGAGGGATGCATAAGTGGCCCACTTTTGCTCTTTGAGTTGGGGGGGGCGCATGCAAGTTATTTAGCCTCCAAAAAGGCATTTATACCATAAAACATGTCATTTGCTCTCAGGATATTAGTTTTCTTTAGTTTGTACATTTGAAAAGGCTATCAAAATTCTGAAGTAAAGGTAGATGTACAAAGGGGGCCCTAAATTAAGAGACAAAACATGACAATAGATGTGCTACATTCATCCAAATTTTGTTCTCATCCCCCCCAGGGGGGGGACTGTTCATACCATGTACGAACTCATGTGAGTGTAATAAGAGGTATTATTTGAGGCACTACCTCAAATAGTATACATAAGGGAGAGGTGTTGTGTTTCCTCTAGTGTGTACATTTAACATGGCTATTAATAATTTCAAAGTAATGTAGATTCACAAAAGGGGGCTATAAGATGGAGGAAAAGTTGACAATGAATGTGCTCGTTTCATCCAATCTACATGTCATTCATTGTTGCCATAAGATAACAGTCAACAATGACATATATATATATATATATAAAGGCCTATTTATTTCATGATTTATATTTTGCACATGTAGTGGAGACATTTGTCACATTAAAGTGAAAAGCTCAGTATAAATATATGAGTACATTTTCCAGCCTACCATAAGTACATGTTCATTTGTATTTTCCTATACACTCCTTGTATATAAGGGGTTTGATTTGCCAGTGACCCTCGAATGTCATTTAGGTTTCCAATGAAGAGTTCACCCCACGGGCCTTTCATCCCCAATTTGTCCACACTTGCTACATAATAATACTAATGAGAGTCGTACATACTAGCCTAAAAATTCATTTGGGTGCTTGCGGCGGGGAGCGGCTTTAGGGGTAATATTAATTTAGTGAAGTTGGTGGGGGCTTTTTCAGTTTTGGGAAATGGACCCGGAGTCTCTAGTAGGCTGACTTGTTGGATGAAAAATGGTCAGCCATTGTTTGTCGGCTCCGTTCATTGGAGTCACATCATCCATGAAATAAATGCCGTGTGGGAAGTCATTCTAATAAGCGCTTCGATGGGTCCTTAGAATTTGATGGTCGAGCGGGGCGAAAGGCAAGGATATCCATGATCGGCGTACATTTGAAGCCCCCAAAATCTATGACCCAATTACATAGTGTGTTGGTCTTAGGTTCAATGTTGGTTTTTGAATACACCAACCTTAAAGAAAACAAGAAAAAGAAAAACTAGAATAGCTTAAATAGTTGAGGTGGCACCTTACATGGCACATATGCACATGCACATGATTCCAACTTCTTGTTAATTTTGAAAGACCCATGAACGTCATTTATGAAAATTTTGAAAAAATTGAGTAGTCGGTCCCGGTATGTTCTACTTGCTAGCAAAAAATAATGCATTCATTGGGTGGCAACTAGAGAAAGTGGCCTCGGACACTTGCTACACATGATGAGTCGTGAAGACTGCTTTAATTAACATGCCACATCAATTTCAATGCCACACTTAATCAGATCTACAAAGTAGAGTGTAAATTAATGCTATGAAGTTGAAGTTGATGTTAGAATACTAGAAGTCAAAAAGCTTATGAAACTAAAATACATCAAGATGGTAAAAGAAAATTAGTAATTCCCTAGTGTAATAATTCAGCCACTCTATGATTTAATTATAGTTGTGCTACCATTCCATGCATTTTAATTAGCCACATTTAATGCCAAAATGTAGTTTCAATTGTGCATCTATGGAGTCCAACGGCCCACACTATTTGCTTGGTCGAAGGAAAATTGAAATGACAACAAACATTACTCAACTGATGAGTTGTGTTCAGTTGCCCTGACTTCATATTCAGTCTGAAGCACCAAGATTTCAACATCCAAAGGCTTTATTCTTGAATCTACTGCGGGGCCCATGAACACATCTCATCAACTGAGTAATGTTATGAGTTTTCATGAAATCTAGGTGTTGTCCTGGCCCAATCAATTCTAAATCGATAAATTTCATAGAAGAGTTGCAATAATAATCACACAAAAATACATGTAATAATAATTTACACAAAGTGACAATTATATTCTTTAGGGCCGCTTCACACTAAAGCTTGAAAACCCTTGACCCGTGATAATGTGTAAGGGCACATAATGTGATTGGTCGACAAGTTGGAGATGGTCCAAGTTCACTTTAAACTTTACACTAGACCCTCAAGGCCTGACATACCAGAAAAAAAATTATTGGATGAAAAACCTATATGGCGTCCTACATGGCACCAAGTAGAGAATGTTTTCTTGATCTACTAGATATTATGTTAGGCCCATCGGAAACATGTGGGTCTAATGCAAAATTAGGGGTTGTGACAAGCTATTGAATTGCCATTGGCTCCTAGAAATACTATATTGCCATGGTGAGGGTCCCAACTGCCTACTATTTTGAATTGTAAATAACATATGGTGCGGTCACTTAGCATGATCCACGTTGCACTAAATTTGAGGGCCATCATTTTGCAAAATTGGTACAATCTTTGGATGATATTCAAGGACCCTCAGAATATAAATGGTCACGGCTCGTGGTCTATGTGTAAAAGCGACCCTGAGGACCACTTCACACACGAGCCAAGAGCCGTGACCATGAAATTGTGAGAGTCCAAAAGAAAGTGTCCAAAGGCCGTCCCAAAGACACCTCCAAAGTCATGTAGTGCGGTCACGGATCCTCAAGTATAGTGTGAAGTCATATGTACCCAGGCCCTCAACCAAATGCTATTTCAATGAACTTCTATTCATGCGGGTCTTCACACATGATAAAATAGAATAAATCAACGGTTGTGAGTGTTTGGAATGCCATAGTCTCCCGGTTTCGTGTTAGGCCTACCTCCAAGAGATGGTTTTTGAAAATAGTCCAAGTGACCATGAAACATGACCCATCCGATGCCATGTAGGAATCCATGTAGACTTTTCATCCATCTTGCATGCACATACTCCATTGGTCCCTCAAGCGCAGTGTGAAGCAAACTTGGACCGGCTCCGCCTTTTCCACCAATGAGAGTGCATGAAGTGATATGGTCACGGACTCTCAGTCTCGTGAGTGAAGTGGCCCTAAGTTTGCCAATCCTTTCTTTTTCTTTTTCTTTTTCTTTTGAGACACAAGGCCGACAAGCCAACGCCAAAGCACAGGAGGTAGTTGACTACCTGGCAAGTTTTTGGTCAAGTAGAGAGGAGATTTCACAACAAGGGATCGAACCACCAACCTCTTCCTTGAGATTTGGGTATCTCTCCACCATCATCCAGTAGTTTAGGGTCGTCTTGGACCAGTTTGCCAATCCTTTCCGTTTTCTTTCGGATGTATGGTTTTGGGAGCTTCTGCTATTTCCATGAACCTGGTCGTGGCCATTTTGGCAGGCCACACGTGTAGCCTTTATGGTAATTACACTTATAATAGCCCATTAAGCACATGATCATGTAGTTCTTATTATTATATTTCCTTAATTTATGTTGGGCGTTGTTGGTAATAAAAAGTGGATTTCCAAGTTTTTGGACAATGTAAGATAAGCGGCCCTAAATCATTTACTTATCTTGATCAAACACCTATATTTGAGTGGTATATAAGTGGTTAGGTGCAAGTCTAAGGGCCACTTCACACATGAGCCAAGAGCCGTGACCTTGTAATGGTGAGGACCCTTGAATCTCATCCAAAGGCCATACCATGGGTGTTGGGAAAGCCGTTTTATGTAGTCATTGGCCCTCAAGCATAGTGTGAAGTGAGAATGGACCATGTTGCGGGACCATTGCATATTTTGTTGGCGGAAAAAGAGGGGAGGATTTGGTTTAATATAATATGTCTCAAACTTTATCAATTTAAGAGAATTACTTGGTGGTGTTTGTCTGTCTTGGAATCTATTTTGGAATTTGCCCTGAAATCTGTCATGTTGGAAAAAATATTAAAAAATTCATGGTCTCCCGGAATTTGCGTCAGGCCCACCTCTTGGAGGTGGGCCTAATGCAAATTCCGGTAGACCATGCACCCTTATCCACAACCTGCCATGTAGGACTCCATGTAGACGTTTCATCCATGAACTTTACTTTGGGCCTTTAGGCCTTCACCTCCTAGTGTGAAGTGAACTTGGACAGTCTCCACCTTTTTGGCCAATGAGAGCTCTTACATTGCCATGGTCAGGGGCCTTTAGCCTTGCGTGTGAAGTGGCCCTAAAAGTACAAACACAACTCAATGGCCAACATAATTTTGGGGTTGGGGGGGGTGCTATGTGGTCTTCTTTTGGTTTACTATTAATGAACAAGACAAGATTGGTTTCAAAACTTTATGGGACTACACTAAATATTGTATTTAGTGTCATATGGTATTTCATGTCATTGTGGAAACTTTTCTAGTGACACTTCTTATGACTACGTTTACAAGTATTGTCATCCTAACTTCCTTTTAGTCCATTCAAATGCCAACTATTGCAACAAAGTTTGGTATACTATGCATCATAACAATTTTGTAATGACATGTTGTCACGGATGATTGAAATTTGGCTGAAAAATCACTTAGTAAGTGACAATAATTGCAACACTGTAAATTTATAACGTCCAAATGTTTTAACAAGGAATGACAAATAGTGTTAAGTTTACATTTAGTGTTAGTGACGCTACACGGGTGGCTTACAATTACTATTCAGCAAGACATATAGAGTTAGTGACGCTAAATACAATGTTTAGTGTAGTCTTTGGCTTCTTCATATACAGTTGCAGACGCACGTAAATTTCAACCTCGCAAATCCAAGTAGTAGGAAGGAAGTAAACAACAAACAATCAAATAAGGCCGATTTACAAAACAATATTCTATGGGACTAACAACTATTCTATAAAACATTCCCATATTCAGTCTAAATATGGGGGATATTTTGTGGAATATTTTCAGTCCCACATAACATCGTTATGGATCTAAATAATGTTATGTACCTTACGAAGAAACTATGAGTTTTCAACTTGTTGACTGTAGGTGTGTTCAAAACTAACCCAAGGTTCTCATGTTCAAATCATCTTCATTCTAGTCAAAAATCTTATGGATCAAAATCAGGTGTATTTACCTTGATTCTAAATGTAAAAAAGTAAACTTTGAAAGCTACCTTGTTATGGAGAGAGGGAACTATAATATACGAGCATACCTCTCATTCATTCAACATAAAAACCCTAAAATAGTATGCAGCATGAAGACACCGAAATTCAATTCAAAGATCCCAAAATAGTTTTGCCCAAGACATTTGAGATAATCAACAACAAACCTATAAAGGGTCAAGTTTTTTAAGTTGAATGGATGAATTTACGTGGATGCCACGAACCCCAAGCTCTTGTTACCTAGCAAGATAAAGTATGGACACATTCACCACCTACCAAATGGGGGAATTCAGCCTCCGCCTCACTCGGGCTTTTTATAGTCTTGGCCCGCTTATATCCAAATATGGAGCCGCAATGCAAAGCATGGGTTGCCACCAAATTATTGAAAATTGGCCCATCATGAAACATGTGCCCACTTTCCAATTTTGCATTACATTTCGGTCCTTCGAATCCCCCTGCCTACCTGGACGGATGGGCAGGTGGATGAAAAACATCCAAATAGGAAACACGTGAGCATATTAGCGTGGTGGCCTATCTTCCACAACACTTAAAATACGACCCACACTCGGATGAGCCCATTTATGTATCGGTCAAAGCTCCCGGCCTTATGTTCAATCTAGAACTTAGGGCCAGGGCTGATTTTTCATAAAGTTTTTGCCCGTCCATGTCCAAAAACCTTGAATTGAAAGGCAAAAAAATTGCAACCCGTCCCAAAACCGGTAATTTCTAAACCAACCCGTCCATGGAAAGGTTAAAGAAAGAACAACCTGTCCCAAAACCGGTTTGAAAATGAAAATACCCGTCCCGCAAGAGGTATAAATAAGTCTCTTACATTGTTGGTAAAAAAAATTAAAAACAAAAAACAAAAAAACCGAAAGATGTCGACATGTGACTGGTTGCACTTGGAAACAATAGGATCTTGACAAATGAGAGAGATGATCCCAAATAAGTCTTTATTTGAAGCTTGGGAGTTTGCAGGTACCACTACAAAGTGGTCAATCAATTGGCTTGGTTTGAGTAACTTGTGGAGGAGAGTTATGGTGATTCTAGTGAGCACTGCAATATGTTAGAGGGGTTTTTCTAAACAAAACCTAATCGAAAGTCATCTACGTACTAGTTTGAAGTTAGAGACTTTAAATGCTTTGATGCGCATTCATGTGCAAATATTCCAGTTGAAAACATCAATTGGAATGCAATGATGCTTGTTTGGAGAAACATGAAGGATAGGAGAATTCATTCACTTCTTTGAAGGGTAAGTAGCTCTTTATTTTTAATTTTTTGAACATGTTTATATATACTAATTCTTATTCAATTGCTAAGTTTACCTTCAATTATAATCTTTGACATTATGTTAAAAAGGTTCTAAATTTTGTGGTTGATGAATTAATGTATGCATGTGAATGAAATTGTGAGAGCCCAAAAGAAAATGTCCAAAGGCCGTCCCAAAGACACCTCCAAAGTCATGTAGTGTGGTCACGGATCCTCAAGTGTAGTGTGAAGTCGTATGTGACCGGGCCCTCAACCAAATGCTATTTCAATGAATTTTTATTCATGCCGGTCCTCACACATGTTAATATAGAATAAACCAACGGTTGTGAGTGTTCGGAATGCCACGGTCTCCCGGTTTTGTGTTAGGCCTACTTCCAAGAGGTGGTTTTTGAAAATATTCCAAGTGACCATGAACCATGATCCATTCAATGCCATGTAGGAATCCATGTAGATTTTACATCCATCTTGCATTCACAGACTCCGTTGGTCCCTCGAGCATAGTGTGAAGGGAACTTGGAGCGGCTCCGCCTTTTCCACCAATGAGAGTGCTTGAAGTGTAATGGTCATGGGCTCTCAGTCTTGTGTGTGAAGTGGCCCTTAATATCCAAAGTTCATTGTTTGAGAATCAAAACTTGCCCCTTAAAAGTCCAATGGTTCCAAAAACGCTATCTATACACTTTTTCCCCATATTAGAGTTGCCCATAAACTCACCAAAAGTGGGGACCAACTCAAGTTTTTTGATGGAGTCTACCATGTTTGTCGCTTCCAACACTTGTGTCAATTACCCCGAAAATAAAAACTAGGGAGGGTAGTCGTTTTGTTCTAGTCCGGGTTATAAAACTTGAGTTTGATTACATTTGAGGAGTACACAAGTGGTGAGAGGAGAAAAGAGATGCATGTGCACATGGGTGACAGAGGAAATGAGAAATTTCTCATGGCCACTTCACACACGAGACTAAAGGCCCTCTAACCATTGCATTCTAAGATCTCTCATTGGTCGAAAAGGCAGAGATTGTCCAAGTTCAGTTCACACTAGAAGGTGAAGGTCTACGGGCCCAAAGAAATTATCATGGATGAAAAGTCTACATGGATTCCTACATGGAAAACTATAAACAAGAGGTAGGCCTAACGCAAATTTCAACATACCATATCAGTGAGACGGCCTTTGGATGAGAATCAACAACCCTCACAGTTACATAGTCATGACCAAGGCTGATTTTTCACAAAGTTTTTACCCGTCCACGTCCAAAAACCTTGAATTGAAAGGCAAAAAAAATTGCAACCCGTCCCAAAACCGGTAATTTCAAAACCAACCCGTCCAAGGAAAGGTTAAAGAAAAAACAACCCGTCCCAAAACCGGTAATTTCTAAACCAACCCGTCCATGAAAAGGTTAAAGAAAAAAACAAATTGATAAAGATAAACCGAAAGATGTCGGCATGTGATTGGTTGCACTTGGAAACAATAGTATCTTCCTTCAATTCTATCAGTGTTCTGGCTTTATCTATTTTAGCTGCCACCTGCCCCATTTCATCCACATAGTTCAGAGAAAGTTCTGATTCTCTGAGGCCCAGGTTCCCCCTCCATCAGTGTTCAAGCTCGGCACTTCCCCCTCCAGCAGGTATTCAAGCTCTTCTTCTGGGTTGTCAGTATCTTCTCTCTATATATTATCTCTGTATCTTCAACCAAGTTTCGAGTTTGTGTTAGAACAGTGATCATGGAGATTTTTGGGCAACATAATCGGTTGAGATCCTAGTGATTGCAAGTCCAACCCAATCTCTACCCAACAAATGATGATGAGAGAACTCGTATTACTGAAGAGTGGTTGGAGAGGTTGTTTGTGAAGTTCCATACTTCTGAAGAAGAACAAGATCGGTGTCGGGGTGAGTGTTTGGAGATGGTGGAGACCATGAGAGAGATGATCCCAAATAAATCTTTATTTGAAGCTCGGGAGTTTGCAGGTACCACTCCAGAGTGGTCAATCAATTGGCCTAGTTTGAGTAACTTGTGGAGGAGAGTTATGGTGATTCCAGTGAGCACTGCAATATGTGAGAGGGGTTTTTCTAAACAAAACCTAATCAAAAGTCATCTACGTACTAGTTTGAAGTTAGAAACTTTACATGCTTTGATGCGCATTTCATGTGCAAATATTCCAGTTGAAAACATCAATTGGAATGCAGTGATGCTTGTTTGGAGAAACATGAAGGATAGGAGAATTCATCCACTTCTTTGAAGGGTAAGTAGCTCGTTGTTTTTAAAATTTTGAACATGTTTATATATACTAATTCTTATTCAATTACTAAGATAACCTTCAATTATAATCTTTGACATTATGTTAAAAAGGTTCTAAATTTTGTGGTTGATGAATTAATGTATGCAGGTGAATCAAGCACTTCAAGATTGATATTTTGATTGGGTATTAGTGGTTTGATTGCATTATGCTTATATTCACATGTCATATATGAGATAGTGTAATTGATATTTGTACCATTTATTTTTTTGGAATTTTTTTTTTAAATGTTATTTTTAGAACCCGTCCAAAGTGAATTTGACACGTCCCAAAACCGGTTCATTTTCTAAGAACCCGTCCACTGGAAATGGTTTTTTTTTATGAACATGTCCCTAGACATGTTAGGGACCTTGTGAAAAATCACCAGTGGTCATGACCCTTGGCTTGTGTGTGAAATGATCCTTAAAGTTTTAAAGTTTTAAAGTTAATCATATAAAGTTAAAACATGTCGACGTCTAAAACTTAAAGAAGGCCCTCCAAAACTTTCCAATTACACTCAAACAAGGACCATTAGGACAATTCGACCCCGAATGATCCCCATACTTGACTTTATTACACAAGACAAAAATGTGAACCGATGCCTACAAAACGCCTCTACGTGCCTTAAAGTTTGGTGGGTCTAAATTAAACAAACGGTAGCTTACTAGTACTAGGGGCACCATTAGGGCAGCCAAAATTTGTTAATAAACTTTTTCTGACTCACTCATCGGTCGGCCATGACCAAATGGCTGCCAATATAACATTAACCCGTTTCAACTTAAAAGTTGAGATCAGTGCCTTTTGGACAAAGTTAAAGTTTCCCCCAACTTATTGGGCCCTAAGGGCAATCAATACTAACTGCAAAGCCAAAGCCCATCTTTTGTATTAAAGTTGGATTTGAGATGATAAGGTGTGCCCTCAAAACAAAATACTAATTATGACCACCACATTGCATTTTGGTCATCATGGCAGCTTTTTTCCTTCATATACTATTAGCCCACCCCACACATACTACACTAAATAGGATATTAGCTGTTTGATACACTAAATACGAACGCATACACTAAATATCAATAACCCTATGAAAGTAAGTAACATTAAATGTAAACTCAAACACTAAATATCAACTATGGTAATATGTTTGAGTTTAGTGTTCGTAAGGATATGAAAAAAATAACATTGATAAAAAGAGAATTCCAACATATCTTCTAGCATATCTTCTAACACTAATTGTCAAAAAATTGAAAATTAGTGTTGAGCAAGGTAGGGTGGTAGCAACATTAAATATAATCAAACACTAAATATCCTATTTAGTGTAGTGAACAGGGAACTCCGTTCACTGCCGCCAGTAAGTGTGGGCGAGTTAATGAACGGGAGAACTAACCGCTAAGGTAGATATACGGAAAATGGTGAAAATAAGTTGATTCGGTCCAAATTATTTACTTGCAAGTTGTGCCAAAAAAATTCAAAGATGGAGTAGAGGGAATGATGAGGAATGTAAGTCGTTTCATAATTTTATTCCATGTAAATAATTAGTTACATGTCCCCAAAGAGGTAAGTAAGTCAAACTCCCTACTTGTATAGTAGAGTCTCCCTAATTTGAGCATCAGTTTATCCTACTTTGCGTACGAATGCACACACACAACGGTTAACTCAATGGCACCCAAAAACGATAGTAAGTGGTGCGAGATATCACCTATCCGCTCGATCACTGCATCCCACCTATCACTACATCTTTTTCGGGCCACCACTTTTACAGTTAGTCATTTTGGGTCCATAGAAGCATCATTCTACCCGCTAGTCCAGTGCATTAGTAGTGGTCATTCACCATTTTTTATTTTTCTACCTTAAGTTACAAAGATGAACCGGTGAGTTTGAGAATTAACAGGTTGAACAAGATCTCACAAAATCTACCAATCGTTCTAAAGGAATTTAGAGAATATACATCAAATTAATAAAGAAAATGCCGAAAGTTCACAAACATGTAACCTATCGGACTTGGAAAGAATAGAATTTTAACCGATGATGCCAAAAAACTCCTTGGACACTACAACATACACCTAGTTATAGAGGGCTATGGATTTGTGGCCTCTATGTAAACTCACTCATTGCAAAGGTGAAAATGTAGTGAATTATCTCGCACGAAATTATTTGGTAGAGCAAAATTACCTCGCACATCAATGAATGAGCGAGTGGCGGGATGGATACGCCTAGTTGTTGCCATTGCTGTAAAGTGTTTCAAAAGTTTAGCCATGCTAGTGGGAGTCGTTGACTGGCCTCACCACTAGTAGGTGTGGGGGGCCTATATGTTTTTTGCAGTTAAATAGGTTATATTATTAACACGTGATCAATGAACGGGGAGTACCACCAACTACACTAAATTATCTTATTAGTGTGGGTGGAAAATTAATGTGGAAATGATTAGTGTGGATCACACTAATTTTCTAGTCAAGGTGGAATCATCATGGGTTCAAGACCCCGGGTTTTCATCTAACTCTTCATCAACTTTTCTGACCATCAATTAAATATTATTTGTAGGAAAAAAACAGTAGCACAAAATATAAATCATCCACGTTAATTTTCTAGAAAGAAAACAACGAATGCGGCTCATGCTAAACATTTAGCATGGGTTGGAAATTTATTCAGGCTGTAAAAAAATCACAATGGCCCACAATAATAAGACTATTTATTGTATTTATAGATAACCTGGTTGAGTTTGAGAAATAACCGGTTGAAGTTCAAGGCTTTAGGAAAAAACATGGATCATTCTAAAGGAATTTAGAGAATATACCTCAAATTGATAAAGAAAACTTAAAGATATCAACTTGTAACTAATTGGACTTGGAAACACTAGGATGTCAACCAATTGTGCCCCCCAAAAAAACCCGGATATTTGTGTTGGGAATACTTTTCTTTATTCAAATAAAATTCTTGAATATAAGGAAAGTTGAAATTGTCTTGATTTTCATTTTGAAAGCATTAAAATAAATAATGTATATGAATTGTATCATTTTTGTTTCAAATTTGGTTTGTGTATGCCGTACATGATAGAAACTTGACCCCTGTAGATTTGTGGCCTATTTATCTCAATTGACTTGGACTAGAAGATTTTGGGGCCTTTGAAGCTATTTTTGGTGTCAATCTAACTAAACATAATAACACCCAAGTAGCATTCTATTCTAAGGCTCATATGTTGGATGAATGAGAGGTATCCTCGTATGCAATGATTCCCTCTCCCCCTTAAAGATTCAAAGAAAGCAAAGTTTGTAGAGGTGTCACTGTGCCATAATATTGGAAAGATGATTGCATATAAAGTATGTGGCCTTATTATGGGCACTATCAACTCCACAAATCATTTTGGCCATTGTATCAGATGGGGAGTGTTTCCTCATGTTTGCAATTGCAAACGATGGAGATTAGGGTTACCCATAAAGTCTTGAGATCAAACTCTCAATTCGTTGGCTATAACTTTTGTTCAAGAACTGATTTGTAAGTCAACCAAGTTTCTTTAGGGTTAGAATTAACATCCCCAAAAGAGTGGTGTTGAGCTATCCAAAACTAACTATCTAGCTTGTCATACTCAAACGAGTGGGCCAAGCTACTTGCATAGGCTGATGCAGGATTCAAGTTTGCAATTCCATGGGCAGACCATGTTAGATCCTAAAGTTCTCTCCAAGTTTCCGGGATGGCAAGAGGAGGTCCAAATAATTTCATCAACTTTCAAAATTAACCTCCAACATATGACAAGCCAACAAACTCTTAATAAAATAAAATAAAATAAAATATCTTAAAGAAGGGACCATAGATGAAGTTTAGTCCCTCTTGAAGGTACTTTGCACATAACTCTGTTGCCATTTCAAGTTCAGAGATAGCGGTAAGATGTAAAAGTTATAAGAAGTCAACTTGGAGATATAAATTTTTGTTGTTGTTGTTGTTGTTGTTGTTGTTGTTGTTGTTGTTGTTGTTGTTGTTGTTTGTTGAGACGTAACGTGAAATGACAAATGCCAAGAATGAACAAGAACCAAGGAGGATGCACCCACTTGGAGGGGATACCCACCACCACACAAAGCAAGGATAGTGACTCCCATACCACCAAAGCAACCGTAACCATCACCTTCTATTCCTTCATAATCTTTTAGTGCCACTTGACCACTTATGTTTCATTGTGCCGTACGGCTCTTTGAAATTGTTCTCACCAATGTTGTTCGCACCAAACCCCCACTAGTAGTCATGGCAATTCTTTAACTTTATAGTTGTGGTTCTCATGTTGTCAAATAACCGGACTTGATACATAACCGTGATTCTCAAAAGAAACAAAACCTAGTCAAATAACCTTCTAAAAAAGACCATTGGTTCTATGTCAGTTCTTCCATGAAAACCACCGGTTCTTCGAATTTTGTTCATACATGCTCAAACAATCATTTATGGTTCATATCATGGCGTATACCCACTTAATTCCTAACTGAGCAAGAAAAAACAAAAAAAATCAACACCACACTAGGTTACACTACACTGATGATCAACAACTTCACCATTAGTGTCACCTTGCAACACTATGCGTTCCAATGCGCTTACTAATATCTTGGTATGAGTATGTTCAACAGTGTTATGACCTATGTTATACAATGGTCTACAAGTTGACTAAAGTGCACACAAATGACACTTGAAATTAGTGTGCTCAAGAAGATCTTCATGTTGCATACTCAAATGCAAGCACATGACACTTGCCAACAATATGCTCAATAAAATCTTCCCCTTGCATACAAAAATGCAAAACTATCATCTCAAGTATCCCAATCTACTACGTTGAATGTCATAATGGAAATATTATCTTACTTCTAAAAAGTTTACTAATGTTGACGAATAGTATCATACTGACAATTAGTGGATATGACACTTTGAGACCTCTAGGCATCTAGTTTAGGCCCTTTGCAAATAGTGTACAAGACACTAAACACCATGAATTCAAATTTCTTTACATAACCTAGCTAAAGATGACCAAATGACAACAATCTAGTTACAAACCCCTTGCTCCAACTTAGCCTTACTTGAGCAACTCACACCCCCTTGGTTACAATTTTTTGTTTTTTGAGACTTGACCAAAGCAAGAATGTTACAATAATTTGGTTGCTAAGGTCTCCATAACTTAGCCAAAAAGTGAAGCAATGGGGTTTGGATCTCCAAACTTCATGAATGTAAAGTCCTCCTTGGTGGATTCGACCAATGTCTCTTATAGTTGCTTTCATGGCAAGATTCCAACCAAACAAAATATTCTTAAAAAAAAAAATGAATTAAAGGCAAACCGTCCAAAAATAATCCTATAGGCTAACAACATTTTTTTTAAATGAGGGATTTTTCCTCCGTTACGTGACCCAGATTAGGAATAGTTGGAAAACATTGAATACAAACCATTTGGAGTTGTGCTTGTTGTGTTGTTGCTTTTGATGTTGTTGTCTAATGTTTTGTCTTCACAAGTGCATATCCTTTATTATATTTGGACAAGTGGTAAGTCCAAATATACTTAAATGTTGGTTACATACCTTATCACCATTTTCACATATATGTTTGTATTTTCACTTAAATTTGTAACAGGTTGTGCTAAATAGAGTTTCAATCTTCTACACCAAGTAACATTTTACTTAAATACTTGTTGAGGGTTAGTGAAAATTATCACATATCATGTCCTTTAAAGGTTAAGAGCTACACCTTGTACACCTATTACTATTGGCCACTATAGTTTTGTCATATCACCAAGCCATTTTTGAGCCTACAATATTATATGCTCAAAATTAGGATTATGAGTTTAATTTTCTTTACACAAGCAAGGATCAACGTGGGTTGAAAAATAAACTATCAACAACACATGAATATTACACCCCCAAAATTAATATTTTAAAATATGAAATAAAATTATTTTAAAATTAATGATTTTTTATAATCCACCCTACTTTCCAACCCATACATAAAGATACAGTGGGTCACAATGTTTCCTACCCACGCTAAATTGTTTTAGAAAAATCAAAGGTAGAATAATGGTTAATTATGAAACCTACATGTATATCATATCGCCATATCATTTGATAGGGTTGATTTGTCAGTCCCTCGTATTTCTTCATAACAATATGACATTATCCCAATCAGTTTCATCAATAGGAATTTCTGCCATTGAAAATCACATCAATGCATCAAGTGTTTCAAATGCCAAACTAGCTTGTATGGCTCTTGATCAAGTTTTGCTTGGAGAAACCTCTCTCACACATTGTCGTTCTAGAAGGGTTCACTAGCACTCACTGCCAAAGTTTGCGTAAGCCTGACCAATTGGTGAACCACTCACAAAGTCATAGTTGCATAGTCCCATTTGCTTCATCACTTGTCCCATTGATAACCACCTCACACCATGAATTTGTAGCACAACCAAAGGATCTTCAGCAAACTCCTCCATTAAGTTGTTCATCTTGCATTCATGATTTCATGACCGACCCAACCCACGCATAGGCCTTGTAAGAAAATTTATCTAGAACCAAATAACTTTGTCGTATCTCTAGGATCATCTCCAGCTACCAGAGGGTGAAAGCAAGCTAGAGTGTCCATTTTTGGGGAAATTTTGGAGTCCCTTAAAGTTCTTTTGTGGTTCAAGCATGTTGTAGGTGGATGAACCCTACACAGGCCCAAAACCCTATTCACCATATATTCAAGACCAAAACCCTATCCACCACATATGCCATAGTGTTGACATCATCATTGTATAGAATAGATGTAGAATATTTTTCTATAAAAAGGAGAGCACTTAGAACCATGTTTCTCATCATATAACATTACTTCAATGAAAAAGAACATATAAAAAGACAGATTTATGAAGCTATTTAGGACTTCATCGTTGTTTGTTGTTAATGGGTATTTGAAAAGTCCTAAGCCTTCAAACACGTCCTCAAAATTGTCTACAAACATCGATTATATAACACATTCTTTTAAACTCGCCTAAGGCATGCAAATCTTAAATGGACAGTTTCATTCATGCGCCCCAATTCTTGTAGGATATGAAATACACCTTTGTTGCAAGTTGACTGACAAATCCAAATCGTGTTGTAGCCACTTTCCTCATAAAATTTTGGGTTTGTATGAACACCATGTTCGTTCTCAAAGTGAGGATTCTCTAAGTTATTAAATGATTGCATAGGTTCCCCCCGTTTGTGTTGACTATTGCATCACTTGAATGTTTGGGACGCGGGATGCAGAAAAACCTTTGTGTAAAATTAACCTACGTTGTGAACATTCACCCAACAAGTGATGGGGAGAATCCCATGTTGGATGAATTGCAATCATGTATCGTTTAATGGGCAGAGGTGGACGTGACATGGCTAGGGAAGATTCTTGCCAACAACTGCCTAATAACAACATGCCCACACTAGGACCAACGACTAGCCCACAACAATGAGAAAGTTTCCATCTTGTTGGGAGTTTTTGTCTTGCATGCAGTAAAGTGAGCATGCAAAATTGTAGTTTATCACATCCAGTGAGGTTACTATGAGTAGGACAAAAATTCTTCACTAATAGCGTTACATTTCGAACGAAAAAAGAAGAAGAAACTTCCCTGTTAGCCGCCAAGGAGCAGCGACTGGCCTTAGTGTGGGCAAGGCATGACGCAAAATTAAAGCAAACATTAATTTCAAGCAATCTAGTCACGGTTTGGCGGTCAGGGCTAGACCCACCTCTTTGAGTTGGGCCCCTACAACTGATACCTGAGATGAAAATGCATGTAGTTTTAATGAAACATGTAAGTTTTTTCTCTTCTTTTTTTGGACAATTTGATCTTGAAATCAACATTAGGTATCTTAAATGAAGGCTGGATGAACGTAATTGAGATGAATATTTACGACAAACTTGTGGGGCCCATGTTTTTACTAGGCCTCCTTTACCTTGGTAATAGTGGTGGAGGCCCATAAAAGCCCCAAAGGGCTATTAGGCCAGCTTGGCCTACCCCTACGAATTAAGAGCAAAGTCAAAAAGTGGCCGATGGCACAACAACCAATCACAGCCTCCTACCGCCATGATGCGACCAATGGGAGGCCGCCACGTATCCCCTTGTGTGCCAGAGGAGCCAGCTTTATTTTGCATGGTCGGTAATTAAATGGTCTGTTGGGGTGTGGGGGCTAGGTTCATCCATCTCTTTCTCATCCATGCCTACCAACAATGACGTCCAATTCAAAGCCTTTGGGAAAAAGGTTTATGAATGCACTTCTTCAACCTTCCAAGTCAAGAGATCCTTCAAGTAGAATTCTATATAACTAGACTAAATCTACATGCAATGGAAGATGTGGAGGTGGCGGCCATCATCCTACCGTTTCCCACCATTGTTGCCTGGAAAATGAAAAGAAAAAGAAAGAAGAATTCAAAGAAAAAGGGTCACATGCCAAAGATTGTGACAAAAGACATGGGAATCCATTGTAGACAGGTGGGAGCACTACGAATGTAGAAGATGGGAATGGTGGGGGGAACCTAGAGGAGGTGGCGGGCATGGCATGGGCATGGTAGTGGGTCATGGGGGCTTATGAGAATGGGCAGGGCCATATAGTTGCATGGCATATGCAGTGGGGTTGTCCCATCACCCAATATATCAATTCATAAGCATTGTGTGCAACGGACCAGAACAAAATGGGTCCATGCTAGTAATATTACATGTGAATTTGCAATTTTTTGGAACCTTGAATACATGGTAATTTCATAGTATGTGAAGTGGGATTGTTGGGTTCCATTAATGTATCATCCATGATTCATCTATATGTTATCATTCAAACTTATCAACGATAAGTCATAATTGAAATCTTTTGCATGAGAGATCTTAAGCGATTACTATGAAGCACAGTGATTATGGTAAATATTGTGGGCCACACTGAAAATATTCGGCATAACATTGTGGATGCATTTTTGACTAGCTTACACTATATAACATTGGAGATCCAAAAACAGACAATGATCTCTCTTTCAATTATGGTCCATGTTTTCATAAACAAATAATAAATCTTGTGAAGCTTCTTGTGTCTTAAATCTTATTTTGATATTTTCTCCCTCCATCCTTGAACTTAGGAAGTGATTGTATGCTCTTTAGATTCACATTCTTAATTGCTTTCAATTGATACCTTACCCACATCTAAAATAAAAGAATGAGAACATAGTGAGTAATTGAGGATTCAAGTGTAATTAGCATTGCAAGATATTTTCATAGGTGGTGGTGTATATTATGGGCCACACTACAGGGTTGTAGAGGGTAACTCACAACGTACATATGCCCACATTATTTATTGTAATTAGTATGTTAAGATCATTTGCACTTGGGTTATTTTGGCAAATTTAGACTAAATAATATAATACATTGTACTTGTAATTTTCTAGTTTTGTCTGCAGTTGAAGGTTAGGTATAGAAACTCATTACATATGGTTGTGTCCAATGGTTCCAATGGGATTACATCTCAAACCTAAATGTCCAAACATCTTATCCTACACAACCATGCTCGCTTGCTTATGGGAAACCACATGTCCATAAGAACAAAGATACAAATAATCTTGACAGGACTGTCAAATTGATATTTAAGTAAAATTGGACCAAGGGCCAAGTCCATATTACAACTTGTTGAATTCTATCTTAGACTCCTCGGATGGGATTATATAGTAATATTCTCTTATACAATATGACAAAATGATTATGAAATTAATTACTTAGTTTCATATTTATCATATTTATAAAATATAGAAATGACGTAAAAAAGCATGTTGTTTTTTCTATCATATTTCAATACTATAAAATTCAACTAATCACCGAGGATTCACACATATCACATGAAATTAAGATATACTGAAAGTATATAGACATAGAATTGAAGGTACCGAGAACTCCAAATTGTGAAAACTAGTAGTACTACTACTAATAATATGTGGCTTTGTTGATCAAGACACAAAGGTTTGACTTCGTAAAATTGTGTTTATAATTAAGCCTAGAATGGTTAGCGTATGTTAAGCATGTAGTCCAATCTCTCTTGAACACATGTTTTGTTGGTGTCCATTCTTGGATCCACACCTAACCATACACCACTCAAATATAAGTGTCCAAATTAATTGCAATATTGGAACTGGCACGTCTCCCTCAACGCAGTTGAACAGACATGTAAACACAAGATGTTTGACATTAATATGTTCAATAGATTCTTCCACTTGCATACTACAACCGGAAAAAAAACTATCATCTCAAGAACTCCAATGTGTTGCGCTGAATGTCATACCACAAATAGTTAACGCACTTAAAAAATCACTTGTGGTAACAAATAATGTCATGTTCACAATTAGCAAACATGACACTACTAGGTCTCTAGACACATGGTTTAGTCAGTTCGCCAATAATGTACATGACACTAAATACCATACACTAAACGGTGTAGTGGACCGTGAGATCCAATTGGAATAAATTGGCCGTTGTTAACTTATTTAGGGCACTTGTTTTTGCTAGAGTCCCTTCATGCCCAAAAGACAAGTTTGACTAGACACCACAAACTCAACTCATTATTAGCCTCCTTTTTACACCGTTGTTATTATTAACGGTCGTCAACGGGGGGTGAAGGGGGGGGGGTAAAGTGTAACTTGTAACGGGAAGTTGAAGTCAAAATATGTTAAAATAGGGAGATGGGATTTTGGATGGACGCGGGTGGAGACAAGGAAGAGCTTTTCGATCGATTTTTGCGGGCGGGTGGGCGGTGTGTGTCAAATTCTGGCAGGCTGGCTTATAATGTCGTGTCCCGCCTTTCCATGCACTCAAGCCAGCTGGTTGGTCAGCTGCCCGCTGCCCGCTGCCCCACCCCCAAGAAAGTGCCTCCCCTGCTTCCCAAATGCCACATCGTAAGCCCTCCCGTAAATTTTTCCTCCGAAATTGTAGTTCTTTCGAAACCAATTACCGCATTTAGTAACCGTATTGAAATCCCCCCCCCACCCAAAAAAAAGGCTTAGGGCATCACCGTTTATGGTCACTTACACTATTCGCAACGGTCTAAACGGTCAAAGGGTCACGTCCATTAATTGTCAATATGATACTATTCGTCAAAATAAGTAGTTTTTGGAAGTGAAAATTTTATTTCTGTTACAACATTGAGATATTTGAGATGATAATTTTGCGTTCTAGTATGTTAGGGGAAGATGTTATCGAGGTACATACTGACGGCATGTGTTGCGTGCTTCTGCCTTAGTAAGCAAGAGGAAGAGATTCTGGAAGAGATTATGGAACAGACTGCTGCCATGCTGCTGCCAAGTGTCATTTGTGTACACTTTAGTCAACTTGTAGACCGTTGTGTAACTTTCATTTCATAGCGAGAAGTTATAATAAGGTGGCATAATTCCACATGGTAAATAACACTAAATACACCATAAAAGGCGTAGTAGCAAAAACCCTTGTTACGAGAGACATGTGCTCGTGAGAATGGGAGATGCCACAACTACTCCCGGGCTCGTGAAGGAATCGGTTAGCATAAAGGCGCCGGGAAAGCATGGAATAGGGGGAGGGCTTGGGTGGCATTCTCTCGAGGTGGGAATGATGGGACCCGTGAATAGGTGGAGTAAGTTAGGGGTAATGATTGAGCGCCTTATTACAAAACTACGGTTACAGCTCAGAGTCGGTATAATAGTAGTAGTAGTCGGCCCTTTATTTATAGTATCACGACGACTTTTGTTAGTAGTCGACCATTATAGGTTGTTTGGCATTGAAATGAAAAGTCTCAATTGTCTAAAACAAGAAAGTAGTCAACCGTTATTTATAGCGTCGCAACCGTCTTAATTTCTCGCATGATGTAGAGGTAGAGAGGCGTCCGTAACCGACCACTCGAGAGATTTTGCGTCATAGAATGGAGAAGTATGAGGCGGTGCAAGTTTTTCCTGTGTCGGAAAGTAGAAATCACGAGGATTGCAATTTTTTTGATGATTTCATTCCTTAAACTGAAATTACTGGGAGTTTTTGAAGTCAAAAGTTGGTCCGAACACGTTATCAATGTGTAGAGTTTGATATAACCGCTTATTTTTTAGACGAATTCCTCTTCACTTTATTAGCACTCAAAATCGGGGACGTGTGGCATGGCATTATCGATTCCCTGGTGATATCATAAGTGAAGTTGGAGACTTAGGGTTAGTTTCCATGTAGGCCGTTTCACCCACCATATTCTAGTGGAAATGTAGATTTTACATGGTGGCATCTACATTTCCACTAGAATTTGATGGGCAAGAGGCCTAAATGGAAACTAATCCCTAGAACCGTGAAACATGGAACCTTATTTTAACCACCTACACACAAAAAAACTACTGAAATCGGTCCCATCACGATCAAAATTATGGCACCCTGTAGATTCCCAATGGGGTCCTGACCGCTAGTTCCAGATGAGTAATAACCTGGTTGAAGTTCAAGACTTCAGGGTTATCACTAATCGTTTGATAGGATTTTAGAGAATATTCCTCGATTTTGATAAAGGAAAACCGAAAAATGTCAACATGTAACCGGTTGGACTTGGAAACACTAGGATCTTGACCGATTATGCCCAAAAACTCCCCATACACTAGCAACCTCCCAACCACCGTTGGTGTAATCACCACGATACAATCTTGCTCTTGATATTCAATTAGACGTATGCATGTATGTGTATGTGTATGTGTAATATATATAAGGTTTGAATTGTGAAACTGAGTCAAATAGTCAATTATTGGTGGAATTCTGGATAGTATGCATTTAAAGACCATATATTATTATGGCCCACACTAATTTCCTACTAGAAATATAGTGTGGGTTGAAAATTACTATGACCCATATTAATTCTCATTATGAAAATTAGCGTGGGCTCTAGAAAATTTCAGTGGCCCATAGTAATATGATTGTTTAGTGTAGTCGTGTGTAAGCACTTCAGGCGTGTGGGAGGTGACTGAGATTAATCTAGGGAGGGTTACGGATAGTTGGCAACCCTAAATCATATTCACCAAAGTTTAGAGGGGAAAACATGGACATACTTCACTAAATATTCCTACTACTGTGGGCCATGATAATTTCTAGAGCCCATGCTAATTCTCATAATGAGAATTAGTGTGGGCCACACTAATTTCTCAACCCATGCTAAATTTCTAGTAGAAACTTAGCACGGACCACATTCATTTTCAACCCACGCTAAATTTATAGTGGAAAATTAGCGTGGACCATAGTAAATGTTTTTCCTAGACAATTAATGTGGGCATTGATTTCATTTTGTGCTACTTTTGTCCTACAAGTAATATTCAATGTGTTGGTTAATAGTCTTCATGAGGACTTAGGGAAAGACCCAATGTCTTGGACATTAATTCGACCTTGACTAAAAAATTAGTGTGACCCACGCTAATTTTCCACCCACACTAATAATAGGACTATCTAGTGTAGCGTTGAATGAGGTGAGGGACAAATGTACCTGGGGTGAAATCCAAGTTGGTAAAATTTGGTTTCATCGAGATTGTGCGGGTGGTGGATGTGTGAGGTAGTTACGGGCGGTACTTTTGGGCGCCATAAGTTTCTTTTTTGGGTCCGTTGGGATTCTTCATACGGTTGAGGATATAAAGAAATAAATGCCACACATCTCACATGGCAGGAACAAATCCATCAATTTCTCTAGTGGAATTTTGACATTGTAAATTGGTCCAAAATTGTTGGTCCCTCCACATGTATATTGCAAGAGAAGTTACGAGCCTTTACTAGGAGGCTCCCGCTACTTGTATTGCCCTCGGATCTTAAACACAACTATTTGGTCATCCTCCTATAATTTATGGTGATACTGATTTGTAATTTATTTATTAAAATTTTCAACTCATTTTTTGCCACTTGCTATACATTCATTGGTGTGTGGATTTAAAAGCCCATTTGTAAATCATAGTTCAACGTCAAAAAACATGAGCATTGGAAACACCGCATTGCGTTTCATTAATCATATCAAATTGGGGATGGGCATCTAAATGACATGTCGGGTACCCTCACATTATATGAGCCAAGGTTTGTAAATGTGAAAAGGTAAACCATCCGCTGCCAACTATGACAACTGGTGGGGCCTTGCCTTGTTATCCGCGGTGAGCAGTCCAAAGTCTGACAACGTCACTCCCTTGACACCCGTGATCCAGCCTACGAGACCCTGACCCATGACCCTGAAACATTTGTTCCGGTTGCAAAAGGAGCTTAAATATTGTGGAACATAGATGTCCATGTGGTACAGGGTATGGATCATGGAACATATCAATTGGCACATGTATGTACCGGAATTGTGTCATGCATGATCCATAGGTATGACATGATGGGACATGGACATGCCATGCATGGGTATGACATGATGGGACATGGACATGCCATACATGGGTATGACATGATGTCATGTTCCAATGGATCTTTACACAACCTATAAAGTCGGATGTCTTGTCATGGATTCTCATCATCACCTTGAGATTCAACTCATTCATTGTGAGGCAATGTGAGGCATCTTCTCCATGCCGCCCAAATGTATAGGAAAGTATAAGATGGGTTGCCATCTTCAGCAAGGAGAGCAAGAGTTAGGCATCTTTGGTTTCTCTGGCATAAAGAACCCAAGCTTAGAGTTCGGACATTTTTTGATGCACCCTTAAGATCATTGTGTCTAAGATCATTTGTGGTACTCGACGAAGGAATCAATAGTGGACAGTTTGGAGCACCTGTGGTACTCAACAAGGGCATCAATATTGCGCAGTTTGAAGCACCAACCTCCTCTTTCTCTCTTTACGATTTTGTAAGTCTCAGACAATAATGTTTTTGTTGTTGTCATTGTTTCAATGGTTGTAAAGGTTTCTTGTAGACCCATCACGATTGCCTCTGACTTCCTCTAAAAATGGTTGTACCCAACTTCTTCTCCTTTCAAGTAATTGTTTCTTATACTCTCTTGTTGCCGCTCTATCTTCTCTGGCTTTATCACTAGCTGCTTTCCTTACGGATGCAGATTGAGAATGAGACTTTTCATGAGCAGGTTCCAGCTTGACCACTTCCAATTAGACTCTTGGTTTCTATAAACATATCATACTGAAGTCTATGGTGTTGGTGTATAAAGGTTTTTGGTCAATAAAATCATGTATTAGTGGTCTAGCACTGAGATCTAGTTTTCCAAAAACATATCTATACTCGGTCCTAGATATCTTGCCTCTTTCCATGCTCCGTCAATTGGTGGCTCTATTATGGAAGTGGTGTTCTTTAATCTTCCATAGACTGCGAATAGGAATTTGAGAGATAGGGGTATGACAAGGTGATTGTTTCGTACAATTATTTCGTTATACTCCTCTCCTCCATTCCAAATTTTGTTAGTAATATTTTTTTGTAAGTCTAAGGGTAAGGCTAAAAATAATTCCTTAAACTCTTTTGGAACGTTTACTTTGTTAGGGGTAATGTACAACCCGTTCCCTCTATAACTTGGTCAAAAAATTGGTCTATATAAGGCTGAAAATAGGTACCCTCCTGAATATATTTTGTGTTTGACATAGTTAATGACTTGCCAACACCAAGCCATTAGTAACCAAGGAACCTAGCTAGAATTAGCCATTAGTAATGTCTATCGTTCTAGGTAGTCCAGGTAATTCGGTTTGATTGTACTTATGAAATCTCCTACGATTGTTCGCTAAGACTCTAATTTGGTCATATGAATCTCTAGTCAATTCTTCTATAAATTCTTCAGCTTCTCCTTGCTGAATTTGACTCCATAACTCATCTGCGCTAGGGAGGTAGCGGTCTCTCTTTAATCTCTCAAACGTATTGTATACATAATGCTCTAGTCTAGTTAGTCTATATGTAAAAATGCTTGAAAGTTCGTAAATTCGGTTGTCAATTCTTACAATGTGTTCTCGTACTGGACCATTCATATAAGGTGTATGAGGAAGGGTAGGATTAGGATAGGTGTGTGACGTTGGGTTTCACTTCTATTGACGTAAGCCTTATCTCTATTCCTATGTCCTCTAAACCTCCATTGGTTCTGTACGTTCATTGTAGTTGACACCGACCATTTGTTATTTGTTCCTTTCCAATTTAACCTTAAAAGACGACCGCAACCTTCCCCGGCAGTAGCGCCCAAAATGTAGTTAGTTTTTGTTATCACTAAAAACAACAACCCAGGGAACTAAGTTTCAAGGAAGACTGAGCTAGTGTCTATAAGGGTTAATGCCACATTGGATTAAGGTTTCTAATAACAATTCATGGTAATTCTCATTCTTTACTCTCTTTCACATTCATTTCCTTCACTCTTAATGATTTGTTCATGCTTCTTCCGTCGTGAGTGATTCCGTCCTATCTTAGGGAATACTCTATCACTCTAATGGCTTGACTTAATTCAGTCGTGAGCTCAATAGCTTGGCAAGTTGCCAATGGCAATTTGTCAGGACAAAGTCCGGGGTAATGTCTTTCGAGCAACTGCATAGTCTTGAAAATGCCATGAAAAAAACTTGCAATGTTTTTTAAATTAATTTCTCAGTAACAACTTACAATAATCATGCATGCCTTCACATAACCGAAGTCACCACCTTCATCTTTAGGCATCTGGCGACTTATCTCAAGCAATCATCCACTTGTTAATATAAAATCAATACATCGACAGCTAGACTATATCCTTTACTTAAGGCTTTAGTATGTGCTAATATAATATTAGCATGTAGTTGGTATAGTCTTACTCCAATACGGTAATCTCTCCTTCCTTGGAAGGTATTGTCCTGGCAGCCTATAGCCTGCCTCTAGTCCTTCCATATCTTGCACATAGACGATTAGCCTCTCTCTCTATAAGAATCTCTCTCTATACCCAGCTAATATCCAGCGGGATAGCAACACTTGCCTCGGCTATGGCCTCTCAGGATCTCTCTGGCTTTCTCTCTCTGTAAAGGCTATCGCCCTCTCAAGTGGCTATTGGTTATCGCTCAGGGTTCTCTCAACCCTCTCTCGAGACTATTGCTCTCATATCTCTTTACTCGGCTAATTGCATGCACTCACTGCTCTCGGCTAATTGCATGAATCCAAGTTCATCGCCTCTCCTACTTCTCACTGAGTTCACTCATAACTTGCCTCCTTTTTTATAGGCTGATCACATCCGTCAAGTCCCTTCTTAGACTGATTGCCCCGCCACTCTATGGCTTTTCATAGATGATTGCCTCGCACTTTTCCTTGCTATTACATAACCTTCATGGTTCATTCATACTTTAGACATTTCCCTCTGCAAATTACTTCTAAGACATTACAACTCTCGACCAATAGCCAAAGTAAGTCTCTTTGTCTCTTCAATAATGACTTGCTCAAACTTTACTAACTCAATCACCGATGCAACACAAGACTACTTGCCCTGATCCATATCAACATTGACAAACTTCATATCACAACTTCAAACACAAACAGATAACAACACAACTTGCTTTAAAAACAACCAAGACAATTGCTCATACACTTTCCTGACTTTAATTATCAAAGTTTCCAAGACATTCTTGAGTTCGAATCACTCGACTCTCAGCCTATTGCTAATCCCTGCAAGCCTCACGCTCTTGGATATGACCATGGTCTGACTCAATCACCGAGTCTCATGCCTTCTAAGACTATTGCTAATGCTAATGCTGAGACTATGTTGGATTTCTACATAATGACAATAACATGTCTAAGTTTTCTCTCGCCTCCTCCTTATTGTGTTGAGGAAGGAGAGGAGTCGGTTAGACTCTATAACCACTTCCTAACGGCAATTGCCTCGGCTTCTCATCCTAGATGATTTCCAACCGCCAATTGCCGGATGAAAGACGTCAAAACTTGAAAAATAGCCAAAAATGGTTTTACAATTTTCTATTGGCCAAAGGATTAGGGAAGGTTAGGGTATACCGGTGGTGGCCATTACCTAGCCGCTTAGAAGTCCTTAATGCCCTTAATCCTATGGTTTTTTATTGGCCTAAAGGGGCAGAGAGAAGAGAATTTAAGGAGGTAGAGAAAGGGTGGTAAGACATTCTTGTGGGTATTCATGAGAGGTTTGAAAAGTTTGTATTTAGAAAGCGTATGGGATTAAGAGAGTAAGTGTTTCTAAGTGCTTAAAGAAATTGAGAATGTTGAGGTTACTTGGAGGAGTGAGAGTATGCACTAGGTGTCGCAACCCTTGCTAGCTCCCCTTAACTATCTTGGGTATTTTTCCAACTCTATCAAGGATTACGAGTGCTAACCCTTCGCATTCCGCCATGCGAATGGTTAGCTCCCCATACCGTAGGCCTTATAGTTCATAGGAGAGGACCAACCCTCCTACTCTTTCATTCGGGACTCATTCCACGAATCGGTAACCAATTCTTAGATGTGGACTTCCATCCATGAAAGTCCAATCTTATGTTGATCATCGCGTTGCCAGAGCAACACTACAACAACCCGAGCCATACTAGGCAACTATGCCCCCACATTGGGCCAATGCCCGTGGAGGCTGTGCCGTTTGGCCTCGGACGGGTTTGCCGGCCACACCGCCTCACCCATATAAGCCTCTAGGACTCTAGGCAGGGCCCCTACCCCGCCGTCAGGTAACCTTTTGTCTCTCTCCCAAGAGTTGGGGCCAAGTAGACATTTTCCCTTAGCCACTGGGGTTGGAAGCCCCCAACAACTTCAAAACCCCATAACTTCTTCATATGATCTCTGAAGTTAACAATTGACCACTCCATCGTCATTTACATTTCATGTAGATGCCGATGGACTACTCACTTACCCCATTTGGGCAAGTATTGGAGAAGTTATGCCTGTTGAAAGCTTGACAGTCCCGGGAGCCACTCCCAAGCCACTACTGTACCAAGGCGTTGTTCCGGGACAACGCCCCATTCAAATTGCCATATCTCCTAGCTCACACCTCCAATTGAGGTGTTCTTGAGCATTCTAGAATTGGCACGCCATAAGCTACGCATAGCTTATGGCCTCACCCTCATGCATCCAGCTTACACCAACCACCCCCCTCCATGTACATGGCCCACCACGCACGAACTATGGGGGGTGTCAGATCCGGGCTGGGGCAGCCCTCTCGGGAAATTTTTGAACCCGACCGAAAACTGTTGCCCGCCCCGCCCAACTTCGAAAAAAACAGTGCCCTTGCATTCTTGAAGGCCGCTTCACCACAAATCCCATATTGAGTGCACTTCACCTTCAAGGTCTAAAATCCAATATATATGTGCGCTTCCAATTAGTAAATAAGCAATTGATCGGGATTTCACTCCGGAAGTGAAACCATCAATGAAGCACGTAATTAACTTGGAGGTCAAAAAATTTACAAAATCCTCATTAACGTTGAGGTTATAATTTTCATGACTTACCATTTGAAATTGTCTTTGTCATTCTAAAATGACACTTAAATTTAGTGTGTTGATTTAGTATGTATATTTTACAATATTTTAGGTGATTCCGTCTACTTTCACAAGTATTCATACGCAATTATTTATAAAATATACTTACTAGAATTAGTCAAATAATGTAATTACTAGAATTAATTCCAGTAATTACATTTTATAATTAATTAGACTTTCTTAATTTAGTAATAATACTTTATTTATTTATTTGGACTTAATTAAGATTAATCATGATTAATTAGACTTAATTACATTCAATCACACTTAATTGGTTTGAATGCGTATGAATACTTATAAAAGTAGACGGAATCACCTAAAATATTGTAAAATATACATACTAAATCAACACACTAAATTTAAGTGTCATTTTAGAATGACAAAGACAATTTCAAATGGTAAGTCATGAAAATTATAACCTCAACGTTAATGAGGATTTTGTAAATTTTTTTGACCTCCAAGTTAATTACGTGCTTCATTGATGGTTTCACTTCCGGAGTGAAATCCCAATCAATTGCTTATTTACTAATTGGAAGCGCACATATATATTGGATTTTAGACCTTGAAGGTGAAGTGCACTCAATATGGGATTTGTGGTGAAGTGGCCTTCAAGAATGCAAGGGCAATGTTTTTTTCGAAGTTGGGCGGGGCGGGCAACAATTTTCGGTCGGGTTCAAAAATTTCCCGGGAGGGCTGCCCCAGCCCGGATCTGACACCCCCCATAGTTCATGCGTAGTGGGCCATGTACATGGAGGGGGGGTGATTAGTGTGAGCCCATGCATCCTAGTCTCCGTGGGTGGGAGGCATTCCCAACGCCCGGGGCCCTCACCCACACTAGGATCACTTGGACCCTCTCACCAACGGCACCACAAGTCCCGGGTGTCACTCCGGGGTCCCCCTTGTGCCCAAGGTGTTTCGGGCACTCCTCATAGAGAGATACGCGACACTAGGCAAAGTGTTGTATTTTCTACATTTGGTTTATAAATAAGACAAAATTTGGGTCTTGGGTTTTGGTCTATTGTGCATGATGGGAGGATTATTTTGTTGTGTTCTCAGTAATGTAGATTACTTGCATGCAAAGTTTGAGGGTTTGATTCGTACTAGAGAAGAAGCAATGAAGTGTTGAAGTAAATGGGGTCTAGAACTATCACAGCTAAATAATCCAACTTTGAGGGTTTGTTTCTCCGTAAGATCTAGAAGGTAGCCTGGAAGATGTCTCGTTTCAATTGTTGTAAAATTCCAGCTCCATTGGTGTTGAAGATTGAGAGTTATTGATCTTGATGCAACCGGATATTTTAAGGGATTGTTGAAGGTAAATATTAGTTTGGCTAAAAGTTCCACATTGCTTTGTTAGTAATGAAAATTGATATGTAAGTTATAGGTTAGGTATGCAACTACCTTGAAAAAAATTTGTAGGTAGAACATGAAGGAGTTGAAAGATACATGAGGGTGAAGAAGACTAGGTCAACATTGAGGATACTATGTGATTGAATGAAATTGGGCAAAATTGAGGGATGGTTTTGGGACGATTGAGGAACTAGAGTATATGAGAAGCTAGCCTTGAAATTAGAAAGACCTACTACAACAAGAGACTTCATAGTTTTCTAGACAAACCACATTCTTCTTGACAACGCCACCAACTGCAGTCACTACCTCCAATGCTGAAGACATTGACAAAAATTTGCCCCATACTCTACCAACTGGAGGCCTTGCTTTTGAAGGTCAAAAGCTCAAGACCAACCCTATAGGTATGCATCAAGCACATAATAGAGCGCATGCGAAAGAAGAATAAAACCCTCAAAACTCTTGCTAAACCACTAGGCTAAACTTCAATGTGTAAGCTTCCAATCCTACATGCTTGTGTTCTTCAACTAGGTCCACCCAAATAGCGCTTTAGGGTGTACCAAAATTATTGTTGTTGTGGTTGTTGCAAAATAGATGAAGTACTTAAGGGTGTGCATGAGGATGGGTCTCGACCAGCTAAGTATATTATTTTCTTTAAAGGGCTAATTACCTGCGAGTGTCACATCCACATGCAAACTATAGTGTCCACATATGTGTCATAGTATCTCCATGTTTTTGAGGTTGAAGTCGATTTCCCTTTTAACCTACTATTGGTTGAAATACTCAGCAACATCTATGTCCCTATACTTCATCCTTCATTGCCATATAATTCCCATAATGATGAAAGCCATTAAATTTGACAAGCTTGCAAGACGAACTCTCATTGTGAACCAGGTGTTGATGTCATCCCTATGGTACTTCATCACATTATGGGTTGGGTCTAAGAGAGTTCTTGAGAAAATTAAAGCTTTACTTCGCATTTACTTATGGTCCGGATCAAAGAATACAACCAGAGCACGTGTGAACTGGGACAATTGCACAATGCTTGAGAAAGTTGGTGGCCTTAGCCTTATTTCACTAGAAAATGCTATGAAAGCCCTTATGAGCAAATGGATTATTCAAGCTCTACTTCCCGGCAAGTCGAAGCTTCAAATTATCCTAAGGTACCGCATTATGTAGGTGCAACCTTCTGACCACGGTCCATGGGGTCCCTCCTCCTTGTGGTTTTTCTCCCCAAACTTCTTTACCAAAGGTGGATCCAAAATTTGGCACCACATTATTCAATCGTGGAAGGTGGCAAGCACGGTTGCATACCTCTTTCCTTCCATTACAAAGGATATTCTGCAACTCAATCTTTGGCGGAGGATGGAATACCAAGGTCTTTACTTTTGCATTACCATGAGTAGGGCATGTACCTTATACATGAAAGGATTAAGGTACTTTCGGGATATTTGGGACCCCAAGAGATATGACTTCCTGAACTGGGAGGCTGTGAAAATTAAATTCTCCCTTGAAAAGATTTACCATGACTTCTGGTTTAAACTAATTGAATTATACGGACCTTTCTGAGATAGGATGCTCAACCAACTAAGTGCTCATCTCACTTCACAAGAATGGGTTGGCCTCTATAGGAGCACGGAGGATGCATTGCCGGAATGTGTGGTTAACGCCGGTTACCTCAAGGAATTTAGCCATGGTCCGGTTCAATTTAGCGTTGAGTTCATGAGTATTTTCCCTAAATCTACTGTGGGCTCGCAATACTTCACCCTAACATAGCCAAAACCTAACATTGAGAATGCAACACGGCCAAGGGCCTTCTTAGGATGGAGGGCACGCGTTAGGGTGGATAGCCTTACAAGAGGGAGCAGTCAAACCCAATTTAATTTGTTTTTTGGGAAACTTGATCAACTCTTCTTTGGCCCTACTCGATGGTGGTGGCCAAAGGTTACTCCCTTTTTTCTTATTTGACCAAAGAGGGGAGGAAATGGATCACTAAACAAACATCCCTTAAGAAGCCGATTCTGCACAAGTGGCCGAATGAGATTCCCCCCTCCACCTCCCTTAAGTGGAATATCATCTGGCACAAAGCTAAGGCACAAAAAGAGGTTGCCTTTCAATGGTTGATCATCCATAAGGTTGTGGCGATTAACAAGTGGCGTGGTAAAATCTTGGCGGAGATTGACAAAAGCTGCCCTAACTGTGGCCCACGGTCGGTTGAATTGGTGGAACATAGATTCTACAATTTTCCCCTCACTCAACAAAGGTGGTGGTATGCCGTCAACATCATGTGGCAACTCTTTGTCAAAAGAGGGAATTTTGGCCCGTGGAAATCATTTTCTATGATGCAATGCCTCTTTGATCAACCTCTGTGCAAGACACTTAAACGGTTCAGTCGCATCTAGTTTTTCTTGAGGAGTGGTCTTCCGTGGATTATCTGGCGCCAATGGATTACCTTGTGTTTAACAATCTACAAAGGCCCATTAACACGTCAAGTCATTTGGGGCACCCTGTAGAATTATGGTAGGATTGAGTAGAAACAAACTCTCTCGGATTTGGAAAGGGCCCCGGACGTGGCCTACCAAGATGTTCTTAATGAATTCGATTTGACTTGGGGGGTCAAAGGCCTTATTGCAACTCATAGTAACTTAGTAGTCACATGGAAGGATAGGCCCCAGATGAGTATTATTTCTTGATTTCTCCTTGGTTTGCGCTAGTCCTCCCGAGGTGGTTGTATTTTGGATCCATTCGTGCAATTGATTCTTCAATTTGTGCCATTTTTTAAATTAAAAAATCGCAATTGCTCTCGAAGAGCTTTTGATTCTTTCCAAAGCTCATCGAATCTAAATTGTGAGTTATTGAAAAAGTACAAACTTTCCATATACCCAAATAAACTACTCTTCCTTTCTCCATAACATTATTCAGATCCATAACAGTGTTATGTGGGACTGGCAATATTATGTGGAATATTCCTCACATTCAATCTTAATGGTGGAATATTCCACATAATATTGTCAGTCCCACAAAACATTGTTATGGATCTGAATAATGTTATGTCCTACAAATTCTAACAATTCACTTACAATATGGAAGTATGACCAACTATGTGACATAGGATGCACATGATATATCAATCCATCAATCCGCAAATCCACATTTGTTGCACCAGCTTCTCACAATGCTAGAAATTTAGATTCTTGAGTTTGCTCATGCAACATACGACTACGATTTATTTTTCGCACATATTTTGAGGCTATAATGGCACACAATTTGTAAGCCTTCTTTGCCATTTTTCCCAATTAAATTCGTTATCAACACAACTACAAAATATACATAACTAAATTGCTACAACAAAAACAAAGTCTAACAAGCCACTCAACAAGAACAACCCGAAAAATGGCTCGGAAAAAACGAAAAGGAGGGAAAGTTGAATATGACAATATGTATAGGCAACATTCTCAAACTTACGACTCTAGCCATTGGATTGCATGGTCAATAGCAAATCGTGGTTGTTGTTTTTGAAGGAGGCGACATACTTCCATTGTTTTCTATTGCCCGCCCATTATTCCTACTCGGGTTTCTTGAAAGGTAGGCGGCCTTCTTTTGGCCTAGTTCTTCTCCTAATGTAAATATCGCTTTTGATACTCTCTAAGTTTGAGATTGTTAAGTTAATCATAAGTGAAATTCATGATGTCTACTATGTTTAGTATGTTGGGATATCAACAATAACATGCAAAGACAATCCATTGAACAAATATCATATGTTTGAATAATGCACTACACAAACATCAAAACCCTACAAGATTGCAAATCATTATAGTATTTTTTAATTATGAGACAACATGAATAAACAAATAAAAAGGGACTCTGATGTTGTCATCGGTGTGAATTATGGAGATGTTGTGTTTTGAGTTGGTCTAAGTGTGTTATAATTTTAAAATGACATAATAAGAATATAAAAATGTTAACTTATAATATTGTAGATCATATATAAGAGAAATTTTATGAAAAATTTATTATTTTCATAAATTAAGGTGGGTAATAACTATATGCTTTGTTTGCATAGAATCTATAAGCCAATAATAAAGATATGGGCTTATTTATTGGTAATAAGTGAAGCATAAATATTACAAAAAACATAATGTCAAATTTGGGTATCATTACATAATAGTACTTGGTTGGGGTATTAACATTACAACTTACACTAGAATAAAGCACAGTTGTGTTGTGGACATGAGGTTAGAATATGGAGCGGTGGGATATGCTCATGGTATGGACTTGCAGTTAGGGTATCAATCGAGTGGATTGTAATTTCACAATTCCATATAATAGTAATCCACATGATATTACTAATTTTTATGTTTATTAGAAGTATTTAGTGATTTAATTTACATGATTGGATTGCCCCAATAAAGATCGTAATTTTGTACAAGAACATATATGCATGATTTTCAACAAAAAGAAGATTAATTTTTTTAATATAATTCTAAAGTTTTGAGCAGTCCAACAAGCGACGTGGATTGTCAACAAAATTTAATTGATGCAAGTCAACAAAAATATTAATTGAATGCCAAATTTAAGAAGAAGGATCCAAAGCCATATCATGCACACCCTCCCTCCCATTCTGCCACAATAATTATGGAAATTAGCAATTTGAGATCATCTTGTGCACATGCTCTTTTCTTTTCTTTGAAATTAGTACATAGGGGACAAGGAAGGCCTACCCACCAATTTGCAACCCACCCTCTAAAACAAGCTCCATCCCACTCATCCGGAATTTGTTACCAGATGAACTTACGTAGATGTTGCAAATTTCTAGCCAAATAACACCCCTTATTACACTCATGTTATTCTTTCTCTAGTGTGTACATTAAAAAGAGGTGTTGAGATTTTGAAGTAAACGTAGGTGTGCAAAAGGAGGTCCTAGGGTTTAAAGTTAAAATTGACAACAGATGTATTAGTTTCATCCAATTCACATTTTTGTCCATTGTTGTCATATGGTAATAGTCCTCAATGACCGCCATATCCATTCTTGTTAGAGTTTGCATATGGGTTCTAGGTTTTTACAAATTGGTGGCTCTTGGACGGCTCATGGGCTCCCTTGAGTTTTGCTTCCGCATTGTGGCTAAGTTGTTGTGCTCTACTCTTTGTTTGTTTGGTGCAATTGTTGAATTTACATGCTACAGATGAAAAACTTTTCAATGACTTTCTAATTGGAAAGTGAAAGTGGATTCTATATGTAATAAGGGCATATTTTAATCACAATTCATACTTTGTATATGTAGTGGAGGCGTCTATCACATTCAATTGAACTTAAGCTCATTATAAAAACATGAGTCCATTTTTTAGCATGTCATTAGTACGTATACATTTTTCCCTCTCCATAAAGTTCCCGTACAATGATCGGGGAGATTTTTGGGCATAATCGGTTGAGATCCTAGTGTTTGCAAGTCCAACCGGTTACATGTTTGACATCCTTCAGTTTTCCTTTATTAAATTGGGGTATATTCTATAAATTCCTCTAAAATGATCGGTAATTTTCCTGCAGTGTAGAACTTCAACCGGTTATTTCTCAAACTCAACCGGTTCATCTGTAACTAACTACCAGTTCTCCCCAATCATAGTTCCCATATATAAGGGGTTTAATTTCATAGCGACCCACTCACATCATTTAGGTTTCCAAGGAAGAGTCCACCCCCGGGGCAAGGGAGTCCGAGAAGGTAAGAAAAAAGTTACCCATAGTCGTAGTAATAAGCAAATTAGTTCCCTCAAATTTCATTCTCACCGTCTCCGACATCTTTATAGGGAAATCCAATCCCGCGTGAGTGAGTTGAGTGCGATGCGAAATTGATTCCAATACACAACGTAGAAAGGAGGTGGGTCGCCCCACCCCACAAATTCAAGGAGGCGGGTCCTCACATTTTCCCTTTCATTGGGCGGCTTTGAATGTGTGTGCCAACGTCTCACGTAAAAGACTCTCCTTCCCGGAATAGGCCACGCTTGCCGAAAGCCTACCAACCTTAACTTATCCCTCACACTCCCAATCACCGTGCAAAACTTCCGGAACTCTCCATTCGCCACGTACTAAACTCACCCTATGCGGAACGTAAGAATACGGTCAACTATCTCATACCCTAGAATCTTAACAAACGCCATCTCTCCTTTGCGCAATCTAATATATATGTATATATGTGTATGTATGTATATTATCTATTAACTATACAATGGCATGGGTGGTTGTCATGTTGCCCATCAACAACGTTTTCATTCATATTTCTATTTCTATCCATACTAACTCCTAGATTTTACAAGCGGAGTTTTACTTTCCTACCATACCAATTAACATGATAAGTTAATATAACCTAATCAATGGGTAGAGTAAGACTCAACACAACATAATTTTGGAGCTAACAAGTTGGTTTAACGAGCCCTTGTAACAATTGGGTGAATCATGGCAACTAACATGGCTCAATGGGGAGAGGGGGAATTAGATGTATCTCTCATCCATCCAAGATAAAAACTTGATCCCTTATAGATTGGTGGTTGATGTATCTCTAATGACTTGAACTAGGATAGTTTGAGACTTTATAAGCCAATTTTGAAGTTAAACCAACTACGGATAGTAAACTTCCAGTTGCATACTATTTCAAGGTTTTCATGTTGGATGAGTGGGGGGTACACTCATATGTGATAATTCCCTCTCTCTACTCAACTGGAGAGTGGAATCCACACCATTTTATTGCAAGGTGTATGTGAGTCTCAACCGTTGGGTTTTTGGTTTGATGGTATATTTTATTTTGAGATAATAGTTTCTAAATTCTCAGTAGAAATTTTTATTTTACGTCATAATATACAACATACTCATTTGGCACTTGATCATTTCAAACGATAGTGAGAGGATAGGACCCTCATGTTTATGGTAAGTTTAAGTAGGCCAACTTCGGTCCATTGTCTTCATCATACACCTATACTTTAGTGGTGCGTGGTTAGGTGTGGATCTAAGAACAGACACCAAAACAACATGTGTCGAAAGAGATTGGATTACATGCTCCAAATGTGTTAGTTGTTGGAGGTTACTAGTCAACTTATTGAGGGATAATTTAAGGAGGAAGGGAAACTTTACTTAAATAATGAATTAGACATCCATTTGACTGGAATTAACAAGGAAAATGGCTCCATGGGTTGGTTTCCTAACCACGTACCGAAAGAGTCATACTAAAAACATATCCCTTATAAGTTAGTTGTTGGTTCATCCCAATATTACATTTAACAAACAACTTCATGATTTTTCACCCCACTCTAAGGGTTAGTTAATCTAAAGTAGAAACATCCGGGCTCTACAATGATAATAAAATGTTTTCACCTTACCCCTCCCCTCGGTAGATGTTGTGAACATTCACCCATGGCTACAACTTCAATGTGGAATTGCTAAATCGTTTTGTGCTAATTGTGGGTCTAACATCATCTAGGAGTTCTTAGGAGTGGGCTAATTAGAACAAGGGGCACAAAGGGGGGGGGATATTGTAAGAACCAACCTACCTTAATGTGAGTTGTGGTATGCAGGTGTTATTCGGCTACTTTTCTTAATCGGACACCTACATTTGATGGCGAGGTTCGGTGAGGATCAAACCATACACGCCACAAAAACACATGTTTGAAACATATTGGACTATGACTTCAAAGTTGATTAGCTACTCAACAGTCAACATTGAACACAACTGGGAGGACCTATCTACTCAGTCAAGCAAACATGCACTTCCGATACCCATATAACTATACTAGGATAGGTCCAAATTTATTCTCTCTAAAAAAAAGGGTTCATCAACAAATTCGAAACTGTAAATCAGGTCGATAGAAGATGGACAACAAGAAAAAACACGAACCGAACAACACATGCACACCTTATTAGTGCACGACGTTGTGTCGTTGCATGCTTTTCCAAGTTCGCACTCCACAACCAACATCAACCCTAGCGCCGACAAAATTGAGGAATAGGCGCGCCAACACACGCCCTTTTACGTCCAAGTAAGTGGCCACGGTGGCTAGGAAGTGAATCTTGAGGTGATCCTCACGTTTTACCCACCCACCCGCCACCTTCGGCCCGCCTTCCTTTGACCCCGCCCGTCTTTGGAAACCCTCAAGGACCGGACTCCGATTCAACTTCCGCGTCCTCCTCCTACTCCTCCCACTTCTTCGTAATACTAATAAGTTAATAAAGTCGGGCTTTAAAAAAATCAACCTCATGGGTGGACTTCAACCCCACTCTCTTGGATGCGTGACCCACCGGGCACACTCAAAGTGCAAAAAGCCGGTGGGACCCGCCCCCTCCCCGGAATCTTCCTCAAATCCGGGATTCTATTTCGCGTGAAGTTTACCATGAAACGTGTAGGAAAGTAGGAGCTTCTCCTCCTCCTCCTTCTTCTTCTTCTTCGTCGTGTCCGGTGAGAGTTCGGGGCGAAACCGGTCAAAATCCTAATGATTTTCAAGTCCGACCGGTTTGCATGTCGTGATCTTTCGGTTTCTCTCTTTTAGTTGATTCGAGGTATATTCCGTAGACTCCTATAAAATGTTTGGTGAGTTTCGTGAAGTCTTGAACTTCAACTGGCTATTTCCTCAACCAACTTAACCGGTTCATCTTTAAAGCGGTCGATTCTCCTTTGTTTTTTTAAGGGGGGAAATATGTATATATATATATATATATATCCTTTTTTTAGTTTCGGTCTCAAGCGGGCAAAATTTTAGGCCGGGTCCGCACTTTTGGAAGCCGGACAATCATTCGTTCCATGATTGCAAACTCAGCGGGTGTCCTTATGAGGGCATGGATTCCGGCCTCCAAAGTACTCCCATTCCTCGCGGACCCTACGGAATTGGAGACGAATTTCGTAGTATAGCTAGGCTTCAAGACTTTCACTTGGTTTTCTTTGCTATTTTTTCCCACTTTTTTAATTGTATAAATGTTTCCACCAAATCTAATCCATGCTTGCCACGGTGGGTTTACCTCACAATAGGGTCCGGGGTCGAAGAAAACTTGGGGTCCAAAACACCCCCGTCATTGAGGGAGTCCACGGAACCCGGAAATTTTCTCTCACGATTGTTCGCTTTCGAGGCATGTAACAAACGGTATGATAGGGTGTTTGTACCCCCCCAATTTATAATCAAGATAGTTCATTTTCTAGTGATTATGTAACTCGGCCTATTTTTGGAGGTCATGCCTGAATAAACGGTATCATATTTTGTCCAATCAAGGTTTTTTAAGAAAAAAAATCTATATAACATACTAGTGGGACAATAAGAAACCTTTGTTATAAATGAATGGACAAACATGTCGTCTTACTGTAAAAAATCTTCAAAAGACGATGGCAATGAGATAATTTGGTCGGTCTAGTTGGCTTGCATTCATCCCCCCCCCATGTTAAAAATTCAAGTTCATAGTTGTGACATTCCCCAGGTTCATTATTTGAAGTTCATTCGTAACGATTTAAATGTTGGTTCACCAACCGTAACAAATAGTGTAAAAAAAAATTTCAACATCAATTTGTTGAATCGTAAGTACACATGGCTAGGTCTCAATGGTTGATTGTCAAAAAAGTAAATGTAAAAAATAATGGATTCACAAATAAAATGAAGAATCTCTTTGACCTAGATGCTAGTGTCACCTTTTAGGAGTTATAGAATGTTCGTCAAAATATTTATTATGTAATAACAATGCTACTTGTTCCATGTTGTTTCCAATTTTCACCAAACCATAGAACTTGAGAATGTTAGCCAATGAAACCAAATCAAAGGTGATGTTCATGAGTTTATGTGATGCTTTTTTTTCCCTAACCTTTAAAGGCCCAAAGGCTACTAATGCATCACCTAATATTATGATAGAATAACATTTGCAATGGTTACTTAAGAACTTCTACAAAAAGAGAAGTTGTGAGACACAATCAAAAGATCACATTTATACTATTATAATTACATAACAACGTTTCTTTTTACTCCTAATATCTTCTAAATTCGTCACAATCTCAAATCTCAATTTCTTCTCTTCATAGAAACTTGGTGAGATTGATTCAAATCACAAATACTATTAAATTATTGTGAATCATCTTGAAGTGATCAAAACTATCAAAACATCTCTTCTATATGTAAGCACCTCATGAGGTCTAGAGGATAACCATGCACATAATCTCATGATTGAGCTTTTGAATACAATGTGCACTTTGATTATATATATGTTTAGGAAATAAATTCGCTTAACATCACTTAATTATGGGTCAAGTCCAATCATTTGAAACTGATAGTCCCATTTTGGACGTTAAGGTCATTAAGGGGTTAGCATTTGACCTTCAAAGACTCTTTGGTGAAGGTTGAATGTGAATATCAATACATCACAAGAGCATTGATAAGATTGAATATATCATAATATTTCCGTGGATAGGCATTTTGATTTTGATTTTGATTTTATTTAAAAAAAACAAGAGATAGGTTTCCTTCCCTATTTCAAGATGCAGCACTAGGTAATTTCAAGTCTTTCTTCCAGTCGGACCACCAAGTCGGTTTTCAACCTTTGCCTCACGAAGGCCACTACACCCCATTACTCTAGGGAATAAGCCATATCGTTATTATCTTGATTTGCTACTTTTATTCCCATAAGCCTTTCTTTGGGCTTACCGGACTTTAAAACACTTCATTTCATGACACAATGTATACATGACCTTATCATGTTGCTCACTTGCCACTATTGAAACAACCACAACAAATGTGAAGTTAGGGCCACTTCACACACGAGATTGAGAGCCCGTGACCATTACACTTCAAGCACTCTCATTGGTGGAAAAGGCGGAGCTGGTCCAAGTTCGCTTCACACTACACTTGAGGGACCAGCAGAGTATGTGATTGCAAGATGGATGTAAAGCCTACATGGATTCTTACATGGCATCAAATGGATCATGTTTCATGGTCACTTGGACTATTTTCAAAAACCACCTCTTGGAGGTAGGCCTAACACAAAACTGGGAGACCGTGGCACTCTAAACGCTCACAACTATTGGTTTATTCTATTTTATCATGTGTGAGCAACCATATAAATAGAAATTCATTTGAAATAGCATTTGGTTGAGGGCCCGGTCACATATGACTTCACACTACACTTGAGGGCCCGTGACCACACTACATAATTTTGGAGGTGTCTTGGGACGGCCTTTGGACACTTTCTTTTGGGATCTCACAATTCCATGGTCACGGCTCTTGGCTCGTGTGTGAAGTGGCCCTTAGTATGTCCTTCAAACCTATGTCAAACTTGCCGGCCGTCACTTGCCACTAGTCCACATTTGATTGAGTGGGGCCTAAACGACTCCAACTCATAGGTGCATGTGTTTGAGATCCTTTGCAATAACTTGGCGGTTTTGTAGATTTCACAAATATCTATGCGTGGTGTAGATACTCGGGGAGGATCTAAGGACAATGTATTGTGCACGTACCTTGAAGATCCTCATCTTTTGGTACCCTTACAATCATAGGCAAAAAGTTGGGCCTAATCTTTGGGTGGAGTCACGACTCACTACCAATACAATTATGCTCTAGTTCATTCGGTTGACGGTGCCAAACAAACAAATAGTACTTCCTTGGAAATGTTTAAAATCTTTGTCATTTCTTCAATATGATTGGGTGGGCCACGTGTGGGAGAGCGAGTTTTTTGTGGAGGACTTAGCGACTTGATTCATTTGTGAATGGAACCCAAAAAAACGGTTACGATCGGTTGGCTACGAATCGTTGGGGCAACAATGTTTAGTCCCTTGAAGGTTTGGGGGTTATAACATTTTCAAGCAATCCGACATTGTTCTATGTATATGTATACGGGAGGAAGCTTTTGTTAAGGGGTAGATCTTAGATTCAATGTTGAATCTAAGCTCAGCTTGTGTATTCGTAGGTGTTATTCTTGATAGATGTGGTGTCCACAAAGACCAGTTGGGTTGCTTATGGTGGTTGGCTCTAATATGTGTCATGAAAAATAATGTGAATACCTAATTAAGAGTTGACTCTAGTGGGCACTGGATCATTAACATTACAAACAAACACTTTATTCACGTCGGTCTTGAACGAGGTTTGGAGTTTCTATCTATCTATCTATCTATCTATCTATCTAGGAGTTGGCTCTTACCATTGATCATCATCAAACAAAACCCGGGATTCTCTTTCTTTCAAATATAATTATTTCTCTAATAAGGATTGAAATCACTTCAAATTTGATTTGATAAGCTAAAACTTGAAACTGTATAATGTTGGAAAAAATCACCATTCCCAAAACCAAGCTTTTACAATCCCCATATTATCAGTTGTGTAACAAAGAAAATTTAAGGGTCATTGAAGCAACTCGCACTTTTAGAAATGCTAAGTGGTTTGATGCTATATATAACGATCCCACATCACACTGTTATGGATCCGAATAATGAAACAATTATCCTAACTGCAATTGCATCCATATGTGGCTCATTGAAGATGATTTTATGCATTATATGCATTCATACGACAACCACTACAATGAAAATCATGAATAGAAGTCCATGTAGAGGACAATAGTAATGAAAACAAAAATCAACAAGCAAAAAAACGTCATAATACAAAATTTACAATGTGCGGACATGAGCCACATATGGATGCAATTGCAGTTAGGATAGTTGTTTCTAGTTCATAGACCCTCGATACAAATGTATAGGAAGGTAGGATATTTCTTCCATGCATATCTCCAAAGGCACATATCTATTCGTGAGTTGCACTTTTGTAGACGTGTAGTTGAAGATAGGCCATAGGTGTATGTCACTTTGTTGGCCCCCATTCAAGGTATTCATCTTCAAGATAAATTCATAGTTGTTGGGAACACGTATAAATTAGACCAACTCAAAAGTGAAGCAACATCCAAATCTACGCCGGTGGTAACATTGGAGATCTCTTTTAATTTCCTCTTTAATTTGTAAGGTAAGATGTTATGGCCATGCATGCCATGAGACCTAAACCAACAACGTGGCAATTATTACCATTGACAAACAACCACCTGACCCAAAGATGTTACACGAAAGTCAGACATGAAAGGGAGGCATTGCATGGACATCACATGTTACGGTAAAAGACTTTGATGTTCCTTTTTCTTTCTTACACGAAAGTCTCAACCGTCGACGCCCTTTATATCAATAACCAACGCATCAACCAACAACCTATTGGACAAAATAGTGTGGTATGATAAACACTCTTTCAAACATCTAGAAGATTTAGAATAATATAATCAATGAAATGGAACCCTTCCATACTATTTCTAGTCCATATTAGTTTTTTGCCCATAATTAGTAAAAATATGAATGCATTGAGGGTTTGATGTTATCAAAACCCTAAATGCATATATTTACTATTCCATTTGTTTCACATTCCTAGTGTCTCACATATCCAACCAAACTCTTATGTGTACCAATCACTATGTAGCGAGGTACCTTCTTGAGTCTTGTGACCCAATGAGGTTGTTGAACAACCCGTCGAGAGGCTTTACACTATTGACCACTATGGGCCCCTCCTCCCTATTATTTCTCCGGCTTCTAACGAACTCCATCCACCGGGCTTTGGCACCTACTTGTATTGTATAGTGCACGTACTTCACCAAATTCTCATCGAGACTCTTTAGTGATGTTGAACAATTATAAAAATGTAGGAGATGCCTTTCATTGTTCTCCAATCCCATATAGCATCGGATGTCATTATAGTCATTCGTGACGGTGGGGAGAGGGGTCTCCATACACACGCTTTCTACCATGAAGACTTTGGATAGGTTTCGGTGGGTTTTTTTGGTCCACTTTGGCATGTCATTTCACCTTCTTCTTCCTTTTTTCCCATTTTTTCCTTTTCCTTTTCTCCCATTGTAATTGTAGGCAATTGCAAGATGTACCCAAAAAATTTCTATATATATAAAATGAGATTATCTGAAAGGGGAAGTCTATTAGAAAGTGGAAATTTCCATTGAGCCATAGGGAGGGCTAGTAGCGCAGTATGTGGTGAACCTAGATGTTACCAACGCCTAAAGAATGATGGGGTCCTGAAACGAAATATGGGCTATTTTCAGTAATTTATTGCAATATGGTTCTAACCCTCAAAGGAAGTGGAGTCTCAATACAAGGCCATCTTCACAATTTACACATGCCTCACTTGGTTCAAAAATGGATATTTTATATATTCATGGGTTCGAATCCTCATTTTATACATCGTCTTGTGTCAAGAAGAACAAGGAAAAAATATGCTCATACTTGACATTGATGATCAGAATACAACATATGTATTCACATCCAAGGGCACATGTGTTGTGTAATTGAGCTTAAATCTTCAATAGCATCAAGATATTTAAACCGATTCAAAAAGTACACTTGAAGAATAAGGTCATTTTTTTAAACATGATTAGGTTAAAATGGAAGCATATAGTTCAAATACAGGCTGGGGCGAACCAACCCCTATATTCGTACCTTACCGGGGAGGGCGAACGGCTAGGGATTTGTGGCACTCACTTAAAATCAACCATCCTACATATAAGGGATGAAGTGGCTCCAATACAAAAAGACCCCCTATGAGGTTGAGGGCCGATTCATTCAAATGTGACATCACTAGACATCCGGTAAGGTACCAATGTATGGGTCGGTTCGCCCTGGCCCTCAAATACATATGTTGAAGGGTTAAAAAAAGGCCTGATATCAAGATCCATTTGTCGGATCTTAAGGTTAACTGAGGCCTGCAACTTTGCTCAAAAAATCCACCACTTGACGAGGTTGCCACAAATTTGTAAGTTGTGTTGCGAATTAGGCTTGCCTCTCAACAAATTCCGTTACATCAAGCAGCTGGCTTTCTTTTCCCTAAATTTGGGCTCAAATGTCATAACACCCGTCATGAAAAACTAGTTCTAATGCATGTTACTTTCCAATATTTAAAAAAAAAATTCAAAGCCCTAACTTTGGATGGGTACTACCACTTCACAACGTTTGGACCAAACAATCACATTCAATGATATCAAGGAGACATTTCTTGCTAAAGATTGGAACTCTTTTCATCTCTCATGGAAGAAACTAGATAATTTTCCCATCTCAAGGATTTTCTCTACTAAGAATGTGACTTGTGCTTGAAGCAACTATTGACACCACCACAATGCAAGATCAATTGTGGGTTACCGCACCGCGAATCACATACTTGCCATCGAAAATGGAGGGTGGTCGACTATCCCCATCTCTAGAGATAATAGATTATGCCATTTATGCTCTTATGATGTAGTTGAAAAAATACAGGCACTCTTTGTGTTGGAGTGTCCCTTATATAACCCCCATTAAAGATAAATTTCAATCACTATGTGAGAACGTAGTATTAGGGAGTCTTGAATCCTTCTTTTAATTGGATCATCAAGCTAACATTAGCCTCTATCCCACAGAGGCTACTGCACTCTTCCACTCTAGGAAACTAGGAATTAGCCAATTTGACACAATCATGATGTACTCTTAGTCCCATTAGACTTTTGGTTTCATGGACTCTAAATTCATTTCATTTCAATGCAACAACACGCACACACACGCTCGCGCGCACACACACACATTTGCAACCGTATTATGCTGACCTTACAAAAAAAAACTTATACAAAACAAAACATTATTTATTGCTATATATATCTAGGTCTATTGTATGTATGTATGTATGTATGTATGCATGTATGCATGCATATGTATTTTTGGGGGTCACATGCAGCTTGGGCATCATATGGGATGATATCCTTTTGGGCCACAAACACAGCATGCAGGGGCGGAGCCAATATTTTGACCTAGGGGGGGGGCTGACCTCAAAATATGGAAATATCCAATGTATATTTTATTTTCAAATTTCAATAGGTGGTTGAATTTGATTATTTATTGAGAGATTTGGACTCATCGAGCTAACATCCCCATGAAAAATGTGATAATGTCGTTAATATCCAAAGCTTTGGCAATGGTCTTTTCGATATAGATGATCATCAGATCGACCATCCAATAATCGCCAATAGACATCGCCAATAGTAAGCAGATGCCTGACTTTCCTTCAATGCACTTGTAGAAAACATTGCGAAAAAAACCACAATCGTTTTCCCATTGCAGTTCTTTTGACCAGCGTGCTCTGCAATCACTAAACGACTGCAGATGTTTTTTGGATTTACCAACTGAAATTTAAGGATCTAGGGGCTTGTAATATACCGTTGGAAAGGTCTTGAAAAAAACCTTTCCAACGGTGTATTACACGCCCCAAAATTTTACCATTGCATTTGTAAAACAAAAAAGAAAAATTTGTAATCATTTTGGCATAGTTTCTACAAGTGATGTCAGGAGGGGCTGAGCCCCCCCCCCCCAGCCCCCCTGGCTCCACCACCATGTCACATGCATCATGGGATGGGTTGGTACCATGTGCATCTTCCATAAGTTCAGTTAGAAGCGACTTTGTTGCTAAACAAATACAAAACATGTACTAATGTGGCCTTAGAAATCAAGGACTTACCCAAAATTGCACCCATCCACAAAAATTTCACGAGAAAACACAATTCTAAAATATGCAATAAAATTATTAAATTTATATAAATATTTAATTAAAAAAACTCAAGATGGCCGAAAGAGCTTTAATGTAAGTCAATGCGCTTACATCTTCGTTAGTGTTTTGCCTCATGCACCGCCGGATCATATAGTGGGTTACACATACCATATAGTATCCTCCACAATGATAACAAACCCACCTCCATCTTTTGAACCCGCCATCGGACACATAGATCACTTAGCCTTCTCAAATGTTGCCCTTATTGGAATGCCGATTAGTTCGTAGTTGCCAAAAGTTGAAAATCGAAGTGCGGGCCTTCCTCCTCCATCATTCAATTGGATGTACGGTAAGAGCCAAGTTTATCATTCTAATTGGAAATTGGAAATGGTTCGGTGCTAGCCGAGCTTAGGCAACTCTAGACTAGTACGCGTGCACTCTTCTTTATGTGGTATCCAACTATTCACGATTGTAGTGTCCAACATGAAGTGAACATCCTTATATGCCACCCTTTGTGATGGGGAAGTTGACAACAATAGCATCTCTTTAGTTGATCCGTGAAGTCAATATCACGCATAAAAGTGGTGGTGTGTTGCAAATGCATTGGCGTGTGTTGACTATAAACTACACCATTGCATTAAAATACGGCCACAAAGTCACCCGGAGTTGTTGTAAGGGACATGTGAGTTGACAACAATTGTTTCTTTTTTGGTCCATCCATTCCACCGATTTAATATTACGGCTATTTTTCATTTGCCCATAAGTGTAGGTGTTGTAAGTTGTTAAGGGGGAAAAACTTTTGTTTGGAGCAATGCTATTGGGTAGGCCACTTTGATTGATGCACTCGGTCCCTATAGTGTGGATGCCTCTCCTCTCCAAGTCTCGGAATGACTCAATTTGCTAGTTAAGAAATTCACCGTCATGCATGTATGACCTCTATCTACAAGTTCATTCTTATCACATTTGTGCAATGTGTGGCATCCCCATTGAAAGAAGGCAATAGTCTTCCACACTTATAGAGGCTCCGTAATAAACATCAAAATACCATACATACTTTGACTTGCAATTCATCAAACACCACAACTTCAAATCCCACTTTATTGGCTTACCTAATCTGTATTGCCTATTTTGGGTTCTTTCTACAATTGAATTATCAATTTGTGCCAAAAAAAAAACAAAAAAAACAAACATGTATTGCCCAGCTGAACAATTATAACCTTTGGTAGTGAAAAATCATCTCATTTGCAATGATTTCTTCCCCAAGATTTCAATGTTCCTTGCAACTATCTTTAAAATCATGGAGTAGCCAACAAGATTTTACCATAAATGTTCATACTCCATAGATGTTCTAGCACTACAAATCGTTTTGGTTTGCACTAAATGCAAACACCTACAAATGGTCAAATACCTATCTCTCCCCATATTGTTAGGTATTATCGGACACCAAAACATAGCCTCACTATTGGCCCAATACAATTCCACATTTGGAGATTTTCTTATGCCCATTGTTGCAACCCAAACCCAAACTTAGTTTGAAGGTGGTATGTTGTGTAACATTGGCGGCCAATACCACAGGGTCCCGAGTCGAGAGACACCCTGTTTTGTGGTCCTAAGGACATGCCTCCAACTCCCCGCAAGTTATTGTTACCACTCACTAGCCTCATGACCCTCTCTCGGTACACTGTTTTTTGCATTTAGTGTTGTCCACAGTAATTACGAACCACAACACTAAATGCCAGTGACGCCCTTAATGTTTACATCTCCACAATTAGTGTTATAATAATTTTTATGTTTTGTGTTTTGTTGCCGCATGGTTGCACCACCACTACTTGAACACTATTTGTCAAGTGTTTGGTAGATAGTGTTGCAGGTAAATGAATAGTAACAACATTAAATGCCACACAACACTAAATGCAAAAAACAGTGTAGTTCAACACACGCCCTTATCAATGTAGGCGAGCTCAAACGGCTCCACAAGGACTAGCCCCATGAACATGGAAAGTCCCATGACACCACCCCATGACTTCATTACCTTTTTCCCACTCCTATTAGTTAGCTTCTGGTCTATGTGGAGGGTCCCACCTCACCAACAAATAATGGAACCTCTGTAGAATTTGTTGCATAATTTGCAGTTGCATGAATTGCAACATGCACGAATTAAAGACAATCAAGAAAAGTTAGCATGGTGTGTCGTATAGCCACACAGTGTGTTGGGTGTGGCTTTGGCCATAAGACTCGTTTGAATTCAACATTCCCAATGTTGGTGGGTCCGTCATGCTCGCCCTCTAAACGTTATTATCACCAAACGAATAGCTCCACACATTGATGTCTAGAGTGAAACCCAAATTGAATGGCTTTAGTTGTTTTCCATGTTATCAAACTGGACTGAGGGTCCACCCGGACCTGCGCTGTTTCGACCGGGTTGGTTGTATTTTGGGTTCTTTCTGCAATTGATTTTTTCAATTTGTGCCAAAAAAACCAAAAACAAACTGGACTGAGAATCATGCAATTCGTGCAAGAAATTATCATCCAATTAAGAGGACCCATGTGCATAGACTTGGGGATGGGGGCATGCCAATATCAACTCCTTGATGCATTTTTTTCCTTTTTCTTTCTTGGTAGCCCTATACAACGTTGACCCAAGAGACGCCCTTTGGATGTCATTAGCGCCCACCATGGGACGTGGCGTGTCGGGATAGGTACTTAGACAACCTTGGCCCCATAAATTTCGATATTTTGCAAGTACGGGGCCGAATTTAGAGTACGTTAATGTAAGAATGTTGTAGGAGTGAAAAAAAAATGTAGGGGTCGAAGCTCATCAAGAAATTACACACATGTGGATGAAATCCGAGGTCACCGAGGCTGATGAAAGTTTGTGGGAGGCCCAAATTATAGTCCTTTAGGAGTTAATCGGAAATTTTAGCACACATAAATACCGTAGCTCTCTAGCAGATTGGGCGCCATTCTGCCGAATAATTAATTAAAGTGCAAAAGTAAGCTAGGCAGCCCAAAAATAATATTCTAAAATTGGGCAGATTCAAAAAGCAATTTAAAGTACGTTAAATTGGGCAGATTCATGGATGGTTTTCCTAATTTCATCTATGGCGGCTACGATTAACCTGAACACTTTCCTTAACCAACATTCCTTACCCTAAAGTTTGTCTTTTACTTGGCAACAAATTTTGCTTTGATTTGATGCTACTTTGTTGGATTCTAGTGAAAGTCACTTGCATTATTAAGATTTTAGGCACTCTTTGAATGTTATTTCTTTTTTTTGGACACTCAACGAAATTAATTTCCCAAAAATTTAGGCACCTTTAAAATTAATTATTTTCTGCCCAAGCTGCTAGAGAACTACGGTAAATGTGTCTAAAAGCTTGTGTGATTCTCATATTCTCCACGACATCTATTTCATGTTCGATTAAATATCACACTACCGAGTATAATCACAGTTGGGACACCTCCAATGTTTACTCAACTATGGATTGAATAAAACACACTTTTATTGGTTGTTGGAATTTGGAATGGAAGAGAATCTAATCACCACATTATCTTCTAATATGGTGATTTAGACTTAATTACATTCAATCACACTTTATTAGTTTGAATGTGTATAAACACTTGTGGAAATAGAAGGCATTAACTAAAACATTATAGAATAAACATACTCAAAATAAAACACTAATTTTAGTTCCATTTCGGAATGACAAAGACCCTTTCAATGGTAAGTCACAAAATTATAACCTCAGTGCTAATGAGGGTTTTGTTGTATTTTTGAATTCCAAGTTAATTACATGCTTTATTGACGGTTTCACTTCGAAAATAAATTCAAGTCAATTGCTTATTTACTAAGTGGAAGTGAACATATACCGTACTTGGCCGTCAGGGTCAACATCTCATGCCGAATAATTAATTAAAATGGAGAAATGGGTTAGGCATGGTAAAAATAAATTAATAAAAATTTCAACAATTTCAAAAAATATTTGTAAAAGATTCAACGCTTTAATACAAGGCTAGTTCACAACAATGAAAGTTTTTTTTTTCTCACCCTTTTGTGGCGGCCTTGGTGTGTTTAACCTAATTGAATGCCCTAATCTCAATTAGTGGTCCTTTGTATGTGTTACTTTTGGATCCTAAAACGCCATTGCAACCTCTAGGTTTGCCATGATTTTGGCCACAAGCTCTTTAGGGGTTAATTCAATTTGCTCTGCAAACAACAAAAAATTTGGGCTCATAATGTACGGTTTAAAAAATATATATATTTTTGCACGAACTAGTTATGATGCTACGGTATGCAATGTTTTGGGATTTTACTACATGAAGTTGGCTCAATTTTGTAATATTCGGCATGCTCTTCAATGAATAACTTTTCTTTTCAACTCTCTTCTCCAATAATTTCCGATTTTTTGCAACTTCTATTTTTTTATTTAATTTTTGCCGACCCTGATGGCCGGGTACGGTATATTGGATTTTGGACCTTGAAGATGAGTGCACTCAATATGGATTATATGGACAAGCGGCCTTCAAGAATGCAAGGGCAATTTGATTTTCCGAAGTTGGACGGAGCGGGCAACAATTTTCGGTCGGGATCTGAAAAATTTAGATTTGTTATGTGGAGGCTGCCCGAAAGTGCCGGATTGCGGGCCCTGACCCCTATCCACCTCCCCCTGAAAGTTTGTAAGGGGAGGGCTAGCGTCTACCTTTCTTAGCTTGACGGCTTGGATGAAAAGGATTTGGATTTACATCCAATATCATAAAAAAATGCTTTGAAATATGTTCTTAGAGAATTTGATCAGGTTTGTGTGTCAAAGCTCTCATTGTTACTTGTAGCAATTCAGTGGTTACTTGGAAAGTTAGGCCCCATATATGTATTACTTCTTGAGTCCCCTTGGCTCGTGGTTTCTCCGAAGGTGGTCGTCTTTTTTCCTTGCAATTGAATTTTTTTTCAAAATTGTGTGTGTGTGTGTGTTTGGGGGGGGGTTTGGTGATGATCTACATATAAAGCACGGAAGAAGCAAAGGGGGGGGGGGGCGGGGCTGGGGTTGAGTTCCATGTGATGTGATGCCGGGGGCTAATTACTCCAAAAGAGCTCCAAAGGAGTACCAAATCCTTTTTATGTTGCAAAAGTAGTACCTAAGCTAATTGGCTTGATGATCCTCCGCGTCCTTGAATGCCCTTGACGGGCCCCCTCCGAGCCCCCCGCCATCCTATTGGCCCACGAAGATCCACCTACACTTGATAAGTTCCTTTTGAGGGCCTTTTTGACCCTAAGGCATTCAAGAAAACCATTTGGATCGGGCGCCAATGATGAACAAAATTGAAACACGTTCTATTTGAGATTGGAATTGGAATGGGAATCGGAAGAGCCCCATTATACTACCGTGTGCCCAATCTCAACAAAAAGTCACCATCTCTCTCTCTCTCTCTCTCTCTCGGGGGGGAGGAGGGGGAAATCCTTAGGTGAAATATGCGTGTTGTCCAACAGAGAGAAGGAATTTCACAATGAAACGCATTTAGTGTTCCTTCTCTCATCCATCCAACATAGAGAATTGATCCCTTTAGGTTTGTTGTGGACGATTCGTCTCAAATGACTTGGACTATATTAATTTAGAGTCTTTGAAGATAATTTCAGTGTCAAATTGATTTCAAAGAAGTAATTTATGGACTGCATGTTATTTTAGGATTTTCTTTTGGATGAAATGAGAGGAACACTCATTTGTGATAATTCCCTCTATCCATGTGCAACCCCCTAATGTCTACATAAATCTTTAAAACTCGTTTGACTTTTGATAGAATAATGTTATCACCATTTGCAGAATGTATTTAGACCAAGTCACCTAAGTGCTTCAAACCCTACACTCTTTGATTCATGACACTTGCCATGGGGTATTAGTAAAACTTATCTCCCAAACTTGTTGTTGTTAATTAATTCCAGTTGAGAGAGAGAGAGAGAGAGAGAGAGAGAGAGAGAGAGAGAGAGAGAGAGAGAGAGAGAGAGATCATCTTGATCATAGCCGTGATCTCAAATGTGGACCCATAACATGTTTACGGAGCAAGGTCATGGTCTTATTCCTCTATTAGCAATGCAACACCGACCTTGGCCCAAATACCACACCATTTCTATCAACTAGGGCAAATTCATATGCCCTTTCCCAAAATTGTAACTCACTACCATCAAAGGTCATTGTTTGCCTTCAATTAAGCTTATGATACCTATTTGTGTTCCACTCATAAGAAATCACATCCATTATAGTATACCAAAATTTATAGCATTACATAACTCCAAATGGAAATCCACAATAAATGGAATAAAAGGTGATGCATGGATTGGGCAACACGGACAAAACATTGGAATGGCTCACACATTAAAGAGGAAAAGGAACACTCCAAACCAAGTAACAATATTGACTAGGTACTAACATTGTTAAGCTCCTTATGAATTTAGGAATATTTCAGGCCCAAGGAGTTTACACCAGGGTCCAGGTCCAAGGCATGATAGAATGAAGTGGCGATAATTTGGCATCACTTTCCTACCAAGTCTTACTGTTCCTGTCAAATCTCGGTGATCCTCGCTCAAAACAAACACTCATACTTTGTGAAACCAATCTTTGGCACAAAAGGAAAATCCATTGAAAAAGGCTTATGAATCCCATATATACTTGGACCCATAACCCTAATGTAAACCCACCCTTAAGTTGAGCACATCTTATTGCTTACTCTAAGTATATTAGCTTGCCCAAGGTGCCCCGTTTACTCTTAAAGGTAAGCATACTTATGGATGTTATGCATGCCCAAATTCCAGCATGGCGTTCGTGGCGTCTTTAACTAACATTTAAGTATATTTGGACGATTTACTTGTCCAAAAATAATAAGAGATGTGCACTTGTGGGGATAAAAACATCAAACGACAAGAGCAAAGGCAACAACACAACAACCACAACTTCGAATGTTTCTCTTCCACGTTTGCCAACGACCATATTTGTGTAGTTTTGCAATCTAGTATACATCATATTGGCGGTTGGAATTGTCCAAAATTCATGCAAAAACCCAAACTTACTTAAATCCTAGTGTATAAACTCATTCTAGGTCCGAGATCACCCTAAACTACCAGGTGATAGTGGAGAAGTACCCATTTCCGAATGGAGTGGTTGGCGGTTTGATTCCCACTGTGAAATCTTCTCTCTACTTGACAGAGAAAAAACTAGATAGGTAGGTAGGAAGCCAAGAGCCCACCCACCGCAAGGTAGGCAGTAAACCCCACCCTGCACCAAGAGGATTCTTGAGCAGGGTAGGGCCAACATGCTCAAATTCACGTCGGATTGCCCGACATTGGTTATTTATTTGTAAACTCATTCCTCATGGATGAAGAAGCTCTGATATAAACAAGCCCCCCTACAAGGTTGAAGGCCGATTCATTCCATCTCGATTCCAACAGACAAATTCACGAGTCTCTCATGCCATTTCCAGAGTCGAATGATCTTAAACGATTCTTTTAAAACCGTTAAACAACTCCTCGCATTTTCACCTTGCTAAGAAACGAATGAGGTTACATAGACACCACGAATCTCCCTAGCCCCAAAATTCCCACCGTCCGTATCGGAGTGTAAATACCGAATAACTACACTAAATAGGATATTCAGTGTTTGATTATATTTAATGTTGTTACCACCCTACCCTGCTCACCACTAATTTCCAATTCCTTGACAATTAATGTTAGACATAAATGTGCCGCCACCTTCCCTACTACTACCTCCCTTATTATATCCTTTCTCCCATATCCTTATTAACACTAAATTCAAACATGTAACTTTCACATATTACCAGAGTTGATATTTAGTGTTTAAGTTTACATTCAATGTTACTTACTTTCATCGGGTTATTGACATTTAGTGTATGCGTTCGTATTTAGTGTATCAAACACTAACTATCATTTTTAGTGTACTTCTTAGTGGTAATAGGAGTTGTTTCGGAGACGGTCAATAAGTTAGTTTGAGGGGAGACGGCGTGATCGAGGTGGCTTTTGAAGGTGTTAATCATTCCAGTACACAAGCATGCAGCTGGGCCTGTGGAGCTTAATTGGAATCCTTTGCAGGTGATTGGCATGATTGGCTCCTAAAATTTTAGTCCAATCCATACACTTTCCTCCACTTGTATATTATTAATATTCCCCCAAACTTCACTTAACATGGGGCCCAACTTGAACTTAATTCGCCACGCACCCAATCCCCTACCACCATGCACCAATATCTACTGTAGCGGATGACATATATAACCCCAACAATAGTTCATCCATCCGTCCACTCGGTCTCCGTTAGTTGCTTCGGAAGTAAGGGGCCGGCTTTCTGCCGAGCTTCACCGTTAACTTCCCAAGCCTTACGAAAAAGGGTTGTTCGGAGTGCATTTCACACTCGATGTTGGTTGTGGAATTCCCGTGGACGAGTTTGGAGGTTAAATTGGGATTAATTGGTAGGAGCTTGAAACATGCGAGATGAGCTATTTCAAGGGGGAGAAAAGTGATCGTGAATAACAACATGTTGATTTTTTTAATATTATAACGATTGAAGGGAAAGATTGATGCACAAGGAAATGCCATGTTTTATCTCCCCCAAAAAAGTCCTTTGACTAATCACATTTACTTGGAAAAATGAGCGGAATGCTTGTGTGATCCGCTAGATGGGAACAACTCAATGGTTGAGAACCTCTGCAAACCTTAATAAGTTAGCCACCCATCATTTGGAGTGTGTAAAGTGTCCCATGCTTCTGACCACGTAGCATTGAAGTCCTTGAAATTTAGAGGGTGTCCAAATGTTGAATTGAATGATCGATGCGAGCACAAAAGGCCGTTCTAACATGAACATACAAACACTAACTTTTACTGTGATGAACATCGTTGACGTTCATGCAAAGTTTGCAGTGGAGTGACAGCAATTGACTGGAATCAACACCCTCACATGAGCCTCCCAACACAACCAAAACATGACCACTTTCCACTTTCGTACTCTTTTCCACATTCTCGTCATCTCCAAATTGCATTGTTCATGTGCCTATGGGTTGATATCCATGTCAGCTTGATGTTCATAGATATTTTGATTGCAGATCATTGAGTTAGGTGGGTTAATGCAGGGAAGCAACAATCCATCAACTCAAAATTGCTTGCTTGGGAAGTTAGGGTTAAGGTCATTTATGTGGACCTTATGGTCATTGTTTTTTTTGTTTTTTTTTCTATTCAGAAACCCGCATTCAAGTTGTGCAATATGGCACGGTTGTGGTTAGGACTTGGACACCTTAAAGACACGTGTCACAATGACATTGGATTGTGTGCTCAAAATATAAGATCACATTCTAGGTTCAATGGTGTTGTCACAATTTTAGTATGGCCACTTAAAGACCAAGATGATCTTCACTTAAACCTCTTACAAACTTTTGTAATTCAACTTCAATTTTGAAAGTCGAAATGACAACCTTTTGTAATCGCGACCACGGAACGAATGAGACAATTTTGATTCGCCCCAACGACCAAAATTGTAAGGTCGGCGTGTTGAAGTTGGTTACTTATCTTAATCGAGTGGTACGTGATAAGGCGTGGCTCCAAGAACTAATCCTAAAAAAGACACGGATTTGAAAGAGATTTGACCACGTGCTTAGAACACAACAACCATTCTAGACTCCATATATAGTCAACATGCGGGAGAGAAGTGGGACTCCATGCCTATTTAATGAGCATGAGAATCTTTAGCTTGATAATGGAACGAAACATTCAAACGAGCTCCAAAGTAATTAGGAAAAGTGACTACAACCACCTCGAATTTGGCTTGGCTAACCATCTCGTAACTTACTACATAATCACATGTTTTGAAATACTAGGAGAAGTGGGCTAGGAGAGGAGGGGGGGGGGAGAAGTAACCATTTAAGACCACCTACCCAAGCATTCGGAGATGGAAGCGCCACACATGAGGGCCATGTATGTTGGTGACGCGAAGCCTATGATTAGCGGGGCCCACATGCACTCACGTGGCCCCCACCCCGAGGTTAAGCTCATATCATAGCATAGCTTGCGCGAGGTTGAACCAAGGGAAGCCATATAAGTTAGCGTGGGTTTGTTGACCCGGCGCCATGCGTTTGACGGTAAAGCATGATTGTGGGAGACACGTTATTGGCCGTGCCACCATGTGGAACCCTTGGTTGAAACTCTATGGAACCCACTTTCGCGGCACGCCATTGGCCACCCAACGCCGTGTAAGCGCCGGCTCACCACAAATTATTCCTAATTCATCCAACATGCTTACCCTTTTCCTACAAAGTCCTTGTAGTACTACAACGCCACCCGCATCACATAAGCACGTAGATGATGTTGGTTTATTATCAAATATTGATTGATTGATTCATCCATCCATCCGTCTATTCGTCTCTCATGCCCCAATCACACCAAACTTTTCGTCCGGTTCGAGCCACGAAACTGCTGGGGATTATGTTGAGAAATGGATGTTGGCCCACCACATTTCACATTATTTCAAATTGGAGATGCCAATGGATGGTGTCTGAGCTGGCCGGTGTGATCAACCCCTCACTCAACACTTTCAAGTTATGGAGGCCGATAAATACATAGATAGGCACACTAGGGATATGTGCCGTCACATTAATTTCATTGTCGTTCCACACCATTTTACACATTTATTACCACAACATCAAAGTATAGGAATATATACTACTATTTTTAAATTAAAAAATCAAGGTTGCTATACAAAGGAATGAACAGATCTATCAATTTGGTACTATTTCATCCAACGCGCTTCCTTGTAGTAGTCCTTGTATTTCACAGACTGCATCACATAATCACATAGATGATGCAGATTTATTATGAAATATTCATCTATTCATCCATCCATTATTCATCGCTCATCCAATGCTTTCAAGTTATGCAGATATATAGATAGATAGTTACACTTTGGATATGTGCAATTAGATTGCCTCACACTAATTTAATGAAATTCCACACTATTTCAAATATTTATTATCAAAATACTATAATATAAGAACTACACACTGTTATTTTTCCTTCTATTGTGGTGGCTAGTATAGAATTGTATAAACAAAGATATTAGTTTTTGTGACCTGATTTTGACCCAAGGTAATTCGCATGGATGAAGAGGCAACCTATTCGTAAAAGCAACCTAATTGCATGTATCAATGTAGACATAAACATTGGCTTTCCAGCCAAGCAAATGTGAATGATAGTGTTGTCATAACTACATAGGTGCAAGGTAAATGGGTCTTAAGTGATCACTCTTTTTCAATTGGACATTTAGAATGGAGGGGTATGTGTCAAGGCTTGTGATTACAAACACAAAAGATTTGCGTTATGATGAGATTGGACTATATGCTCGAACTAAGGAAATCATTATAGGCTCTATAGGTGACACAAATGCGAGTATCTATGTGGATGTTTAAATAAGCATGATACTTTTCACTTCGACCTTTGACTAACTTTTGGATATTAACTCCGAATAAGCAGTGTGTTGTTAGTTAGATTGGTCGAGCCGTCCTTGTGACAACATGAATACGTTAGGGTGGCTTGACACTAGGGTCCAAGACCCATGAAACTTCAAAATCGAGCGATCCTACTAGTTAATAACAAAAACGACATGGGCCACTTTTAGAGTTGGTTTAGCCAGCGAGAGCCATTGGATGTAACCAATGTTGGTACTCACAGTTCACTTGCGACCTACACCAGTAAGTGTGGGTGGGCTATTAGACGAGACAAATTCCCCGAGTCAAATCGCAACGGCCATAAGCCATAATTGCATGTAGAGGTCGAAGTTGTCCACATACCTTATATATACACCCTTACGACGATTTAACCAACAAGGAACCAAAAGCTGCGGTTAGCCGCCCACTCGACATTTTCTACACTATATTTTCCCGGCCCAATTAACTAACTTACTTTTCCCTTTACTACCCTCACAAATCTTATACAAAGGTGAACGAAGATGAGCGATGGCTTTTGGGCGCCCCCCAAAAAATAAAATAAAAAATAAAAAATAACAAATCTTCAATATTCCAACTCCTCCTAATCCTCCTCCACCACCACCTCCTTGGTGGGCGGCCCGGGACCAAATACTAAACCAACCCCTCTAGGGCTTAAAATAATCCCAGCCTTAGGGTTTTCCCCCCTTGATCCCAGTGACTCCGCCTTACAGCTCACCTATATATAGCCATGAATCTATCCATTTAAAGACCCTGTTCACACTCCCACAGCATCCCCTATTTCGGACCCCCCCCGTTTCCGCGGTGTGAAAGGGGCAACCCCGTGACCCGAGCCGATGCCCACCAATGGCGTGCAGACACGTCACCCTCCTCCCCACGTCGCCTCTGGTGCCCCTACAAGCTAGACAAGTATTAATAGGTAGCCGTCCATCATTGCCTCATGCCCCCAGTTTTTAGTCTTGGTCAGTTTGTCAATAGATGAATGTTTTCCGGTGGATGTGGACACTGTTTGACTGATGTGGATGAAACTGGTTTATCCTTAGAAACTTCGTGTAAGAAACTAGAGAGAGAGAGAGCTCCGCCGTTTGTGGTGGTTAGTGTCATGTACATGATTTGCAAAAGAGCCTAAACGAGATGTGTAGAGTTTTCAAAATGTCATGTCCATGTATTGCTAATACGATGTTATTATTTGTCAAGAGAAGTATTATTATTTTTGTCAAGTGTTTATTAATTCAACGTTTCAACGTGCATATTTTAAAAGGGTTCTATTCTATCAGATGTATTATAAATTTTGGAGAAGTGTTTTGTCCTTATTTACTTAAATCCTAGTTACATGTTTAGTTCAACCCTACTGTGAAAATATGAAAATTGAAATGTACGTGTATAGAACATGCCTGAAAATGGTGGTTGAAACTTTAATTATTGAGCACTCTGAAGTTCATCCACAGAAGGGCATAAGTCATGTGCAAATGAGTAGTTTATATCCTTCTCTTTGCTTTATCTCTCCTCTTTCTATTCTCACACCCCCACCTATTTCGCCACAACTATTACAAATGTGAAACCCTAGTGTTGAATACTAAAATTTGAAATGCACGTGTTTAGAACGTGCCCAAAAACGGTGGTTGAAACTTGAATGGTTGAGCACTTTGGAGTTCATCATAAGCCATCTCCTACTTTAAGTCGTCAGTGGAATTTACAACATACAAACTTTCAACCAATCATCAATTCATCCAATGGGTAGAACCTTATGTGTCGAGCACCTTATTTTGAATGGACTAAAACATGGACCCTTGATGTGGCCGCCCCACCCCGCCCTTCCGTTTCTTCTTCGTTTCCTACCTGTATTTGTGGGGAGTGGTACTTAGCATTCTATCTTTCAGTACCCAAATTGAGGGGGGGGTCTACAGCCCAAGTACCGAAATTAGATACCGGGCGAGGTCCACTGGTTGATGAGCAGGCCCACCTTGGGAAGATGAGTTTGGTAATAATAAGTATACTAAATGATCTCCAAATAAGCAAGCGGACTTGGGTGGTGGCTTCGAATTTGGGTTTCTCGATAACTGATTCCTTGCCTGCCCAATTGGTTTTTGGGGGGTTGTGATTGGCTGAGCAATGGATGAAGAGGACTTTCAATGATCCTCCTTTATCCAAGGAATTTAAAATTAAGTATAGTGCATGCTAATGATTTCCCCATTCTCGTTTCGTGGTGATGGTCTTGGACTAATACTTTTCGTTTCAGGTCAAAAATGCCTTGTATGTTTTCACCGTTGTTGGGTTCATATCACTCTTTGTTTGTTAGCATTTAGTAGTAAACACATCTCCTTCGTTGGGACCATGATTCGGAAGAGAATGATTATCCTTTAATTCCATCATTCCTTATCTATGGGAAGCACTTATATTGTAAACTGTGCAGTTTTTGACAATCAACTATAAATGGATAAATTTAAATCGCAACCTCTTCTTTTGGAAAGAGACCCATCATCTAATTGTTTGATGATGTTATGTGTTGAAATTTGATACAACACATTCAAGGAAAAAACTATGCATGCATACATATATAACATACCGGTTCATCAATTGGTCTTCACTCGTGTGCTTAGCCAAGGCATTCGCTTTTGTTTTGGGGAAGAAAACAACTAAGGAGTCTTAATCTTGCCCGGTCAATTACGTACAAGGAGGTCAATCTTGTTAGGTAGTCTTTCTTAATCCGCCGCTACGGGTACCGGAAAGGGCTTTGAAAACGAAGAGGGGGTCAAGGGAAAGGAAAGGCCGTAAGTAGTCATGCTCCGGGACCTTCTTCAATCCGCTAGTGTGACAGGTCGAGACTGACATGTAAAAGGACTTTACTTTACTCTTCTTTGCTTTGTGGCTTACCCAACTTACAAAACCCCGTGTGAAGATTGCAAAAGATTATTGTGATATATATGCATATACATATATAAAAGATGCCATTAAGCATAAACATATTCAAATGAAAAAAAGTTTAATGTGGGTTTTATGTAAGGTATTATGTGGCCCTATTGTGGGCACATCCAAGTCCACATACAAGTTATGGCCGTTGGATCGAACTGGAAAATGTCTTCGAATCATCTCAATATCCGGTTATGAATTGCACATCATGGGAAAGTTGTTTCATGTTTCAAAATTAGAGTTGAGATGCAAAAATTGTATGAGGTCAGATTTGAGTTTTTACTATTTTGAAAATGATTATGTATATCCTTCTACATGTGTGTTAATCATTGAACCTATAATGGTCACATAACGGTTAACGTGTTTTAAGCACATTAGTCCAATCTCATTATAACATTTTGTTAGGTTTTTTTGGGATGTCCATTCCTACAAACTCTATCATACACCACTCAAATCATGGGTGTCGAACTAAGAAGAGTGACCACTAAGGCCCACATACACAATAACAAAAACTACGTGTGTGGCCAACCCAAACCGACCCGACCCAACCCAATCCAACCCATGGAATGTTCTCAGTTCGGTTTTGGTTACTTATGCGACATTTGAACGGCCGCAAATTGCTATTTTGCAAGGTAGATTTATTCGACCACCCACTCTTGGTCTACACCCGAAACCACACTAATTATGCCATTTTGTATCACTTACTATCTAGAATCATGCAATGCTATATTTGTTTTTTACTATCGATGTAATTTTTTGTTGATACAAATTTACATCAATAGTAAAAAGATACAACACTGTGTAATTCCAAAGTGACAATAGTGTGTGTGTGGGGGTGGGGGTGGGGGGAGGTATTCGCATTGGAAAGGCAAAACAAGCGGGCCGTCATGGGAACGGCAAGGCAAGGAAGGAGGAGAATACTAACTCTCTAACTACTACTATTTAATGTTAATAATAAGGAGAAGAAGAAGGGGAAGGAAAGAATGGCTGCCGCAACGATTGGACTTTTTGCTAAGCCCTCACAAAGTTCGGAGAGAGAGAGAGAGAGAGAGAGAGAGAGAGAAGTGTAAAGAAAAAGAGCAAACGAACCCAGGCCTGGAGCAAAGAGTAGGGCTTCTAACAAGAAAGCAACCCCACCGCCACGTCACGCATGCGTCGCCACGTCATCCCTTGTCAGTGGTGTCTGTACTTAACTTACCTGGCCCTGTCCCGGCCAGTCCGCTCCTGGTAGCGCGGGATGGAAAGTGTGGGACCCGTGGACCCGGCCCATCCCTTCACATGGTTTATTCTACACCACTTCATTTGATGCGGAGGCTCTATTTTGGTTACTTTGTCGTTTTATTTTTTATTTAATTTATTTTAATTTATTTTTTAGGTGGGGATTTCAGTTCATAGCATCTTTCAGGGGTGCGGTTAAGGTTTTTTTTTTTTTTTTTTTTTTTTTCTGCTGCAAGTTTGTTGTTAATTATTTTCCATAAGATCTCATTATATTAAACTGGGATCTGTAATCCTAAATCAAGGGCTTGTTTGAATGAAAATAATAATTCATGGGATGCACAATGTCTCTTTGCGTTTTCACCTTCCTCAAGTACGTTTCATAAAACTTTACTCCTAAATCAAATTTTATGTAATTTGACTTGCATCTCTCTCTCTCACACACACACACACATGTGACATTTTGTGACACCAACCACGAGAGACGGCACAACACACATAAAAGCATTGTACATGTTGGCTATTTACATTTTTAGCGGATTTGACCCACAAAAATGAAGACATTGGCATTGCTTTGGTATAATGAGGTCAAATTAAAACGAGTTACCAACAAACCGGGGAGGGGCAAATTTATATTGCACCCCAATGATAGTTGACTGTCTGCTTTAACTACGAATAGTTAGTTAGAGAGGGAGGGAGGGAGGGAGTCGCATCCCACGCCCTTCTTCCCATGACTATAATATCTCACTATATGTAGTTAGCCATCTTTCCCAATGATGTGGCACCTATTAAGCGTTTACTCTTTCCAATCAATCATTAAATAAGGGAGCTCCAATTGATTGTAGCATGAGTAAGCCCTCACACAAGTCATGTGAGCCAGGGAATAAGTTGAGAATTATGCTGACATAATTTCCGTGGGATCATATCCCACATATATTCATCAATATATACATACAGGTGAGGCACAAAGTCTAGTGCAAAATGGCAATTTTATGGTGGACCACACCAACAACTAGTGCAGGAAACCCAATTTTCAAACGAGTAGCCGATATGAATAAGGTTGGGGCGAAACAACATGTGCACTACACTGTTTTTTGCATTTAGTGTTAGCAACAGTAATTACAAACCACAACACTAAATGCCAGTGACGCCCTTAATGTTGCATACACTAAATGCCAACCTATACACTAATTGTGAACTAATGTAAAATTTGGCCGTGTTCAGATTTTTACATCTCCACAATTAGTGTTATAATATTTTTTATGTTTTGTGTTTTAGGGTAACGCAGCCAAGGTAGAGAAGGTGGCGGCGCAGGGAACATTATTTGTCAAGTGGTTGGTAGATAGTGTTGCAGGTAAATGAATAGTAACAACATTAAATGTAACACAACACTAAATGCAAAAAACAGTGTAGTTCTTTGGAGGCAAGGGTTTAGGCATCCAACAAGCAACGAGTGTATGGGTTGGTTCGCCCAAATCTATGAATAAAGGTTGGTTTAGCTTGCAGTGACGAAGTGCATCGGTCAGTCATGAACTTCAGCCCAAGACAAAGGTTATTTGAGGCAATGGTTGGTATGGCAGACAAAATGGGAAAAAGAAAAGCCTCGAGTTGGAGTTCTCTGGGGGGGGTCATGTTTCTTATATGAGGGTTTGTGGGTGTCCAAGAAACTTGACCTCTAGAGAACTCCTCTAGCAAAAAAAATGTTGTCATGTTGGCATGCATATCATTTTTTCATCCAATCTTGAAGCTCTCAACTGGAGAAGTCTTGGCCGTAGTGTAAACCCTGGCCGGTGAAGAACCCATGGCCCAAAAATCCAAGGGTAGCCAATGGGTTTGTTAGGTTGACCGAGCTAACATGTCCCAACCACATGTGTTAGGCAGTCATGCATGATGACAAACGACATCAATATTTATTTTTGTGAATAAACAAAAATTGATTCAAATACATATCTCGGGGTAAGCCCCCTTAGCTGCCGGTTTCCCTCACTTCATGAATAATAATCAAGCTGAACACTGTTCATTTTGTGACGAAGGCCCAACATAAGGTGGGCATAAATCCTCCCTAATTCCATGCACTAGAGGTGCAACACCATAGTGGTGAGTAATGTTATGTAGTTGGCAATGCGGTTGCTCGTGTGTATATATGGGGTGGACGGTAAGGGAAGTGCGAGAGAGAGAGAGACACACACACCGATTAAGAAACAACCGGGAAGTTAACTTATGGGCTTCTTAGGCATGTAGGAGTTTGTAGGGTAGGGAGGGAGGGGGGGGGTTGTCCACGATCAGAAGCAGGAAGAGAGGTAAGTGAATAAGAAGCAGAGGGAGGTGAAATTGAGGTAGTAAGGTTGCGTGGCAGGAGGAAAAGCAGGAAGGCTGAGGAGGCGACCTAGTTGGCAGCGCGGTTGCCCATGTGTATCTCTGGAGGGACGGAGGGTTTGCGGGCCTTTGGGGTGGAAGGCAAAGGGAAGGGAAGGGAAGGGAAGCTAAGCCAAGGGGAGCCAGGCAAGCAGAGAGGCTAGGCAGAAGAGAGAAGAACAGCAGCAGACTCCCAGAGAGAGAAGAGAGAAGGGGGGGGGGTTGGGAGAGAGAAGGAAAGAGAGAAGGAAGGCACCCACCCAGGCAGAAGGAGGGGAAGAGAGAGAGAGAGAGAGAGAGAGAGAGATGGCCATGGCTGCTGCACAAGAGGCGGAGTAGTAGGAGCATGGGGGAATAGCCTTGCAGGCCTCCGCGTCACCTCGAGCAGCCCGCGCGCTCTGTGGCCCTTCACGGCGCGCTAGGTCAGCGTCATCACAGCTTACTGCCATCCCCCCCATCCCTGCATCCACGCACTCCTCGGAGTGAGGAGTGAGGAGGAGGAGCAGCAGCAGCAGCTTGGGAGGGTTTGGTTTGGTTTGGGTTTGGTTGGGTTGCGCGGAGTTTCTACCTACAGTTTCTGTTTGGTGTGTTTTGGTGCGGGGTGAGTGTGGTGGGTTCTGTGATTTGTGGTGTTCCCGGTTGGGGTTTGGTTCGTTCAGTTGTTGCTTCCATGTGTCGCGTGAGGCAGAGGAGCTGTGGCGGCAGGCGACGCAGGAGGCCGTGGTGGTCATGAAGGAGGCAAAGGGCCGGAGGAGGAGGCAGGGTAGTAGCAACAGGAGGGTTGCGTAGGGCTAGGGTTTCGTGTTGTTGTTGTTGTGATGCTTGTTGTTGTGGGTGTTGTTGTTGGTGTTGTTGGTTTTGTTGTGGGGGTGGCGGTGAGGGAGGCGGCGGAAGCCTCTCTTGTCTGGCTTATGGAATCTCAGGCTGAGGGGAAGAAACGCAAGGAAATTTCGACGACGAAGAGGAGACGAGCGAGTGGGAGCGGAAGTAGGAGTAATAGCAGCGAGCATAGTAGCGGGAGCAGTGAAGTGATGGCCACAGCTGCGGTGTCGAGCCACCGGGAAGCGAAAATGGGGAAATTCGGGCGGGTCACCCGGAGCCGTTCGAGTAATGGGATGAATGGTAGCACGAGACGCCTCTCAGAGACGAAGAGGATAGTGACGGCACGCCATGTGAATGGGTCACGGGGCGAATCTTCGTCATCTCCTCCGACTTCTTTGCCTGCTGCGGCTCCAATTCTCCCAGCCGTTGGGCCTAGTGATGACCCGCTGGCGGGAGTGGTGGCCGCGCGGCCAAGGGAGGAGCCGCCGCAGGACAACGCGATCATACCAGGCCTGACGGACCACCTGGCGCTCTACATCCTGGCGTTGGTGCCCATGTCGCATCATGCACCCATGAAGGGAGTGTGCAGTAAGTGGAGGAAGAGCTTGTCAAGTGCAACAGGTATTGGCAACGAAGTGCTGGAGACCCGGAAGGCGAGTGGGATAGTGGAGCACTGGGTGTTCATGCTGGCAAGCGGTCACGCGCATGTTCGAGCACCGTGGAGGGCCATTGACCCTGTTCAGAATAAGACAAGGTGGTTGCCTGAATGCCCATGTGATTACGTGTTTGATAGCTGTGACAAGGAGTCTGCAGTTGCAGGAACCCAGCTCCTTGTCAGTGGACATAGTGGCGAGGGCCAGATAGTGTGGAAGTATGACCTTCACACGAATGAGTGGAGCAACGGTCCCAGAATGCTGCATGCTCGATGTCTGTTTGCGTCTGCGAGCTTTGGGAAGTATGCATATTTCGCTGGGGGATCACATGATGGCTCGTTTCTGAAATCTGCGGAACGGTACAACTCCGAGTCGCAGGAATGGGAGGCGCTGCCTGACCTTCACTACAGCCGGAGGTGGTGCTCTGGATGTATCCTGGATGGGAAGTTCTTTGTGATTGGCGGACAAGGAGGGCTAGGTAGTGAGAGACTTCCACTCACATCCGGTGAGTATTATGATGAGGTGGAGAATAGATGGGTCATTGTGGAGAACATGTGGCCCGCTGCGCTGCTGCAATCTCCTGGCCAGACAGCTCCGCCTCTGGTGGCTGTGGTGGATAACGAGCTTTACTGTGCGGATGCCACCACCATGGAGCTCAACGTGTATCACAAGGGCACGAATACGTGGAGGGCGCTTGGGAGGGTGCCGGACCGTTGCGTGGACTCCAGTGGTTGGGGGATGGGATTTAAGGCTGTGGGCAAGGAGATCTTTGTGATTGGTGGCAACATAACCACTGGAGTCTCCTGCGACCAGATTCATGCTTGGCCTATGGTGAGGAGCAATGGCGAGAGGGATTGGCGTCATGTGTGCCAGCTTCCACCCCAAAGTGGCTTCATCTACAACTGCGCCGTGATGAACGTGTGAGCATAGTCCGTAGCGTGGTTCAGATCATTGCTGCAAGAGCTGGGTTGTGGTAGTAAAGTTTAGAGACAGGAAGCAGGGAAACACTTCCAGGAATTGGCATGGGTGGGGAGGAATTTGCCATGGATCTGAGGGCAAAGTTGCACTTTGAGAGCTGGATACATGTATGGAGCTTTTGGGGGCGACGACATAGGTGAGTGGCGGTTCTGAAGTCATCCAGAAGTGTGATGGGCGTGACGATGTATTGGGGAGGGAACATGGCACAATATTTTAGGCCTTCCTAGAAGGATGGTAACGGCCACCCGGTGGAGGTTTATATTTGGATCTGGGGAGGTCCACGGACGACCATCGAAAGGTTGCCCGGTTAACTGTGATGATGTAAACAGAGGCCCTTGGAGTTCCATGGGGTTCCAATTTGTATAGGGAAAGCTGAAATCCAATTCTTTCCAGGACTAATGTAACACAAGAAAACGAATGCGAAGTTGACTAAGCCAGGCTCTATCTATAGCTCCAGGGCTTTTTGTTTGGTTCGAACTCTCTGAGTTGAGATCCTCCACAGTTATGAACACAGGGGTACCATACTCTGTGTCCGCATCTGAGAATCGGGCAAGTATGCAAGAGCACTACTTTCAAATTCTTCGTCTCTCTTCCACAAGAGAAATTTAGGTCATAGACTTCCTGCCTGTAGATTCATGTACTGCCATGGTAGTGTCCACTGAAACCAGTGGTGCTTGACCACAGCCTTAGGCATGGGCTTTCGCAGGTGTTTCTTACATAGCGAGCAGAGTGGACTGGAGCTGTTGTCCATTTCCATCTTTCTTGCACATGTAATCCTGCCAATTGTCCTATAGATTCAGAGTAGGGTAGTGATCTTTGCTCACTATCTCATTTTACTTTTGCTAGAGTCAATTGCTCAGTGCTACTGTTGTGTCTCCCTTTTGACACAAATTAATATGTTTCCACCAGCACACCTGTAAATGTAAGTGTACAGAAGATCTCCTTTTTTGACTTATTGATTTGTCTGCTGCCAGAAGTTTTGTATGCGATGGGCACATGGTTGACCTTGTTATCTTCCTTTTTTGATATCTTCTGTTCTCTGCCCGTGTGCACCCCCTTCCAAAATTTTAGGCTTTGTAACACTGTGCAAACTTAGGGTTTGTTTCTATACTTGCGATTGTCTATCAAATATATGTGCCATGGCATTTTGTTGGGTACACCATGCGCGATGTTCATCTTGAATGCCTTCTTCGGAGGAAACACTGGTGTATGGACAAAGTCTCTGTTGCTGTGGTATGTAGGTGTCCTTTTAGTATGCGATGTGGGATTGTATCTGATTTCCTACTACTGTAAGCAGTCTCCTGGTAGGTTTGCATATCATCATCTGATAAGCATTTGAGCTCATTGTGGTGCGTATCCAACAATACTAGGGATATATTTGTGCAGTTAATGTAAATTAGGGTTTTGCAATGAGTGCACCTGGTGATGAGCATAACTCATCTTTTGTACATTGAATTCACATCATGCCAACTTGGCTTCAATATTCTGTGAGGCTTTTGCTCAAGGGTAAGGATGGTTCTCGATCTGGGTGGGAAGTCAATGTGAAGGTATGTTTTCTTGGAATTTCTTTGGTGCAAAATGCAGTATTGGCCTTCACAACACTCGTTGTCATGTGATGTTTATATTACATGTGTGTTTTGGTCAGTTTTGTGGAAGCAAGGCCCTCCGCTCACACTCCACTATATGCGCACATAGTTGCAGTGTGTTCATTGAAGTGAAAATACAATGACTGTTGAGATGTAGATGGGCACTAATAGTACATGATTGTGATGAGGCATGTCCATAACTGGGTTGTAATTTGTTTGCATTTAAGATGCATGTTCTCTCACGAGTCTATTGGGTAAGTGCAGTAGTATCAACTGTGGGTATTCAAATTATGGTTAGAGATCCTTTTAGCTATTTAATAAGGCACAGTAAGAAAGCAGTTTTGGCTGCCATGGTCTCCCGACTCTTCTAGAGATGGTATTCTGGGACCACTGCAGCCCTTCACGTGAGATTCTCTGGGATTCTGGAATTGCAACCGGTTCTTTATCTCTTGAACGAGGGTCAGCTTTCCTTGACTTCCAATTGTGATAGATACCTCAATAATGGGACACCCATGAAGGTTATGATATATCTCTATTTACAACTTCAATGGAAAATTATGGTCCTCATCAATGTGCCCTTCCACAGGATCAGGCTCTTTCCTCTTGTTTATCAGTTGGCCTTGTTCTGTTGTTTGGGACTTTTGAATTTCTAGATTTGCAGCATTCTTTTTTGTGCTAGAAAAGCTTCTACTATATATAGGGTAGCTGTTTGCCGATACTAACATGGTACATACTACACAATATGTTTGCTGTTCACTCCTATAATGGCCTCTCCTTTGGGGGTTAGGGGTTTTGCACATCGCAGCAAAGAAGAGTTGATGTGAAATAGCAAGGGATGGGGGTAATATGTCTTCTTGTGTAGTAGGTCAACCTGGTCCCTGAAAGAGGATTGTTAAGTGTTGGCGGTTGGCGGTTGTGGTTCTTTTGCAGATCACTTCATTCTATCAGGACATATTTTGAGTAATTGTTTCTCATTGTTAGTCACCCTCTTGTAGGGGGATCTACTCCTGAATGAATACAGTTTCTCAAGTGTTGGGTACACTTGTGTTTCCAGGATTGGTGTCCGTCATCCTTTAGAGTATGCTAGCTTGTGTGTGTCACTCTCAATTAGATAGTTAGTTGAAGCCGCCTTAAATGAAGTTGGCTGTCATAGGTATCTGGAGGTGATGATTAGGATATGCTTCCAAGTGCATCCCTTTTAGTAAAATGGACTTATTCATAGCCAAAAAATAGACTACCTTTAATAGTTGAAAGAAATCACTAGAATGTTGCTCTGTACCAAGACCAATTACATAGCATCCTGTGTGCAAAGCTTGGCACATTGTAACATTGTAGCCCGCAAAAATCCATCAGGATTTAAGGACATTTGGTGATAGGTTCAATGCATATTAGCTAACCTTGGACCTCAGAAGCTTCAAAGTATAAGTAGGGAACCAGCAAGTTCAACCAATAAATCCAGAGAACTAGAGTATCATGCTTCCTTTTGAAATCAGGCATTGCTGTGACAATATTCATTACAAGCCTCACTTGACCTCACTTTAACAGCAGGTCGTGAACGACACCCTAAACTCCATCCTCAACTCTAGGCTGAGAGGGAATTGTTGCATACGAGGATACCTCTCATCCATCAACATAAAGCTGGTTTAGGTATCTGGAGATTGAATAAAGAGGCGATAATAACGGGCCTCTCTGATGTCAAGGTTGTTCACACTTCTACATTGGTTGCACGTGTGAACTCCTGAAAATATTTTTTGTTGGGTGTGCGAGGTCCCCTTCAAGGTCTTCATACGAGCATCTAGGAGCTTGAGGTGTAATGATCACGAAATGGAGACCCTCAATTGCTGGGCGTTGAAATAGGTTAACCAGCTGGGGTCCTATGTATCTCGCCTACAGGTAGTAACCCCATCGATAAGAGGCGTTAATGGCTTGTCGCTTTCTCCATAGCTTGGCTGTCGCTTCGGACCGTATCAATGCAGCATATTGGTACCCTGTACAGACGGTGAGCAAATGTGTATCATATGTGAGAGTGACTTTTAAAGTCAATTTGAAGTTAATGCCTGCGGGAGTGATAAATTGCATCATATAGAAGGCCCACTCGGGTCATGATTGTGAATTGGCATTTGAATGTGGGTAAGTACGAGGTGGTGATGGTATCCAAAAGTTGTTTGTCAGCGACAAGATGTAGGAGTTCTCGTATCGATTGGAGTTTCTTAACTCCAGCAGTCGCTGTAGTTTAAATCTACTTCACTCAAGTCAGAGGTTGAATCTGATTGATAAAGGTAATGTCCTGTTGACAGCGATGAATCTTGTTCAAAAGTGGATTTCCTGTTTAGCTTCAGACAGACAGAACGACAGTTGTGGGTCTTGTTCAAAAGCAGATTTGCCGGTTTAGCTTCAGACAACAGTGACAGTTGTGGCTTGTCTATCTGAGATGTTCAGTTCCTTACTTTTTGTATATCCTGGAAAAGAATATACATCACATCATCGGAGAAATTGTCACCAATGTTGGGAGCTGTTGCCATGGCAGGGCAAAACTTTTAACTGATAAAAAAACTCAAGAATATGAAGCCCCAGACCTTCCTCATACTTTGACTTCCATCCTTGAAACTGGTCACAATTCTCCCTTGTAAAATGAAACCATCCGCAAAAAGCACAAGAATATGGACCATACAACTGATGAGAAGAGAGTGGATGGTGACCCACAGGAGCGGGGAATCATCTTCCTCCTTGAGCTGGTTATTGGTCATAACCAATCAGCTCATGGACGGAATCTGGAATTTATGGATGATATCTTGTCTCCAAGGATGAAAATTGTGATGAGTTTCGATAACTTTTTTGCTCTTGGAGGAGGGATAGTCTATGGAGCCCGAAACCTTTCTTATATTTGACCTACATCTTAAAAAATAGTCAATAATCACCATTGTAAAACGAAACCCATGTACAAACAACAACATTTGAACTACATTAAATATCTATTTAGTGTGGTCCTCACTATTCATCATTGACCCACATTAATTGATGAGTGGCAAGTAAAGAGGGTTTCACATGGCGCTTGGTGCTATATGGCTAGTTACGAAGACCACTCCAATTTTAACGACACACTAAACCAGATGTTTAGTGTGTTGAGTTACAAGTTTTATGACCAACATGACTTTGCCACAATTATGAGCAAGTTGGCTATTTTTTGGGAGTGTGAATGGCTATGTGGTATCATTTTTAGGTATGCGGCCTTGTTGTGGGCACTCCCAACTCCACAAACTATCTTGGCCGTTGAACCGGATTGAGAATTGTCTCATTTGGTAAGCAATTGCGAATCGCAAAGATTGTCATCTCAAGTTCCAAAATCGGAATTGATATGCAATAGTGTTAAGAGGTCAAAGTGAAGATTCTATTTCTCTTGAAACGATCATGCACACCCTCTCAATTGTATGAAACCCATTGGACCTAGAATGGTGTCTATGTTTTGAGCACATAGTCCAATCTCATTATGTCACTTGTCTTTTGATTGTTTGCTATTATTTAGAAGTCTTGCCATACAACCCTTAAATTAAGGTGTCTCATTAAGATGAGTGACCACATAAGGTCCACATTCAGGATAGTTTGGTCAACCCACCGTCAATGACCCAATTTTGACACCTATTTTTGATCCCTTTCAATGGTTAGCGCCTCCATACAATTCTTTCAGTCTTGTTGGAATTTGTGATGTGCGGAAGGATACTCCAATACTAGCCACTGCATATCTAAATCCAGGCAAGTTGGTATGTACTTCAATAGTTTACATGATGTGGCTCTAACTGTTTGATATACGTGATAGCACCCTGCTTTATGGTGGGCTAGAGTTCTACTATGTCATGTGGGATAGTGCAAAGTGGGTGGTTGGACTAATCAACTTCAAGGAATATATTCAGACCATATATTTAGGGCTATTCTACCCTTAGAGTTGTCGTTGGCATCGTCCACCCGAACCATCATGACTTTTAATGAAAGGTCGCGACCCTTCATAACTAATTGTTGTCACAAACTATTACGGATTGTGCCAATTCATTTGCAATGCCATAATTCTAGTTCAATTTAGTTTTTTTTTGTATATCTATATATCTTAGTTAACTTTGACGGGTTGGCATGTGCTCTCAAAACACAACATTAACCCTTCATTTCCTAGAGCGTATTGTGGTTTCATTAGATCATCTAGAAACTAAGATTTCTAGAGCTCAATTTTTAATTTTACCTAAAAGAGTCCATAAAAAATTGATAAATTTCAATCAAAATAATATGTATATGCTATATACAGTAATGTATAAAAAGGGGGAGAGTTAGTTCATTCATGACTTTAAAAATTTCTTCTAAACAACCATCTTTTCATATTGGAATGGGTTCATAACATTATTCAGATCCATATCAGCGTTCTGTGGGAGTGACAGTATTCTACAGAATATTCCCTAATATTTCCCACATTCAGTCCGAATGTGGGAAATATTAGGGAATATTCCACAGAATACTGTCACTCCCATAGAACGCTGATATGGATCTGAATAATGTTATGTTCATCGCCATTGACAAGAAAATTCCATGAGGAAAACGATGATACCTATTGTGACCTTCCTAGCACCTTCCTTTTGGATGAATTTGCCTTCAAGAGTCATTCATAAGCCCAAAATTGGCCTCTTAGGAAATTACAGGTTATGATAACCAAAGAAATGTTTCATGATGGATAGGAAGGAGCATAAGGTAGAAGCGCCCAAAATAGTTAGTGACCACACCTATTTTTGGTATATTTATAGACGAAAACCCTCCTTTAATTGGCTAACACTCCATATGTTTATTTTAGTCTATTTGGAATTTGTGATGTGTGAAAGGGATTGTAGTGCTCAGAGCGTCCTCAAAAATTGCTCATAAGATACGTTATACTAGTGTTGTCAATTATGCCTTTCACACCTATCATTGTGGTTGAAAGTTAGTGTGGGTAGGAAATACCGAGGTCCGATGTATTTTTGTGTGGGTAAATTATGGTGGCTTATGTTGATATTAAATTTCAATTAAAGTTCATATAATTCTAACAACACATTTGTATTTCAGTATAATGTTTTTATTATGTTTTTCAACCTACAGTAAATTATTTTTGTTAAAATTATTGATCCCATATTCCTAGTTTCAAACATATGATACTATGGGCTCTAAAATGGTGCGGGTCAAGGAAAATTACATTGATCAAGATTATTGTGGTATGTCAAATTATAGTGGCCCATAGTAATTAGTGTGGAAGGTGTAGTTCCTCAATAACGAAGATTAAGGTATTTAATGATCTACCATTTTAGTCTCAATCATGAATTCTAATTTAAGTATAAGCTTGTGTTCACTTAGGACATGACTATTCGGAACATAAACATCCTCTCTAATAAAAAGTATGCAACCCAACGATTATTATCTTTAGTTGATTTAACACTAGAATTAGCTTTGGAGACCCAAAATTAGTCTAGTCCAGGGCACTTGAGATAAATTGGCCAGAAACCTATAGGGGGTCAAGTTTTTATGTTGGATGGATGAGAGGTACGCTTGTATGTGATAATAAATACATTGTTTGTGGTGTATATTGTGGACATGCTATAAGTGTGATTTACCCTTCGTCCGCAATATACACCATCACATATTAGAATAGTGTGGAACCTTGTACTTGAGAAAATTGTTTTTGCATCAATCTCTCCACATTCCTGAAATTTGTAGAGATTTGATTCTTAGACCATAACATTTAACGAGGAATCTTTTGGTGAAATGACTACTTTCAATTTAATCGTAATCTATTTTGGAAATAAGACAAGTAATCTAATTTTAGACCAAACCATTCAAGTAGAACATGTATGAGTTGAAACTCACTTTGTTGGAAGCCTCTCAAATACACACTATTTTCCATCCACAGAAATACGATGACTTACAACGTAGACCTCCGATATTATATACTGTGGGTTGGAAAAGAACGTGCGCCTGCAATATTATCCCCGATGTTTTCATGTTGATTTCCTTGTATATTAGTGTGGCCCATGGTACTTACCATAAATAGTGTAGCCCTCCGAACTTGAGATTCTACTTAATGCTACATGCTTTGTACTCTAAAGGGCGCTTCGTTCCAACAAATCACAATACTTTTTCTTGTAAAATTTGCCATGTGCACATCGAAAGCTCTTGACAATTGGTAGGTAATCCATGATGCTTATAGTGATCAGCCGGATGTTAATCGTGTGCTTGATGATGTTGATTGAAGGATTTGAGAATGGAGTAGATGCACATGTTGAATCACATCACGAACCTCTTAAAATTCATACATCAACACTGTTTTCACAGTGATTCAATTGCATCAAATTACATCGACATTGAATTGGTGCCTACCAAACAGAGAGTTGCAATCCTAATCGTTCGGTTTCTACATTGTACACTGTTGAAAGACTTCGAAGGTTGAATAACGAGTTGAATCTCCACTGATTCAATCGCATCAAATTACATTGACATTGAATTGATGCCTACCAAACAGAGAGTTGCAGTCGTAATCTTTTGGAATCTCCACTGATTCAATCGCATCAAATTACATTGACATTGAATTGATGCCTACCAAACAGAGAGTTGCAGTCGTAATCTTTTGGTTTCTACATTGTACACTGTTGAAAGACTTCAAAGGTTGAATAACGAGTTGAATCTTCAGGTTTTAATATCTCTCGACATTTAGCTAACGATTCATCCAGGAACACTGCCGCAACGTTGATCACTGGCCACTTGCATTTTGTGACGGTGGTGCAAGATGACCCAAGGTGCTGGAATGACGTTTTGAGTTGTTTCAAACTCTCCAAATTCTTTGGACTTCGTTTTCTCGGGTGCTTGCCAAATGTAGCTCCACAAGTTTCACATTGTTTCATTCACATCAGACTATGTTAACATCGAATCAACACCTACGTAATGATGTAAGATTGCGATTTTATGTTTTCGTTCGGGCATTCTAGAGTTGTTGAAAGAATCATCAAGGTGTGTGGGTGTGAATTGGTTCGTTGTTTATGTTCTCCAACTCTACCCGATTAGATTTACAAAACAAAATTTGTGTTGCATTAGCAAGTCTACAATGAAGCATCAACAACAACCGGATTCACAATCGGCCCTCCTCTGATTTGTTATGGTTATCGGATGTGCATGTTTATTGGTTCCTTCACTGGTCCTCCCAATTGTGTGCATTATTGAGTGTGGAGTAGTTGAAGACTCAGTCCAATCTCTTTTTGAGCATGTATCTTTATGGTGTTTGTTCTATGATCCTCACCACACACCAATGAAATGTAGGTGTCTGATTTTAAAGAAATGACCAAATAGCACCCGCATATATTAGTTGAATGTTGAGTTTGCAATGAAAAGATATCAAACCCTGAAGGGATGGGTACAGTCTACCCTCTCTAAGTGCTGCCTCTTGAAGTGTTATTTTGCCATAAGTGTTACATTTTTCATATTCCCTTGAAAAATACACTAGTAAGTGTTATATGTTACTTTGTTATAAAAACTTTATTCCACTCTTTGTTGATTTACATTGTATAAACGTTACTTGCACCCAAATCCATGAAACATTTACTCTAATGATGTGAATTTATGTCCACTACTGTAAATGACATTGTTGGAGGGTGGAGAGTGAGCCAATGCTAGATAGTCTTGGATAGTGGGTAAATGTGGAGTGTGGTTGAGAGTGAGCCAATACAAAGAGAGCCAAACAAGACACTTGCAACACATTAACTTAGTGGGCTGGGGCAAAACAACCCGTACACTGACTGGTTCCTTGGAGGCAAGGGTTTAGGCATCCAACAAGGAACAAGTGTATGGGTTGGTTCGCCCAAATCAACTTAGTGGATGCAAGAAAGACAAGGAGAGAAAATTTGTAACTTTAACTGCAAACATGGATAGCAATATTAAATTGCGGCCATTTGTCATCATCAAGTTAAGAATGCCCAAAGCTTTTGCTAGGAGGAATGTACGAAATCTAGAAAACTTGGGAATAATGTGGACAAGCAACAAAAAGCATGGATGACAATTGTCACCTTTGAGAAGTTTTTGCTAGATTTTGAGTCTCAAATGAAAGTTGTAGGTAAACAAAAAGTCCTCCTTTTTGACAATTTCAGTGGACATAGCTAGGAATGAATTTCAAATTAATTGCTTATTACTAGGTGTGAGCTACTGCCTCCCAACACTGCTTCAATCTTCCAACCAATGGATGCTAGTATCATTGGCTCTTTTAAGGCCCGATACGGTAAGTCATGCATTCAACAAAGGATCAATTGTTTGATGTATGTAGAAATAGTTGTTTCAAGCATTGACATCTACCAAGCAATGAAGATGCTAGAGAAAGTTTGGCATGTCAATGGCATGACTACAACCATTCAGAAATGTTGGAAGCACGTCGGTATGATTTCTGGTGATACATTGACATCATGTTCCGCTGATGCATCATTAGTGATTGCTTCTTAAAATGTCGAGCTTGCAGATGTCTCAATGTTGGCTCTTAATTATCAATTAGAGGAGGGCATAGTGAGTCTGTAGTGACAATGAGTGCATAAGAATATGTACGTTTTGAGGTTGAGTTTGGACTGAATCATCCTTATGTTCCAACCGAAGAAGATATCTTGAATATGCGTAGTGCATCATAGGTATCCAAAATTGAACTCAATATTGAACTCAATTGGGAGGACCTATGTATCTAATTAAGAAATCAACAACCATGCACTTCCGATAATCATAACTAGATAAGGGGAGGTCCGATTTTCAGTCTGGTTTTTGCAGACGTTTCACCATAGGTTTGCTATTGCAACACATGTTCTGTTGTGTAAATCTAATTGGCACTATAAGAAAGCCGCGTTTTTGATGATGAAAACTGCGTTGTTGATGACGTTTTTGGACAACGCAGACGATTTTAGGCGACATCCAATAGAACATCCAAATGTCAATAATGACGTCCACTGTAACATCTGGATGTTCTATTGGATGTCGCCTAAAATTTCAAAAACATCATAAAAAAACACAGTTTTCTTATAGTGTGGTGAAAGTTGGAGAACATGATAAACAAACCAAATAACACCCTTATACCTTATGGTCCAGTTCATGTTTTGAAGTCTTTTATAACATCTCTATAATACATTATTATAAAACTGTTATCAACTCTGAAATGGTCTTATTATCTGAGGATCCTTGCAGTATATCCCAGTTGCTACCACCTTGGGCCGACACCGCTTTTGTTTAGTAGTCCTTTTGGTGCTTTTGTTTTGCCTTTGTCCCTGTGAATTGTTGGACATCTAGCAGGTTTGTGAACCGTACATTATTGTGGACAAATGCCCTTCTGATGTAAGAGGATCATCCATGGTGACTTCTTTATTAGTTGTATACATATCCTGAAGCATACTTGTAGTGTGGTGATTTTTTCTGGAGTTTCTGGGAGAGACCTGCTATCGAAGGATCTGCAACACTTTACAAAGTGCTGAAGTATGTGCTCGGGGAGATCACTCCATTGTAAAGTTGAAACCACGTGCATACAAAAAAATCTACTTTTTCTAAGTTGCATCACCAAAATGGGTCAAAAATTTATCAATTTTTTTTCATGAGTAGATATACATGGTATCTATTACATAGTAAAAAATGATAACCAAATTTGATGATCTTCTTTTCCTATAAAACATACCGTTTCTAACTAGAATGACGCAGAATTGAACAAAAACAATTACTACAAAAAATGAAGATGACTAAAAATTTCAAAAAATACACAAAAGATATTATCAATGGTTATGTATATCTAGAAAAAATATCATAATTTTTAAAGTTATCTATGGCATATAATATAGGGGTAGCAAACTTTGTACGCTCATGTGTCCCCAAAGAATACACTAAGTGACTTCCCCGGGAGTATGTGTAGGGAGTGCTTGATTGGAAATTCTAACCACATTATTAGAACAATAGCAAAGCAATGTTAGTGAACTTAGGTTTTGTTGTGAGAGTTTCATTTAGAGTGCATGCCAACGTTCTAGTAGGTTCCTTTGGGATAGAGAAAATTACAAGCGTGTCATGTACGGTATAGACAATAAGGATATATAGACAGACAAATATAGAAATGAATGCAATTCCAAGACCTTTGGCCTTAAAGGGCCTTCAAAATATCGGTCTTTTGACATTGAAATTGTTTGTCGTGGCACGTGGCATTGGCAAAGACAAGATGGAATAGTTGTGAATGTACACATCACGAACCTACAAGCATTACTTTCATTTATATATTTAAGATGAGCTAATTTGTGCATTCCACTAATGCAGTGAGATAGAAGATGATGTCGGTTGGTTAGATTTGAAACGAATTTTGTAAATGCGCATGTGGGCACTAATATTAACAACCGATCATGAGCTGTCATGCATTAAGTTGTGATGCAATTTAATTGTGTAGGGTTTCAAATTTTCCCGTGTATATTATTGAACATTCACAACCCAAGTTAAGCGGAAAAAAAAGAGTCATTTAAGAAGAAAAATATAGCTCCTAACCACTTAATAACCTCATGTTTGCCACATGTCACATTAATCATCTCAACTCATCTCCGCCGTCGATTAAAATTGATGGACATTGCAATCATCTTAGTGTTATTGCTTTCACATTTACCAAGGATAGTAAAGTGGCAACCTTCTAGTAGAATGCAGTGATTGCTTAGGCCCATGGGCCCGGCCTAGGGACCCCAAATTTCAAGTCCACTTTGTCTCCACATTCCGACAGTAACAAATTTAATATCATGAGCCGCCTGCGGTGATTGTTTGGGTTAATACTAGATGTAGTGTGCGACAACCCGGCTACTAGGTCCGAGACGACCCTAAACTACTGGATGATGGTGGAGAGATATCCAAATCTCAAGGAAGAGGTTGGCGGTTCGATTCCTGGTTGTGAAATCTCCTCTCTACTTGACAGAAACTTGCTAGGTGGTCAATTGCCTCCTGTGCTTTGGCGCTGGCCTATCGGTCTTCTGTCTCAAAAAAAAAAAAAAAAACCCGGCTACTAAATTGGTGCTATGATACTACAATCTAACCTTGTTAATATGACACTCGTTTAAACGACACTCTCGATATTATGACACATTTTTGCGCGACCAAACTTCTTAGTTCAAAACTCCCTCTTTATACGACTATGACACTTGATAATGCGACATTTAGAATCTCTATTTTGTCATATTAAAGAGGTAGTTAATGCTAAAATTCCTTTCATCTATGTTATGTACATCTAAAATACATCCATTTTCACTTGGGAACTACTTGGGAACTTCACTTGCCATTGGGAACTTAATGAAAATTAGGGCTACTAGTGCAGAATGGACATGGTTAGGGTTAGAGTGGCCTCCTGCCTAGTATGTTGCTAAACGTCATGCGTCATTGTTGTCTAGTTTCTTATTAGAGAACTCTTTATATTTTGGTGTTAATGAAATGATTAGTTTTCAAAAGTTAGTAGGGAATTTAGATAAGATGGTAGTTGCTAATTTGGGTAGGCAACACCAGAGATCTTTGGACTCCTATTTCAAGAGTTCTTGAGAATATTTGTATTTGTTTGGAGTTATAAAGTATTATTTCATACCATCTATATTGCTTAAAATCGTTGTGTATATATTTTAAGCTCATATTACTTATATTTTCATATTCCCTCGATAATATGACAACTTTACGCTATTTGTCATATTAATGAGAAAACGACACCTCGATAATACAACTTTTTTTGTGTTTTCCAAAGATGTCATACTAAAGAGGGAGAACAATAATGGGAGCACCAAGGTAGGAAATATGAGGAGGCCAAAAATGAGCTAGGGGCGGTTGGAGGTATTATAGATAGGCAGATTAAGGGCCGCTTCACACTATGGCCATCCAAGTTGAGAGGCCGTGGGATTGAATGGCCAAACTTTGTTGAGAGTTCAAAGAAATGGGCTGAAAATAGCCAATAAAATATAGGAATTGGAGCCTTTGGCCGAGCAGAGTGTGAAGCCTCCAAAGGCCAAGCCCAAAGTCCAAACCTTTGGCCATGAACTCCCACGGCCTCTCGATTTGGACGGCCATAGTGTGAAGCTACAATCGGGGAGAACCGGCAGTTAGTTACAGATGAACCGGTTGAGTTTGAGAAATAACTGGTTGAAGTTCAAGACTACATGAAAATTACCGATCATTTTAGAGGAATTTATAGAATATACCCCAATTTAATAAAGGAAAACTGAAGGATGTCAACATGTAACCGGTTGGACTTGCAAACACTTGGATCTCAACCGATTTGCCCAAAAATCTCCCCGATCACTGGTGTGAAGCCTCCAAAGGCCAAGCCCAAAGTCCAAAGGAAGAAGGAGCATCCCACTTTATTCCTTGCCCAAAACAACCCCTCCAATCTAACAACCAAGATCTTGTCAATGATTTTTTTTTTATGAAAAAAAATCGACGGCATCTCGACCATAGTTTGGATTTCCACTCCTGTCTGACCCAAACTTCCTTTGAGAGTCCGTCGCCTTGGTCAAAAAGTAGGCATTTTAAATTGCGGTAGCCTTTGGACTTTGGCCTCTAGTGTGAAGGGTCAAGAGGCCAAATTCTTGGTTTCTTGCAATATGATTGGTGGAAATTGACAGCCTCTCGAACTTCAACCATAGTGTGAAGCAGCCCTAAACACAAGTGCCGGTAGAATCAATGGAGGAAGCTCTAAACTTTTAGGGTTTAGGTTTTGACATAGAGGAGCATTTTGGAATTGTCCAAGAATTTTATCCAACATATTCTTGGAGCCACCGCATAGTTTGATGCAGTTGAATAATGCTATGTTGCATCAACATTGATTGACTCCATTTAAAACGCTAGGCACATGCATTCTGAGAAACCAATCAAGATGATGAAGATGTTGAAATGCTATTTCACGCTCTACCAGTTCTTTGAACTTCATGTTTCCAAGTCTTCATAACATTACTCATCCATATGGTTGAGTTCAATTTCCATAGTTAATATCTGACAAGGGCCTCCACCATCTTATTAGGTTCATGGGAAGGAACTTAGATAATGGAAGAAACCGACGATGGTATGAATTGTGAATAAGTGCTACGATGAACAATGTTTCCGATGAATACCGTAGGTTGATAGCAAGTTGGGCAAAAAATGCCAAATGATTAATTATTATTTAAAAAAAAGCTTAGGTAGTCCGCAAAACATTTATGAAAAATTAAGCAAATATGTTTACATTTAATTACTTATTTAGGCACATAACATATCCTTTGTACAAATCCATGTATTGCAACTCAATATTCATTCATTCATGGCGGCCAGGGATTACACGTCACGTCGCGTCACGTCGCGTCACGTCCTGTGACAGCGACGTGACGGCAGACCTGAAAACGTCACGTCCGTTTGGGGGGGTAAAACAGTTTACCCTGTCGTCACACAGGGTAAACTGTCGTCAACAGTGTCGACTGCTAGTGGGCAGTCGACGAGTTACAGCGACTGCTACTAGGCAGTCGACACACTGAATCGACTGCTAAAGGGCAGTCGTATAGGTGTGTCGACTGCTGACGGCAGTCGAATTTCCATGTCGACTGCTCAAGAGCAGTCGACTACCATAACTAGTCGACTGCTAATAGCAGTCGACTTGGGTTGTCGACGGCTCTTGGGCAGTCGACATGGAAATTCGACTGCTATTAGCAGTCGACGACAGGCGGGCGACTGCTTGTGAGCAGTCGTCTGCCCTTCAAGTCGACTGCTATTAGCAGTCGACTTGGACTGTCGACTGCCCAACTGCAGTCGACAACCCAAGTCGGCTGCTAATAGCAGTCGACAAAGTCCGGACGACTGCTGGTGGGCAGTCGCACCCCTTCGTCGACTGCTATTAGCAGTCGACGAAGGGATGCGACTGCTTACAAGCAGTCGTCTGCCCTTCAAGTCGACTGCCCAACTGCAGTCGACAACCCTCGTCGACTGCTAATAGCAGTCGACAAAGTGCGGACGACTGCTGGTGGGCAGTCGCACCCCTTCGTCGACTGCCCAACTGCAGTCGACAAAGTGCGGACGACTGCTGGTGGGCAGTCGCACCCTATGGTCGACTGCTATCAGCAGTCGACTTGAATGGGTTGCGACTGCTCGTGAGCAGTCGCACCCCATGGTCGACTGCTAATAGCAGTCGACGAAGGGGTGCGACTGCTCACGAGCAGTCGCGTAGAGACACCCATGGGCACGTGGCGTCCATGGGTTGGTCCAGGGGGCGTCTAATCGAAAGGACGCCTCCTTGGGGTATATATGGACCCCACTTCCCTCATTCCCTCACTCCCACCTCCCTCCATTTGGGCCTAGGTTGTTAATCAGCCCTTGCCATTTGGAGATAGAGGTGAGCTGGAGGGCTACAGGTGGACATACGTACTGAAATACGTATACGGGACAAACGGTATACTATATCTGCCTACTATCTGTATTGTACTGCAACCCACCTACATACGGTATACATTGTACCCCATTGCGGTTAGTTTGAACCATACCGGAAATTGTTATATGTGAACACTTATTTTGAAAGTGGTTTACATCTAATTATGTAGTTTGAACTTTGAACGGCCTTAATTTGGATTTAGTGGATTGGAAAAAAAATTGTGGGTGGTGGCGCTTATTTTGGAAGTGCTACCATATTAGGTTTAATTTATAGTAGGCATACAAAGCTAGGGGTTAGGGGCAACGATGGCAGACGAAGATAACTTGCCGCCGGAACCTCCACGTGGCGGGGATTTGGATCCGGGGGGGACTCCGCAAGCGACACCGGGGTCGGCAGGCGCTAGAAGACGCGGCAATGCGCCGAGGGGCAGGCCGCAACCAATCAATTTGGAGGTGGCGCGGGACCCGAACATTCTCGCCAATCCCGGCTGGCAAAATGAGAGGGGCATGTGGTTGTATAGCACGGTCCGAAGGTACGTAGAGTGGACCCATTTGACGAGGATGTTCGTTCCTAGCGCGAATGCTGAACGGATGTCTAGACAACGCTATGGCATATGGAGGGAGGTGAGCCATCAAATATTTGGAGAACGGTGCAAGGAGGTGTGGGATTTCTTGTGGGGTGCACCGAGGGAATTTGATCGCGGGCATATGCTAATGTGGTTATGCCAAATGGTCTACGCGGAGGTAATTTTGGGAGTGGATATCGACTGGTCCACCATACCCCGCACGAGCCCGGACTTGAGGCAGGCACGCCGGGTCACGGTCATACCAAGTGCCGTGCTAGGACGGAACGCTGGCCGTCCGATTCCATTGGCATGGCAAACTCCAATGAATCCTTTGAGGGTCCGATCTTATTTTGATTTCCTTGCGGGACCAGATCATCAAATTGTGGGGACTCCACCGGCCGCCGAGTCAAACATGGACGAGCACAACATTGTCATAGGGTTGCCGGTTGAACCACCTAGCCGGCGACAAAGGGTCCACGTGACACCGCCACATGGTTCCCGGTTGGTTTGTCCTCCATCTTCGCCCGTTGATGTGGAGATGGCATCGGCGGTGCCATCCCCACCACTGGTAGTTGCCGACAACGACGTTGTGGAGGCGTTGAGGGCGGAGTTGGCAAAATGCAAATCTGACCACGAACGGGAATTGGAGATGGTCCGACGTGCACACGCCGAGGAGGTCCAAGGGTTGAAGGCCGAGATTGCACGTTTGACCAACCTTGAACTTGCGAGGGCTGATGCGCCACAACTGCCGCAAGCAATGTCTGGTAGTGATGGACAAGGGCGGGAGCCGTCGCCCACAACAAACTTGGAGGCAATGAGGGTTGATTACGACCGGGTCATTAGGAGGAACCGGTTGTTGGAGGACGACTACATGGGCATGGTCACAACCACTATCATGTTCGCCACGCGTGAGAGGGCATTGATGGACGAGCTGACCCACTATAGGGACCACGGCGAACAATGGCCCGAACGACGGCTTCTTTTTACCTCGTGGCCGCCATTGGATTTTATGTATCCTGAGAACCTCCCGGTCGATGACGACCATTACCCCAGTATTGCGTGGACCAAGAGGCCCGAGGATGAATTCCAATGGGATACCGCAGTATCATCCCGCATCGTGATACCCCCGGCCAGACCAGCCTTGTTGTGGCCATGCGTCCCCGATTGGATCAAGGACGGGAGCATGTGCCCCATTTGTTCCAATCCTTGGGGACCCGAAGGCGCATGGATCGTTGGGTCGTGCGGTCACATGGTCCACCCGAATTGTTTGTTGCCACACATGTTGCAAACACGCCGTTGTCCTACGTGCCAAGCCCCTTTGCATCGAAGGTTGTACGAGCAATTCGGAGTGCAATGGGGAATGCCTCCCGATTTTGAATACACAATAATCCATGGTGTGCCGCCCGCAGAATACGGCGATCCTCCTGCTTATAGCTGGCGTGCACGGAGGTATTTGAAGGACCTGCGAGGCTACCCGACAAACTTCACGCCTGAAATGTACACAAGGGTTGCTCATGAGTTTTACCCCGGCTCCTCTCCTCAGGCCGTAGGTTTGAGGGCATTTTTGTACCGTGTTGTGGGTGGGCATGCCGGAGAGACGGGTGAATACGTCCCAGGTCCTCACCCCCACGGATACGTGTATGACTCCAACGGCAATGTGACAGTGGGGGTATTACCACGGGAACCGGTCCCGGGCGAGGAAACAACTTGGGATGTGGAACACGTGTTGGACACAACAAGTTTTGAGGCCGATCTGGAGAGGCAGGAGGCCGTTACACAAGAGGGTAGCTTCAATGAGGTGGACGTCCAAATCCGGATGAATGAGTGGAAATACGTCAACGGCCTTTTGGACATCCGTGACGGGGCCTCTAGCCCCACCATGCAAGACGTCCTGCGCCATCCGAATGCCGCGAGGGGGTTGCACATTGGAGACCGCGCGCGCGCTCGTGCACAAGCTGACCGGGAGACTGCGGCGCAAGAACTATGGGCCATCACCGAGAGCAGGCGTGAGGCGAGGCGCCGGACACTACGGCCACCAAATCTGAACGGTGCAAGCTCAAGCCGCGGACCCCCCATTGCATTGGATAGTGATTCGGAGCCGGATTAGGAATGTTGGCTAGTGTTTGTGAGATAGGCGTTGGACTAGGAGGCATTATTTGATACTCAATTGTACACAATGCGGGAAAAACCATGATTTTGGAAATGTTTATAAGTGAATTATTGTTCACTATCAATTTTGGGAGTAATAAACAAGTGTCGCACAATGATCATTTCTTATGTTTGCCCACACAATCGGTTGCCACAAACATCCAATTAAACCATGGACTTTGCATCTACATGCATTTGCACTTGAATCAAACACGTATCGATGCAAATAACTGTGACAATGATTCCATGTGGCATGATTATAAGTTCACACCAAGCGGAAAACATCACCGCAATATTGCTGGGAATTCATATATTGCGCATTTCCAACTTACCAACATACGTAAGTATACGTGCAAGTACAAACTTGATACTACGCTCTCACCATATTCGTGGGCAAATCTTACATTGACGACCTAAGTGTGTACTCTCTATACACCCGGTATTCCTTTTGGTGCGCGGTGCACCGGTTGAACCCCCAATGAATTGCGTCATGCACCGAGTGTTTTATGGTTTGGTAGAACCTCCACAAGGTCCCATAGTTTTTTCGAAAATACAATTGATTTTTCCCCTTCGTGAGAACGTCGCTAAGAACCTGAAACAAGTGCCATGGGAAAAGTTTTTCCTTGTAACCGATGCGGCATGCGGGCCTTTTTTGGGCGTCCAAGTATCCGCGGTGGTGACGATCAACTTGTCTCCTAGGCAGTCGAACCCAATAGAATTCAGTGAACCCTTGAATCGGACGTAAAACACTGCGCAAATCGTCCTCATTTCGAGTGTTCTCTGCAACCACCTCGGGTGTAAATTCGTCCGGTTCGTCCGGCAAGCCCCATGCGTGTCGGGGATTGTAATACATACTTCTTGACGAACCACCCGCATCCCGTATCTTGCCACTCCCAGCCATCGCAATCCTATGGATTGCCCACACCGTAGTTGATCTTGGGCAATGTATGCGACGCATACAAGGTCCTCAAAATCACTACGAGGCAAGGTGGCCTCATGGTGGGTAGCACACTTGATTTTATACGGATATCGCAGTGTGGGCCCTCGGGTGGCATCCAATGAGTTGGCAGGTTGGGTTACGGGTGTGTCTAATTAGTTGTCTAAATTAAGCTGCAAGGCAGTCGACTGCTGTGTAGCAGTCGACCATCCACAGTCGACTGCCTTGTAGCAGTCGATTTGCATAGTCGACTGCTGCACAGCAGTCGACTGTGGATGGTCGACTGCTACACAGCAGTCGACTGTGGATGGTCGACTGCTACACAGCAGCCGACTATGCAAATCGACTGCTTCATAGCAGTCGACTATGTAAATCGACTGCTGGGCAGCAGTCGATTGATAAATGCCCAGCAGTCGAATATGGCAATCGACTGCTGCCCAGCAGTCGAAATTAGGCGTTAGGGTTTGGGAAGAGCGTTAGCTTAGTCAAATCATGCATTAAATGCATACAATCATGACAAATGATGCATATATATAGCAATCCAACCTCCCATTTCCCTCATTCCCAAGTTCTCCATTGGCCATAGCCTGTTTTAGCAAGCTTTGCAAACGGAGAACAAAGGGAGAAGGAGCGGAGAAGCTGCTATTTCAGGGTTGTGCCAAACATGGCACCGTCGACCATTTTACCCGGATTGACCGCGGAAATTGTGGGGGAGCACATATTGCCGAAGGTCCTAGAGCCTATTTTGGAGCCATATCACCGAGGAGAGTATGGGCGGGGGTGTGAAGTGAGGGCGAATTTTTTAACTCTCATATGTATTTTTAAATACATGGGAGTTAACAAAGCTTGGCGGGAACATTTTGGTATGGGAGAAGTCTACAATGCGTTGCGTATGTCGATTTGGGACGTAGACATACCAATGGGGCATCGATTTAGGGGCGTGAGAGGGACTTTGGAGCTCGCCGAATTATTGCGAGCGTTCCGACTGAACCTCTTCATGTTCAGCCATACGCAACGCATTGCCATCCCAATTCGATGGCAAGTTCAGCATGCTCGGCTCAACGATATTTTCATAATGGAACTTGAATACTTGCGGGATATGCTTGTGGAGAATGAAGAATATTGGCTTCAAGTCGACAAACGTTCTGCCGAATATCGTCGATGCACCAACTTTTGGATTTGTCCTTCGGAGCGACTATTGACATTATAAATTTTCTATGTAGATGTAGCGGTTCATGTTCTATATAGTTCGCCGATTTAATCATAGCAAACACATTGTATATGTGTTTAGGCCTAGTGGATATAATCGCACTATGTAAAAGATATGATCCGTAATGTGAAATAAAAGTGGATCGCTATTTAAACAAATGATAACTTCCTTATTAGCTACACCCGTGTGCAATATGTATGTCTAACATGTATGGGTGTACGTGCAAATTGCAATATGTATGTGTATGTGCAATATATATGTGGGTTCCCGGTATACCGTATGTTCTATACGTATGCGCTATATATATGGATGTATGTGCAATATATATATATATATATATATATTTGGGGGTATTTGCAATATATATATATATGTGTGTGTGTGTGGACATTAATTCCATCCTCGCCCATGACATAGGGCCTATTGGCATTACAAATCAATTCCATATGTCCTACTCCTAACCTTAGTGCACATTGGACATTCATTTCATCCTCCCACATGACATAGGGCTAGAGGTGCATTTATTTTTACTTTATCTTAAAATACACATTTAAAATGCATTTTAAAATCCTCGACAAATTTCTACGGCATTTTTAAATGTTTTTTATTATAAGTTCACGACTATAGCCAATCCATGGCAATAGGGCAAATATAGACACGCTCAACTTTGACAATTGTTCCATATTACCATATAGCATTAGTACATTCAAACTCAATGGCAATGTTTGAGCCTTGAGCATTGCCAATTTGCCACACAAATTGGCAAATATTGGAATACATAACGCCCCACATGGCACATCGGACAAGTCGTGAATGGTGGTCTGCATTTACAATGTCATCATTCTTGGATCAATATTTGGGCGGAGAAGAGCTCGATGACCTAATCCTAGAAGAGGGGAATGTTTTCGACAATGATTTGCCATAAAGGACCTCACGGATTGATGTCTTCGATGATTTTCAATAATAAAAACATAAAAATAGTCTTAAATATTCTTTGAACTATTTTATAATGCCGCCTCCGACCTATAGAATAAAAAATGCAACACTACATAGGGCCTATTGGCATTACAAATCAATTCCATGTGTCCTACTCCTGAGTCCTAACCTTAGTGCACATTGGACATTCATTTCCTAAACCCTACATCATACATGTAGGCTCAATTTCTAGTCAACATCCAACATACAAATTTGAAATTCACATTATTTTTTCAACAAACATACCCAAAAATAGTTATTACAAAAATTGATCACCAATACAACTAAACCCATTGAACACCATAGGACATTTGACATTACTATAAATATTCATTCATGAAGGGGCATTATCGTTGTCTTGAGGAATAGAATTCCTTGTCCTGCGTGGCCCTCCCACAGCTACCCTTGGGGGCGGTGCTTGGTAATCACTATCATCGGGAGCTTCGCCTACGCCGGATTCATCGTCCATGCTGGCATTGTCATCTGTTCGGGCGTCGGACTCGTGGCCATCAATTGCCGGGCCGGGAATTCGACTAAGCCGTGTGCCAGCCCTTGGCATTCTAATCGATACCATTGGTCTTGAACCCGTTGCATCCATAACGCCGTCAGTTTGTGGACGTGCAAGTGGGGTGGCCCCGGTAGTCCTCCATTCTCGCACATCCCTTTGTCGTTTTCTTTTTTGACCTCTCGTGGTCCGACCAAAGTTTGTCAATGCAATATTAGGGGGTGGCCTAGCCGGTGTGGGGCATGGGGCGCGCATGCCGATGGTGGCACCAACCAACCGGGAGCTCATGCGTGGTATTGTTGGGGCCCGACGCGCAATGTGTCATCCGAGTCGGATTCCGGTGCTCGCGCAACGGCCGGGCATTGCCCAATACCTCGCAATGGACTAGTGTTAAGGACAACATTGGACGTGCCTTCTCCGTGGGGCTCGGGAAAGGGTGGTGTAGTTTGCATCGGTTGTGCATATGTTGTCGGCACAATAGGAGTGGGGACAACATCCGTCGGTGGATGAATGGGGGAAGCATGTGGTGGGACTTCGTCCATGTTCATCCGGTTCGGAGCCGCTTCAAGAGCTTCATCCACATGTGGTTCGGCCACTACATCTTCATCCACTACGGGTTGAATGTCTACCGGTACATCGGGTATTGTAGTTGTCGGCGTAGCGGGACGCACATGCGTAGTGGAGAGAAACTCCCGACCGGCTATGTTGGCCCACATGTGAAGATCACCATCGTCCTCGGCGTCAAGTCCATCGTATGCAAACGGATCATTGTGGTTGTCAAGGCCCAAATTCCCTCCACCATGTCCCCCATTGCTCTCGTTGTCCGAAGGTCCCGATGAATCCCCGCCGGGTCCCGCGGGGGGGTCACCATTTATATCCTCGTCGGCCGAATAGTCGGAGTCTTCGGACATCATGTTCACTAGATACCATGCGGCCGAGTCCCGATCAATCCTCTCCCGTGCCAACCGTGAATTGGTATAAATGTACACCAAATTTTCGGCCCTCGCCGAACTCAACCGGTTCCTAGTCTTGTTGTGCACAACCGAATAACTACTCCAATTCCTTTCGCAAGACGAAGAGGAGCACACTTGGGCCAATATTCGCTTTGCCAAAGGGGCCAAGTGGGTACCACCTTCGCCCACGAGGTCCCACCACTCGTGGGGTGGGATGTTGGTTTCCATGGCTAGGGGCATATTGGCGAACGCGCCCCTACGCTCTTTGAATGCTTGAAATTCGGACACAACCCGATCGTAATGACCGTCCTTGCCCGTGGTCAACCTCCTCATGGCGTCCAAGAATCCGGATTTAACGGCCGCGTCTTCGTGGACGACGTTGTCGTCCAATAAATAAGGATTCAAGATTGCACCGGCATGGTGTAGGTCCGTGGTCATCATACGCCACCGGCTGTAGAAATCTTCTTCGGCCAAGGTAGCGAGGTTGTGTGCTAGGTTGAAAGGAGAATTCCTTAGGCTAAGCACATGTTTCTCCAAGTTCTTCATGGTCAACCAAGCCTTGCCCATTGCCGGTTCAACGCCATCAAACACTCTCAATGCTTTCAACACCTCCTCCGACATGTGGCGGTAATTATCGCAACTTGCCCAAAAATTGTCGTCATTAACCGTTGTCTTGATTTGACGTGCCTCCATTGCACTTCTCCTTCGATCATCGCCTCCTCTATTTAATTTGTTTACGTAGGCGGTCCAATCGGGATGAATAACCGTTTGTTCCAAAGCATGTCTCACCTTTAGAAGCTGGTCAATTATGAGGAAGTTGGTGGCGAATCGTGTGGACCCGGGCATCTTCAAGCCCAAATTGGGCGAGTAGGTGAGGAAGACCGCCGTCGGACATTGGTGGGCCCGGATGTATTTGACAATGTCCTTCGCCTTGTTTACGACGTCCTTCGCCCATCGTTGTTTACCCCAATCCTTCAACAACAAGTTCAAACAATGCGCCGCACACCCTTGCCAATATATGTGTGGCCATTCCCGGCTAATATTGCTCGCCGCGGTTTTCATGGCCGCCGCATTATCGAAGCAAACTTGAACAACCTTTGTGGGGTCCACTCCAACGATGTAGCGTTTGACCTCGGTGGCCACGTAGGCGGCATCCTTTGTGCTACCGGTGGTGTCGATGGAACCAAGGAACACGTCGCCCGCCGGACAAATTTGCATGACGTTCATCAAAGGGCGGTGGACAACATTCTCCCATCCGTCCGAACAAATAGTGCACCCATATTTATGGATGGATGATGTTGTCTTCAACTCCACGATTTTTTGTGTATTGAACCGTGCATCGTCAAGTAAACTCTTGCGCATTGCATGGTATGTTGGGGGTTTGTACATAATTCTAGCCTTGGCGGTTGCCTTAACGGCCTGGATGAACGCGGGATGGCGGACAATACTAATGGGGATATTAGCCTCATAAAAGGCTTGCGACCATTTTGTATCCAAGTCTCGTTTTATCGAATTTTGCAACCCTTCTTTTAGTCCCATTTGCCGTTGGGAACGTCGGTGGGGTTCGGGAGTCGTCCCGGACACCAACTCCCTTGCCACTGACGGTGCGGGCGATGGTAAAGCGGTTTGGCTTCCGTTCGCGTTCGACAATGCACCGCATGACGCTTGTTGTTGGGACCCGACCACAGCTTCTCCCCCATCCACAAAGTCATCCGGAATTGGCGGCCACGATCCGCCGCACCTCGAAAATAAAGACTTTACAATCGGCCCTTGACGTTGACACAATGCCACCCCCCGCATCTTGCCGTCATTTTTTTGGTATCCCAAATGGGCAACCATGCGGTCCTTCCTATAAACTAATTCCAATGCGCAAAATTTGCACTCGACCTTCTTGGACGTTGGAGTCCACTCCTTGGGCACAAACCAAGACTTCCATTCGTTTCGCGTGCCCATCCCAATATAACCTACTACCTCTCTCCACTTGCAACGAATGCCAAAAGGCAATCAAGGCCAACTAGAGCGAGGGGGATTGATGAATGCTAATGAGCGGTGAACCCTTTATAGTCCCGACGCTTGAACGTGCACTAAATATAAAAGATGCTATGATATTAAAAATGTTTAGAGTAATCTGTTATAGGATCCATTGCAAAAGCAATTTGTTTATGTTTAGAGGGGGGGAGGTCCAATGTCTGCCATTCGCAGCGGACTTCGGGGGTCGACTACTGCTTGGCAGTCGACGTGGCAGTCGAATTCCAGGGTCGACTGCAAACTAGCAGTCGACATGGCAGTCGACCGCCACGTGGACTGCCATTCGCAGTCGACATCGGGGGTCGACTGCTGCTTGGCAGTCGACTTCCGGGGTCGACTGCAAACTAGCAGTCGACATGGCGGTCGACTGCCACGTCGACTGCTATTCGCAGTCGACATAGGGGGTCGACTGCTGCTTGGCAGTCGACGTGGCAATCGACTTCCGCGGTCGACTGCAAACTAGCAGTCGACATGGCGGTCGACTGCCACGTCGACTGCCATTCGCAGTCGACATAGGGGGTCGACTGCTGCTTGGCAGTCGACGTGGATGTCAACTTCCAGGGTCGACTGCAAACTAGCAGTCGACATGGCAGTCGACTGCAAACTAGCAGTCGACATGGCAGTCGACTGCAAACTAGCAGTCGACATGGCGGTCGACTGCCACGTCGACTGCCATTCGCAGTCGACATAGGGGGTCGACTGCTGCTTGGCAGTCGACGTGGCAATCGACTTTCGGGGTCGACTGCAAACTAGCAGTCGACATGGCGGTCGACTGCCACGTCGACTGCCATTCGCAGTCGACATAGGGGGTCGACTGCTGCTTGGCAGTCGACGTGGCAGTCGAATTCCAGGGTCGACTGCAAACTAACAGTCGACATGGCAGTCGACCGCCACGTCGACTGCCACTCGCAGTCGACATAGGGGGTCGACTGCTGCTTGGCAGTCGACGTGGCAGTCGACTTCCAGGGTCGACTGCAAACTAGCAGTCGACATGGCAGTCGACGTGGCAGTCGACTTCCAGGGTCGACTGCAAACTCGCAGTCGACATGGCAGTCGACCCCCGCAGTCGACCGCTAGTTTGCAGCCGATGTGGCGGTCGATTGCCACGTCGACTACCATTCGCAGTCGACATCGGGGGTCGACTGCTGCTTGGCAGTCGACGTGGCAGTCGACTGCAAACTAGCAGTCGACTGCTAAATGCAGTCGGCCCACACGTCGACTGCCACATAGCAGTCGACGCCGCGGTCGACTGCTAATTGTTGACTGTCTTATCCAGAGTCGACTGCTATCTGGCAGTCGACTGCATGGCCGACTGCCGTATAGCAGTCGACCAATCGTCGCATCCATCCTGGCCGTTGGATGATGCACGGTCCAACGGTCAGGATCCAGGGGCGCGGCGTCCGGTCGTACCATCGGTGTGAGGCCCACCCAACCTATATATATAAGTGGGGAGGCCTCATTGACATCATTTTTCAACCACCCCTCCTCAAGCGGGACATTGGGACTAAGCATGCCTAGCATCCTTTGCCTAATATTTTGAGAGGGCCTAGGGGGCGGTTGGAAGATTGGTTTAGGGTGCAAACTCTTGCCAATTTTGGATCCGATTTTTTGCGGTGGAGCGGTGTGAATACGGCCGTGTTTGTGAACACATTTGAGTTGTGTTTGTGAACACAATAATAACGTGTTTTTAAACACGATGGAGGATCGAAGTTGGAGGATGCCGGAGGACGAGCCGGATGCACCCGGCAGGGTGCACAAACGGCCCCCTAAGCGGCAACGACATTCCGATGTGGGATCAGGAAGTGCTTCGGGAACGGGAGCCAATATTACCCCCCGTTCAGATACTACCGTTCCCGTCCGCCCAGATGCCGGTGCCCCTACGAGCAGCCAAGGAGGGGCTTCCGCGGCCTCAGGGTCGTCGAGTAGGAGCGGGAAACCAAAGGTAAAATTCTCGGATGCGATAACGGCAAAGGTCCACCAAGCCATAGTTGACTGGTATTTGAGGAATGGGGAGGCCGGCATCAAATTCCGTTTTTTGGAGCAGCCGAAACACAAAAGGGTTGAGATAATTAAAAGGGACATGGAGGTTGCTATTCGACAGGAAGTGGATGGCCCCGAGTTTAGCGGTGATAGGAATCTTGCGGGGTTCGATTCATGGGTGAAGAATAAGGCCCAAAATGGTATTTTCAACCTCAAGCAATTGGTTGAGAACATGTTCCCGGAGGGCGAAACAGGCGAGGTGTTGAGCCCTCGAGCTGTAAGAATCCGGGAAATATTTTTGTGGTGGGATCCCGTGGCCAAAGGATTGTCCAAGACGGCCTCCAAAATAATTCCTTGGAAGGCGGAGAAATTGGAGAAGTGGCTAAGGGTGTCGGGACCATGCCAACTATTGTGGATTCCCGATACGGCAAATGTCGTGAGTTTGAAGAGCATAAAGAAGGTGGGGGGTTACGAGGAGGTGAGGAAGGTGAGGATCGAGGGCGATGATCGTCTCCCACCGGAGATTACGTGGGCTGAAAAGACCCCAAAGACGTCGGATAGGCAAAAAACTCGTATCCAAGTAAGTGCGGAGGCATGCGTTTTAAAGAGCACGCATCCAGGTTTCATCAAGTTTTGGTTAATCAACAGTGTGTCCAATGCGGGCTATACACTATGGTGGAAGGGGGCACTCTACGAGAGATGTTCATCCGGGATAGAGCCCACCGCCCAAATGCCAACATTTTGACAATGGACGCAACCGAATGACAACTCTATGACCAAGTCCAAAAGTTCCGGGCGAAGAGGGTAAAGTTGGCTTGGACATTGTTATGGATCATGGAGGCTTTGCACGCTGCAAATGTGCAACACAACGATCTATCCATTGACAATATTATGTTGCATTGGGAATCGGACGGGAGCCTCAAGATTGGGGTGTGCGATTGGGGATGTGCAACGCATTCGGGTGAGGATGTCCTATCGCTATGGCATGCGGAAACCGTAGAAGCGAAGGAAAAATTGAGGAAGGAGAAGTTTTGGGTGGCGCCGGAACTGTTTTACATCCAAAACAGGAGACACCATGATCCCGATGTATATTACACCGCGGAGGCTGAGTGTTATGCGGTCGGCATGATTGCTCGACAACTTTGCAACGATGGTGATGACCGAATTCTCTTTGCCAATGAAGGAAGGAAAATTTGGGATGTCACTTTGAGTGCATTGACATGCGAGAACGTGTCCAACCGCATTTCATTGACCATCGCCAAACTACGGATGCAGATGCCGTTTGTGGGATGGGATGAGCCCATAGACTGCTGGAGAACTGAGGTTAAGGATAGTGTTTAGTCTGTTTAGTTCTTTAGACAACATCGTAGGGATTAAGGTAGTATGCGTGTATCATTGATATGGACAACCTTGTATATTTTTTATATCTTTACGATATACTTGTTTTAATACAACGCGGTTTTTTTTTCTTCTACATATCATTGTTGGCTTTAATCACATTTTTCCTAAACTACTTCCATCCATCCATATTCCACTATGCCCAAACCATTAAAATTTTAACCCAACAAACATATGATGTTGACTGCATTTGTCTGTTAATAGTATCAGTCGACGGCAATGGTCGACTACCATGGTCGACTGCTACATTTGCAGTCGACCATTGTAGTCGACTGCTAAGTTAGCAGTCGATTAAGTGGTCGACTGCCTATATAGCAGTCGACCATGGTAGACGACTGCCTGTATTGATGTCGAAATAATTACTTATCTGGAAAAGAAATCCCATTAGTAATTATTTTTTACTACAGTAACGTCCGTTTGGCGTCACACCCTGGACGTGACGCGACGTGACGCGTTTAGGCCGCGTCACGTCCATTTGTACATCCCTGATGGCGGCTAAGTACGCGATGTTAACCTGTAGAGTTTAGGTTAAGCCTTCTTAGTGTGCTAATTAGGGTTGTGAACAATAGTTTATGTCATTTTGTGCTTGTGTTCAATAAAGGTTGCTTGAGGATTTGTAAGCATTGGTAAGAGGTAGAGGTAAATAAGCCATATGTTCCATCCCATTAACAAGGCTAAGAGATTATTGAGTGTTGAAACATTTCCTAATATTTAGACATTTTATGGTTATTTTTCCTTCCATTTAGGCCATTTGACCATTAATTTCCAAAATTTAGGATTGATTTTTTTTTAATAAAATCGTCTACCCAACTTGCTATCAGCCTACGGTAGTGCCTAGATGAACCGTACTTCCTATGAATAATGTCAAGAATATAACTCCACCCAAATTCTCAAGTGTCAACATGTGTAAAACACTAACTAAATATTACCACTTTGTTCGCGGGAGCCATAAAAAAAACTACTTAATTCCAAGGTCGATTCAACTGACCCAAATGGCCAAAGAATATTCTTGAAATGTGGCTTTGCCAAATGATCTAACAATATTTGTTGGCACTAAAGAGACATATCAACTCAACATAGAATGCTACTTAATTAGGCACTTGCATATTGAAAAATTTGGCCAACTAAGATCACCACTGAAGATAATGGAATGGCATCCAATCCAATCGCATGTTTTTCAAGCTCCGCCAATCCTTTGGACTTCAGTGTCCAAGTGCTTGCCGAATATGGCTTTGCTGTGGAAAGCGGCCCGATAGGCTCCATAGTTCATAGCGGTATATTGAGCCGGATGATTTTCATCCACGAGCTCTGGGGCGGGGCCGATGACAACATCCAAGCTAGGGTGACGGAAAACCGTCATGGAAAGACGGGCGTTACTATTGTTGGTTACGGCTCTGTGTTCCACACTCTGGAACCTCGCGTTGCTCACAATCTGAATATTGTCGGTCCCACAAAACACTATTATGGATTTGAATAATGTTATGACACGTTATGATTTTTTGAATTTTCTTTGCTAATTTGAGGTATATTCTATAGATTTCTCTAAAATGTTAAGTAATTTTCCTAAAGTCTTGAACTTCGACAGGTCTCAAACTCAACCTAGTTAACTTGTAACTAGCAGTCGATTCTCCCCGTTAATTGCTTTTGAGTGAGGTATGCGGGTGTTATTTGGTCACTTTTCATAATCAAACACCTATATTTGATTGGTGGTGTGGTTGAGGTGAGGATAAAAGCACAACAATTCATAAAGACACATGTTTTAAGGAGATTGGACTATGCTTATAAATTTTGTTAACTACTCCACACTCAATAGTGTACACACTTGGGAGGACCTACGTAGGGGATCAACAAACGTGCACTTTTGATAACCCTAACTGAAACGAGGGAGGTCCAATTTTCAATCTGATTTTTTGATGATGCTTTGTCATAGATTTGCTAATGCAACACAAGTTTCGTTTGTGTGGATTTAATCAAGAGAAGTTGGAGAACATGAAAAACAAACCAAATAACACCCACACACCTTCACCTGAATTCCATGTTCAGGAAGTTCAGAACTTTATTCACCGAGGTTTATTTATTTATTTATTTTACTTTACTTGGGTTTATATTTTTTCCTTTTCTTGTAGGCTTTAGAAATCACTTAATAGACTTGTGCTCAAGCATATCATGCACAACACTTAGGGCATGTTCACATGGGGTCCCAAGTCACTTGAGGTCAATTGGTGCAATCTAAGTCGTTGCGAGCATGGACTTACCACATCACATGGGGTCTCAAGTCCTAAGTCCCAAGACTTATGACATGCATGCCTATGTAGCAGCACTTTTTGGAGGTGAGGCTTGGGACTTGTGTTGAGAGTTGGGCGAGCAAAAAGCTAGACCCAACTCTCAACACAAGTCCTGGAATTTTTTGCATAAAATAATCAAGATCCAACTTTAAGGAATAGAAACCATACTTTAATGGTCTCTTGAAGCTCAAAAGTTGGGACTTTGCCTCCCATGTTGGAACTTGCTAACCTAAGTAGAACTTGGGACTTGAGATCCATGTGAACCGGCCCTTAGATTTTACTATATTGAGTTTGAAACTAAGAACCCAACACATGTGTTGAAGCTAAATAATGTTATTTTTCTCTTTTCTTAGGATTTGTTGGCAACCATGTTTAGGGGGCCTGGGTAAAAGCCTACCCCTTATAAGACTATGATTAATTCATCTTGTTAAAAATTCACTGGACTAATTTGGGGCCTTCAATTCTAATTATGGGTTCAAATTTATTGAATATGTAAAGTGTGCTATAAATAAATAAATCTCTAAGATATAGTGTTTGCAATACCTTCAACTTACATGGCTGCCACAAATCCAAATTGGCCAATTGCATATGAGACAATATGAAATATTAAGTCCTCACGGAAAACGTAGAAGGTATGTAGATCTTACGTGATCACTTTTTTGTATCAAACACCTATATTTATGGCGTGGCTTGTATTTGAGAGCGAACACCAAAAAGACACGTGTTACAACAAGAAATTGGACTATGTGGAGTTGAACTTTAAACACCAAATTTTAGGTTCAAGATATGGCACGCACAATTTGGGAAGGCCTTCATGATTACCGGAAGAGAAATAGACTCTCTAAGTTGCCCTCTCAGAACCTTGCATCTCCACTATCATTTTGAAATTTGAAACGATAGTCTTTGTGGTTTGCAATTGCTAACTGGGTGAGACAATTCCTGAGTCGATCCAACTCTCAGTTTGTGGAGTCGGGTTCGCTCATAATAGGACCACATACATTACATAGTAAATGCAAATGTGGTATCACAATGCAATGTACCACTAAAACATGTGGGTGTGATTCGGTTCGTTTTTCATGTCCTCTAGATTTACACAATGAAACTTGCGTTGCATTAGCAAATCTACGATGAAGCATCAACAACAAACGGATTGGAAAACATGCCTCTCATGATGTAGTTTTGTTTATCAAAGGGCATATGTGTTGATTCCTTTTAACTGAATACACAGGACCTCGCAATTGTGTTCAGTTCTAAGTGCGGAGTACTTAATAAAATTTGAAGATGTAGTCCGATCCCTCTCAAACATGTCACGTCTTTATGGTGTTTGTACTTTGATCCTCACCAAACCACACACCGATCAAATATAAGCGTCCGATTGAAGAAAAGTAGCCGCATGACACCCGCATACCTTAGAGCGCCGAAAGGTAAATTTTCCAATGAGATTCAACATGGTATCACCAATGTGGACAGGAGATGTGGCAAATAAATCTTCCTCGACAACAATCACAATTGGGTTGAACCTTACTCACCTGCATTTGGTCGCCGAGATTCACAACAAGAGCTCCGGTCACGGGATTCACGGAGACCCAGCGACCGCCATTCTTGACTTGGAGGCCCGCAACCTTGTCCTGGAAGAGGATTGTCATCACGTTGGGGTCCGAGTGGGGTCTCAACCCCAACACGAGTTCAGGCCTCGGACACGGTGGATAGAAATTCTGCCGGACATTCATCATCGGCTCTCCGAAAACGTCACTCAAATAGCCCGGTTTTAACCCCAAAATCTCACAAAACAGGTCTAGGAGCCTCTCCGTGAGCTGGAACACCTCCTCTTCGTATCTTTCCATTACTTCCCTGCAGAGAGATAGATAGAGAGAGAGAGCATGTCAAGGTGAGAATGGGGTATAGAGTTGTCCATAAACTCACTCAAAGAGAGAGGAAACTGCTCTTTGAGAAAAAAATACTATTAACATCTCGTTATCTCGTCGTGTATTGGAGCCTATTTCAAAAGTTGGGTGAAATTTTTGGGACTGAATCTTCTTTCCATCCCTCAGACTTTGAGAGGATTTTTGGATCTAAGATAGGTATGCACACGGGACCTGTTGTCCTGATCCCAGATCGGCCTTTGCAAGGCTAGTTTGACCAACCCATCCTAGTAGGGCAAGCTAGAAAAGCCAGTTTACAATAGCCCGACGCACTCTTTGTGTATGATAAACTTTAAGAAAACTTGAGTGACTTTGTGTTGAATCTCGTAAACTCAGGGTTTGGGACTAAACCCATGGTTTCATCTGCTTTACTTTACAAATAACTCTTATCTAGTCCGAGATTTGTCCAAGCATATAAGCGGTTAGGCTTCTTTCAATAATGAAGGGGACTACTAAGTTCATTTGTCTAGATCATGTGATTTGCAGTACCTGTACGCGGCGGGTTTGTGAGGCCAGGTTTCAATGTCTTTGAGTTTTTGGGGACGCAAGTAGTGGAAGTAAACGTCATGCCAATCCTCGGTGCTCTTGCCGGCCAAGTGGAACTGGCGGCCATAGCCATTCGAGGTCGGCTTCGTGAAGTCCCTCACCTTCAATTCCTTCTCTTCCTGTGGCAAGTCGAAAAACTCTTGGGACAGCTTGTACGCTTCGGACACCAGGTCCTCCGGTATCCCGTAGTTCACAATCTGCATACATTTTCAGTTTTAGTTTTATTTCTTAATTAGACAAATGTAGCAAGGATTTTTTATACATTTTTCTTTCCGGGACAAATGTAACAAGATTTATTTCATTGCACACATTTCGTTTAAAAAAAAGATCAGTCTAGCTCAGACCTTTCATTGACCCCACACATGTCAACCCCAAAGTTTCTCTTGAAAACTCCAACTGGAAAACTGGGAAGGGTAATGCTAAGAAGCTCGAGATGAAGCAGCAGCACTTGGCCCATAACTCAGCTCCGTAAACTACACTACATATGATATTTAGTGTCACCAATTCTAATTTAGTGTCTTGCTCAATACTAATTGTAAACCAGCGGTATAGTGTCACCTAGACTAAATGTTAACTCAACATTATTTGTCATTCCTTGTATTTTTTTTGGGGGGGGGGATTATAGATTTACAGTGTTGCAATGACTGTCACTTGCCAAGTGATTTTTCATCCATGTTTCAATCATCCATGACAGTATTTCATCGCAAGTTGCAGACAAAAGAAGGTAGTATTTTGACCAATGGATGAACTCATCCATCATCCATGACAATATTTGTAAACTTATTCATAAGAAGTGTCATCCGAAAAGTTACCAGTGACATAAAATACTATATGACACTAAATATCATATTTAGTGTAGTTTTGGGTAAATGTTTTCCCCGTGTGAGCCTAAGTCTATGCCCAAAAGTGAATCGTTTCCCATGAAGACAAGTTGACATTATATCTCTCTTTCTCAGGATGAAGAATTGAGATTTGTGTCAAAATGCAAAGAACATGCTTTCGGAAATTCATCAGTGCTGCTAAAAATCCGGAGACAAAGCAACAACACTGGGCCCATAGCTTAGCTGTAGCACCCAATTTTGGGCGATCAGGTTCACATATGAACCTAAGTCTATGCCTAGAGGTGAAGCATCTCCCATGTAGACATGTTGACAATATATCTCTCTCTCAAGATGAAGAATCAAGATTGGTGTCAAAATGCAAACATGCCCTTCGAAACTACATCCAAATAAAAAAAACTGGGTATGTTGCTAAAAAGCTCGGCAAGATGCAGCAACAACACTTGGCCCATGTAGCTTAGCTCAATTTACCAGTTTCGGGTAAATGGGTTCACATATGAGCCTAACCTAAATCTATCGCCAAGGGCGAAGTGTCTCTCATGAAGATTGGCACCAAATTATCTCTCAAGACTGAAGGAATCCAGATTGATGTCAAAGTTTAGACGTGCCTTCGTAAACTTCATCAAATTGGGTACATTGCTAAGAAGAAACCCCAAGATGACGAAATCATCGAGACACGTGTGAGGTCCTTGTAGATTGCACCTTTGGGAACTTCATCTGGAATTAAAAGAAAACTTGGAAGGTGAATGCTAAGAAGCTCAAGATGGAGAAACCATTGAGACTGGTGTCAGATTGCGGATTGTGGCTTAAAGTGACACGCAAATCTAACTTAAATGTTTCTTGTAGTTTAGGCCTCCGTTCACCAAAACCCAAACCATACCCAGCGAGTTCTCGTTTTTACAAGCTCTCCTCAATGTTTAGGCCACCAGAATAATAGACCTCCATTCACCAAACCCAAACCATATACAGTCAGTTGGTTCCCTGAAAACAGATTTTTACAAGCTCAAGATTGATTATAAGGTAACGGTAAGGTTTAGAGGTATGATGAAACTTTCCTGAAAGAAGCCCCAGTTCTCACAAGCGTCCGCGATCTCTTGCAATATTTCCACCCTGCTACTCGCATTATCTAACTTCCCGAGATCAATCACGGGAATGTTTTCTCCAAAATCGTCGAACGGGGTGATGGTCACCCTCTCCTCCGAGTTTCGAATGAATCTTTCAGGCACATCTACACCACTCTCAGACAAAGCCTGCACGTTGGGGCCCAAGCTACTGACAGAATCCATAGCTGCAGGAGCCATAAGTTTAGTGACAATTTGAGAAACCCAATTAATTCCAAGCGTCGAATCCAATCAATCAACCACCTGATTCCACAGTAATTCTAACTCAACTCAACTGATTCTAATATTTCTACAGGACGATGATGGTAAGTCCTGCTCAGTTCCGTAGTCTGTATTGGTATTGTTTCAATACATGTGTAATTTGGGCAGCTCCGACATTTATAGTCGACATGGTCCACACATTGTGCCTCTTTTAACTCTTTTGTTTTCAGGCTGCTGGCCTGTGGGCGAGGATAGATGACGAGAAAATGATGCAGCATTTTGGCCTGAGGAAGTTGGAACTCAGAACTTCACTAAAGTTGTTGGTCAAAGTTGTTGAAAGATGACCTCTGTGGAGGGCCTGGACATGAATCTTGATGACCAGTAGTCAAAGCAGCCGCCACAGCTGCATCAGCTGAGATCTTGCCAGTGTATTTTCTGGGAGCTTGGTGGGCGACATATCCCGGGGTGGCAAATCAAACAAATAATTACAGGGGGCTCGTCCAAAAATTTTACAAAGGCATAGATTATGTACACATAATCGTACATATAATCTAGATTATGTTTCAAATAATCTACAACTTTCAACTATTGATGAGGGGTTGCATATCTAAGACTAGCGTGTACCACATAATCACTAAGGACATGCCAATAACAACACAATGGAGACCAAGATAAGACCAGCCACGCACCAACACGAAAGCTTACTACATCATCAAAGACTATCAAGAGTCAAGAAATATTGTAGAGGGCTCTTTATTCCGTCACAAAATATCTATTTCCCCCTCAAAATGTGCCATGTGTCACGCTCACATTTGCTAAGTCCCACTTGTACCCCACGTGGAAACTACATTCCAACACATGTAAAGATGAAATAAAGAGCCCTCTATGGTAGTCCCATAATGAACATCAAAGAGTGCAACATAATGAAGACCGGAATCAACACTCAATCAAGGCCACCATACCTATTGAAGACCACAAAACGTAGCGAATGGTCAGATCGTAGATTCCGAAGATGTTGAATTTGGACAATGTCCCTCATCAACATAGAACCTTGCAAACGCACATGTATCAGTGCATTAAGCTAAAGGTGAACATTAATGCATCAACCACCCTTCCTTATAGACTATTTTCCAATCGTCATAGGTTGCGTCATATAAAGAAATCGTCAAGGCCGTAGAGTTGTTGTGCATGCATCCCAACCACCAAAGGGAGATGAGTAGGCAAGTAGGTTTCGAGTTTGTTCTTTGTAAAAGCCCAACGTGTTGACAGTGCAGGTTAAATAGCTTGAAAAACTTCCAAAAACTTTCATAGATCCACAATACTATGAAGAGTTTGCAAAATAAATAAATAAATAAAATCATATGCAACGTACATAAATTTGCAAAGTTGTTCTAAGAAATGAGCCTTTTACTATCCACTAGGGGGGGGGTCCATTGATGTTGGATTATTAGGTGAGAATTGCCATGAAATCAGCCCTATTGCAAGTCAGAGCCTTCATTTAAACGAAGGTGTTGTCCCCCTTTGTGGGAACACTTCTTACACCGCCTTGTTGAGCGGATAAATCCTCAATTAGCCATCATGAGTGGCCAAAGTTGGTGCTCTTCTTAAAGCAATCTTACACCGGACTCAACAAGAGATTTTTGTGATTCTAGGGGTTGATGTCAAAAGATGAAAGTCAATTGTGTGACACTCAAATTCTCCTCCATCACAAAGGAACTTTGTAATTTTCTCCAGATTATCCACCCAGAGATTCATGTGAATTCTCCAATTTATGATGAGTACAAGGTAAAAACAACTAATTCCCATTATTCAATGCTAACAACGATTTTATTTTTTGCCTCAAAGTGGGTGGCTCTATCCTTCATAATAAGTTAAACACACCTAACATCATTCTAAGGATTTAGGAAACACAACTCACTGGTTGTGAGAGATGAAAAGTCAACACTCAACAATATCAACTTTGACGGGAGGGGGAGCTACATAACCACTTTAAATTGCAAAGAAAATTTGATTTCATTGAACATATATGAATCATATGATGTATTGTTCACGAACTTAAATGCATTAACAATCTTATGGATGTGCTATTTTTTTAAATGTCCATTTATTGTGTTTAGCACAATAAGGGTCAAAAGTGCTCAAATGTTTTTAAAGGTGTTTCTACCTTGATGTACACAATGAAGGGATGTCACAAATTATGTTGGTTGCATCCCATTTAAGTATATAGGATGACAGATCCAATTTTATACCAGCATCTCTTTAAGTTTTTCGGTCATGGGCGCGATTGTGCCAATAGAAAAGGTGGTACGTTGTCTTGACATTCTTCGCTATGGATCGTGTAGCCAATTGCAAATTCTCATAAAACTAAAATAAAAACACAATCATGAATGCTACTCCTTGTGAATCTAGGGAACCTCATCTATGGTTAAGGTTTGTGCCAATGGGGAACTTTCTTATGATTTGGGAAGGCATGTAGTGCCGCGTCTCTAAGGCGTTGTGAATGAGGCTTGTGCGGTCACAGGCAAGGCGGTCTTGGGTTGTCGATGCACCAAGCCTCATCCAACAGCACCAGAGTGATGGCAGTGGCATCGGAGGACAAGGTCCACAGACAACGTGGCAGCTGAGCAAGCAAGCATTGAGCATGTGCCTGTAGCAATGCAACAAGAGTGAAGGGATTGCATCAAGCAAGTAGACACTAGATCAAGCAAAGGGTGATTGAGAAACATGTCTTGAAATTAAGACCAGCGGTTTCACCAAGCACTTTTGCACTTGGAGTCTTCAGAAAGAAGTAATTTAGTGCAAGTGGTCGAAGTAGTGAAGATGGAGGTGTTGCAATTTGCGTTTGATGTGGACCAGAAGGGCTTCATTTTGACGCACAAGTGGTCAATTCTAAAATGTTCTGCAAGGTATGCAATCATTGCCTCGTTCAAAAGCAATGAAACTCACCGATTGAGGAAATTTCTGAAGTATTCCTCTTCAATAATCTTGTGCTTCTGTGAGTGGTCCAGTGCTTCTTCCACAAGATCATTTTTTCAAGTCTAGAACCATAATTAATTCTTCTCAAATTTGCAAGAATTTTTAACAAAAAAAACCAAAACCTGGAACATTTGAGTTTGGGGTGAAACTATTACATGATGAATTACACGAGCATAATGACAAAGTCATGCCTCAATCATACTTACAACAAATTCAGAACCATAACATATTCATAGTGAAATTGTCACCTACCGCAACACTACAACGTTTATGGTATTTAGTGTCAACATATCCATTTTTTTTTAATGAAATGGAAGAGTTTTCAGTCACTGATCAACATCTATGACATCCTTTGATGTTGTCATGCAAGCACCAGTTTAACTCTGCAACCCTTGTAAGAATATCTTTTGTAGCGGTTTCCACAATTGATTTTGCAGCACTGCCACATAGAACACCAGGGAACACTAAAGAATACATGAATATAAAATCAAAAAAATAGCTTCAATGAGTAATGGAAAATCACGAAAGACTGTCATATGCAGGTGGTGGTTAAACGCAACTCATTCAGGTTTTTTTGGCATCTATAGCCAATGACTGTACTCAAGTGCCCTCAACTCTAAATGGCTACTGACTTTTGCATGGACTTCGCATTTCACATAAGTACATTGGTTGCCATTCTCTTGGCATTTCAGGTGCAAATTCTAAACAGTGGCGCCAAATATCAATGATGCTAACTAATCTCCATGCAAATTGGAGCACAAGCATTCGTCAACAATGACACATTTTAATGCTTGTGCCAACAGTACAGGATTTGGGCACCATTAGACTCGCATGAAGATCTACTTGGATTATTTGCTAGAGTTTGTTGATTGGTGCCCTAAAACTTCACGATTGTTTCAGCCCATAACTTTCTTATTTGTCCCCGATTTTGTCATGCACAAGAAATTGGGAATGTCATCACTACTCCAACATCGTGTGTTTGTTGCCAAGGCTGAGCATCACATCATGCCGCTTGTTCATTGAAATGAAGCCCTTTTGGTCCACATCGAACGCAAATTGCAACACCTCCTTCTCCATCTTCACTACTTCGACCAGTTGCACCAGGTTTCTTCTTTCTGAAGATCCCAAGTGCGAAAAAGCTTGGTGAAACCGCTGGTCTTAACTTCAAGACATGTTTCTCAAACAAACCCTTTGCTTGATCTAGTGTCTACTTGCTTGATGCAATCCCTTCACTCCTTCCACTGCATTGCTGCAGGCACATGCTCGATGCCTGCTCAGCTGCCATGTTGTCCGTGGACCCTGCCCTCCGATGCCACTGCCATCACTCTGGTGCCGTTGGATGACGCCTGGCGCATCGACGGCCCAAGACCACCCTGACCGTGACCACACAAGCCTCATTCACAACACTTCAATGATGCGTCATGTAGTGGGTGGTAAGTCAATGCAAGATCTACACTGATATGTGCAATTAGGATACCTTTGTGAATATGTTGCCTCTTTACCCATGCAAATTGCCTTGGGTCAAAATCAGATCACAAAAACTTATAACTTTGTTCATCAATCCATATTGCAACCACAGTAAATTAAAATCCCATATTTGTTACCGTGGTAACAAATGTTCCAAATAGTGTAAAATGTCGATAAATTAGCATGGGACAACCTGATTGCACATACCAGTATAGCAATTTGGCATCACAGCCATTAACACTAAAGCCCATCATCAATCTGAAATATATCTATGTAAGTCAACCCTCTGAATAAGTAAGCACATTTGATAACACTTTGAACATCTCTGCCAGAGTAAATGGGTAGAAATCAGACAGGAATCAAGCACCCTAAACCCTATACCCTAAAACCATCCATTGTAATATACTAAAGTGTAAATAATTTTCAGTATACATTCCAAATGCTGGATTAGGTACATCTTGAAGCACGTGACCTTGACACATATTGCATAAATGCACATGCTTACTGAAATGCAAATTCCCTTCCAAATTGATCCTCCTAAACTATCATCCGGCAACTATCTTACCATAATTCCCCTCCTTTATGGTGCACTTCAACTTGCAGTTCACCTGTCCAGAATAGAATAGTGACAGACGAAGTGAGAGACAATCCAATACAAATTGAGAAAAGGAGCTCAGTTGGCCCCCAACATTACAAATCTACCACAAAGCAAAGTAATAAACATTTTCTTGGTACACTCTAAACTGGTCATAAATTTGCACGGACGTTATCGCCATGTTTCCACAGAACCATGACATTTTTAAATAGCCTAATCAGGTTCCAGTACAAATGGGATAATTCTTTGGTAATCCAGATAATCTAAGAATGATTACATTGGGGACGCACTTCTTCAATTGAATCTTGGTGGATGCAAGTAGGCTTTGTGTCCAAAGATAGGCAACAATGTGGTGTTGACTAATGAGAGCTTGCCACTTCACTACCAAGGCATTTATGCATGTACTCGAGGACCTTGATTCTTGAAATTTATTCTTGAAGCTAAAATAGAAAGAGAGTCCTTACAGATGCTTAAGAATGCTATAAGTACATTTGCGAGGCACTTGATAGTTACAATGTCAATGGAAAAAGACAACGTGCTTCGAGCCTCGATAAGAGGAAAAGAGATCTCCAAGCTTTCAACAACTTACTGCAGTTTAAAGTGCTGCCTGTACTGCCGGAACAAAAGACTTTCATATAAGACAGAAGAAACTCCAATTGAGGGGTGCGGGAAGTCTCGTGGAACGTCCCATCTGCATCTTGAGAGAAAAATGTATTCTTCACATGCTACTTAGCCCTGAACTCCATTCTTCCTGCAAGTGCACAGTCATATGAACATCAACACAACCTTAACACAACCTCAACAAGAAGAGATGACTCCAATGTTGCCACAGGCATGAATTATGGTTTTGCTTAATCTTCAAGTTAGTCCCAATCTATATGTAATTCCAAAACGGACATTGTGAGAATTAGAGGGACCTTGAAGAGTATTGCCTCCTTTCAAAGGTGAACACCTTGAATGGGCATGGGCAAGCTGGCTTGCACCTGATCTCCCAGGGGAAGCCCGTAGGTTCCCACATGGTTGGTGAAAATATCCAATTCACCTGGAAACTTCCATTATCATTGGGTGGACCTGACAATTCATGTGCCAGACAATCAAATGCCATTATAATGGGAGAAAATCCGAGCACTATTTCAACCTTAGATGGCTATGCACCAATTGAGTTCCCATGGGGTATGGATTAAGGCCTCGGTTTAAGCTGCCCCAGAACCTCAATAATAATATAATCCTACAAATAATTTGTTGCCCAATCCTTCTTCTCGTTGACACAGCATCACAAGTTGAAGATAGATATGACCACCTGCCCCTCTTACGGCTGGGCTGGCTAGAAAGGGTTATGCTTATATCTAGTAAAATCTTCCAGAATTCCAGCATACTGGTCAAGTGGCAGAATCAGGCGCTGGGTTTAAGAAAAGTCCCAAAAAAAACACCCTGCATGAAATGCTTCAGCTCACAAGGCTCTCTGTACATATTGCCTGTGTGGGAGAATGTCCGTTTGTTGAACCATAGCAAGTGGGCTTCTGGGCTTTACTATATATATTTAGTAATTGTAAGGGGAAAACCCCTACACAAGAAACATATTCAAGAGAATATTGACCTGGTAATGTTTTCTTCCATCAATTACGCTTTTGAACTCACTGATGTTTTGCTTCTCACTTCAGCCTGGCCAAGGAACTTAATCAAATACATTTTAACATCCATTATGAGGACTTAAACAAGAATTGATGGGTACTTGCTCTGAGGGGGACTTTACATTGGAGGTTGAGGGCCTAGGAGAAAAAGAAAGTTTGAAAGGATGAAAACCTACATGGGGGGTCCTACAAGGGATGAAATGGATATTGTTTCATGGTCTGAAGGAATTTTCATCAAGTCCACCTCAAAGAGATGGCTATAACAGAAAACCAGGAGATCAAGATCTCACAACCCTTGATTTAGTATAAAGTTATTGTGTGGAGGGGTCCACATGAATAGGATGGTCATGATATAGCATTAGGTTGAGAGCCTGGTCAAATATGTCTTCACATTACACTTGAAGCCCCATAACCACACACAAATCAATCTCAATTTTTCAAGGTAGGGCCTTTGGATAAGTTTCAAGGGCCCTCACAATTTCATGGTCAAGGTTGTTGTGCAACTTACAACAAGTAATTGGTGTTGCACCTCCCCAACCATAAGTGTATGCTTGCCCAATAAAATCTTTCGGATTCCGTCCATCCCAGCCAGGCTAAGGTCATTACACGGATTAATAGTGAGCATGACATCCTGCTCTGCAGCAGGATCCAAGTGTATGCTCTCAAAGTTCACTAGCTGTTTCAAAGGCGCTCCATTCACACCACTCAAGGCATGCTTTGAGAACAGCAATACTGAATGATGACCAGAAACAGGGCCGTCATTCTTCACTCTTACAACCACGGTGAAACCTCCTCTTTCACAAGCAGCTGCAAAAACAAAACAAAGAAAACAAAAAAACAAAAATTTATGAGCCAGTAAATATGATTGATGATAGCCAAAGCAGAATTATTCAAACTCTGATAAGGTATCTGGGCCCTATGTGGTCACTCTACTTGATTGGACATCTATATTTGCATGGTATATGGCAAGGCTTGTAGTTGAAAAGAACAGGCACCCAAAAGACACATGTCATGATGAGACTGGACTATTTGCTCAAACTATAGGCACCATACTAGGTTCAGTAGTTAACATCACAATTGAGAGGGCCTATATAATCACCTAAAGAGAAAAAAGAAAATTCACTTTGGCCTCTTATGATTTATGCACCTCAACTCTGATTCTCATGAAACGTGACATGACAATCTTCGTCATTCATAAATTGCTAACTGGATGGGACAATTCCTGATACAATTCAATGGCCAAAACTGTCTGAGAGTTGGAAGTGTCCACAATAGGGCCACTTACCTTACTACAACCAGAGATTATGTTGATCCAAAGATGGGCCGAGGAGAAGGTTAATATGTGCCACCATGATACAGAAAGAATGTAATTCTAATGTATTCTCATGACCCAATACCTGTTAAAATATCAATAGTATTACCTTTCTCGTCATCAAGGCAGTTCAAGTTGGCTGCCTTGTCTGAATTGCAGAGCTGGTGACGTAAAGGCGGAGCCATTATGGAAGCTGGTGCCTTGATGTATGAATATGAGAACTTAGAGTAGCTTAGACCATATCCAAACTCCCAGATTGGTTTTCCTGTGAAAAAACGATATGTGCGACCAGGATATCCTGTTGTTTGATTCGGCCGCATGTTCATGTTTGACATGTCAATTTGGGTGTAATTTTCGTAATACCATGATTGTGGTAGCCGTCCTCCTGTGAGAAAGTGAAGTGCACTTAGCAGTGAAGGAATATCCATACTATAATACATATCATTATGATCAATAAATTATATCATACTTCCCAAAATACATTCTAAATGCAGATACATGATCTACAAAATTCTTATGAGCAACTTCGGTTCTCTAAGGTTCTCTAGCAGTTCAAAACACTACAATTATCTTCTGTCCAAGTGCGAGCCTCTACAAGGAGTACAAGGTTCACTACATAGTTGGACTCCAGTGTCACAATAATGGTAGAAAAAATATCTTTTTCTTCAATTTCAAGCCAAATTTCATCCAAGGTTAACGCATAAATATAGGGAAAATGTATACTCCTTAGATCTCTGCTATATAAACCACAAATCCAGATTATGGATAAGCTGCAAGAGAACAGGTAGATTTTGGTATATTCAACTACAAGTTTCACTTCAAAAAAGACTTTTCCACACCACAGACACTTTTGAGCATCATTAAATGACATGGACATCATCGTTAATGTTTTTAGCCCAGAAAAAGCTAAAGATAGCCAGCCCTGTCTGATTCATGTGCATTGATGCAAAAGAAGAACCTACACGAATCTCCATTTGAAAAAAGGAGCATCACTCGTAAAAGTGATGGCCGCCCAACAAGATCAAAAATAGTTCCAGATTTGATAATATTTACCTGGATTGACTTTACCAAATATGACTTCGGCAATTGCCTGACCTCCAGCCTGACCTGGGTAACCTGCCCAGATTATACTTTGAACGCGGGGATCGTTGTTGGCAAATGAAACATCAAGTGGCCCACCCGAAAGAATGACAAGGACAATCTTAACTCCATTGGCACCCTCAACGACAGCTGATACCAAAGCTTCCTGATGACCTGGCAGACGCAAACTTGTTCGATCTCGACCTTCTTTTTCTTGCTCTTGGCTTAAGCCAACTATTAATATAACCACATCAGCAGCTGCTGCCGCCCGTCTGGCGGCAGGGATGAGGTGGGAGCCTTCACAGGTGGCATCGAAACAACCCAGTTCATAAATTATGTCACTTGCCTTTCCTAGTAGCACTTTCGAGAGCCCTTGCAACGGTGTGACGATTTTGCAAGGGTAGCCTGTGCAGTGATCATTTGGTCAGTCCTTGAACAGAAGAAGAAGAAAAAGAAAAAGAGAGAAGAGATGACTCCGATGTTGCCACCAGTATGAGTTGTGATTTTGCTTCATGTTTGAGTTGGTCTAACTCTATATGTAATCCTAAAACGGGTATCACAAGAATTAGAGGGCCCTCGAAGACTGCTGCCTCCTTCCAAAGGTGACACCTTGAATGGACAGGTGCGGACAAGCCAGCCTGCACCTAAGGCAAGCCGGCCAATTCCCACATGATTAGTTAAAAACATCTGGTGCACTCAGATAGCCCCACTATGATCGGGTGGGTCACAGTGGTAGGGTGCCCTGAAAAATCAAGTGTTAGGAAAGTCACCCATTTGAACACTATTCCGGCCTTGGGTGGCTTGACCTCAAAATTCCCATGGGATCCGGGTTAAGACCTTGGGTTCAAGCCACCCTGTTCAACAGAAGATATAACATCAACTTTAGGTCTGCACATTACAGTAGTATATTGTTTTCCTGGACAATCCACCAAACCAGTCGTCCAATGTATTTCCTGAAAAAACAGTTTCAAGTAAAAGGTCAACAACTTGAAAAGTTGGGACTCATCTCCACCTTGCAAACTGGTCTGGGTTCCACTCTCCAGCGAGCCATGCTAGTGTTACCCACTTTGGTCCTCCCAATCTATCGTTGTGGGTTACTGGGTCAACCGCTTTATCTTAAAAGTGATGGGTACTGAAGGGCTCGGCAAGCCCAGTAAGGAAAGCAGTGGGTGATTTATCAAGATGCCCTGGTTACAGCCATTAAAAAGGTTCCACCTCTTAATTGAGGCAGTAGCATGCAGACGATGAGCCTGTGTGAGGTAGAGGATGCTTGAACCAACCCTTTGGCTGATGGATTGGTGGATGCATGATTGGCTTAGCAAATTGGCTTAGCCATGGTAGAAACAAACATAAAGTAAATTGCAGTTGTGTACTTGTTACCCGCTATGGTCCTCAATCAATCATTGTAACCCAAATAAGTAGTTCAGGTTTGTACAGCTCGAACATTATAAACTGATTCAAAAGAGAAAGATCTTAATATTGAGTTACCTTCATAGTTTCCAAGCATTTCTTGTGAGGCATTAGCATGAGGACCAATAACAGCAACCTTCAGCCCGCTGCTCCGCTTCCAAGGAAGCTTATTGTTGTCGTTCTTTAGAAGAACAATGCTCTGTCTGGCAGCTTCAAGAGCAAGATGCTGGTTATCATCTGTGCAAACATCGTCAGGTCCAAGTAACCCATATGGCAATGATGTTGGGTTCCCATCAAACATACCAAGTCTCATACGGACTGAGAAAAGGTTCCGAAGATGCGTGTCTAGAAGCCCCTCCCATATTAATTTCCGGTCAAGTGCATTCTGTGCATGATGCAATACAGTGGTTCCACAATTGAGATCCATACCTGAAGAAAAGGAAAAAAAGCATCATGAGGTCTCAGTCATATGCCACAAGGAGTTAAAGAGCAACATCAATCTAGATGTAGACTTTCATCTCACAAAATAACAGAAGAGATTCTCTTGTGCTACATCTAAACCCATATTTGTGGCGTATAAAGGCTAGGAATGTAGCAACGAAGTTCATGTCAAAGCCATGATACAAAACCACCAGAGGTGTGATGTTGATGGACTATGTTGAATAGAGTATTTTGCCTGCCAACAAGACATCAGCAACTGAGTCTTCAGGAGTAGGTGCATAGTTGATGTAGTCGTGTATAAGAGCCACAGCATCACAATCTGACATTATGTACCTGCACAATAACAAATCTCAAATAGAATAAATGTTCAGATCCAACTAACAACCTAAATGAAACCATCCTATGAAACCATCCTATGAAACATATCTATAGATAGATAGGTAGATAGATAGATAGATGTGTGTGCTCCACAAAACACCAAGAAACCCTTCTTAGAGCTGAAATACAGAAGGAAAAAGTTAATCAAGCTCCATCCTCACAACTATAACCATCAAAGATGCACTTCCCTTTTGCTACAGGAATCTTCTAAAATGTGTCACAAAGTGAGAGAAAAACATTGTTGGTGGATTGCACGTACCCTTCAAAACCCCATTGATTCCGAACAGTCACTGTCAAGAGTTCGTAATCAACACACATTGGTATCCCATTCAAGCGATTGTACGAACACATGAGGCTGCTTGACTGCCCATCCTTCACACAGCTTTTGAATGGTGGATTGTACGTGTCTTCCAAATCTTGTTGTGTCACCTGTCAATGCAAAAAAATACTGCTGTAAACTTTCCTGTTTTAATTGAAAACGCTGCTTCACTTTATCTTTGTTGCATTGTGTACACATATACTTGTCTAGAACTAAATTGTTGTATCACTACGCTTCTGTGTTTGTGCAACAACTAACTACAATAAGGGAGACAACCAGCGCAAGCGCTGCTGAGGGTTGAGAGAAGCAAAAATCAGGAACTGTTAAATTTTAACTAGGTATTTTCTGGAAGTAGCAGAGACTAAATTTTCTGGAAGTAGCAGAGACTAACTAAAGTCATGGCCACATGGATGCCAGATAGCTCTAATGAAATGCCAGCTGGATAATTCTCTTATTACTTTCCTGGCAACACTCCCACTAAGTGATAGGAGAACTACCTTATAAGTAGAAATAGAGCATCAATAAATCCGATGCTGTCAGTGGACCCATCCCGATTTTTGAGCAGAGCCTATTAAAAACATGAAAGGGAGAGTATAGGAATGTCAATTTGGTATTTACCTTAGCATCAAAGTGGTTTCGATCGTATTTATGCCAAGCATCCAGGTCATGGGCCGTGAAATGCTTGCAACCAGCAGAGATTTTGAGCCGCCGAGGAGGAGCCCCTGAATTAGCTGCATGGGTTTTGTGGTGATCATGTGTGCTCCCTTGTAAACCCCTCACAAAGCTCTTAGCATACATGCTTGACAGCTTTGGGTCTTCGCCCAATGTTTCTTGCGTGCGACCCCATCGCGGGTCTCGGGCAATGTTGATATTTGGTGACCAGTATGTCAAGCCAGATCTCCCTTGGTTGTAAATTGCACGCCCCTCTGTTGAAGTTACCTGAAACCACGAGAGACCATAAGGCTCTAACCTGTCATTCCCTTATTCAAAGACAGAAAACAGATTGGTCATGGTAACAATTCAAGCTGAAATATTATTAACATCCCAAACATACAGGTACTCAAATTCAAGAAAGTATGTACACATACAGAACGACGTTGCCAGAAATGGAGAAGTTTGAGGATAAGATATTCAAGGTTTTGGGAGAGTGAGAACTCTCACAGTGAACCCAGGTTCAAATTCTCTACCCTCACAAAAGCTTGAATTTCAGATATAGCAGTAATTCTCAATCTCACAAAAGCTTGAATGAATGTCTCATCCTCAGGTACTGCTTCATATTCTGACTCTCAAGACAGAAAAACACTGTTACAGGGGTTTTGGAGACCTAACTGCTAAGCCAAATTGTACTTGACCAATTCGATCTCATAATGCGGGAATAGGAGGACACAGACAACTTAAGCAAGGGGAAGTTGGTCGCCTCCAGAACCAGCCCCCCAAAATGCACAGATGGGCTAAGAGTGTATGAAGCAGTAGCTGAGGACGAGATATTCATTGCAGCTTTTGTGAGAGAGAGAATTTGAATCTGGGTTAGGTAGAATGTCTCATCCTCAAATGTAGGATTTGTGAGAGCTAGGTTCAAATTCCTTCTCTCACAAAAGCTTGAATGAAAGACTCATCCTCAGCTACACTGACTTCCAAGAGACAAAACTATCAAGGGGTTATGTTGCAGAGGGTTTCAGAGGCCTAACTGCTGATCGAAAACTTACCTGACCAATTCAATGCCACAATGTGGGGTTGAAAGGGCCAATAGACAAGATGGGCAAAGGGAAGCTGGGTGGCTGCAGGAAACCGCGCCCCCCCCCCCCAAATGGTGCACAGAGGGACTGAGGATGAGACATTCATTCAAGCTCTTGTGATACTGAGAATTGGAACCTGGGTAGCTGAATATCTCATCCTCAAATACAGGTTCTGAGGATGAGAGATTCAAGCTCTTGTCTGTGAGGATTGTGTATGAGAGCTTGAATTCTCACTCTCACAAAAGCTTGAATGTCTCATCCTCAGCTACTGCTACAAAAACACAAAATTATCAAGGTTGATGCCATCAGACTGTCACAGGAATTTTGGAGACCTAACTGCTGATCGAAAATTGCACCTGACCAATCCAATGGCACAATGTGGGATTGAAAGAGGCAAGGAATTTGAACTTGAATGTCCCATCCCCAAATACAGGTCTTGAGGATGAGACATTCAAGCTTTTGTGAGCTAAACCAGGTTCCAATTCTCAAAAGCTTGAAAGCTCCAATACACAAAAGCTTGAATGGAATGTCTGATGCTGCACTGACTTCCAAGACACAAACCTGTCAGGGGGTTTATGTCACAAGGGGGTTTCAGAGACTAAGTGGTGATCGAAAACTGTACCTGCTCAACTCGATGCCACAATGTGGATTGAAGGAGGCAGCAGACAAGACAGGCAAGGAATTTGAACTTGAATGTCCCATCCTCAAATACAGGTCTTGAGGATGAGACATTGAAGCTTTTGTGAGCTAACCCAGGTTCCAAATCTCAAAAGCTTGAATGAATGCCTGATGCTGCACTGACTTCCAAGACACAAACCTCTCAAGGAGTTTATGTCACAGGGGGGTTTCGGAGACTAAGTGGTGATCGAAAACTGTACCTGCCCAATTCGATACCACAATGCGGGATTGAAGGAGGCAGCAGACAAGATGGGCAAGGGGAAGCTAGTGGCCGCAGGAACCACCCCCCCAAAATGCACAGAGGGGCTAATAGCCACCCCATGGAGGCCCTCCCCCCACCACTCGTACGCCGGGACACCCAGCCTCGACACATTGGCAGCCGTGCTGACCAACTGCGTGATCTTCTCGTGCACAGTCAGCCGCGATATCAAATCCGCCACCCGATCCTCGTCCGCCAAGGAGGTGTTGCAGAAGGGGAACAGCAGCAAGCTCGGGTCGCCTGCGGGGTCGCATGCGTATTGCAGCTTGTAGATTTTAAGCTTGGGTTTCTCGAACACTTGCGTGGCCAGGAGTAACACGCCCAACAGAATCCCGCATAGGATGGCCAACTCCTTCGGTGCCATGGTGGCGGATTCAAAATTCACTCCCCTCTCTCTGAATCTTTGAGTAAAGAAATTCGGTTCTCAATCTGCTGTGGCCATGGAAGAAGAAGACGAGAAGCACATCTACAAACAAGGAGTCAAAGCTCATGGCCGAGTCCCACAAGGATTCTTTTTTGTTAAACTAATTCGGTTCTCAATCTGCGGTGGCCATGTAAGAAGACAAGAAGCACGGCTGCAAACAAGAATCCCAGTCAGTGAAATTGCATTGCACACAAAGAGAAGAAAAGCTCAACTCCTCTGATCGATCATTCAATCATCCAATATTCGGCGCCAAGGCCGACCCATACTCTCTCTCTCTCCGAGTCCTACAAGAAAATTCAATAAAAAAGTCGGTTCTCAATCTGCTGTGGCCATGGAAGAAGAAGACAAGAACCTCCTCTGAACAAAGAATCCCGCTCAGCAAGTTTGCATTCCACCCATAGAGAAAGAAAACTCAACTCCTATGATTGATAAATCAAGCAATCTTCGGCGCCATAGCGGCCGACCCCAAAATTCTACCTGCCTGACTCCTACAGAAATAAAAGTCGGTCGTTAATCTGCTGTGGCCATGGGAGAAGGAAGACAAGAGGAATCTTAATCCAGCGAAAATGCACTCCACCCAAAGAGAAGAACAACTAAACTCCACTCTCTTTCTCTCTACGAATCTCATAAGATACTTGTTCTCAATCTGCTGTCGCCATGGAAGAAGACAAGAACCTCTGCAAACAACAATACCAATCAGCGAAACTGCAGTCCACCTAAAGAGAAGAAAAACTCAACTCCTCTGACCAATCAATCGATCGATCATCTGCGGTGCCATGGTCTCTCTCGGAACCCCTCAAAAATTTTGTTTTTTTTTAACAAATAATTGGGTTCTCAGTCTGCTGTGGCCATGGAAGAAGGGATTTAAAAATCGCCTCTACAAACAAAGAATTCCAGTCAGCGAAATTTCATTCCACCCAAAGAGAAGAAAAACTCTACTACTCTGATCAATCCATCAAGCATACAAGCAATCTTTGGCGCCATGGCCAACCCAACACACATTTTCTTTCTCTCTTTCTCTCCAAGTCTCACAAGAATGTTCTTCGGTCCTCAAATCTGCTGCGGCCATGGAAGAAGCAAGGCAAGACGAAACTCTACAAACAAAATCCTTAATCCAGCGAAAATGCACTCCACCCAAAGAGAATTAAAACTCAACTCCTCTGATCAATCCAGCAATCATTCAATTCTCAGCGCCATTGCCAACACAACACTCTTCGAGTCCCACTAGAAGAAGCAAGAACCTCTACACAAAAACAAAATTCCACTCCACCCCAATAAAAGTAAACTCGACTCCTCTGATTCATCATTCAACCATCGTTGGCGCCATGGCCTCTCTCTCTCTCTCTCTCTCTCTCTCTCTCTCTCTCTCAAAAATCGGTTCTCAATCTTAAGACAAGAATCAACCCTACAAACAAAAACCCAAACAGCAAAACTGCCCACCTCCTCTGATCAATCGATCAATCAATCAACCTTCGGCGCCCATGGCCGCCCAACACTTTCAAGAATCCTCAATCCAACGACTCGATCAATTACGAGAAGCTCCACAGACGTCTCCAAGAGATGATGAGAACCTTGAATGTTGTGGGAGTTGACGTTATGTTAACAGAGTCGCACTCTTCCCAACACACTTAAAGTTAAGTCACTACAAGGACAACTTAAGAATCACGCGATATATTATAACTTGGCAGCGATGGATCGGCCCGCAGATCAGCAGAGCAGATCACGATCATGCTGGTATTTTAAGCTAACGTACATGAAAGGAAGCAGACAATTGTTGTAAGTACCGAAATGCAAATGACGATGATGATGATGCTGCCGCCGCCGCTCTCTCTCTCTCACTCTCTCTCTCTCTCTCTCGGAATGTGGATGATGGATGATAAATCATGACTGGGCCCATGCAAGTCGGCTGTTTTAAGTCATCAAAGTATCTTCGTCTTCTTCGAAGATGGTGAGATACACATCAATTCTTTGGAGTATTTCAAAATTCAAAGGAATTCTTGGAGTTTTGGATTAGGTTTTGGAGTTTTTGGTTTGATTCCTTGTTGGAATCAGTCTCACTGTTGTTCACTTTTTCTTCTACTTTTGTTTGTTTGTTGTGTGTTTATTAGATCGACTTGTGTGGGGTCACCTTCTCATTGGCCCCAGGGATTCGGTAATTGGGTGCAACTATTTATTAATAAAGCACGTGGTCTTAGGCCCACTTTATACTTGGGTCGGATTGAGGGCCGGCCCAACAACTCTAAGAATTTTGTCCAATAGGATCACTCGATTTCATCAAATTTGGTCCAAGGGCTTTATACTGGAGTTGGGCCCAAACACTCGCTCATCTCATGTGGCGTTCTAGGTGGCACAATTTTGACGTCTGATCACCTTCAAGATATCGGGACGAGCTTTTCCTTGGCCCAAACTCTCAACATGGGCCAAATTGGGCTCATCCATCGGATAATGAACATCTCTACCATCGGTCCATAAAAAGGTTAATTCTCTTCACTACACTTTTCCCCTCAAGAACATTGGGACCCAAAATTGGGCCTCATCACTTTATATGTGACAAGGTTGGGCCCGCACAAAGTTGATAAAGTTGGGTTGCTTAATTGCACATGAATTGGGCCGGTGCTTGGGCGGGGCCCAAGCTATGTATAAAGTGGGCCTCTATCTTCCAACAATAGAGATCCTAGACTAAATAGTCCTATTCGTGTGGGTGGAAATTTAACATGGAAATAAGCAGCAAGGGCCACATTAATTTCCTAGTCGAGGTGGAATTAACATGGGTCCAAGACCCTAGGTCTTCCCCTTAGTCTTCATGAAGACTTCCGACCAACACATTAAATATTAGTTACAAGACAAAGGTAGCTTAAAATAAATAATCACCCATGCTAATTTTCTAGAAAATAATTAATGTGGCCCACGCTAATTTTCTACTGTAGATTTAGAATGGTTGAAAAACTAATGTGGCCCAATCCAACAACATAATCAAACAAATCCATCATATATTGTTCATTTTCTTCACTTCGAAGATTGTATTATTTGCATTTCGCCTTACACCTTTTCATTATGCCTTCCAAGAGTACTACGCCCCTTAACTTTATCCAATACACATTTAAATAAAGGGAAATACAAAGAAATTAACTGACATTCATGTATATTTGGACAACCCACTTGTTCAAAAAGAATACATGATGTGCACTTGCAGGGGCAAAAAACATCAAACAACAACACACCAATTGCAACTTTGAGTGTGTTGTATTCCATGTTTGTCAACCACCATATTTGTGTAGTTTTTGCAATCTAGTGTACATCATATTGGCAGTTGGAATCGTCCAAATGAATGCATAAATCCAAATATACTTGTATCCTAGTTAATTTCTTATGATTACGATTACTAAATCCCAGTTAATTGTTATTTGGAAAAATGACCAGGTACATACCTATAGTCCCGTGGTGAGTCTACAAAACATTGTCAATTTATTTATTTATTTTCAAGCTCCTGTTTATGCAAAATATAGTAGTTTATCATATTCCCATGTTCTACTTATAAAACATAAGTTTTTTGGACATTCAAAAATTCCAACGAATCTCAAAATGAGATAATAATTGTTGAAACGGGCCATGATTCCTCTCACCCTTGTACACTATCATTCTCTCCCCTTTTTGGTCCCTTTCTTTATACCTAAGCATTCCTCATGCATTCCTTGGGTCATCCTTTGCCTTCATATACACGATGTTTGAGTACCCCCCCCCCATTAGGTTCCAAGGTAATAATTGGGTATACGTAAGCTTCAAGTTTTATTTTATTTAAGGTTTAAAATAAATGCATGTAAAAAGCATTGAAATAACCATGGAGAATAATAGAAACATGCACTTAGTAGTTCAAATGTAGAAAAAATACTACATTGATGGCCTCAATTGTCCAATGCATTCTTTAGTTTGGTGTCATTGTGATTGTCCAAGGGGTTCGCACATGATCTACTAAATCCTTGCCCCATTCTCCTAGCCTTATCCCTAGCATTCATACTACTCGTTGCCTCTTGCTCTCATTGGCACCTATAATTCTATTGGAGATATTTACAAAACTCCCCAAGCAAATGAGTATGCATTTAAAGGAACCTTCATTTAACATTGACTCGAATCACAATTCAACCTTATGTCTTGCAACTAAAAAAATTGCTTGGAAAGCTTTAATTACAAGCTTGCGTTTGGTAGGCATTGATTCGATGTCTTAGTTCAACTTGATCGAGTTCACTAATGTGAATTCAATGTTGATATACATTTTAGGGTGTGCGATGAACATTTGAACTATAAATAATAACAAATGCCAATGATGGAATTTTTTCATGTAACTTTTGAACTACAATGATTATCCCAATTAGTGCATGTTACTATTTGGAGTTACACAATGTAATAACATCTTAGGGCCACTTCACATATGAGCCAAGAGCCGTGACCTTGTAATGGTGAGGACCCCCTTGACTCTCATCCAAAGGCCGTACCATGGGTGTTGGGAAAGCCGGTTTATGTAGTCACATGCCCTCAAGCATAATGTAAAGTGAGAATGGACCATGGTGCAGGACCATTGCATATTTTGTTGGCGGAAAAAGAGGGGAGGATTTGGTTTAATATAATATGTCTCAAACTTTATCAATTTAAGAGAATTACTTGGTGGTGTTTGTCTGTCCTGGAATCTGCCCTGAAATCTGTCATGCTGGAAAAAAATATTAAAAAAATCATGGTCTCTCAGAATTTGCATCAAGCCCACCTCTGGGAGGTGGGCTTGATGCAAATTCCGGTAGACCATGCACCTTTATCCACAACTTGCCATGTAGGACTCCATGTAGACTTTTCATCCACGAACTTTTCTTTGGGCCTTTAGGCCTTTACCTCCTAGTGTGAAGTGAACTTGGACGATCTCCACCTTTTGACCAATGAGAGCTCTTACATTGCCATGGTCAGGAGCCTTCAACCTTGTGTGTGAAGTGGCCCTTAGTGTTTGGTGTCATGGTACTTCTCACAATCAATCTTTGTCCTAACATATATTGGATAAGGTTTTGGTGGAAAGTATTTTTGAGTATTATATTTCAAAACTTTATTTATTACTCTTCATGGAGTTGGTTAATCTAAAACGATTCATTCAATTATGCTGCAAAAAAATGTGTTATTATAGGGGAGATGGTCAATGACATGAGCCTATCTATTGTACAATGGACTACACAGTGGTGGTAAGGTGTAAGATAACTAGAAATATTGATTGATGACTAAATATGCTAACCACATGTGCCAGTGTGTAAGCAGAGGATGACGGGAGCTAGACAACTCCCAGTTGAAGATGGATGGACTGGAGTTAAACAACTCCATATTGACAACATGTGCATTGGAGTTAGACAGCTCCATATTTAGTGCATTGGAATTAGACAATTCCAGATTGAGAACATGTGCACATGAGTTAAACAACTCTCGATGAGGTGCACTGGAATTAGACCATCCCATATTGAGAACATGTGCACATGAGTTAGACAACTCTCGATGAGGTGCACCGGAGTTAGACCACTCCATATTGGAAAGATGAATACTATTCATGGGAGCTAGACAACTCTCAATGAATAGATAAGTCTAGTTGAAACTAGACAATTCCAACTAGAAGAAAGGATGGATGAATGAAGTTGGAACTAGACAATTCCAACTAGAAGAAAAGATGGAGGAAGGTTCTAAGAAGAATCAAGGATTGAAGATTCATAGTAGAGATTTCCAACCGGAAGAATATGACTAAGCGGAAAGATGGAAAAAGGTTCTAAGAGGAACCAAAGATAGAAGGTTGTGACTAAGTGGAAGAATATGACTAAGCGGAAGAATGTGACTAAGCGGAAAGATGGGAGAAGGTTAGAGTACTTTTACTATATGTGAAAATAGAAAGTAAAAGTAATGCCTTTGGCATAAAAGGAAGCTCGGGGGAGGAGAGAGCATCTTTGTCTCTCTCCTATGGTCGGGTGGTTGAGCTTAGACTAAGACCTACCTGGTCCATGATAGTAATTAGATGCTACAAGGACATTGGATAGAGTTCTTCAACTTATATCATTTGGGTTGATAGTTGTTTGTTGTGAAAGTTGGTGGCAAACTTGTGAGAGGTTTGTTACATAAGGCCATCATCCCACCATTCCCAACCTGTTCCTATGACAATGGACAAAAACGGCGAGATACATCATTTGAAGATCGAAAGTTTATACATTTCAAATTGATACATCACAAAGTTCGCATCATGATATTTCCCTCTAAAATGTATATCACAAAGTTGTCACCATATCCGTATAATCCACAATTGGGGATTAATGTTGTTGATTTCACATTATCTTGCAAAAAGACACCGTAAACTTGAGTTCATCAATTTAAGATCATATAACTATTTTAGGTAAATCAATAATTTTAGTGGAAATCACATATTATTAAGTAGCAATGTCTCCTCGTGTACATGATGCAAAATCATTAGTTGTTTGTCTCATTACGCTTGTGGAAAGTTTGCAGTGGCACTAAAATGATCTCAAATGTGGATACAATGATGGGTGGGAGCAATCTCAACACATTTTTCAACTTAACCATGCGACTTACCCCAACATCTTGACCCAGGGCCCATGGACTTTTAAAGTTAGGCCACCTAAGACTAGACTAGTACTTGTGATGGATGACCTTCCTAGCACTAGATTTTGGGTGCACTGGACACTAAAGTCCATCCAATTATTGTGGGTGAACCGGATATTTCCAACCAAACCATGTAGGGGATTTTGGGATGTAATCAGTCGATATCCCAGCGTTTCCAAGTCCAACCGGTTACAAGTTGACTTCTTTCCGTTTTAAAAATAAAATAAAAATTGGGGCATACTATATAAGCTTCTCTAAAATGGTCCGTAATTTCATGGAGTATTGAACTTCAACATGTTATTTCTCAAACTCAATCGATACTAACCTCATTCATTGCACGGAACCCAAGGCTTGCCCTCGGTGGAGATTAACTAAGGTACGGGCATGCTTGTTCACACATATTCAAGGTGTTCAATGTTCACCTTATATCCAAGGCAATATGGTGTTGTGGACGACAAAGAACCAAAATCATATTCAAATCAATTCATCATTTCAACACCTTCTAATTCAACTAGACTCATTTCGAGGTCCCTTAATTCTTGTGACCCCCCCCCACCTCCCAAGTTTCACACTTTTATTTCATACAACTTGAAGAGTTTAGTCATGTTCACAAGCCTCAATCCCCCCAAAACCGAATGCCCTCTCAGATATGCTCAATGTAGTGTAAAACATTCTTTGGCTTACAACAATGGATTAATGAGTTTAGGGTGAATATTGCTTGAGTTTGGATGTTTATACACCCTAAGCTTTGTAATATCAACCTCCATAATGTCACACACTCTCTAATGTCCCGAAACCCTGGGGAACGGATGTTCGTAGTTCAAATCTCACTCCTTATTGTCACATTTCTCTTCTTTATATCACGAAATTTGTCATTAATGCAAACCACCCAAGAAGTCAACCCACACCCTCGCATTGCGCCATGTGTCAACATGTGGAGTGTCACCTTCTTCTTCTTCTTCTTCTTCTTCTTCTTCTTATGCCACTTGTTGAATGTTGGTGCATGCGTCCACCACATTGTCCAAGAAGGCCAAGTGGAATGGACCACACTAGCATAGGTGATGGGAGAACAAATTGTCCTCGCATCTCCTTTGTGTTGTTCCATAATGTCACATGCTACATTGATTTCTATAGTATCACACATCCATGTTAACACTACAAAACTCCGTAATATCACGTGCACTTTGGTTGCCACAAGTGTGATACTACGGAGTTTAGAGTGGAGCATATTGTGGGCTTTCATTGAGATTAATTTGCTAAGGACAAGGGTGAGTTTCCATGTAAGTGATGGTCACCGAAGGATTAAAGACCGATTTTAGGAGGATAAGGTTAGTAAATGGGCCCATGTTCACGAAAGATGAGAGTAGTTACATAGTTGGCACATATGAACCCTATCTCCATCATATTCCATCTACGTTTGGACAAGTTTGTCCTTATTTTCCCACTAGAATATGGTGGGCGAGCAACCTACATGGAAACTCACCTCCACACCTCCACATCATTTGTGCATATTCTCTCATAAGCAACTATATCGAAAGATTCTATGTGTCCAATGTTTGTCTTGATATCCATGTTTTCAAGGACGGCTCATCCATGGATGTTGACACCATGGGTGCAATATTAACCCACCTAGGTATATAAGAAGCACCGATGTTCTAGGATAACATGTTTTTGGTCATGTGATTAGCAAGTTTGCATGATGTACGCATAGGATAGGACATGAAGGTGATGCCGACCAATAAGACAACCATGTTTCACAAGCTCTCAAATGCCCAACCCAAAGGGAGCAAGTCTTGAGAGCTTTGTGGGAGTTTGTATGTCTCAATAGGTACATTACATTGATTTGGACCGGCTAGGCAAGGTTGTCCATGTAGTTCTTGCCGACCTGTCACGTGAGGTGACATCGGGGGCTAAATCACGTCAAATTAGAAGTCAATGGACTCCATTAGGAGTCCATGTGTGTTTGGATGAGTAATGGACTCCATTGGAAGTCCTAGATAGTTGTTCATCCACTCCATGGATGAAATCCACCTAGACAGGGGTTATGTGGAGAGGGGCATCTTGCTTGCCATTGTTGTCAAGTCTTGTGAGTGTGTTTTGAGAGAGAGAGAGCTTGTTGTTGCTATCTTGTGGCTATGGTGTAGTAGATCATGAGTAAAGCCTTTGCATTCTTTCTCCATCACTTGCACTCTTGGATTCTCCCTTCGTGGAGTGAGAGATAGCTTGACTCTTGTGTGTGAATTTCAGAGTTTCTTAAGCTTTGTAAGGAGACTTCTTAGTTTCTTGAGCTTGGAGAGAGAAACCCTCATACTTGAAGAGGTGGTTGTTTAGCATATTAGTTTGCTATGTTTATTTTGCTAATTGATGTTGATGACGACACTCGATCTGTTGTGTTTAACGATCTTAGTTTACACGACAGACCTTGTGATGTGTACTATTATAGTCCCACATTCTCATGTAGAATATGGGTCAAATCGTCTTCTCATGGTCGTGTAGGAAATGCTTTATGTGTTATTTTGCTTGTTACAAAGTTACGTGGACATTACTACACTAAATATTGTATTTAGTGTTACCAATTCTATTTGTCTTGCTCACCACTAAATGTAAACCACTTGTGTAGTGTCAACAACACTAAATGTAGACCTAACATCGTTTGTCATATCTTGTTACAAGGATTGAACATTACAAACCCACAATGTTACAATTATTGATTTTTTAAATTCAAATTTGAATCATCCATGACAACATTTCATTACATAAATGTTAGGATGCATGATATACCCAAAAAAAATGGATGAACTAAAAATAAGTTGGGATGAGAGCACTTCTAAACTTATGCACACTAGGCCCACAATGTCATAATAGGTTGATTATTAGCCTCCTCTTGAGATATATTAATCATCATAAGCATGCAACTACTTGCTATGCCACTTTCCTTGACATGTTATAAAATTTGCATCTCAAATCTGATCACGAAACTTGGAATGACAAATCATCGTGATTCGCAGTTGCTAACCAGGTGAGACAACTGGTGAGCTGATCCAACAATCAATATTGTTTGTGGAGTTGGAAGTGCCCACAATAGTAGGGCCCATGATGCCATACTAACTTTTTGTAACCTATGATGGTTATTGGTTGATTAGAGAAGTTTCAACCTATAGGAAAGAGTCAGAAGAGGAGCCTTCTCTCAATTTTATTTTTATTAACCATTATAAGGTCGGCAACGAAGAGACAATTGGAGGACTTAGGGTGAGTTTCCATGTAGGTTGCTTGCCCACTGGATTCTAAGCAAATAGTGGGTTGGAGGTATTTTGTAACGTATCTCATAAATAATGAGATTCAAGAGGCATGTTCCTCCCAACCTTAGAGCTTATATACTTGCTACTATTATGAGTAATTATATAGTACTATATAGTAGTGCAAGATATACCACTAGCTCTCCCTCCATGCCTTTAGGATAACTCTAAGTATAGATAACTCATGGTCATTACTCACGAGGTGATAACCTAGTGTAACACCATAGTCTCAACTAGTAGTAACTCCCTTTACGTTGTAGAACTACTAGAGCACCTAGGGTGGAGCCTCTAGTCTTCTAGCAAAGGAGTTTAGTTGAACTAGAGGTTGTAAATAGTAAATAAATAATAAGTAAGTAAATACACGTTACATATTTGCACGTAGTTAAAGCACAAGCTGGCATCCAACAACATTATGGTGGTCCACTAGAATGTGGAGGGCCATGGACACGGGCCGCTAGACTTCCATGCGTCCACTAAACAATCTTTAACCTACCAATGCATGTCGTCGAAGGATTGAAGACCGATTTTAGAAGGAGAAAGAGGGTTTAACCCGGAGGAGGAGGAGGAGGAGGAGTAGTAGGTGGTTATGGATATGAGAAGATGGAAATAGCTAGTTGGCACATACTAACCCCTACCCCACCACATTCCTTCTACATTTGAGTAGGTTTGTCCTTATTCACACTAGAATATGATGGCCAAGCGGCCTACATGGAAACTCACCCTTATGTGACTAAAGTACTTAAAAGAGAAAGAGAATCTTTTCGTTGATCTCTCATAACTTCTGCATCTCAAATCCGATTATGAAACTCGGAATGACAAGTCATCGTGATCTGCAATTGCTAACCGGATGAGACAACTCCCAAGCCAATCCAACGGCCAATATTGATTGTGGGGTTGGAAGTGCCACAATAGTAGGCCCACATGCCTTTAGTAACCTATGATGTTGCTTGTTGGTTGGTTGGAGATGTTTTAACTTATAGGGAAGGGAATCTTCTCTAAGTTTGACAATAAACGCAATTGAAAGAACCTATGTGACCACTTCAAAAATTAAATAGAATGTGCATCGACCTCTTATAACTTTTGCATCCCAAATGTGATTTTGAAACTTGGAATGATAAATCATCGTGATCTACAATTGCTAACCAGATGAGCCAACTCCCAAGCCGATCCAACGGCCAATATTGTTTGTGAAGTTTGAAGTGCCCAAAATCATTGGGCCCACATAGCTTTAGTCACTTAACCTAGATATATGTTGGTTGTTGGTTGGTAGTAGGGGAGGTTTTAGGAAGAGACTCAGGGCGCTTAACGGTCAGCGGCAGCAGAGCCAAGGCTATGGCGATGGCCTTCTCTGTGGCTATGGCCTCATCCCTCTTCTCTTCGTTTTCTCTTTCTCCCCTGTCACGTTTTTGACATAGTAGCCTCCCCAGCTTCTTATCACTCCTCCCCTTCTTATGATTCCTCACACTTTCGTTGCTAAAGTTTCAAAAGTAATTACCGAACATACCGCCATCGTCACCTAGGGTTTCAACTTTGAGACGATTTTTTTCCTGCTCTCTGTTCTGTCGAAGTTAGGAGACGATCCACGCCCTCGCCGTTTCCGATTCTTCATTTTCTTAGTGTGCTCGCGGGCAACTGAGTGCGATTGTGTGTTCGAGTGTTGTGTGTCGGTGTTAGGGTTTGGTTTGGCGGAGGAGCAAGTGCGTGGGAGCGTATTGTAGAGTTTCGACAGGAAATGGGAGTAAACATCAAAGAGTGGGAAATTTCATCCCCCCCCCCCGAGCTCGGATTGGCAGTACCAGGAGTGGTGAAAGTTGAGCGCGGACACATTGAAAGAAGTTCTTTAATGTAGACTGGTACGTATGCTTTCAAACTCATCATGAATTAAATTACACAAGGCTTCTAATCGGGGTAGGAGAGGTTTTTCTCTCTGACTCAACTGCTTTCTGGTCGAGGGGGTGATTCATCGACCTAGCTGTTTCGGATTATTCACTTTCTTAGCGTGCTCGCGGAATGAACTACGACTCCGAGTTGGTTTGTTGCGACGGTGTTAGGGTTTGGATTGCTGAGCAGCTAGTGCGTGGGAGCTTACTGTAGAGTTCGGACAGGAAGTGGGATCAAACATCCGAGTGAAATTTCATCCCCCCCCACCCCCTTCCTGGCGCTGTTTTGGAAGCTCTGTTTTTTTTTCCATGTCTGGGATTGGCAATCAACAAGAGCGGTGAAAGTTGAACACGCACAGACACCCGGGGTGATGTTTTTTTTAATGTAGACTAGTGCGTGTTTTGACTGAGATTTTGGAGTGATGGAGCCCTTGTGTTATGACGGTGTTAGGGTTCGGATTGGCTGAGAGCAAGTGTGTGGGAGCTTATCCTGTCTTTTAGACAGGAAATGGGAGTAAACATCCGAGTAAACATTATGGAGTGGGAAATTTCCTGTCTCGGATCGGCAATTAACAAGAGTGGTGAAAGTTGAACACGCACGGACACCTGGGGTGATTTTTTTTAACTTTTTTAAAATTTAAATTTAAAATTTAATGTAGCTAGTGCGTATATTGACTGATGTTTTGGAGTGATTGAGCCCCTTGTGTTGTGACGGTGTTAGGGTTTGGGTTTGGGTTGGCTGAGCAGCAAGTGCGTAGGAGCATATTATAGAGTTTGGACAGGAAATGAGAGTACACATCCGATTAGACATGCAAGAGTGGGAAATTTTATACCCCCTCCTTCCTTCCCTGACGCTGGTTGGGGAGTAGTAGTGGAGTGGCTCCGTTTTCTTCATCGTCTTGGATTGCAATCAACAAGAGTGGTGAAAGTTAAACATGCACGGAGAGGAAGACTAGTGCGTATTTTGACTAAGGTTTGGAGTTATCGAGGCCCTTGTGTTGTGACGGTGTTAGGACTTGGATTGGCAAGTGTGTGGGAGCTTATTGTAGATTTGGACAGGAAATGGCATTAAACATCCGAGTGAACATCCAAGAGCGGGAAATTTCGTACCCCCCTCCCTCTTTCCCTGACGCTGTTTTGGGAGGAGCAGTGGCTTCGTTCTTTTCATGTCTCGGATTGGCAGATAAAAAGAGGGGTGAAAGTTGGACGTGGACATCTTGACAGAAGTTTTCAAATATAGAGTTGTCTATACGTAATTTTATTAAGGTTTTGGAGTGATGGAGGTTCTAGGTTTATGTCATCGAGACAAATGATGAGAGGAATGACATTTTCGTACTGTTAAGACACGTTTGGCCCTTTTGCAGGCAATCTTGGCGTGGCACCGAGGATCGACAAAGGGGTCCAGTCACAACGTCCTCCTCGTTCAGGAACTCAGGTTTGAGAGTTGCTGCTTATCGCCTTGCAGAATTATTGTGTAGGATACAAAGAGTGAGCCGTTTTTCGGAGAGATGAATACACTGGAGTAGAAGAAGCAAATTTCGTAATCAAAGCTTGGCAGTGAAATATTTGGCTTACAATGGAGGTCCCCCTGGTGTTTAGGATCATCGAGGTTCTGCAATTCGAGCATTGCATCTAGCTGGAGGCACAAGGGTTCAATGCAATCAGGACAGGGGAAAAAATTATGGGGGCTTAGAATGGGCACTCTGCATTCTCAGCTGCAGTTTCGGAGTTAAGTGCAAATTTGTTGCAAAACGAGAAAGCAATATCTACGAAGCGAAAAAATCAACTTTCATCAGGTGTATTAATGTAGATACGGCGATGGTGACTGAGACAGCCTCGCGCAAGCGAGTTTTCAGTATGCAGCAGCAATATGAGAAGAGCCCCTTCTTCCCCTTAACCCCCTTTGGACTTGCCAATGGGTTGAAGACTATGGAGCCTTTTCAGAAAAGAATACGAACTTTGCCCCCCAAGCCTGGAACGACTTTCAAGTGGGAACCTGATCCAGAACTGATTCCGAAGCACCAACCATTTGCTAAGGATCTGGCAATAAGAACCCCACTTCCTGCAAACTGGCAGAGCCGTCAACTACAAGGATCCTCTCCCCATCCAGCAACTCCACCTGCTGTGAAAGCCACAAGAAATGAATACCAGCGTATGAAGGAACTTGGTATAAAGCGGAACATGTGGCGCTCAAAGCTCAAACTCTCTATGGGTTTAGCAGAAGATGCTCTTGATCGAGTTGGAAGACCAGCTACAGAGCTGAAAGTCACTCTTGGTCCTAGTGAATCCTACCGTGATAAATATCATAAACTGCAACGTGAGCGATATGACCACCAACATGTGAGTCAGGTTGTGGACTATTGTATTCCGCTCTACTCAAGTGGTAGAGCCACTCTCTTTCTGACGAAGGATATAAAGCGAGGAGGGAGTAATTTCTATGATTTCGGTGGCCGCAAACATGGGTATCAAACCATAAATTCTCCAACCCTGTCTCATATGAACCGAAGAGGGAGCGATTCGGATGAGTTAGAGGACTTCAGGCGTGCTCTTCAAGCCAAGAACTCTCCGGATTGGGATAATATAAAACGAAGAGGGAGCAATTTGCAACAAGGGCCCAGGAATTTATATAATCTTCAAGGAGATACAGCTGGGGTGTTACAAAATGGTGGAAACTGGACTCCCCTTAGTAAAGGTTTTCAGAATGGAGATGCATTCACTACACCTGCGTATAGAGAGGTGCAAACTGACAAGCCCAGGGTTCTTGGAGACTCTCATTTGGATAAACTTGAGGCTACCCCTGGTGCACCCAACAGTGAACAAGCACCTGCACCAACTAAAGATACCAAAGAAGGCAGTGAGAAAAAAGAATTTTGGCGGATGTTGTATGATAAAGCTCAAGATCCTAAGGAAAAAGCACAGAGGGAGGCACGGGAGAAAGATATTGAGGCTTTGGATCAAAATCTCACACAGTTGAGGTTGCGCCGGGAGGAGGATGTAGAACGAAGGGAGAAAGAAAGACTAGCAACCAAACCAGAGGAAGTGGTATGACAAACTCAGCTTCTCTATAGTATGTATTTTATCATGAGGTTTTAATCTTACGTCCAACTACTGTCCTATTACCTTGTGATCAAATCTTTAAGCAGGTTCTATCTGTTTGCCAGACAGCCGCTACCTAGCAACAGTTGACTGGAGTGCTTGAATTGCCTGTGCATGAGGTGTAGGTAGAAATGCTTTTGAGTGTAAGTGTTCCTTGTTATTCCTTGAGTGTGCTCCTTGTTACTTGTGCTTATGTCACAATAGCATGAGTAGTATATGTGCTGGGCATGTTGCTCATGCAGTTATCAGGCACCTGGAAGAACCTTTTGGCACTTGAGAGAAGAATTCCTTTCCCAAACAGATTGCCGATTTTGTATGGAACTTTTTGGATAGTCAACTGTTGTTCAAAATGTCCAGCAAGTTGTGTACGAGATCGGTGTCTAAACATTTTTTTTGTTAATAGTGTTGCCTGCACAGAGGGTTTTCGAAATTGAAGGATGAGTTGTATTTGCCACCTCTGACACTAGTATTTGTCTTGAACAGAGTGAAGCTTTCATGCCTCTCTCAAGTGAAGCTGAGGATGCTGTGGATGATGCCTTGCATAATGGCAACAGGTATCTCATCCTGGTTTCTGGATATGTGGTTAATATGACGAAACTCTGTCCTGGGCATTTCACTCTATATTTCTGATGTTTCTGATATGTATCCTCTTCACCTTGCTTCAGTGTCCTTGTATATCAATAGGAGTGTCCTTGTATATTAATAGCATATTCACTAGCGGATTGATATTAAACAGGTCTGAGATACTAGTTCTACACGAAGAAACAAACATTGAGGTGACGAGAGTTATCATGCAGTGTTTACTGCCAGGAGCATGGCTCAATGATGAGGTAAGCTGATCTGAGCCGAGGTCAGATTTATATGTTGCATTATGAATCTAGTGAAAAGAATCCAATACCCTTGGGCTTGAGTATTCGGCTTACCAGTAATGTGATGAATGTTCAATGAACTAAAGAGCTAGTTTTGTATTTGGAGGTGTAGTACAGTGAAGTTGTTTGTTTTTGTCTAAGCAGCAAGATGATTCTCTTAATTGATCTTGAGTGTGCGCGTGCAGGTTATCAATGTGTACATGCAGCTTCTGAAAGAAAGAGAAGTCCGTGAGCCTGACAAATTCTTGAAATGCCACTTCTTCAACACATTCTTTTACAATAAGGTATGTGTAACTCAATCCCAGGAAGGTTGCACCCTTTTGGTCTTGTTTTTTGATGTCCTATTGTGTTTGGTTCATATCTAATGACCTCAATATTGTTGTGATGTTGTACAGCTCTTTAAGGACAAGAGGACTTATGATTACAAATCTGTAAGGAGATGGACAACACAGAAGAAAATTGGCTACAGTCTTGCAGATTGTGACAAGGTGAGAGCATTGAAATTGCTACAGCATAAAGTAGCAGGTGGTTACCTTGCAATAAGATTGAATGATGTGCGGCCATTTGGATAGTACTGTGCATTTTATTTAATGCACCTGTTATTAGTAGTCCAAAATTGGCACTTCTGCCTCCCACCTGAAGAGATCTGTAGGCATGTTGTGTAATAGGGAACTTATTTGTACAAATTTTGAAGACTATCTGCCACAGGCTCCTAGCCATGAGTAGCATGTTTTAAGTATACAGATAGGATTGTTAAGATGCTGCAATATGTATCTCTATATATATGTGTATATATATATATTTCACCTGTAGCTCATAATATTTTGACTCTGGTGCAGATTCTGGTTCCCATTCATCAAGACATTCATTGGTGCTTGGCAGTGATAAATATACGTGAGAAACGCTTTGAGTATCTGGATTCCTTGAAGGGTCAAGACAAAAATGTTCTCCAAGTCTTGGTGAGTTCTTATTATATTCTTCTCCCCATGGTCTGTCTAGCAAAGAACACCTTGAATTAGCATGTGAAAAGGACAAGTAGAACAAAAACTAAAGATGGTTGAACTGGATGTTACAACGATGTTGGGGAAGTACGTTATGGTGAACTTTCCCACACTTTTAAGTGCATATTAGTAATATTAGTTTAAGAAAGTCATGTACAATGAAGGGCTGTTGGTGGATGGAGGGGTTGTCCATTCTCTTTACCTACCTACCTTCTAGTGGATATTTTCATGGTTTGACCAGGATTTATAGCAAGGGGAATTCTCAGTCTTTGTTTGAAGTTCAGCAGAGTTACCTCCTCATATCAGGAAAAAAAGGAAGGCATTTATGTCTTGTTGTAGACGTTTCTCCATGAACTCACACCAGCATATCTCCTGGCAGCATTGACATACATGCATTTGTTTGGGTCAGGCAAAGTACATAGTGGATGAGGTGAAGGATAAGAGTAATAAAGTTCTGGACGTGAGCAAGTGGGAGTGTGCATTCCCTGATGAAATCCCAGATCAGCTGAATGGGTAGGTGGTTAATGAAGAAGCACTGTTTTTCCTGGAAATGTTTGTACACCGGACTGGTGAAAAGGAGGTGACAATTTGGAAGTTGGGTACTTGCTTTGGGAAGAATTCTTCATGTTTTGTGCTTAACCTGGGAGTGTGTACTGATTAAGATCTGGTATATTGCTACAGATGTGATTGTGGCATGTTCATGGTGAAGTATGCTGATTTCCACAGCCGAGGAGTTCCATTGTCCTTCACGCAGGTCAGTCTGGAATACCTTGTTACTAACATCCTGTGAACACGCTTGCATTGGATTTCTATTTCATCTAAAATGTTCAGTCCATTTGTGGATTACCCTAGCCTGCTTGGTGGCCTATTTTGTTGCCTGTATCTTTCTGAATTTGTTCATGATGCAACATGGAGTACGTTACGTGACTTCCATCATCTGACCTGTCAGGGGCTGTGGTTTCTTTGAGGGCAGGAGCACATGGAATATTTTCGAAGGAGAACAGTTTATGAAATTCTGCAATTGGAGGCCACCTAAGGCTTGATGACACAAGATGCCTTTCTCCTGGAAACTTCTCGGGTTCTATGCCAAACACCAATGACATGGTATGCCCACATATGTGTTGACCTTGTGGATCTGCAAGATTTGTGTGATTCATGCCAGTAGCTGACAGGATCCAAACTTGTAGAGGCCAAGAGTTCAAGGGAATTAATTGAAAGTGTTTTCCAGAATACAGGTCCAAGGATCCCAGACCATTTTGAACCATCTTCTGGTGCCATTTCTACAAGGTGTAGGGAAGGCTACACATGGTCATTCTCTATCTGAGAAGGTGGTTGTGCGCGGGATGATCTCAACCAAGTTTCCCTGCTCTCCATTCCTAGAGCTTCTGTGGCAGTAAGGAGAGTAGTTGGTTTCACAGTAGATGTGCCAAAGGTTGTAAACTTGCACCCACAGAATGCCGTATGTCATCGATAAGATTTTTGTCCTCATTAGTATCATATTTAGTCTTAACACACAAGGTCATCAGTGGCCAACTCTGCATCCCATGTCGTTTGATGAGGTGTGCCCGACTATGCTAATTAGTTAGACTAGGATGAGTCCCGAGATACTTGTATCGTATGGTGCAATGTAGAAAGAGTACGGTGAATTTAATTCTGGGTGCCCCAATGTACTTTCAAACATGAGTTCCTTGCAAAAAGGATGTTCAGGAGAGGTGTGCCAGTACTCCAGTATTTATGCAAGCCTCTGCATGTGAGCTCCAAGCTGTCTACTCAACTTGATATTGTTTCAACTTGATGTTATAAGGTTTAGGTGATGATGTGTCAAAATAAGGGAGATTTTTTCACCCTAATCTCTTATTGAGATCCTTAGTATGAGTGCAGCAATACACCACAAGAAAGGCATTGAAAATACCAACCACATGCAACTTACAACCCTCCAACTGTCATATTTTGATTGTTTTAAGGCCCTAACTATCGATACTAGACATTATTGGATCAAATCCCTCTCTTTGGAGAGGTACTTGTGGACCTCAAAAGCAAAATTCCAAGTGTAGATGTTCTATAAGGAATATAATAAACATTTAGGAACAACTTGGTGCATAAATTGCAAAATGAGAGGGAGGTATGACCCCCAACAATTAATATTTTTTGTAAACCAATTTGTCGGGTGGGGCAAGTCCACTAGAAATCTCAATTGGTGTGCATTTGAAAAACTCCCTTGGTCTCATATTAAGGGCCCCTTTACACTACGGTGGAGAAGTGCACCGGTCAGTCAAGAATTTTAGTCCAAGATATGGTTATTTGAGGCAAGGGATGGTATGCCGGAGAAGATGAAAAGACAATAAAAAAATGCCTAAAGAAGTCTTGACTGGCCGTAGTGTAACCACCTAGAGCAGAAGTGTATTGGACAACTTCACCCAGGGGAGAAGTCCACCAGACAACTTCACAAAATGGTCATAGCCGGCCATAGTAGAAACCTACCCCCTAAATGACCATTGTATTGAAATTTTTAAAAATTGTATTGATCAAAAAATAAAATCATGACAAGAATTTATAGAAAATGTTCCACCTCTATAATACGTCCAAATTAAGGTAAATAAGTAGGTAACATTATTTTCTTAATAATTTTTAAAGAAATTACATGTTGGTACATTCTAACCTCGTTAATACGACACTCGTTTATATGACACCCTCGATATTACGACACATTTTTGCGAAGCAAACTTTTTAGTTCAAAACTCCCTCTTTTATATGACTACAACACTCGATAATGTGACATTTAGAATCTCCGTTTTGTCATATTAAAGAGGTAGTTAATGCTAGAATTCCTTTCATCTATATTATGTACATCTAAAATACACCCATTTTCACTTGGGAACTACTTGGAAACTTAATGATAATTAGGGTTACTAGTGTATAGAATGGACATGGTTAGGGTTGGAGTGGCCTCTGGCCTAGTATGTTGCCTTGTACACGGGTGATATAGTATCACCAATATCTTGATGCTAAACGGCATGCATCATTGTTGTCTAGTTTCTTATTAGAGAACTCTTTATATTTTGATGTTAATGAAATTATTAGTTTGCAAAAGTTAGTTGGAAATTTAGATAAGATGACAGTTGCTAACTTGGGTAGGCAACACCAAAGATCTTTGGACTCCTATTTCAAGAGTTCTTGAGAATATTTGTATTTGTTTGGAGTTATAAGTTATTATTTCATGCCATCTATATTGCTTAAACTTGTTGTATATATTTTTGAGCTCATATTACTTATGTTTTCGTATTCCCTCAATAATATGACAACTTTACGCCATTTGTCATATTAATGAGAAGACGACACCTTGATAATACGATTTTTTTTGTGTTTCCAAAACATGTCATACTAAAGAGGGAGAACAGTAGTGCAAAGATATCTCTAAGGAAAAATATTTTAATCAAGTTGGAGTTCTCCGGAGGCCAAGTTTCTTGTCCAAGGCTTTGAGGTTGCCCAAGAAACTTTGACCTCCAGAGAACTCCCCTTCAAAAAAGTGTCGCCACGTTGGCAACCATGTCATTTTTTCACCCATGTACAAAGTTCTCCACCAAAGGACTCTTGGCCGTAGTGTAACCATCGCCGGACAAGAGTGTCACTCTCGGCCGATCAAATTTCATAATTTCCCTAGAATTCATGATTGGTGGACTTCTCCACTGTAGTGTAAAGCGGCCCTAAGTCCAATTTGCAAAAAAATTCACCTCTTTATTCCAAATTTATACAACCTAATCTCCATATGACAACACTTGAATATATAACATGTCAACTATATGATGCATTACTTGTTGATATGACTTTCTATTGTTAATTTATCTCCATACTATGACTATGGCATTTTTTAGGCTTGATTTGTCATATAATAGAGGTAATTAATGTGCACAAGTGGTGGGGCCCACATATATTGTAAGGTTCACCTAACATACTAAATAAAAAATAGATCAAATTTAATCAACAAAACCCATGAAAATCACATGCATTTTTGCACATTTGCACATTCAAGGGTTCTAAGACATTCTGTGGTGGTTTTGGGCATCATGTGGTCACCGTGAAGATTTTGCAAGGCCATGAGTGGGGGTGGTGCACATGTCCACTAGAATGAATTTTAATCTAATGAACTATCACTAATTTGCTTTCCTTTTTGAGACAGAAGGCCGACAGGCCAACGCCAGAGCACAGGAGGCAGTTGACCACCTGGCAAGTTTCTGTCAAGTAGAGAGGAGATTTCACAACCGGGAATCGAACCGTCAACCTCTTCCTTGAGATTTGGTATCTCTCCACCATCATCCAGTAGTTTAGGGTCGTCTTGGACCGTCTATCACTAATTTGTGAATGTGCACTTTTTCATGTTTTTAATGAATGACATTGTCAAAACATACTTTTAATATCATAAAAAATTGGTTGAATTTTCCAAGTTTTGGATGAATGTGTAGAAGATTAGATGGAAATTAATATAATCATCCATATGTGGCTTCATCACTCCAATGATTGTAGCCAATGCTTGTCTCTTGAAAATTTGAAAATGAAATAACTATAGTAGTCCACCACGGAGGGGATCATTAAGGTAATTTGGTTTTAAGACACATTTTTTAAATTTTTGGTAAAGCCATTTTCCATTGGATATTAAAACTCGTGATTAATACAAGATGATTTGCAACTCCAAATGCACTCTAACCTCCCTAATATCATGGCTATGGCAACCAAGGTGCACATGATATTAAGGAGGTCTAAAATGTTAACTTGGATGCATGATACTAGAGAATTAGTGTAGCATGTGACATTATGAAATAACACAAAGTCAACATTGCAGTAATGACAACATGATACGTGCGAGTGTGTGGTTTGATTAATTTTTGGTGGATTATTTTTGATGTCAAAATCCGTGATATATGAGAAGGAAATGTGACAACAAGGAAAGAGATTTGAGCTGAGCACATCCTTTCCCTAGGGTTTTAGGATATAAGAGAGGGAGCGACATTAGAGAAGGTGACATTACGGAGGTTAGGGTGTAGAAGTCGCTCTATAATTTTGGGAGCTTATGTAAAATGTCTTTTACATTACCAAAGTGAGGATTATTCTTTTCTTAAACATCATATAAGCTCCTCCCCCCCCCCAAATAACGTTGCCCACTAACCTAAAATGGTTAACATAACACATAGTCTATTCTCTTCAAATATATGTCTAATTGATGTCCATTCTTAGATCTACACTAACCTCATACCACTCAATTATAACCGTCCTATTAACATAAGTAACCGAATTAGGCCCGCTTAGCTTCGTAGGCAAAATTATTTGAGAGAGGGCTAAACCCTAAACTCTCAGCGAGAGTCAAGACGCCGAGTTCGGGTGTGTGATTTCGTTGCGTTGCGCAAGTCGGAGGTCCGCAAGCCGGAGGAGTTGGAGATTCACACAGGAGTCGCAATGGCGACAGTATTGGCCGCCACGATTAACAAAATTTTGGACCTATGTCGGGCCCATCCGCAGGTGTGTATCTCACTCAATTCCGTTGTTTGTGAATGAATCATCGGCAAATTAAAGAAGCAGAAGCAGAGGAAGGGTAAGGGTTTAGGGTTTAAGGTACTGGAATTACAGAAACATGAGGGATTTTCTGGATGTGTTCGGGCATTTTTTTTTCATAATATGGAGCGTCCATTTGGTCTGTGCAGGGATTGCCCCAGAAGGTCTTGGATGAGGAGTTCGAAGGAACGGATATTGCCGTGGTGGGAGAGGCCATCAATTACCTACTTAAAAGGGTAAGCATTTCGATTGCCTGTTCTACGAATTGTCTTATCTGATGGTTTTACAATGTAAGGCTGAAAGATAGATATCACCCTTAAAACTCTGATGAATACTTAAAGGTTTGTGCATACAAAAAAAAAGTAGGCGCCAATAAAACCAACGTCCTTTCTTTTACTCAACCTGTTGATCGAGAGCATCCTAAATCATGCCACAGAAATGACACCGTTAATCAGCTGCACACCAAAAAACTTTGCTTTGAACCCTACAAAACTTCTAGGGTTTAGGCCCTCTTGTGATTCAGTAATTGTTGTCTCCAGTTTCTGACAGATTTTGGCTGTGTCTGCAGCAAAAGTTACAATTGTTGATGCAAGGGGAGACAATTGTCTACAAAGAGCAAGATACAGAAGTGGCTGCCAAGTGAGTTACATTGACTTTTTAATGTAATACATGCGCTTTTTTCTTTTTTGATCTTGTACAGTTAGTGTGAAGAATGAAAAGAGAGTTGTTGATAAGAAACAATGTATTTTTGTTGCAGGAAGGTTTGATGGATGTTGAAGCAGTTGTGTGCAGCTGTTAACTGGAATTTGCACTGATCTACTATATGTGGTTTATGTGTTTGCAGATTCAAAGGTTTAACATCGGAAGACATGCTTGTGTATCAAGCTATTCAGCAGGCTGCAAATCAAGGTACATAAGTGAACATTCTTAATGTGGGTGGTAGGGGGTATATCAATACAGAAATAGTCAATGTGGTATTGAAACATCTTGCCTGATCTTTATAAACATGCTAGTGGGAGTTCTGATTTTTCATTGGAAATGCTCTATCATCTCGTCTACTTTAACAAAGGAACAATTTCCTTAAATGCAGAATTAGAGCCAACGTTGTGAAAGGTACTAATGTTTGTGTGGCTTATAGGTATATGGACAGCAGATTTGAAGAAGAGAACTAACCTGCAGCAACCACAAGTGAACAAGGCTCTGAAGAATTTAGAGAGTCGAAGTCTGGTGAAAGCAGTAAAGACTGTGACGGTATAGTTTTCGTCTACCATTTGTTTTAGCTAATGGTAGTTTTTTTGGTTTTATGCCAACGCAGCCATGGTTAATTGAATTATTCAATACGCTTTTCTATTCCTCTGTATGGAGGAAGTGTGCTCTGCAAATTGATAAAAAAATCAGTGGATTATTGCTTCTTGTCAGATCGATGGAAAAGCAAGGGTATAACTGCAATGCATGTTATGAGTCCACAGGAGAGTGTTCTTTTCTCTGGTTGATGTTGTTTACCTTCTAACATTGTAAATGATATTATGGGTGAAATTACGACACTCATTCTGTTCAGTACTTCTATATTTGTTGTTGCAGAACAAGAATCGAAAGGTGTACATGTTATTTGAGTTGACTCCATCGCGGGAGGTGACTGGTGGTGCATGGTACACTGAACAAGATTATGATGCAGAATTTGTGGATGTTGTCAAGCATCAGTGCCTCCAGTATATCCTCAAACAGGCAAGCCTCTCAACCCCTCCCCAGAAGATTTATTGTTCACCAACGCCAAAGTCTAATTTGTTCAAGTGCATTTGCTACCAGAGACTCTGGTTTTTCACTTTTTCAGGAAGAAGCGTAATCCTCAGTCTACTCACCTTTTTGTCGGTCAGGATCACTAACAAACATGGAAGGTAAGTGGGCCTAAAACGTACACTTTTAGGTCCGTATCCACTTCTCCAATGTTAAAAACATGATTCATACAGAATGATTTGCAAATCCCAGTAGAGACTGTAACCATTTTCCTCATAATTTTTGGAGCTCATGTGAGTATTTTATTCAGCGGCAAAGTGAAGATTTTCTTTCTTAACTGATCATAGAGGCCCCCCTATGTTAATTATTGAACCTAGAGTAGTTAAAATTGTTTGAGCATGGAATTCAATCTCCTTTATATGTCTTTTTGGTGTCTGTTCTTAGATCTACACTCAAATGTAGGTGTCTGATCCAGAGAAGTAACCAAATTAGGCCCACGCACCTTAACCAGTAGGATAAAGGGATTGGTGTTGAGTCTTTTTTTGCAGATAACAGTCTAAGGAAAATTGTCATAATTGTGAATGATTTGTTGATTTGTAGTACATGGGTATTGAATTCGAATGACTTCCAGTAAGAGTTGGTGTCTCATGAGGTTGGATCTGATTGCAGGGTCTCGATGTGTGTGCATGTAGGGGTTAGCAACATTGGAGAATATTGCAGAGGCTATTCGCAAGTCTAACATCACAAAGGTGGAGTTGCGATTAGAGGAGTTCAAGCAGGTTTGTTCACATCTCTATCCTGATCTTCTACTCATTATGCTAGTTCAATATTTAGTGTTACATGTTAATTACAAAAGCTGATGGTGCGTAGAATTCCTCCCAAATGTGGATATTCATGAGGATGGGGAATTCAAAAACATACTGACTACTGGATTGCAGTAGGAATTAAGAGCATGTAAGGTGCATAAGAGAAATTGGATATCTTTGTGTTAATTTCCTACAATCTAACACGTGATTATGCTTCTTTTTAGATTATGGATACCCTTGTGCTGGATGGAGACGTCGAAGAGTCAATGGGCGGTGCTGCTTCAGGCACATCATTTTCTCCTGTAATTACCTTGGCCTTCTGTCTTATCAGGAACTTCCTTAACCCTTAAAGAACCGGGGGTATGGTTAGACGGGATGCATGATGATCTGTATGAGCCCCCAACAAGTTTAGCAATAATAGTTTTATCTGGGTATGATATTGAATCCATATTTACCAATGCTTATTAAAAGGGGAAATGAAAATAAAGTCATATGTAACAACAGTGATTAGCTATACATGGTATGTATTTGAGTGTAGGTCATTTATACAACCTCAAATGGTCTTATATGTGTTTTTGTATATCTATGCTATGATCGAAATAATTCATATGATAATTGGGATAAATTTCGATAAGGTTGCTTTTTATGCTTTTAGCCAATTTTTTTAGGAATAATCTTAAACCTCTATGAATGTCATCTTGAGACACCTTGAGGCCCAAAATGGTGCCTCTCAGATCATTAAGGGTTAAGATTTAAAAAAAAACATGTTTTATATAAACCTAACCAAGTTGTGATGGCAATGTAGGATACAATTTGTTACAGGGTTTCTAGGTCACGGATACCTGAGACGTCGGCTCTTACTAGTGTTCCATGTGGCATTTGTCCTGTGAGTTGCACCCCTGAACCCTTCATTGCCTGAGCATATTTCCATATCATCAACCACCATGTCTTGCACCATCAATTTCACCACTCATGTTTTATAATGTTGTCCTCTATAATTTTTTTATAGCAAGCTAAGCATATTATTGACTTACCCTAAAAATTTCAGATTTAATAGAAGTATATTTATTATTGTAGAACATGAAGCAATAATTTAAATAATAACAATCATGAAACCCATCCAAATGTCACAAAATTATCACAAACTATATATCAGATGAATAAGAACCATGGTATTTGCAAATTTGATAAAAAAAAACATTCCATTTAGTGTAGTTGAAATCTTTGACCTTTAGAGCCTGCAAATGCAACAGGAAAGCACGATTTTGGGAAATTTTCAGATATGTAAAGTGGAATAGAAAGTAGAGTACAAGAAATTCATTCCATTCATTGAGCTCATGAATAATCAAAATTATCTTCAATGTGGAATTCAAGTTTGACCAACAAAAAGCCCCGAGGGGTCTCCACTCAGGCAATTAAGGGCTAGTAAACACCCCTATTATTTTTATTGTTGCAGGATGGTTCCATTTTTCCTGGCTGAAATTTTCCTGGCTGTATCATGACACTCGTAGTTCTTTTGGGGTGCAGGTTTTGCATGAGTGTTCACCAGATGGTCTTATATCACCACAGACGTGTGTGTACTTCAATGACTGGCTCACATTCTAGCAATCACATCGAGGGCTTCTTTGATTGGCTCTTGTACCATGAATGGCTACATAAAACACATAAAAGAGGTTAGTACACTAAATATGATATTTAGTGCCACCAATTCTAATTGTCCTGTTCAATACTAATTGTAAACTGTGGTATAATGTCACCAACACTAAATGTTAACCTAACATTATTTGTCATTCCTTGTAAATGTTTTTGGGATTATAGATTTACAGTGTTGCAATTATTGTCACTTATCAAGTGATTTGTCATCCAAATTTCAATCATTCATGACAATATTTCATCACAAGTTGCTGACAAGAGAAGGTCGGGTTTTGGCTAATGGATGAACTCATCTATCATCCATGACAATATTTGTAAACTAATTCATAAGAAGTGTCATCTGAAAAGCTACCATAGTGACATAAAATACCATATGACACTAAATATCATATTTAGTGTAGTTCTTCTCAATACTGTCAGAGGATTTTAGTCTCAAGGACCAGAATTGAGTCATGTCTAATTTGAGCCCTGTTACACTGCCAGATGCTGTACAGAGGTGCGATCTCGGAAGAAACAGATCAGCAGTCATGACTCAAATTTGTCACTTAGCAATCCAAACTTACTGAATCATGTTATTGGAGAAGGAACTGGAATAAGGGCACACTTCCATGTGCCAGCGAAGTTGGCAAAGACCACGAAATGACAAAAATTGGGACCCCCTCTACATGGAAATGTGCTAATTTTCTCTAGAAAACAAAAGTCAGCGTTTGGCACAATTGTAGGGGATAGTTGAAGGTTTTTGGGGAGACTTGAATGTTTCTCTTTTCTGGAACCTAGAAATTGACTTTCATTTGAGCGGGAAAAACTTGATTTCCATAAACTTGGTGGTGGTGAACACAAGATTGTTGTAATTTACACTAATTTTTTCATCATGCCATATTCTTATGATTCAAACCTTGCCCAAAATTTACATAATATTTGGATCTATTGTTATTTTTCTAGCATCTTAAGATACAAAGTTTAATCAATCTGGTCATGCAACATTTGAAATGGGTAATTATGACCTTGATTCAATGTCCAAGCAGATTTTTGGGCATAATTGGTCAATATTCTAGTCTTTCCAAGTCTGATTGGTTACATGTTGTGATCTTTCGGTTTTTCTTTATTGGCTCTATCCACTAGGGCAGAGTCCAAGCAATACACCCCATCAACAACATATGAAGGTCCAATGTGCTATCTACAACTCTTTTCACTCACATTTTGCGATGAATACATGAGAAATCAAGGGTTTGTTCGACCTCAAACACGGACAAAGGGGTTTCAAACCCCCATGTAGTTCTTACAATTTTTATAGTAGCATTTACTTCCTAAATATAAAATATAACTACATCTAATATTTTATTCTTAGATCCAATAGATCTTTTATATAAAGTCGAAGGTCATTGTGTGTGAATTTGTCAGGCCCCTTGTGCCAATGGGGTGTGAATTTTGCAAACCCATATGCCTATGGGTAGGTGAATTTTTTAGATCCTTGTGGTTTAATGAGGTGTGTATGGGGTTGAAATATTTGGGCATGTAGTTCTTATGGTTCTTATAGTAGGTTTTACTTTTGATATATAAATAAATAATTTTTTTTTCTTAGATCTAGTAGATCTTATGTATGAGTTGGAGTTATGGGGATTTAAATTTTCAGATCCCTTGTAGCAATGGGGTGTGCATTTATCATATCCCTTATGCTAATGGGGTGTGAATTTTGTACCCATATACCCATGTGTGTGTGAATTTTGGAGTGGTAAATAAGGTTGACAAAGCGCTTGAAAAAGGTGATATGCCCTTCATATTGAAGGTGTTGTTTTTAGCATCTATTTATATCATAAAAGGTGGTGAAAATGAGTTCATACCTAAGTTCTATCACAATTATAGTATTATTGAGTTTCAAAACTGCTCACATGAATAATGGGTTGTAGGAATGATTGTTGTTTGTGTCATTGGTATTAGAGGCAGGTATGGATGTTTTGATGATCAATGAGTTTCCCTTTACGAGAGCTCGACCCTTTGAACGATTTTTGAAGTGGCAGCGCAAAAATAATTTACAAGTAGTAACACAAGACAGAGACTTGCAAAGGGCAATCGTCAAGATGGATGCAAGACAGACAAAAGGATGACTGGTCCAACGGACTCAAGATTATCAAGAAGAGGACGAAGAAGGAGGAGAAGAAGCAGAAGGTTCCACCAAAAAAATGCGAGTTGGCAGGGGCTCCAACAACTAAAGGAGGGGGCTATGTAATCTAACTTTTTGGTTAGATTAGTTCAATTTTTGAATTTTTGGTTTGAGCTCAACTTGTTCATAGAGTTCTTGAAATAGTGACGAAACATGGAAATTGGTGACTACTAAATCGAAATCGGTTTAGTGATTGTTAGAGCAAATGTTCTGACTATTGACTGGGATTGGAAGAGATCAATAAAGCTGCAATAGACATGTGGAAATTTAGGAGCAACTCTTGAAATGGGCTATGGTCAGACACATCTCTTGAGAGCCGAGTCTCTCGTCAATATATCTGAGTCGGCTATTGTCTGAGGAGGCAGTCGAGAATAGAGCAAGGAGTTATCACAGTGGTGATCAGATCCTCTCGGGAAGAGAGTGAATGTTTTTTGTTTTAAAAGTTATAATATGAGGGTGTGAAACCCTTATACCACATAAGTATCTATCGTGAATTCTTTGTTTCATTGTGACCAACCTTGTTGATTTATGTGAAATTTGAATACAAGGGCGTGAAGCCCGTGTTTTATGCGGCCTTGAGTGATATAAAAAAATAATTATGTTTTGATCTAAATTGACATGAATTGCTAGAAGGGAATGTATTAGATGAAACATTTAGTTTCATACAGACCGTAGTCTAAGAATAAAGGAGGGTGTGAAGCCTAGCTTCGAGAGAAGAACTGGAAGTCCTAGTCCGTTATAACCATGGTCTTAATACCTTGAGTGATTAAAAGTGGTTGAGACAATTGTATGGTTCCTGAGGAGGGAATAACACTAAGTTATTGATGAGTTAATTGTGAGGGATACAAAGAATTTAATTTTCAGATAGTTCCTAGGAGGTGAAGTCCCGAATGAGAGTTAAAACGTCTTAAGAGAAATTGCTATCAATAGTCTCATCAACTAATGTTGGAATCAAAGTCGAGAAGGGACTTAGAAAGTTTCAAGAAATATATAACTGTTCTTCTAAAAAAAAAGCGAATGGATTTCTATGGAGTGATATACTTTTGTAAAGATCATCATTTGTATCTTTTGATATAGGGTGTGAGGGCCTTTCCAGTGATAGTTCAATTTATAAATGAAAATTTATCTAGCATCTCTGTTGGTTTCCATGGTCCTGACTTGTGGGAAGAAAGTTAGTCTAGGAAGGGGAGCGTCTGAATAATTCCATTAACTTTCTAGATCAAATTTCCTCATGATAGCAATTAGTCTGATGTGAGGTCAATAGGTAATTGGACTAAATTGATTTGTTGAGGCAGTAGTCATGCTTATATCTACATCGAATTTAAGTAGTGTCTTGAGAAGAGACCATTGTCTTTTACATCTGAGTGATGATGATAATCTGTAGGTGGTGTAGAGATGGGGTTGGTGAAATCTTTTAGGAATTGAGTGATTTAGGAGAGTGAGTATATCGTAGAATGAGTTATGAAGAGTAATAGAATTGTCCCATAATAAAAGGGGCTTAACTTTTATCCCTCTTTAAAAGAGACATCAGGGAGGCCAACCATTGAGTATACTTGACCATAGGCCTTTGAAGACCATTCGCTTCACATAGACCATTGACCTCTCAAGAGCTGAGACGACTAATAGATTGTTGCTACTACTCTTGGAGGAAGTTCACGCGATCCTTAATGGTTAAGAGCCAAGTAAATTGCATTAATTTTTTATATTTTGTTTCAATAAATTTTAGCTGGGCTGATTAACTTTGTAATTACGTCAAAATACATATTAAAATAAATGGATTCATCTTGGTGAAGTGGACCACCTCAGTTGACAAATAAACTATTGTTAATGAACCAAAAGAACTCTTGAAGTATAATTGAGACAAACTAAGAGGATATATGGATGAACCATGGTATAAACATATGAACTAACTTGTTATGGCCTATGATTCCAAAGACTTACAAAATATTTTCATTCAGTTGGTCCAGGTAAGGACATTGGTCCACTGCCTCATTAAATCAAAGATAATTTAAATGAATGCAGATAACCTGTGGGGTTACTCTACAATATTTCATGATTCACTAAATAATCAATTAATTAAGGAGAGACTATTGTTCAAGTTTAGGCGCCCTTGGCCCTGATGAAATGTGGATTACTGGTCACTCAAAAAGACTATTGTTGAGTTGTGACTCCCTGCATTAAAAAAACCCATGGGATAGGTCACAATGACTTTAGAATGAATTTGGAGTACCAAACCTAGATAAGACCTTGTTTGATGTGAATTTCATGGAATTAAAAAGATTTAAGGAGGGGACTATTAGGGACACTTAGTGCAGTACATGCAATTGCGTAGTCTCTCCCTCTACAGCCAACCATAATCTGGTAGTCATTTCTTGTTATCAATTAACCTAATACACGGGCGGGGGGGGGGGGGGGGGTCACTCTATAGGATTTTTGTGCACCACGTGTGGCGGAGGGGTATTTGTTTAGGGGCTATTTACCTCCAAGGCACGAATTAAAAGCTCCCTATAATTACTTAATTTTTTTAAATGGCCTTTTTTTGCACCCTACCATTACTTATAATGTCCATGTCATTGCAATTTTTTGTAGTCTACATTCCTTTTAATTAAAAAATAATACTTTAAAAGTGTATGCAATGCAAAAGTGGTGGGAAAAAGCATGGCAACAAAAAGGTATAAAAAATACATACCATTGTAAAAACTAAGTACAAAAAACTTAAAGTGGAAACAGAACAAGAAGGCTTAGGATGGAAACACAACAAGAGTGAGCGTGTGTTCACAAACACAACACCCACTTTGTAAAAATACTTCATCCAAAGTCAATTTACATACTAGTGAAGACCAAAACCATAGTGTACAATACTTACATAGTGTGAAATACTCCAAGCTTGGTCATGAATCCTATATAGTCATGACGCTAGAGAAAATATGTCAGCAACACATTTAGAGAGTGTAAGAATCTACCTACAAGATGTTGAGATTGCACGATGAGAGAGAGCTTGGAGCGATTAAAGATGGAAGTTGGATTGAAGGCAACATCACAATGATCTTGCAAAAAGATCGCAAAATAAAGAAAACTAAACAGTTGGGCGAATATGGCAAGGGCAACATGCAAATCACAAAGACTCCAACATTGAATAAAAGGTGTGCTTGAAGAAGCGGTGGTGGAAGTGGACATACATGTTGGAGATAAAGATGTCGGAGTAGAGAAGTCACTGAAAAATAAGAAGCCCGAGGAAAAATGAAAAATGAGAGGCCACCAAGAGAAGGGAGAGAAGGGAGAGAAGCCACTCAGAGGTGTCGGGAAAAGAGTTAGGGTTAGGCTTACAATTTCATCCATTTTTGGGTAAACGATGAGTCATTTTTCATCCATCTCTTGTGAGGCATGCGTACAAAATTGATTCTTCTAAACATACATCCTAGGATCCCTATTTTCAGCCCCTATATTATTTTTACAAAAAGGAATGGTCCATATTTTATACCTATCTACCTTACTTGTAATGGGATTGTCTACTTTTAATGGACCGTTCATTATTTGGAATTCTTTTATAAATTTTATGTCAAACGAATTTAATCTTCCCTATATTATGCCGCACATCGTTTTTAAAATGCACTAAGTGACCCCCCTGTGACCTAAAAGTGACACTTAGAGTTCAATGTGACACTAATTTAGTCTTCCATGTGTGGTTTTGTTAATCGGAACCCAATCCAAAATCCTATTTACAATTTTGCTCAATCAAACATGTACCTCTAATTTTTTTCAAGGTCTAGTTGTTATTAGTATTGGAGCTTTAGACCAAGCATAGCCAGTGCGAATAAATAGGTATCTTAAAAATATGACGTAGACGTTAATGCTTTGGCACCAAATTCTTAGCTTGAGCACATTAAATATCATGAACTGAACATTAAGGTAGAAATACCCAAACCGGTGAACCACCCTAAGTAGACTTCCGTTAGAATAATGAAGTGCCATTTCTGAAACGGATCATTGTGAGGCTTGCAACTTGAATGCGTGTACAGTCAATTTAGCAAAATTTAGTCATGTTTGACTACCATCAATCACAATTTAATGTACTCATGAGTTAACCGGTTTAGGTGATGTGTAGTGTGGAAATGAGGATTACCATGTTCGGTGTAAGGAGAATCTAGTGAACGAGTAGGGGGTTTGACAAACTTTCCACTTTGAAAAATTGTAGAATTTTTTTCACAGGGAATAAAAATATGAAACAACTTGCATTCTTCATGAATCCTTCTCTTTTATCTTGGAAAACTATCTCATGATTGTAAGACCATATATTCAATGTGAATCACCTTATTTTCACGGTTTATGGTATCTCTACCTTATCATCATGGATGAGCAAATGGACGTGACATGACCTTTGGCTATCATGTCGCATTACGTTTAGGTGTGACGCCCACCAGATGTTATTATGGTAAGAATTTTATTTACCACAATGTTTTTTTATAGCGTCACCACGAAGTCGACTACCTATGGTAGCAATACACTTTGTGATTGGTTGTTACTATGCCAGTCAATGCGTCAGTCGACTGCACATAAGCAATTGGCCTTTAGTTGACTGCCACAATAGCAATCAACCTTCTTCAATTCACTGCATATATGTGGTCAATCTCTAGTTGGCTACTTATTTGAGCATTTGACTAGAGAGCCAATTGGCAATCGCACACTCCAATCTTTAGGCTTCTGTCGAACTCCCAATGGAGAATAATGTTGTTTGTGAAAAGATCATTGCATTGCACATTTACATTGTGCAATTCTGACATGATCCATACCAAAGCCTAAGCCAACTTTACCCTCTTCATCCATAATCCTTAAATTGGTTCCATTCTTGCCATTTGGTTGGACCCATCAACATGACATTGGCATTTGGTTGATGCACTCTATCTTGAATATACATTTCTTGTAGAGTTCCCCCATTCCGAAATAGTGTGTAGCCTATTTTGGTCTCATTATCAATCAACCAAAACTTGACAAAGCCAGGATGCGAGTTATTTAATTGCATGTCGAGAGGTGAAAGTACACTACGGTCCCCAATTTAATACGTCACAAACACAATTTTGCTAAAATCGTGTTTTTGAACATCAACCACGTCAAATATACAATGAATTTGTATTATATTTTTTCATATTCTTGTAGTCTTTATCCTAAGGAAGAGATATCTTGTACTAAACCTCTATATAGTGTCATATTCTAAGAGAAACAAGTATTATTGTACAAAAAATTAATACTGTCACAGTATGTGCAGTATTATTTTTTCTCAAAAAATACTTCAAAAATGATTGAGATTACATTCAAATCGCTTGAATTTTGTTGTGAGCATAGTATATAAGAAAAGACAATGAAGTTTGTTAATTTCATGGATTTTGTCACATTTCATTTCTTTAAATGCTTTCTGGCACGTAATTTTTTTCCGTAAGCCATAAGTGCCAAAGAATTGCATTTAAAAAAAAATTGAAACCTTAATCATGAGAATTCCAAAATTGAGGTGGGCAATTTGTCCGATTTTCAAATTAGTTAATCCTAATGATTGTGGAGCAACTTGTATGAATTTTTATATACAAAAAGTACTAAAAAAGTACTTCAAGGAGGGGCCACAAGTGGCTAGGGCATAGTGTGCTTCTACCGTCTCAACACTAGATTGGATATGAGCTTTATGTAGATCGCTAATCTTTGGAGTTTTTGGGGCCCATGTAATATTTGGAGACAGACATTCGTCACTTTGACAATCTCCCCATGACCTCCCATCATTTTCTTGCTCTCCAAGATGATCACATGTGTCGTGGCCCATATTGGAGTCCATATAATTGGCATGGGTATGACGCCCTTAACCACTTCTCCAATTTATGTTTCTTCCAAGGAATATATTGCTAGCTGTCTTGGAATGTTTTTTGGCATGAGGTTCCCACCATGTAAGCATAGCATGTAATCTCGCCGCTCTAGGGGTCACCACTGCACTTGGCTTCGGGGGGGGGGGGGGGGGGAAACGACATCAATGAATTGCTTGAGGTTGAAAAATCCATTTTGGACGAATAGTCAAAGTATTCTTCACCCAATAGTCAAAATATGTGAGATTTTGATCCTCACTAAATTTAGGTCCATCCACTGTGTATCGAATGGCTTTCTCGATCGACTTCTTCATTCTATTGGCCACTTTTTCTTTTGGTGCATTCCAAATAAGATTTCATTTAATGCCATATTTATCGTTGCGCATGTACCAGTCTATGATGGCGCCGTGGATTTTTTTTTGTTATAGCTTCCAAAAACTGCACCCTTGGCTTCCCGTTCTTGGTGGATGTCAATTTCGAGGCCTCGGAAGCTCCTCCTTGCCCACACAAGTGGGCAAAGACAATTGAACGGATGGACACGCTACCTTCCAGATGGGGAATTATGTTTGATTCCAACCCCATAGTATTAGTTGATCTCATTTTTAGTTGACTTTGCCTTTTACTAGGTTGTTTAAACAACGTATTGGAACTCTCTAGCTCGTCATCTTTCATCATTCAATTCTGTTATGCCATAGTGTTTAATAACACGGTATACTTGTGTTCACAAACACAATTTAAATATGTTCACAGACATGGCGATATCCACACCTCAAAGACGCAAAAATGCAGTTCATAATTGGCAAGGGTTTGACCTGTCACCATCTTCCAACTCCCCTTGACCCTCTTTGAACATTAGGCAAAGTATGCTAGGCATGTTAAGTCCCAATATCCCACTTGAGGCACGGTGGTTGATAAGGAGGTCAATGAGGCCTTCCACCTTATATATAAGTTGGGAGGGTCTCACGCCTCCCAGGGCTGATCTCCTCGATCTTGAATGTTAGATGCATTGCAATTACATCCTGACAGTTGATCAAGGCAAAAACTTGCTACGTTACAATCAACCAACGTAAACGACTTTTACTTAGTAGTCAAGTGCTACTTAATGTAGTCATTTTGGTAACTGGTAGTGGACTTAGTGTTGTCAATTGTTGGTTAATAATTGACCAAGGCAATCGATCTTGATTTGTCGACTGCTTGTTAGAGTCGACATGGTAGTCGATTGCCATGTCGACTTCATCAATCAATCAATAAGGTTGTCGATTGCTAATGCAGTCAATGCTAATATAGTCCATAGGGTAATCAACCACCATGTTGAATTCATAAAAAAATTGATTTGAAAGTCTAACATGAATGGAAGTCAAACCACTCCATTGTCCCCCATACCATCAATGACAAGGGAGGCGGTGTTTGAGTGGACTCCGGAATTCCACATACGTTTTCAACTGCAAATGGCCTAAAAATATATATGCAAATTTCCAAGAAGTCCATTTTTTTACATAGTTTTTTTAATAACCTCCATTTGAAAACCTAATGAATTAAATATAAAATTGAATGATACATAATCTAATATTAATATTATCATGAATAAATATAAATGATTGAAATGACCAAATTTTGAGATACCTTAAATCTTTTATTTAAATGCGACATTAACTGTTAAAGATACTCAAAGGGATCTAGCATTATATTTTGAAAACTGATAAAACAATTTACAATGACGTTCAAAACTCTTTTAAGTAAACTACCGTTACAATATAAAACCCTTGGCCTATTCATAATGATTGTTTGTTGTACTTATTTTTATGGATTTGGTGAACTATTATTATATTATTTTTTATTTTTAAAATAATTTTATTTCATGTACATATTTTTATTAGTGGATAATTTCTATAAAGATGTATTTTCAATGGTGTTATTGACATATTGCTTATAAGTTTTCTTTTGCTTTAGATTATAATCTATATTTGCGCTCATGACATCTCAAATGAATAAGCATGACTTGTAAGACAAGGATTTTGAAGCCTTTGCTAATATTGTTGCAACAAAAGAACTTTTGTTTGTTCAAGATCTTGATTATAAATTTGGAGATAGTCTTTTGGATACAGTAAGTATTGCTTATTTACATAGGCAACAAAAACCTAGAGATGAATCGAGCGTTTTTGCCAATGAAGTTAGAAAACAAAGTATCAATCTACTAAGAGAATCTATGTCAAACAACGATGGCAAATCAACACGCCTAAAATGTTAAGCAAAAACCAATCTTGAGACTCATCATGCATTCAATGTTCAATCTTTGGATGAATTCATAAATAGAAAGTCAAAACCAACTGTAGACAGAGGGATATGGGATGATGCTTTCATGATGAAGCATATCTCGTATCATTTGAACAAACCTTTAAATCTTTAAGATATTAGACATGTTTTTAAACGCAAAATCAACCATGCTACTTGGAGCTACTCAAACAATGTCGATTGAAACCAAAAAAAAACATCAACATTGTACATGCAAATGCTCATGTTCATCCTATGACTCCGTTGAATGACTCACGTATATCAAATAAATCAAATTGGCAATTTATGCGTGTGATCTAAGCCATCCATTTTCTTCCTCTAACGACGACGAAATGAAAAAGAAAAAGAACAACAACAGAAAGAAGAAATTCAATAATTTGTTGGAACTTTTATACCTTCAAAAATCTTCACAATGGTTACATACTTGGGCAAGGCTTCAGGTTTGAGGTATCCATTGAGCATGTTTCCAGTTCACAAACTATGACAAATCAATGTGAACCCAATGTCACAATGTAAACAAACTTTCGATTTGTTCTATCAAGATGCAACTATTATATCACCATTGATATGGAGACCAATTGCAAACCAAGCACTTTACTCTCATCAAATTCTATATTTTTTGCAAAACTATACCTTTGAAACTGTAATGCATAGTATATGGTTGATGGTAAGCTGACATCAATATTTTCCAACAAATTAATGTGGATACCGGTGGATGGCCAACATATTGTATGAGCATGCAAAAATGCAATAGTGAAGTTGAAAATGAATAAATTTCTCAAGGTATTTATGATTTCAAGTAATCAAAAGGCCGTCTCTCATAACGAGCTAGATAAATATCTTGCTATGTCATCTTATTTGAACAAACAACTCTCGAAACGCAAAGTGTATAACAATGTTCCACAAACACTAGAAAAAATAAGAAACGTTACATATACTATGGATTTCCAAAGGCTGGAGCTTATGAAGATATCACCAACTATGTACAATTATTGAGGAGTGTGATATATGCGTTTCACAAAAGATATGGCACCACTCTTGTTGAGTTTGTTCAAAGATTGTAAGTCCCTAGACTACACATGTATTTTTGGATGATGAAGATTTTCTTTTTCAAGATTTGGTAAACATGTGTTGTGCTTTTTAAAAAAAAACAACTTACAACCACATGCTAAAAGTCGAGCTTCCAAGAAGTAAATCTTTTAATATTTATTAGTTGAAGCCTTGGAGAAATCTAAGTGTCAAACAATATAGGAAATTGGGCCAATTATGCAACACTCCACAAACATGTTTCTTTGGTGGTTCAAGACATAATATAAATATAGTTCATCAAATTTTTGACAAAATGGAACGTAACGTTGGCATTAAAAAAAATGGTGATGGTTGATACACGAAGATCAAGGACTACCTCCGAATGATATGTATTTGCACCATTACTAAGTTATAAATCAAGGACGTTCTATAGTTGATTGCTCCATAGTTTGATACAAAATTTCAAGATTCAATGGGCTAACATTCTAAATAAATAAATATAAATAACTAAAATTTGGTTAATTTGATACCCCAACCAACCTTGTGATTTTTATGAATCCAACAAAGATTCTTCTCACCCTTCACCAAAGGCAAACAATTGGACGTGGCAAAAATCTAGAACGATAACAAAATTGGGAGCTTTGAAGATAAAAAAACCATTTAGTATTTTGCAAAGCATGGAAGTTTTCATGAAGACTTTGTACCTATAGAAGGTGATGTGATTTTCAACTATCATTGATAGTAAGCCCGTCTTATTTATAGATAATGGTGATAGTAGGTCACTTGAGGGAAGTCAACCAATTATTATTTCTTCAATAAGAAATTATATGCCTAATGATTGGTTATTGGCCGTAGTTGGAGCGATTTATGATGTACCTAATATATTTATAACAATGCCTATGAGAATACCTAAAATATATCTCATAGATTCATCAGTAGAATGACTTATTGAGTTAACCCACGGGGGGGTCACTTAGTGCATTTTAAAAACGACGTGCGGCATAATATAGGGAGGATTTAATTCGTTTGACATAAAATTTATAAAAGAATTCCAAATAATGAAGGGTCCATTAAAAGTAGACAATCCCATTACAAGTAAGATAGATAGGCATAAAATGTGGGCCATTCTTTTTTTGTAAAAATAATATAAGGGCTGAAAATAAGGATCCTAGGATGTATGTTGAGTAGAGTCAATCTTGTATGCATGCCTCACGAGGGATGGATGAAAAATGACTCATCATTTATCAAAAAATGGATGAAATTGTAAGCCTAACCCTAACTCTCTTCCCGACACCTCTTAGTGGCTTCTCTCTTTTCTCTCCCTTCTCTTGGTGGCCTCTCATTTTTTGGTCACTTCTCTACTCCAACATCGACATCTGCATATGTATGTCCACTTCCACCACCGCTTCTTCATAGCACACGTTTTATTTAACGTTGGAGTCTTTGTGATTTGCATGTTGCCCCTGCCATATTCAGCCAACTGTTCAGTTTTCTTTATTTTGCGATCTTTTTGCAAGATCATTGTAAAGTTGCCTTCAATCCAACTTCTATCTTTGATCGCTCCAAGCTCTCTCTCATCATGCAATCTCAACGTCTTGCAGGTAGATTCTTGCACTCTCTAAATGTGTTGCTGACATATTTTCTCTAGCGTCATGACTATATAGGGTTCATGATCAAGTTTGGAGTGTTTCACACTATGTAAATATTGTACACTATGGTTTTGATCTTCATTAGTATGTAAATTGACTTTGAATGAAGGATTTTTACAGAGCGGGTCTTGTGTTTGTGAACACAAGCCTTCTTGTTGTGTTTCCACTTTAAGTTTTTTGTACTTAGTTTTTGCAATGGTATGTATTCTTTATACCTTTTTGTTGCCATGTTTTTTCCCACCACTTTTGCATAGCATACACTTTTAAATTAAAAAACATTAATTAAAAAGAATGTAGACTACAAAAAATTGCAATGACATGGGCATTATAAGTAATGGTAGGGTGCAAAAGAATAGGCTATTTTAGAAAATTAAGTTATTATAGGGAGCTTTTAATTCGTGCCTTGGAGGTAAATAGCCCCTAAACAAATACCCCTCCGCCGCACGTGGTGCACAAAAATCCTATAGAGTGACCCCCCCGTGAGTTAACCTCTCGAATAGTTTCATTGCTTCCACAATAGTTGTATTTAAATCAATGAGTGTTTTTTTATACATGTAAGCTTATGATTATTTCAAGTTTTAATATGTTGCATATGTGAATCTTAAAATACATGTTTAATTTTCTAGGACAGAGCCTCGCAATTGTGCCATTTTTGTTAATATGAGGTATATTCTACATATTCCTCTAAAATGATCGGCAATTTTGATGAATTCTTGAGCTTCAACGGTTCATCTGTAACTAGCGGTTGGTTCTCCCCGTTCATTGCCTTGATTCTTATTAGACCCTAAGAGTGGAACTATCCATGATACAAGTCCTTGCAAGTGTAATGTGGGAAAGACTTGCAGATTTCTTGAGAACTAATAAGACTGAGCAAGCCCCTCGTGGCGTCAAGCTTAGTTCCTCATAGGAATTTTGTGAGAAAAATTAGCGGGTTGGGCTTGTGTATGCATGTATTCAACCAAGACTTCTCCACTCTCAATTCTATCTAGTCACATGCTAGTCTATCTTGAAATGCTTGGTCCTGTCAAAGAAGACATGGTTCATGGGTATCTTAATTGTGTTTTGGTTTTGCAAGCAATAGGAGTAGGGTGAGGGTAGGACATATCAAGTTTGGTAAGGAGCATCTTATCCATGTGGCCTCACAAACACAATTGGCTAATGCGTGGTATTCAACTTTGTATGACAATCTCGTTGTTTTGAATTGCTTCCGACAACTCCACGTCACCGAGGATGAGCTAATAGGTACCTCAAATGACCAATATATTAGGCCTCTTTATCATATTAGGTATGCAGGCTTTGCTTTAACCCATACAATGGTTTATGAAGGAGGCAAAACTTGGATTCTTGACCTATTATAATGAAACCCTATATATGGTTGTAGTATGAAGATATTTTCTCTAAATAGGGCATACGGAAATGTTATTATAACACCTAGGTGGAACATGGGCCAACCTTGTATAAGCAGCAAGAGATGTGAAAATTCTTATGTTTTCCCACATAACTACTAGCGCAAAGGTGTCTCTCATGTAGTCTATGCCATGCTTGAAGCCTCATGCGATGAAGCATGCTTGGAAGCAGGGTGGAGGCTTGTGAGCCAAGCTTAATCTTGTACAGCCAGTGGGGCAAATTTGGTTTTGCCCCTAAAGGTAGGTCAAAGAGACCAAATACTCTCATAATAGTGGCCTCTTGATAATGACCAATGGCTTTTCGCCAATGAGGATAGAGAGCATTGATGGCATGGAAGGTGATATTATTGTCCCATTTGTCAGTGGTATCGGCGAGGAGCTTGCATGATGCAACAAATTCCTCTAGGTTCCTAAGAAACCTATGTTCCATGTTGGATCTCCTTGGTGCAAGAGGAGGTGTTTGTTGGATAATGGTGGGTTGCACCGTTGGAGAGCAGTGTTGATAGGTGAGCAATGGCTCACTAGCCTGTTTTGGATTAGGCTTGACAAGTTGCATGACAACATGAGGAGACGTTGGTGCAATTGTCTCCTGAGAGCCATTGGGGGTAACTGCTTTCTTGTATGTAGCTCATGATAGATGTATGTTTGTTGATGGGTAGTGGTGGAGCATTGAAGTCTATTCATTGTGAAATTCCTAAGGGCTCCACAATCACATGGTTGTTTGAGGTGCCTATCAGCTCATCCTTAGTGACGTGGAGTTGTCGGAAGCAATATGAGACAACAAGACTATCACACAAAACTGAATATTGTGTGTTAGCCAATTGTGTTTGTGAAGCCACATGAATAAGCTTTAGGCTGGCAAGCATTGCTTCAGCTCGTCCCAAGTGACGTGGAGTGATCTTTATCATGTCAATAAAGAGGCTTGGGGGTGAGAAGAAGATCATTAACTAAGAACTTATGACTTTCTTCTCTATGGTTGGGCGGAGAGCCTTCTCAAACTTCTTTGTCTATCTCAATTATCATGTCAATCTCTATTTCTAACATTCTATTCGACTCATATCTATTCTTAAGCATTTTCTAACACTTGTAGGGGTCGGTATACCTTTTTAGTATTTTAAAAATTAAGTTCTCAAATTGTTGTAGATCACAGTGGGAGCCTATTGCCACCAAGTAGCTTCAATTGGTGTCATGGGATCATTTGGTGGGTTAGGTGCATACATTGTGCATGTTATTGCGTTGTATTACTCCTTCCATTCAAAAAGCCCATGCACTCCATAGTAGTTTGGTGGTCCATTGAGTTGGCAATATGCCTCAAGAATGGTCCATGGATAAGTCCGTTAGATTGTCATGGACCATGATTCTATGTTGAAACTTCCCGATTATCAAGATTGTAATGCTATCCTCGGTTAGTGCCATCCTCGATTAGTTCTTTGAAAATCAATTCTGCTAAATATATTATACAAAAGTTGTATTATAATTTTATATCATAATAATTAATAGGTTGAAATAGAGAGTCCAACTTCTATTTCACGAGGACCCACGAACATTTCACCAAAGTAGAGGAGCTACCTAAGACCAGAATGCAACAATTTTAAATCTAGGGAGGACCCACGGTGCTCACAAGATGTACTAATGTCAGGGTTGTCTATCCCGACGTCATGACGGTGTCGTGTCGTGACGGACCCCTCCGTCACGACACAATAGGGTCCACGTAGGGTCAACCTAGGGGGAAGCTAGTAGGGTGGGTAAAATACTTACCTTCTTGCCAAGGTGGCGTCCTATGTGGCAGAAAAGGCCGATGTGGATGTGGATATGCCTAGCGCCAGGTAAACCATTTTACCATTATGTTTATCATTATGTTAAAATCAAAGTAGTAAAATCTGAGTAAGGAGCAGGGATGTGCAAATGGACGTGACGCGGCCTTTTTGCGTCACGTCGCGTCACGTCAGGGCGTGACGCGCACTGACGTGGTAAAAAAAAGTTACTGCACCAATTTTTTGTAACTTTTTTGTAACTTTTTGGGACGACTGCTCTAGTCGACTGCTACGAGCAGTCGACTTCAGAAAACAAAAATTAAAAAATATATTAAAAAATCTGAACCGTTAGATCTTCTTGGATTGAAGATCTAACGGTCCATGATTTTTTTTAGAATTTTCTGATTTTTTTTTTTGGTTTTCCTTGAAGTCGACTGCTTTTAGCAGTCGACCAGCTAGTCGACTGCTAATAGCAGTCGACTGGTCTTGGTCGACTGCAAAAGTAATTTTTTGCAGTCGACTGCTGAGTCGACTGCTATTAGCAGTCGACTTAGCAAACGACTGCAAATAGCAGTCGACCTAGCAGTCGACTACAAAAACAAAAAAAATTCCAAAATTCCAAAAAAAATTATGGACCGTCAGATCTTCTTGGCAAGAAGATCTGACGGTCCATAATTTTTTTTAATTTTTTTGCAGTCGACTGCTAAGTCGACTGCAAATAGCAGTCGAATTAGCAATTGACTGCCAAAAAATTTAAAAAATTCCAAAAAAATTTCTGTACCGTCAGATCTTCTTGCCAAGAAGATCTGACGGTCCAGAATTTTTTTTGGAATTTTTGAAATTTTTTTTGGCAGTCGACTGCTAGGTTGACTGCTATTTGCAGTCGACCAGGGGGTTGACCGCGTCAGTTTACCCCTGGGGTAACTGCCGGATTTACCCCCCCGCGGACGTGATGTTTTTTGGTCAGCCGTCACGTCGCTGTCACAAAATGTGACGTGACGTGACGTGCAATCCCTGGTAAGGAGGGTGTGGGGCGGACGGGGACAAGCATGGGGCGGACGGGGGACGAGCATGGGGCGGACGGGGAATGTGAGGAACAATTACTAGCCCTCGTCCGCCCACCCCATCCGCCCCTTTGTTCCCAGCGTCCGCCCCCGTTCCCCCCCCCCCCCCCCGTCCGCCCCCCTGTCCGCCTCCAAGTTTGGGAGGCTCTAGCAGCCTCATTTTTCATCTGTTTATTGCGTTTGAGGACATTTTCGACATCTACATTTCATGAGGATGTCGAAAATGTCCTCAAAATCAACATTTGGATCCAAAATGAGGCTGCTAGAGCCTCCCAAACTTGGAGGTGGACGGGGGCGGACGGGAGGTTTGGGAGGCTCTAGCAGCCTCATTTTGGATCCAACTGTTGATTTTGAGGACATTTTCGACATCCTCATGAAATGTAGATGCCGAAAATGTCCTCAAACGCAATAAACAGATGAAACATGAGGCTGCTAGAGCCTCCCAAACTTGGAGGCGGACGGGGGCGGACGGGGGGGCGGATGGGAGGTTTGGGAGGCTCTAGCAGCCTCATTTTGGATCCTAATGTTGATTTTGAGGACATTTTCGATATCCTCATGAAATGTAGATGCCGAAAATGTCCTCAAACGCAACAAACGGATGAAAAATGAGGCTGCTAGGGCCCTTCAAAGGTGAAGGGGTCAAATTGGGGCGGACGACGGGGAACATGTTCCCGATGGTTGGGAACGGCAGGGCGGACGGGGGGGAACGGGGGCGGACGGGGGGGGGGGGGGACGGGGGCGGACGGTAGAGAACCGGGGCCGCACGACGGGGAACGGGGGCCGGACGCTGGGAACAAAGGGTGGGACGGCGGGGGGGACGGGGGGGCGGACGGGGGGCGGACGGGGGCTAGTAATTTTTTCCCCACTTTACCTCTACTTTGCTGACATGTCATCACACGTGGACATCTTACATCCTACGTGTCCGAAATGGGGTAATGTAATTACACACAAAATTTGGTAAAATTCAAGTCTGTCAGGATAAAGACAGCATCCGGCATAATGTCATGACGGATACGTGTCATGACGGCACGACATTATGCCGAGATTAGCCTCCGTCACGACACAATAGACAACCCTGACTAATGTTGTTATACGATAACATCCAATCATTGCAGAATTATAAGAACATTGGGGGGAACGAAACAACAAGTTTGATCCTCTTTTGAACATTTTTCTATGAAGAGCCTTGTGTAGGAGCCTATTTTTTAAAGTTGGGTGAAACTCCATTTTCTTTTGTTCCCAAACACTTTGAAGAAAAATTAACGATGAAAATACAAGGCATTTCAATTGGACCCGCCACCCTAAATCTTATATTTGGCATGTGCAAAACTAGGTTGTCTTCATGAATATGTTTTCCCATTCATTTGCACAACATGCATTTAACATTCTCTAATGCTTGATGCAATTCATTACAAAGAAAAGAAAAGAAAAGAAAAGAAAAACAAACGCCCATACATTGTACCGGCATGAATGCGAGCCCGTTACCCAAATGTTTACCCCAACTTGGTCGTGGTATCACATGAGGGGTTATGCCTCTTTAGGAGGTGGGCTCTATGGGTTTTAAGATTATATCTCCACATTAGGGTGGTGTAATGGTGGTTTGTTTATTGTCGAGTTTCCTTTTGTTGAGTACGAGGTATGTTAGGTATTTAATGGCATTTTGATGTATGTTTTTCATGAGGTTTTTGATGTTTGTCTTTGGGATGTTGAGGTCCGCTAACTTGGTGATGGATTGTTCGTGTATGGCACCTCGTACCCCTGCCGTAATAGTGATGAGGGGCTTCGTTTTCCATCCGTTGTTTCTTATCTCATTAATTAGTGGGTCGTATTTGGCGTGCTTTTGTGCGATAGCTTGTTCAGGGAATCTATCATGGCCGTATGTAAATTCAATGAATTGTACTGTGTGTGAATGTTGGGGTGTTATAGGTGTAGGTGTGTGGTTCGGGGCCCCTATTATGCAGAGGATGTCCGGTCTTAGTTTGGCGTGGCATTGGCATCTTGTTTGTGTGCATGTACAATTTATGAGCCAATCGGGGACGGTGTTATCTTGGTTGTTGTTATTGAGATTACCTGCATTCGTTAATGTGTAATATCTGGTGTGTTTGTTGGCTTGTAGTGTTTGGGTGATGAGGTGTACAGCTTTGTTGTGGCGGGCTATTCTTAGTCCTTTCAGGTATGGGTGTTCGCATGTTGATAATAGGTGTGGCCATGTGTCTCTTTCATTTTTGTGGCATAGTGTGCAGTTGGGGTTTTGGTATATGAGGGGCCAGAAGATGTTTTTTCTGTGATTGCCCATGTATTGAGCGTAACGGAATTTTAGTGTTTGGGTGATTTGAGCATCGGATATTTTGTTGTTTTTCCAAAAGTGATTGGAGAGCTTTTGATTTATTTGGTCATTGGATAGCCATTTGTCTACGTAAGGGTATTTATGTTGGGCTATCCTAACTTCTTGGTAGTCGTGTGTCTTTGTTATGAATGTGTGTAGGTTTCTAATTGCTCCATCTCGTGTGGCAGTTGGGCAGCTTGCTAGCCAATAGGGTGTGGCGTGGGCTATATGTATGTGGGGTGTGGGGGTAGGTTTTTCTTTGGTTGTTCCTTCATTGGCTAATGTGTCCGCTATTTCGTTTCCTATGATGCCCGTATGTGCCCTTACTTTGTGTATGTGGATTAAGTGCGGTGTCCAATAGATTTGGTGGATTATGACTTTTATGAGGAGTTTGTCTGGGTGGTGGTGTTGTGAAGTTGGGTGTTGCATGTGATTACTAAGTAGATATATGCTATTAAGGCTGTCTGTGAATACGTGTGTGTCGGTTTGAGTGGTTTGTATGGTTTTGATGGCTATGAGTATTGCGTTTAGTTCTGCTCGGAGGATGTTTTGATAGCCTGGTAGTCTTTATGATATGTGGATACTTTGGTTAGGGTTGTATACTCCAGAGCCTGCGATGTCTCCCTCTATTTGTCCTTCGGAGTTCTTAGTTGGTGGGATGAATGAACCGTCAGTGTATATGCATTGGTGGGGTGGGTATTTGAGGTGGTGTTGGCGGTAATATTTAGTTGGGAGTGGCATTTGGGGGATTTTTCTTGGTGGGGGTGTGTTGTTCATGGGGGCATGTTTCCAAGAATTGGAGTATTTGATGTGGTAATTTGGTGTCGTGGGATATATGGGGAAGGTGTCTATTTGTGTGTTAGTGGTTTGTTCTAATACTTGTGTGAGTTCTTGGGGGGTTTGTAAGGTTGTTGTGGGGTTGGTTTGGTTATGTATACATATTATTGATATGAGTGATGGTTCTACGTATTGGTAGTATTTTGGCCATTCTGGTGTGGGATTGTATAGTATGGTATGTGGGGGGATGGTAACAATTGTATGTATGTCTCCATGTGCATTAAGTGGGATTTGTTGTGGGGTCCAGTCATTGTGGTTAATTATGAGGATGGTGGCAGTGTTTGTATCTTCTTTGGCTGCCATTCTTGCCCAGTGGATGGCTTCCACGGTAGTGTTGTGATCCGTGGGGTATGCTAGGCCGGTGCCTTTCCATCGGTAGGTTTGTACGTGTCCTATGGAGCCGAATATTTTATCCCGGTTGTGGGGGGAGTGGTATTGCGTGAGTTGTATGGGGCATGTGAGAGGAGATGAATAATATGAATGTGTAATTTTAAAAGATTCTATTAAGGTTTTGATAATTGCCGGGTGTAATGTGTGGTGTAAGTTTTTGGGTTGTATGATTTTTGGTTTTCGCTTGGGGAGTATGGTTATGTATCTTTGTATGAGCCAAAGTATTTCTGTTTCGAAATCTTGTGGGGGGGGGGTGGAAGGAAGTTGTTGATTGTATGGGGCGGTGGTAGGAGAATTGGTTCCATAACCATTGTAGTCTTTCGGTGGTGATGGTGGCCATGTAGTTTCCTTGTTGATCATAGATATTAGCTTCCAAGGCTTGTATTTGGATGGTTGGTTGGTTAGTTTGGATATCTTTATCGGGGTTACATTCTTGTGTGGATAGTTTTAGGTTGGTGATTTGTAGGGGGGGATGTATAAATTTGTTATCCTTTGATTGAATGTAGTTGAGGCAATTAGCATATTCTTGAGTGGTATTGAGTTTAGCTTGTTTTGTGTAAAATTGTGTGAGGCATAACATGTTGTGTTCTAGGAGGATATTGTCCGGGTGTAGAAGTTCATCTTCTTTTCGCCATTGTTGTATGGCTCCTTGTGGTGCTTGCCATTGGCATAGGTACATTTTTTGTATCGCGTGAGCTCCCCATTTGTCTTTTTTGGTGGTGTTTTTTTCCTTTATTATGGTTTGAATTGCTTGACCTAGTATCCTGTGAGTTGAGTGGGGGGGGGAGTGTTCCCCGTGGTTTCTCCTTGTAGTTGTGCTTGTTGTGTGATGTGTGTGGGATTTGTGGTTGGTGTATGGGGGGGGGGGAATATTGTTGATGCTTGTTGGAGGGCCTCTTTGATAGTTTTAGGTATATGTGTGTATGTGGATTTAAATTCTTGCGGTGTTAGTATGGTTCCAGTACCGAGGTTTTGGATTTGTGGGAGTGTGGTGATGCCATACATGTATAGTTTATCAAGGTATTTTTGGGTTTTAGATTTGGAGAGGTCGGTGAGGGTGTTGTAGTTTGGGTTGATTTTCCAAGCTTTTTCTAATGGAGTTATTTTGATGGGGAATGCCCTAATTGCGGTTTGAACGTGGATTTCGTATTCTCTTTCGAGGAGGAAGAGTGATCTAGCTATAGGTGACCTTACACATGCTTGTTGTTTGAGTTTGGGTAGGTGGAGGGAGCCTCCATATTTAGCCGCTATGTGTTTGGCTAGTCCTTGGTATATGGTGCCTAGTTGTCCCGGGTCATTAAGAGCTTGGATTAATTGTTGTCCTATACATCTTATGTAGTCAGGGAGAAGAGAGGTTGCATTGATGCCGAAGTTGTTATGAGGGAGGTGTGTAAGAATGTTGGCGGTGCTTTTGGGTATGTGACAAATTTCTTTTGTTAGTTTGCTTATGATTTTATCTAGTTTTTTAATGTCGGGTTTTGAGAATGGGACGGCATAGTATGCGTATGCGATTCGGGGTTTAATGACTGTGTTGAGGATTTTAATTTTTTGTGTGAGGCTAGCGGGTGAGTTAATAAGAAGTTGGCTTTGTTGTTTAACTTTTTTGAGTGTGATATCTTTTTGTAGGTTCCATTTAAGTGACGGGGTTAGGTGTATGCCTAGGTATGTATAAGGTTCGTTTTGGGTGAGGATAGGGAAGTTTTGGTAGTTGTATGTGATATTTTGTGATTGAATATATGCTTTGAATGTGGCGGGTTTAAGTTTGGATTTGTTAGGGCATCCCGTGATGGCACACTTTGAGAGATTGAGGTCCATTTTTGACCATTCCGCGAATTTATGAAGTTTGGCTATTTGTGGTTGGATGTTTTGTATGTTATCCGTAATGATTGCTAGGTCGTCGGCGTATGCGGTTGTGGTGCATGTAGAGGATGATGTGGTAAAGTGGTATCCTAGGTTGTCCTTTTCGAGCCATCTTAGTAGGGGTTCTAGAAAGATAATAAAGAGGTACGGGCTAAGGGTGTCGCCTTGGATTGTTCCTCGGCTTATTTCTATTGGGGGTGTGGTTCCAAAATGGTTCCCGTTAAAGGATGTGGTTGAGTTCTCATATATGTTACCAACGATTTCTACCGCGTCTTGGGGGTATCCAAGGTCCTCCATGGTGGCTAGGAGTCTTGCATGATCTATGGAGCCAAAGGCATTTCTGAAATCTATGTATGTTAAATATATGTCTTTTGAGGTAAGTCTTGCATCTTCTAAGGTTGCTATAATTGTTTGTATTTGTCGGGATGTGTTACGTTGTGGGCGAAAGCCTTCTTGGCTAAAGTGTAGTATTCGATGTTGTTCCCCATAACTTGTGAGTAGTGTTGTTAGGGTGCTAGTATATAATTTGTATATGGTATTAGCTAGTGCGATTGGTCTATAATTGGTCAAGTGTGTCGGGTCGTCTTTTTTATGTAAGAGGATGGTTTTGCTATGCTTCCAATATTGTGGAATTTTCTTTTGTTTGTAGCAGTGTTTAAAGAATAAAAAGAGAAGGTTATGCCATTGTGCGGGTAAGGCTTTAATAATGTCATTTGGGATGTTGTCGGGGCCGGGGGCTTTTCCTTTGGATAGCCTCTTAGTGCAATTGTCGTAGGTTTCTCTAGTAAATTGGTTGCCTATTTGTGCGGTTGGGGGGCCTCGTTTTTCTAGAATAATGCCTTGGGGTGTGTGCCAAGGATATTTTCGTATTGCGCACATACATGTGTGGGGGTGGTCTATAGTGTCGTCACATAGGGGTGCTTGTCTTTGGAATGATATTTTTTGGGTATGATATATTTCTTTAGATATGTCGTTGGGTTCAGTGATGATGTGGCCTTGTGAGTTTTGTAGGCAGTCTAGTGAGCTATTGGTGGTTGGGTGGAATATTCTTTTATGAATTGTCTTGGGTTTGGTATTCAGTAGGCTTCTGTATTTATGGATGGCTTTTTTTTGCAGTTGAGCGTAATTTGTTTGGTTATGATTTTGTGGGCTTCTATTTTGGCATTCTTTCCGATGTTAGCTATTTCTTCTATCCATGTGTGTATTTCGGCGGGGTTGATGGGTAGGGGTGGGATGTTAGGGTTTTGGATGAGTTGTAGAGTTTGGATGTCCGGGTCGTTGTGGAGGTGCGTGTGAGGGTGGTGGCATGCGGCTCTTATGGCTTTACGGGTGTTGTGGTATATTTTTAGTTTATGTTTCCATTTCTTTTGTTGTGTTCTAGGCAAGAAACCTCCTTGTTTTTTGGCTCGGTGTGATAGTGGTGGTGTGGGTTGTGTTATACAAGTTTGTTCTATGCATAGGCTAAGGGATTTAGTGATTTCTTGTAGTTTGTTTTGTGCTACGTCCCATTGTGTGTGGGTGAGGTGTTCGTTTTGTAGTAATTGTATGAGGTTTTCTATTTCTAGGTTTTGTTTGTCAAGGAAGGTTGTTTGTAGGTTTTGTAAGTTATTAGGGGGTATGGGGTATATGAGTCGTGGGTTGTATGTGGGAGTGGTGGTTATTTTGATGACTATGGTGTTTGGAGTTAGTTGTAGTTGGACCGGATAGTGATCGGAGTTTTGGTTGAGGTTGGTAAGTGTTTGGCTTTGAAGGTTGGAGGTAGGGGGAGCGTTGGAATAAAAGCCATCAATATGGCTTGTGGATGTATAATTGTGACCTCCTTGTCTTGTGAAAGTTGTTGGGTTTGTGATTGCTTTAAGGCCGATGTTTTGTATGTAAATGGCCCATTCATGATCTATCGTGGTGGGTGGGATTAGTGTGCCATTGGTGTTTCTCCCTTTGAGTAGGATATCACGGTTGAAGTCCCCTGCCAGAATGATTAGGTGGTTAGGATGTTGTGTTTTAAGGGTCCGGATTTGTTGTTGGATTTCTATGATTAAGTGTATGTCTTCTTGGTGTGTTGGCATGTACAAGTTTAGGATAAGTATCGGTGTGAGGGGTTTGTTATTGATTAGGATGGCTTGTATGTATGGGGATATTATGCTAGGAGTTGGTAGCTTGGTAATGTTTTCATTTGTGTATATTGCTTTGGGTATCATGGCTAGTATACCTCCTCTTGCTTGTGAGGGGCCGGAATATCTGTTATATCTTTGTAATGTGTTATTGGAATTGTTGTATATGATTTTATAATCTTGAAGTTGGCGGTCTATATATGATGTGGATTTGGTTTTTGGAATTTTGGTTTCTTGAATGAGAATGATGTGTGGGTTATCTTGCATTTTGTTCGTGAGTTCTTTGATGCCGGGTAGGCTAGAGTTGATGCATCCCGTGTTCCAAGTGATTATGTTTAGAGTGTGGGTGGGGGGGTGTTGTGGTATTGTGTGGTTAATTGTTGCTTCGGTATTTTGTGTTGGTTGTGTGGCGGGATGGTATCCTCTTATTGTTTGTGTGCATTTAGTTAGTTCGTGTACGATTTTTGGTGGGAGGTAGGGTAGTTCTTTGGTTAGGCTAGCTATAGTTATTGGTTCTCTTTTAGCAATCTTGTCATTGATGTGGTTGTAGGCTTGAGTTATGGTGATTGGTTTGGTGTTGTGGTGAGTGTGGTTGGTGGTGTGTTGTTCGTTTGGGTATGTATTATGGGGTATGGTGTTTAGCCTTCTCAAGATGGTGAGGCATCTTGGGTCTAGTCTACCGGACATCATTTCATTGCATATTTGTGGGCTTGGGCTATATGCTATTATGAAGGCGTATAGTTGGTGTGCTATTGGGTGTGATGAGAGGAGTGAGCTATGATTGCTTAGATGGGGAAGGTCACTTTGTCGGGTGGAGGGATGTTGGGTAATGTAACGTTCGAATGTTTCTTTTAGGTGGGAGTAAGGCTTTTTGAGGGTTAGTGTGTTTTGTATGAAGTAGTGTTGTTGTCTTCGGGTGTAGTCCGCGGGGAGGTTGTTGAGGATTTGTGTGAGTGGTCCGGGGTGTCTTTCTATGTCTCCACTTAGTAGGATGAGGGTAGTATTATTCCATGTGTAGTAGTGGATGGATATGTATTTTGGGGATTTTAGATGTTTGTGGGATATGTAGTAGATGTGGCCTATGTGGGTTAAATGTTGGATGGGTGGTGTTGTTGTGGCATATATTGTTTGTGGGTTGTGTGGAGTGGGATTTTGTATGTTGTTGTGGTAGTTATGGTGCGGTGAGGTGACCGAAGATTTGTGGTTGTATTGTTGTGCATGTATTGGGTGTTGGTGCCATTCTAGGGCCAATGGTTGTGTGTTTTGTATGGGGGTGTTGTAGTGGGTTTGGATTATGTTTAGGGTGATTATGATTATTATGGTGTATATGAGGTAGGAGGTAGCATAGAGTGTGTGATCTTTTGGTGAATTGTGGTGGGTATGTTTGTGTGTTCTAGTGGTTATGTTGTTCTTGGTGCTTGATGTTGGTGGGAGGTTGTAGGTTTTGTGATTTAGTTGTGTGGAGGGGGATATTGTATAGCTTGGGCTAGATTGTTGCTTTGGGTTTTGTTTACTAGTTTTGTTTATGTATGTTTTGCAATCAAGCCATGTGCGAGTTATGTGTTGTGCAAAACTTGACTCTTTATTGATAAGTAGATGAAGGGTATACAATGTAGTTACGAATTTCGTCCATGTGAACACTAATATTTTGCTAATCATGGAGATGTTGTTGGTCTTTGTGGATGCTTGGTGATGGGCTCCGGTAGTGGGCTCCGGAGAATCCCGGGGGGGCTTGGTGGTGCATGTTGTTGTTTCCCGCTTGAGCATTGGCCATGGACGTGCTTGGTGCTTGCGGTAGCCTTGCGAGGGTGGTGTGAGGGGGTTCCGGTGATGTGGCGGCTAGCGTTTGCATAATGCTATGCATGCGATGGTTGGATTGTTGAAACTCCATGGCCATTACGCAATTCATTACAATGTAGGAAGGAGGCCTTCTTAGCAAATTGGGTGCATCTTATCCCAATCATCAATGTCATTCTAGGCACTGAAAAAAGTAATATAAGGTAGAGGGTGCTTAAACCAACACTTTAAGCTATTGCACATACATATGGCTACATGGTTGATATAAAAAATATATATTCATATTAGCCTTTGTTCTAAACATAGGTATAAAGAAAGAAAAAATATTTTTAGCTTCAATTAGATAATTGATGAATATTCAAAGTCAAAACCACTAGCTTCCCTAAACCAATATATAGGCCCCGTGTATGACCTTGGATGTGATGAGGACCCCCACCTTCATTGCCTAGAACCAACACAACATAGTTGGGTACTAGACCCAAGCTAGATCAAAGACCAACTAGTAATGGTGCGCAAAGCCACATGGTCACCTCCATGATCCCACCTAGTTCGCTTGCAAAACCATTACCTTGCATCTTGGGTACCAACCCCCTTTGTGCTTTGTGGGCCTACCTCCGTGACTTTGCGAATAGAATGGCTACAATAGGCATTGACAAGCCACCCTAAACCCACCTTGAACCAACCCGCGATAGAGTGGAGCCCGTTGCCTACCCTACATGAAGGTAGTGGAGGTCGCTATGAGGTGGCGTCACTAATGGCACCTAAAAGCGTCACTCCGTGGGCCCATACACTCCTACACCATGGGGAACGCTTCAAGGTAGTAGGGTGTTGGTGATTGGGAGGCGTTTATAGGTGTTGGTTTTGGGTGGGGTGTTGGTTTTAGCACCCTCTACCTTAGTACGTTATGGCATTTGCATCATTGCCTTTGCACATTGTGTGTTCTCAAATATTCCATCAAAAACTTCGAACAGCATCAGTAACGTAAAGAATTGTGAGAAGAAAAATGATTTAGATGAGATCTGGTCCATTGTCATCTGCCTACGTTCGCTAGCGGTCGAAAACACGTCATTGTAATGAGCACTCCAGGTTGTCGTTCCGGTTTTATTTGCTCTACTCGGGCTCTACTCTTGCTACAACCTAGAGTGGTCTTGCAATGGTTAGTATTTGATTTGAAATCTTGAAAGTTACCTAGATTAGGTAGAACTCGTATATGCAACACGCGATCTGGGATATTGGACAGTAAACACGAAATGGCAAAAGGCTGATAGGTACCTCAAAGATACCTTGGAAAAGAGCCATCAATGGGGACTGCATTCGGAATTCGAGCTGCTGTCTTCGAGGATTCTCCCTCACTTACTGCCGACGCATGTTGGGTAGTCTGAAGGTGGAGGCTCAAGTGTTTCATTCGTTCCTGTACCTTCACGAACATAGAAAACTGTCTCCATTCCCCAAGACGTGTGGATCTCAAAGTGACAGTGAAATAGCCAAACCCCTGGATCCGATTTGTTCAATAGCACCCTCAGTTACTACTGTGGTTCATCGGTGCCTTAAGTATTTGTTAGATAAGAATAATCATCTCGTATACACTCACCAAGCCCTCGTCTTCATCACATCGTCTGACAAATGATGCGCGGGCTCAGAGGTCTCATAGTAGCGAGGGGAGGGAGACCAACCCAGCCAGAACACAATGGTGACTAGTCAGAAAACGTCTCTGGCTAAGGCTATTGAGGAGTATACTCCGACCTGTTCATCCATGCGGCCTTGGTATTCCTGTTAAAGGCTCACACTGGACCTGAGAAACACGGCATCCTCGTAATGTGCAGGTAGCTTACTGGCTACAATTGATTGATTTGAGAGAACAAAACTCACCAGGATTATCTGCACGGAAACGAAGAGCAAGCCAGCCACCAGCAGGTACTCCAAAAGTATTGCGCAGTGGAGGATTGACCAGATTGAAAGTGGCAGGGCTGGTATCTGGATCATAATTGCCATAACCTCTCCCGACAATATAGAAGCTATATCCATGCAGATGAAATGGATGCGTCTCAAAGTGAAGAATATTTGTGTCCTGCAGTATGATCTGCACCACAACGCGCATCCCATGATTGCTACATTTCAGTTTCTATACTTTGCTTGGACAAGACAAAAGCTGGGGAGGAGCTGGTAAAGCTCATTTACTGTAACCGAGTAACATCACAATAAGGAATCCAAGAACTAAGAGTTGTCATGTGTAGATCATCATGCACTTCTTTTTGGCAGTCGTACACTTACATAGAATATTTCTAAATTTGGATCACTCTATGCTTCAAATAGTGAACTCAAGTCTTAGACGATCTCCAGGGCTGGCTCTGCTACGTAGCCCTGACGAAATGAATTCTTAAAAAGGTCCCAAGGATAATACCGGCAATTCTAAAACAACACGATAAGGAGTCAGCCTTCTTGTTCTCAAACTACCTCAGGTTCTGAGCAAGAGGTTAGATTAGACTTACCTGGACGCTGGCATTGAAATTGAGGACATTTAACTCTGTTGCGTATTCAGAAAACCACTGAGAGTATGGAATCGAAGTTCCAGTGTAATTGAACGTTTTCCGCGGTTGACTGGGAAATTCCAAATCAAGATCTGATGCTGACACGCTCGTTCCACGATCACGCAAATATGCATATTCCAGCAAAGACCTTCCTGTAGTGTTCGGTGTAACGAAAGAGATATTATTCACGGATCCTATGATTCGGTATCGGCGGTGATAACCGCGTATACATGCCTTGAAAGGGCGGCAGCTGTTGGCGCTGCCCAATCCATAGCCGACTGTGAAGAATATGTGCTTGTCCACAACTTGTGGAACATCCAAAATTTGATCGGTTGTGTTGATGCTTTTTTGAAGAGAGTCAAAGTGATTGCGGAATGTGGAGTCATTATGAGCTGGAAATGTAGGCATGTGAGTGGTGCTAAGATGTGTGCTCCCGACGTAATCCATACGAGCGGTTGCTGGTGTTTCAGGATAGGGGACCTGCAGTGGTAACAAGTTACAAAACTAGCATAAGAATTTGAACACTTCCCGGGGCCCAACTCTCTTACATTGAGGTTCGTCAGCAAAAGCAAATATAAGGCTCTGACAACTTATAATTAGTTCATAATAAAGCACAAAATCTGTATAATAAGAATACCAAATGTAAAAATAAGACATATTAAGGAAATAAGATACTTGAAAATCTTTATTACATCTTAAGTTTAATGCATATTGAATTTTTTCATTCTTCTCTTATTATCATTGTCCGTGAGAAATGTGGGGGTTAACTATGTCAAATAAGATACTCTAGGATTCATCTTCTTGAACTCTTTGCAACAAGACCAAATTCATTAAGAGAATGAGTTCTTTGAAAGAAAAATAAGAAAAAATAAATAAGAACTACTTATTATAAATCGCATGTCGCCCCCCTCCCCCGGAACACTTGACGTCTCATTGTTCTACCAGATGCACGCAAGAGAGCTAAATTCAAGAAGTACTTCATCACATGTACATCAGTGATTTAGTAGAGATGTAACAGTCACACAATATACATCGTCTAATTGATCGCTCTTTACCAAATGATCCATGCTACAAACAAGTGTATGAATTTAAAGATACATTTTCTAAGCTGCAACATGCACTACGATACAAGAATCGGGTGTTTAACAATTACAAAAACTTACAATAGCGGGGTCGGGGATCGAATATGGAGTTGCTGCCATGTAGTATCTCCCAGCCGATTGGTTTGCAGTTAGTAAGGCATCTAACGTCTGACCCGGAGCAACGAGGACGGTATTCACAGTAAAATGCTGTACATAGGCAGAGTCTAGTTGCACCACCGTGAGTGAATGGTTGGCAACCGCAAAAAAGAGTCCAAAATTCAGGCACGAATTTACAATCCGAAGAAGGTACGTTTCTCCTTGCCTGACGCTCACTTTATAAGCATCTGTACTCCAGACAACATAATCAAATTAACTGATAACTATGCGGTCAAAACTTCATCTGCTCAATGAATCTGAAGAGCTAATTCCAATTCTGCCTTGCGCTTCTAGAACGCGTTCAATTTTTATCACTGGAGCAAATCTCACCTGCTGAAGAGAAATTGTAGAGGAAACCGGGTTGTCCATTGATGGTGACGGCATCGGAGATGTTATAGCCTCCACCTCTGGCCAAAGCATATTCAAGAACGTCTTCAACATTTTTATTCCACCATTCACCTGGACAAGATAACATTAATTTCTCATAATACTGCCTGCTGTACGACATTCGTGTCGCAGCTCATGTCGTTTCCCTCATTGATGGATACATGTTGTATTCTTCTATGGAAGCCAGACAACGAAACAGCCCCCAAAACAGTCATCACAAGTTCCACATGTTTAAGTATCCTCCTTTTCTTTCTAGATATATGGTCAGGATACGAGTCTGTCCTTTGTGTTCTGAGAAGTCGATGTGCTCTTACTTAGCATGATAGTTATTTCACGGTAAGGTGGATCAAACGGATATGGTCGAGATCTTCTTGGTTTGAGCACTATTGCACCATGAACACTCGCACGTAGCCAGGAGATATGTGCATGGTACCACATTGTCCCCGTTTGATTTAGCAGCTGGAACCTGTGCGATATAACCTTCAGTCAGCTTTCCGTTCCAGATATGAACGACAAGAGAACTTCTTCAGATATACTAATTTCCTAAACTAAGTGTAAGTGCACACCACTTCTTAGTTGACCAGGTGCACACACGTTGGGCACACGTTGTTAAGGAGTATCTGCCAGGTGCAGAGTCCATAGAGATTAACTTTGTGAGCTGAACTTTTTGAACTATCTAGATCTCACTTCAACAATGCCGAACTAGGAGAACAAGACTCACCTATGAAGAAAAGATTGATTCTGCTGGAGAGGGCACATCGTTATGTACGGGACACCATCTGCCCAGCATGTGCGCACCTGTTTTACGCCATGCCTACATATGAAAATCAAAGTGGAAGCGGTTGGCAACGCTAGAGTCTTACATAGTTCTTGTAGTTACAATTGAGTTACAATTTCATCAGTACGCCGTTATAGTATACAGTAGTCTATAGTTTTGTCTACATTGACGTAGCATATGTGCAGCACAGTCGCCCTCTCAGGTCGCTCTCGAGTTAGATGCCATGGTGATCATCAGGGCTTGTCATCCGTTTCCATATGCGCAACATACTTATCGTCAATTCTCTAAACATCAAACATTTGTTACGCTAGTGGCCACGAACGGAAGAACTTAAAATGAAGAATTCTCAGATGTCAAACCGGGTGTTTTGCTACCTCAAGGCACTTTTCAAGCAGCAACTTAAGGGACGGGTCGAAAGATTACAAAAATTAAGAGACACGGCGCAAGCATACTGCATTTCCAAGAAATGCGACTATGAATATAATGTTCAGGTGATTCGGTGTTCTTGACCAATGGATTGTGACGGGGGCTACGACAAGGTTGGTGACATTGACGACGATTATGTCGCCTTCATGTGCACGAATTTGAGGTCCCGGAAATTGGCCGTTCACCAGAATCATTGCTTTGGTATGGTTAAGCCTTGTCACGTTCGCATAATCGACCTGCGAACACGAACATGCACGCAGTGAATGCCAGCCAGAGAAGATACGTCACTTCTAGCGGGTTCATCTAAACTTTTCATGAGAGGTTTGATATTTTAGGATGTGGAGCAGCAATATGTTCAAATAAACGTTCAGCTCCAGCCCGGGGTAGCAACTCTTCCCTTTAGAACAGCTATTCTAAATCACTTCTAATGAAGTGATGATTTGTTATTTTACACTACGAGCAACATTGCTTGGAAAGACGGCACTGAGAGGCATCTATTCCTACCATTTGTATCTGACTTAGAAACACCTTACACTGCCGAAATTTATTTATACAAATAATCAGAAGCAATTATTCTAAAGCAGGCCTGGTGAGTCACCATGATTCCAGACCTGCGGTATTATTTTCACTTCTAAGAAAATTACTAGCCTTACAATAAGTATAAAACGAAAGCGTTTCAACCAAAATAGTGCCTCTTAAACATATTTTAGCAGCTCAGAACTAGTTGGTGCAAAGACACCGACCGCTGCTGGTGCTACACACAGTTGCCACCCGGGAGTCCCGAGACAAAGTATCTAAACAACACCTCAAGCACACCGATCTCTGTAATGTATTGATCTAAACTTTTCAGACGAGGTTTGATAGAGGATGCAGAGCAGCAAATGTTCAACAAAACGTCCAACTCCCGAAAAAAAAGATCTAAACAATATATCTGAAGCATACGCTGATAGATCTCTGTAAAATGCTAGCTCTCTCTCTCTCAAGAAACTTGTACGAGATCCCTACTGAATCAAGTACCAGCGCGTGACTTTCTTTCGGGGCCGGGAGTTAGTTTCAAATTAGGATAGTTTACAAAAAAAGGTCTGGTGCATTACCGTGAAGTTGTAGTAACGAGTCGTGATCTCTGAGGTGTCACCGCTTTCGAGTGGAAGGCTGCGCGGCTTGGTACGCTCCGCACAGAAAGCCAGAAGCACGATGAAACAGATGAGCAGTCCATGGCATGCATTCACGAGACGGCGAACTACTTCCAATTGGCACCTGATCAACTCCATAGCTGTGCAAATCGAAGACGAAGCAGCTTGTTGTCCTTCGATCGAACCTCAACTCGTAGAACCGAACAGGGGCGAGGAGCGTCCCGATCTCTCTATAATGTTTCGGAGCGCCATCCCAGTCTCGTAATATCGCCGCTCACTAATTAAGGTAGTAGAGATGGGTCAAATGGGCCATAGACTCATCACACAACTTTCGTCTTTTATGGGAACTTATTCATTACCACTAAGGTTGATGGATTTTAAATGTTCACATTATTTGCCCACTTTGCCTAGGATATTGAATACGCGATTACCTAGTACAAGACGATTTGCAAATCCAAATTGAGACCGTGGCTATTTTCTTCATAATTTTTGAAGCTCATAAGAATAACCGATTTACTATGAAAGTGAAGATTCTCTATCCATCCCCTCACCCTAGTTATGTGGGATTATATTTGAATTGATGTCATATGAGTGAGTTCTTCCCAAAAACTAAGCATCATGTATTAAATTTGGACTAGCCATTACTTAAATCTTAGTTGGACTAATTGAATTTATAATAATAAAAGAATTTTGAGCACATACTAGTTCAATTTTTCCAAAACACATAATTTTTTGGTGTCTGCTCTTAGATCACTTAATTCTACACCACAAATATATTAGGTGCATGGTTAAGATAAGTAAATAGGTGTGTTTATTTTATTACCAGTATCTAGATAATTATGGACTTTTTGGCTAGTTCTGGACTAAACTATTACTACAAACTTGCTTTAATATCTTTCGTATGCTTTCAAATGTCTTCACACGCCATCACTAGAAGAAATCGTGTCCATTTCAACCCTAGGTCATCGCGACTCGCACCAAGAAAATGCATAAACAATTCAATTGGTAGGCAACCGGAAGGTACCCGTGGTGTACCCATGGAAGGTGCCCCCCGATTCCCAACCGAATTGATTTGTTTATGCATTTTCTTGGTGGGAGTCGCGATGGCCTAGTCACAAGGAGGGTTGAAATGGACAAGATTTCTTCTAGTGCATGTCCACATAATTCTTAGAATATACAGTCACTTGCATAATGGTTACATGACTAATACAAATAACAACACTTGAAACACAAGTGTTCACATTGCCAAAAATTGTTGGCTTTTTATTTAACACATCAAAAGTCCATAATTACCTAAGTACCATAAAGTATGAGAATATAACCTAGTTTGACCATAGGGAAGCCATGATTAGCTTAAGGACAACGGGCTCACATTCACGTCAATACATAAACATCAATGCTTCTTTTTCTTTTCTTTCCTTTTTTCTTTATATAGGGAAGTTAAAAGAATTAAAATTTACAAACATCAAGTATGTGATAACAATTATCCTCTCAATTGTAGTCAATAAGATTGTTTATGACTTCTACAAATTTCACTATGAAATACTCAATAGGTTATTCTCTGGGTGCAAGCACGGTAAAGTGGACAGCTCTTGATCCTTGCTCAGGTTTAAGTGAAAGTGATCCAAAACAATATACTAACTTTGAATTTTATGAAATAAAAATTCATAAACATTTAGAAAACATATGAATCTACAAAGCCAAGCAATTTATGTTCACAAAAAACAATTTCAAACAACGTATATATGTATTTTAGAAGACATTGCAAGTGGTGGTGCAAGTGGGTGTCATTGAAAAGATAATTGTCAAAAACTTGTTTAAAATACAATTACATTACATTAAATTGATGAATTTTTGAAAAAAAAATTACGATGACCTCAAGTTTATAATGAATTCAAGGAATATGAAAAGAAATTCCAAGTTCAAAATATTTAAGGTCATGAAATTTACGTTCAAAACTATATTTAGTCAGTTGCTTTTACGCGTCACTTTTGATGATAGGTTTTGAAGATCTCATATTGATATTCTATATTCGAGTACCTAACTTAACAATAGAGGTCATCATGAAAAGTAATCTATTTTAAACAACATTTTGCTACTACTTATAGGCGTTTGACCAAGAAAATCATGGCTTTCATATACCGGAGCACTTTTTTGGTCCACTTTACTATGCTTGCACCCCTCTATACCTCATGAAATGCACAAATCTCAAGTGACATATTGTCAATTTGATTGCTTCAAGATCAAACCCTGCTTGCAAGTCTGAAATCCGGTAACTCACAAGAAGAATCGGCTACATTTCTGGGAAATTTTCTAGTCCATTGGCTAATTGCCGGAGGATTGAATTTATTGTCGGATTGGCATCCGATGGTTGGAAATTTGGACCGGCCATGAGGCAAAATCCATCGGCTGATAATGAACTAGCCGTCGGTTTTCCCCGACCATTGTGCGGGACGATGGGTCTTCGTCAGAACTGCAGATTTTGCGCCAGATGAGAGAGAGAGAGAGAGAGAGAGAGAGAGAGAGAGAGACGTCGGAGATTAGAGTTGCACAGGTTGTTGTTCTCTGTTGTTGTTTGGATAAATTAATTACCTCTCCATGGCGGCCGATGAAGACGATGACTACATGGGTGATCTTGAGCGATTCATCCCCAAGGAGGACCTTCTTCCTGTCAAGGTAATCTTTCCTTCACCTATCAATCTTACATTCAATCCTACCCCCCGAAAATCATAATCAAGGAAGGAAATACTACTCATCGATCACGGATGGGATGTTCGGCCTACACTTGTCACAATGCTTCGCTAAACTGACCTCTCGATTGAATTAGGGTTTATTTTTCAGTTGATCTTCGTATTTCGTCCACAATTTCGGGCATTGTGAGCTGCTTGTTATGGAGATTGAAAAAGAAAAGAAATGAAAGCGTTTCAGAGATCGTGGTAGCATGGCATAGGGATAGGATTGTATACTCATGCGGTATGGAGGAGATTGTTTAGCCTTCACTTGTTAAATTGCTTCGCTAATCTCCGGATGGTATTAGAGTTTTTGGTCTTTTTATATGGTTTCCAATATCGGGAGTCATATTCGAGTTTAAAACATATACTACTCATTGATCACTGATGGGATGTTCGGCCTTCAGTTGTCACATTGCTTCGCTAAACTAACCTCCCGGTTGAATTAGGGTTTATTTTTCGGTTGATCTTCATATTTGCTCCACTATTTCGGGAATTGTGGGCTGCTTGTTATGGAGATTGAAAAAGAAAAGAAGCGAAACTGTTTGAGAGATTATAATAGCATGGCATAGTGATGAAGTTGTATACTCATGCGGCATGGAGGGGATGTTCGGCCTTCACTTCCTAAATTGCTTCGCTAATTTCCGGATTGAAATAGAGTTTATTCTTCAATTTGATCTTCTTATTTGGTTTACAATTTCGGGAGTTGTGAGCTCCTTGTCTGTTGAGTGGTAAGGTATGGAGATTGAAATAAGAAGAAAAGAAAAGAAAAGACTGTTTGAGAGATCGCGGTACCATGCCATAGTGAGGGAGTTGTATCCTCATGCGGCATGGACCTTTGTTATGGCAGGTAGGGAAGGAGAAAGGGGCCACTGGGAAGAAGGAAAAGGTGAATTGGAAAGAGAAGAGGAAGTCGAAGGAGGCGAAGAAGGTGATGACTGAAGCGGAGCAACGGCAAGAGGGGCTTGCTGCTGCCATACCTTCTTCCAACATTGGCTTCAAACTGTTACAGCAGATGGGGTATCAACCCGGCAACGCCCTAGGAAAGCATGGGCAGGGGACGATAGAGCCAGTGAATGTAGACCTGAAGTTCAACCGCACAGGGCTGGGCAGGGACAGGGTTGTGCAAGAGGAGAAGATACTCAAGACAAAGTTTAAAGCCATTGCGCAGGAGAGAAAGCGGAAGAAGGTGGATGAACTTCAGGTAGGGTTCCAAGAACGGAGAAGGGGCACTTGGCAAAGCCGGAAACTCGTGAGTGACTACCGCAAAGCATGCACAGCTCTTTTACAGCTTGAGGAACGTGCTGCTGCTGCTGCTTCTACGGAAGGAGTGTCAAAGGAGGGTTCACAAGAGCCAAGGGCTGCTGCAACCAATGGTGTAGAAAAAGAAGGTGATGCTGATGAAGAGGCAGAAGAGGAGGAGGTTATTACAGAAGAGGTGAACATGCTTTTCTTGGTCTCTCTCACACCAATGGTGTGATTGTTACGTGCAATCTAGTTCCAGTAGTATTGCTGTCGTTACAGAGACGTATGTTTGTTATCAGACTATTATTTTGTAGTATTGGCAATTCTATTGTCTTTTCTTCTTTGGACAAGGTTATTTGATTTTTGGCTTCAGAGACTGTCGTTTCTTTTACAGTTGATGTGAAATTTTGATATTTCTGATTTTTGAATCCACATGAGTGTGCATGCCAAAGCATAGTTTTTTGGTCTGGCGATTTTGTTAAGTATATTGAATGTCTAGCAACTGGCCTTAAGTAAATGAAGTATGCTCGATGAGCTCTTAAAGCTGTTACTGCAATTCATGGTGAGAAAACCTACATTCGAGGAAAATTTACTAATTTAATCAGGTGATATGATACAGATGCTACAGGTGACATTATCAAGGTTGCGTGCCATTTTCAATTACTGCCTGTATTGTGGTTTCCAGGTTTGTACACATGGTTCCCATAACCTGAAATTGTCTAGCTTGGTCCTATGTAATAAAAGGTGTATTTTCTGAAGCACTATTGGATTGTGTATTATATCAGAGGATATCTGTAGTCAATCTGCACAAGGTAAATGGCTGAATACTATTGAGGTGTAAATCTAGATTTATTTGCTGATTTTAGCTTATGAGAAACTGTTTGTTTAGAATCTAAGGAAATCTATCATGTTGAAGATCTTAGCAGAGGTCATATACTTAGTTTCACTAATATTTTGTGCAAATGTTTTGGAACGGTGCAGTATGATTCTGCAGAGCAACTTCAATCAAATTGTCCAGGGGAGGAGGAAGATGATCACTGAATCACTTACAACCTTGCAAGGTCAGTGCAAGAAATTGAGTACTCCTGCTTCGTGACTGCACAGATGTTAAGGGTAATGAAGCAGTACAAAAATCTTGTGCAGAGCAAGAGGCCATGCCTCTTACATACATATTGAATCAAGATGTTAGTGTGGAGTGTATATTTGCAATCAATACAAGTAGGAGCAAGTTATGTACTGTTGTATAATTCTACTTGATAGTAATATTGGGTTAGAGACTCTTAGTATATGTACCTAAAATCTCTCCTGCATTGATCATAATGTACCTCTGATGTTTTAATTTTAGAAATTAAAATAGTCTTTATTGAAGCGGGAGGTCTATCAATGGTCAATATAAATATTGCTACATTGATGTCTTCTCTGTCTTTGAAACTTAGTGAACTTGTGGTGGTCTTTGTAGGGTGTAATCTCCTCAAGCAGGCAATTGCGGCAAAGTTACAGGACGCATCAGAGGCCTAGCCCATTGAAGTGACTCACATGGCTCAAGATTTTGTTCATGGAGTCTCTTTTGTACTCAAGTATAATGCAGACAATTCTTGTACGTGATGTGAAATTTTGAGGCTTTGTCAGTCTTTGGGGGATGTAGCTAACTTGACTGTCAATTCTAGTCTAGATGAAGAGCAAAACACATTTATGAAATTTGTACATGGACGCTCTCAAGCTTTGAATGTCTATGTATCATAGCTTCATTGTTGGTTGCATCTGCAATGCACACTCCATATTGCCTGCCCGACTCAATATAATTAGTGAATTTTCTCAAATTTAAGTCATTAACAGGAGGACACCAGTACCATGAAGTCAAAACAATAAGGGTCATAAGCTCTAATATACAGTTGTGCTTGAAAGTGCTCATGACATTTTTTTCTTTGACAAAATGGATGTCACTCGAGAAGAGTGACTACATCTCAATTGCTAAAGAAAGGTGGTAGTGAGCACTCGTGCTTTCTTTGCAGCATTTGATCTAGTATGTGCTTCTCTATGACTGCAGGTGAGTGGCTCAAGGTCAAACAGGCTCAGTGGTGAAGCTCTTACAAGTTACAACCCTTGATTGCCTTGCTTCACAGCCACAACCAGGAAATTATGGGTTGGTGATGTACTTGACCTCCCTTTGAATTGCTTGATGGCTACCTCATTTGTATATTATGGGTTGGTGATGTACTTTCCCTCCTTTTGACTCCCTTGATGTCTACCCTAGTTTTAGAATAGAGATGGTGCTGTGGTAGCTCATAATGGACATGTCTAAACTCAACTGACAAGATACACCTAATAACTTCTAGAACTGTAGCTACAGTAATGGGGTGTTTCTTCTCAAACGTGTCACATAGGTTATGGAATTTGTTGTCTTAAAACATGTCATTTGTGGAAACTGAGCAGATTGTTGCATGCAAGTTTGCAGTCGCTGTCAAGGAATGGATGGTAATTGGGAAACCGTGGCAGCAATGGAGTTGATACAATTGAAATTCATCTTGCCTAGGGTGGAATATATGCATGTGCATCAAGGCAAATCTGTATAGACAATCTTGAGAAATGGCTATCAGTATTGATTACTTAAATTTGCTTGTCCAAAGGAGGTATGTGTTCAAAATGATCACTTTTAAAATGATGTGTTATGTTTAAAACAGCTATTTTCTATTATCTACTTGAACAGCATGTGTCTTCGAGGCCTCGCAACATTCATTTTCCTTGTGTGCTCATTGTGTGTTGTGTGTTTTTTCTTTCTCTTTTTATTTTTTGGGATCAAATGGTGATTCGCCCATTGCAAGGTAAAGAGTACACCACACTGGGTCACCCAGTCACCTCAAGCCAGGCTAGGGAAGGAGAACAGCATGAAAGCATGAACCAAACCTAAAGTACAAACACACCAAGTGAGAGTCAGAGACAGACCTAAAATACAAACTCAACAGGCGAATGACAAAGACACCAACCACAAACGAGCCAAACCTGCACTAGCAATGGCCAGAAGCTCCACGAGTCTATTGCTGGTCAATGCTAGAAAGAACCTACCACCATTTCGCACCTCAAAGAAGCTCTTGAACACTTTACAGCTGCACACACTCATGCTGTGGTGGTTTATGAGCCTAAACAAGCTTATCACCAATTGGAATGCAAATAAGGTTATGGGCTGCCCATGTTTGGTTGAAGTGCTCAAAGTGCTACTTGGTGGCAGTATGAAATACCTTGCATTTGGGAAGGGTCTGCTTTGAAACAAATCCTCGTGTACTCCTGAAGTTGAACCTCCAACGTTAAATGACTATATCATCCATGCTAGTTTTGAAAGTGGGAAGTTAGTGGTCCACATTAAATCTTGACAATTTTCTATCATGGATAAACTTTGGATAAGATCCACGTTACATTTGAAGTTAAAGAATGTTGTGGATTCTTTGGAATTGATGTGGTCCCCAATGATCACATGCTTTAGTGTCCTGCTTTATAGGGTATAGGGTTTGGGGTTTAGGGTTTAGTCATTAACACCACAACCTTGCCTGTTGTGTTTAATCTCTTGAGTGGAGCATCAAAGTCATGTTGGTTGAGTTTCTAGTGAATTTTAGAATTCCTTCCACAGCAGAATGTTGTGCCAAACAATGACACGCCTTTGGTTGCGAGGTGGAGCATGTGATTATGTGAAGCATTTGTGCAAAGAGTCGGCTATGTGAAGCTAACCAAATTCGTTTGTGTTCTAGCATGTTGCACCCACGCATGCAAATTGATGTCCTGGGCATATGTATCAATGTCCCAAACTATTCATGCACCCGTGCATATGACTATGAATCACAATGTAGTTTTAAAAGAAAGCTTCAAGCATCTTCTTCTTTTTTCTGCCCTTTCCCCAACCCCCCTGAAACCCATTAAATGGCCTCCCATCGCTTGGCTATAAGTCCCAGCCAACCCTGTAAGCATGTTGAAACCCCCCCACCCTGGTGCCGGGTCTCACTTAGTCATAGGACAAAGTAGGACAATTTCATTTTTTTTCAAGGAGGAAATTCATTTCCTCCTAAATATAGTTTGGCAATCATAAAGCAGAAGGATGATAAAGTGCTTTATGTGGAGGGGTTGCAAAGAGCTATCACTTTTGAGGTTCACATGAGAATGATGATCAAAACATCTACTGGTTTCTCTCGTTCAGGTTTTGTGACTGCTAACAGAGCAAAGTTTTGATTTAGACATACACATTAGCGAAACCTTGCCTTGCTCCTAACGAGAATCTGAGGGTACATAGTGTCTTGAATTCTCTATAAGAAAGTAAAATGATTTTGTCACAATCATTAGGAGTTGTTTACATCATGGACCATGAAGTCGTCCCTTGCTCCTCTAAAATATGTGATTGGTTGTTGAACTCGTCCTGGGACCACTTTGGTTTACATCAAGAAAAAAATGTAAGAGCGACCATGGAACTTGAGATCCTCAAAAGGCCTTTTCATGCCTACATTATCCACTGTCATGGTCCAAAGGGTTTTGCAATGGGAGAGGCAAAAGAGGTTCTCTCTTTGCAAATGTCAGGGGACCATGGCATAGAAATGTTGTTTTAAAATGTTTTAATCGTTCTTTTTTTGGGTGTGCTACCAAACGTTTCCATAGTTACAAGGAAAATAGGGAAGAAAAAACATAGAAGGTTAAACATGAAGAAAATTCCCAAAACTGTCCTTTTTGACACATATTAAAAAAATCAACACATCCATTTTTTGGTGCATGGTCACTTCTCTTGGTCCGCGTTCGGTTTACACTTAGTCAAGTGCCCAAAGGCTTTAAAAATGCATTTGTTTAAAAATTGGACCATGGAAGTGTGACCATGAAGTGTGACCATGAAAAAATGCCCTTTGAAACAACCCCTTAGTCTACGTGATTCAGTGTCTGGGGAGCTTTTGGGCATAATTGGGCAAAATCCTATTCTTTCTGAGTCCAATTGGTTATACTTTAAGTATTTGAAGTATATTTCATAGATTCCTCTAAAATGATCGGTAGTTTTCCTGAAGTTTTGAATTTAACCAGTTATTTCTCAAACTCAACCAGTTCATCTGTAACTGGTCAGTTCGTCCCGTTCATTGACGTGATTTTGAAAGTCTCTCTATATATGTATTCTCTAAGACCATCATAATTTGGAAATATATCCAGATATATCATATATCTTTTAATGTAATTTTTTTCCTTCAAAATAACAATATAATTAGGTCATGAATTTAATTCCAACTTGGCTTTCAACATTGCAACGTAAGATTGAATCCATTGCTAGGTTGAAAGTCAAGTTGGATTTGCTAATCGTATTTACTAATCAAGTGTTTCATATGATAAGACACTTATCTTACAAGCAAGGGCCAAGGTTCAATGCCCACCTCTTTGAGTTGGCCCCTATGACTATCACCTGAGGTGAAAATGCATGCAATTATATTGTAGTATGTACATTTCTTTCTTTTTTTGAGCAATTTGACTCCTAAATTAACTTGAAAGACCTTGAATCAGTATGGAGGGACCCACTTGAGATGAATAAATCACAAACCTATGAGAGTCATGTTTTCACCTTGGTAATAGTGTCCAACTCAAAGGGGTTGGCGTCTAGGCCTAGCCACAAGCAAGCCATCTGGATTCTTCTGGTTCTCATTCACAACAAACATGGATGTGAATTTTTTGGTTAGAAGCCTATACTTCATGTTCTAAAATAACAATAAAGGCATTTCCATTTGGACACGTCCACCAACGCCTCAATGGAACTCAAAGCCTAACTTGAACTCATAATACTAAAGCCTTTGGGAATGTGGGACCCACAACATCAATATCTCAAAAGGGCAATGTCCACATTGCAAGAAATCTAGATTCTTACAGGTCAACAAATTCATTTCACCTAAGCATGTGCATGGGTTAGAGTGGGATTGCTATTTCACAAATCCACAATATACTTTTAGCAAGTCAAGTTGTAAGAAGACCTTCATGGTTATGGACAAGGATTTGGGCAACAACCTCAATCCTATGAGGTTGCATTACAATGTCCAGTTCAACTTTTTCACACAAGCACGTGGACAATTCACTTGTTCAATTATGCTTTGATCTGGTGATAAGTCATGCCATAGTTAATGATTTTATCTCCAGAGTGTTTAAGGCACACACTTCAAAAAAAATTGACCACATCACTTGCTTGGTAGGACTAAATTGAATATTACAATAATGTTGTTAAAGGATGCATTTTCCAAGAACAAAGAGACATTTCTTGCTTTTCTTAAAGAAATTTAACATTGCAATGGATTCAATGGTACGTTGGGGCCTTCACATCAACAAACATTAATCCTTTTTTAAAAGATTGCAAACCAAGAAAAGGTGTCTTTTCAAAGATACAAAGGTGGATTAGTATGTACACACTTGATAACAAATCATCATCATGATGTGCTAGCAAGGCTTCAAATTGATGATGATTTCATTGGACAAAATATAGCGCCATAAATGGAATATTCATAGTGATGAATGAGCGACATCAAGTAATTGCCCAATTGGTGGACCTATTTCACTAGCAATGAAGAGCAAGGACCATTGGTACAAGAATTTTGTAAAAGATTTGTAAACCGGTCTCAATTGGATAATCCCGTAGTTCATTTGGACAAGTGTTGTGAAAATGCAATTTGGTTCAAAACAAATTTTTCAGATGCTCATGTTATACTTAACAATCATCATTTGCTAATGGGATGCAGAGACAACTCCAATGGAACAAACAAACAAACAAAGATATGTTTTGTTTATGAAAGAGATATCTAAAAATATGATTGGCAAGTATGGTACTCCAATGCGAGCGAGACAAACAATTCATGAAGACTTATCAACATTTATCACAAATTTTGGTGTAGCAGAACCTCAATTTCTTGCATCCATAAAAGTTGTTTCTGATAATATACAACGATGTCATAAAACTTAGAAGAAACATTTTATCAATTGCTTAAACCCCCCTCTAGAACGTCCTCATTTAATTTTGGACCGGTTCGGTCATAATCTATTGTGACATGGTTTATCAAAAAATCGAAATTTAGGTAGCATTGTTAAGCCTTATTTCCTAACATCTTAAGCTTGTCATTTGGGGATTCCCTTGTTAATATGTTTGTTTGTGGATTTTAATCGCAAACTTCAATTCAATGCACACTAGAGTTATATTTTGTTTTCAACTATGCATATTCTTTTTATTCAAGATTTAGCTTTGCAATCAAAAAATAATTTGTCACATGATTATGGAGTATCGTCAATGTTTTGGGCACTATCATTGTCTACACATGATTGCAACTTAGAGTTTGGAATGACCAAGTCCTTCAAAGATGTTATTCCTAGGTTGCCTTCCATTTCACCTCAAGTCCAAGACAATTTGAATGATGTTGTTAGAGCGAACGCTGATTATACTATTTGGGATTCATATACATATAATCCAATAGTGGAGGACCTTATATAAACAATTGGAATAAATGGTATTAACAACGATATTAGTGTGGCTACTACCTCGACACTTAAAAATTCTCCAGCTTCAAATCAACCTACTCAAAGAGTGCATACCCAACCCCTCGTGTTATTTATACAAGATTATGCAAAAGATAGCGTTCCGTTAACATCTCGCATGACACAAACACGTCAACTAGCCATAAGAGACGGACAAGTTCAATTGATACGCTTGACAATCATAAGTTAATGCATGTGAAAGTCTAATATTATGATATTCTATGATGGATTTGTTGCTGAAGTATAATCCGCTTGAAAGACGTCTTTTACAGCTCACTGACATGCATTGTTTTTCTACAAAGCCACTCAAAAACTTGGAAAACTTGGTCCAAGACGACCCTAAACTATTGGATGATGGTGGAGAGATACCCAAATCTCAAGGAAGAGGTTGGCGGTTCGATTCCCGGCTATGAAATCTCCTCTCTACTTGACAGAAACTTGTCAGGTGGTCAACTGCCTCTTGTTGAAACTTGGAACTTGAAAAAACTTGGAAAACTTAAAATTGGAAGAGTTCAATTTCAAAATATTACATTGGTTGCGGATGTTTGTATAGCTGGTATAGGCACTTCTACCTTAGTCAGCATGGCACCAGTGAATACTAGAGCTTCAAACCGGCTTCGATCAGTTTATAAGTGCTGAACTTCCAAGTCAGTAGGCAACAAATATCTATCTGTAAATAATGAGTCAATAGTGGTGGGAGCTCAGTGGAAGAGCCGTGAGCTTCACTTATGGATTAAAATGGTAAATATCTTCGATTTGAAGAATGCTATATACCGAGTGTACTGGTACTTGCAAAAGAAGATATTTGTTCCTATCACCCGAATCAAGGACATGTGCACGATATTTTCAGCCAAGTTCTATCTTTCGGTGTCCATCGTCAATGGTTTTATGAGTATTGTGGGACCGATAAGTGGTTCGTAGTATCTTGTTCTCAAACACTACGGGTATTACATGGTCTTCTCATTGGTTCTCTTCCACTAGATGTTTATCAAATGTATGAATGTAAATTTAAAACTACCAACTTGATAGATCGTAGAATTGAACATGTGCATGATATTTTCAGTCGAGTTCTATCTTTCAATGTTCATTGTCAATAGTTTTATGAGTATTGTGGGGCCGATAAGTGGTTCGTAGTATCAAGGTCTCGGTCTTGTTCTCAAACACTACGGGTATTACATGGTCTTCTCATGGGTTCTCTTCCACTAGATGTTTATGAAATCTATGAATGCAAATTTAGAACTGCCAACTTGATAGATCATAAAATTGAACATGTGCATGATATTTTCAGTCGAGTTCTATCTTTCAATGTTCATTGTCAATAGTTTTATGAGTATTGTGGGGCTGATAAGTGGTTCGTAGTATTAAGGTCTCAGTCTTGTTCCAAATTGATAGATCATAGAATTGGACATGCGCATGATATTTTCAGTCAAGTTTTGTATTTCAATGTCCATCGTCAATGATTTTATGAGTATTGTGGGACCGATAAGTGGTTCGTAGTATCAAGGTCTCGGTCTTGTTCTCAAACACTACGGGTATTACATGGTCTTCTCATGGGTTCTCTTCCACTAGATGTTTATGAAATCTATGAATGCAAATTTAGAACTGCCAACTTGATAGATCGTAGAATTGAACATGTGCATGATATTTTCAGTCGAGTTCTATCTTTCAATGTTCATTGTCAATAGTTTTATGAGTATTGTGGGGTTGATAAGTGGTTCGTAGTATTAAGGTCTCGGTCTTGTTCCAAATTGGTAGATCATAGAATTGGACATGCGCATGATATTTTCAGTCAAGTTCTGTCTTTCAATGTCCATCGTCAATGATTTTATGAGTATTGTGGGACCGATAAGTGGTTCGTAGTATCAAGGTCTCGGTCTTGTTCTCAAACACTACGGGTATTACATGGTCTTCTCATGGGTTCTCTTCCACTAGATGTTTATGAAATCTATGAATGCAAATTTAGAACTGCCAACTTGATAGATCATAAAATTGAACATGTGCATGATATTTTCAGTCAAGTTCTATCTTTCAATGTTCATTGTCAATAGTTTTATGAGTCTTGTGGGGCCAATAAGTGGCTCGTAGTATCAAGGTCTCGGTCTTGTTCTCAAACACTACGGGTATTACATGGTCGTCTCATGGGTTCTCTTCCACTAGATGTTTATGAAATCTATGAATGCAAATTTAGAACTGCCAACTTGATAGATCATAAAATTGAACATGTGCATGATATTTTCAGTCGAGTTCTATCTTTCAATGTTCATCGTCAATAGTTTTATGAGTATTGTGGGGCCGATAAGTGGTTCGTAGTATTAAGGTCTCGGTCTTGTTCCAAATTGATAGATCATAGAATTGGACATGTGCATGATATTTTCAGTCGAGTTCTATCTTTCAATGTCCATTATCAATGGTTCTATGAGTATTGTGGGACCGATAAGTGGCTCGTAGTATTAAGGTTTCGGTCTTGTTCCAAACACTATGGGTGTTACATGGTCTTCTCATTGGTACTCTCCACTAGATATTTATAAAATCTATGAATGCAAATTTAGAACTACCAACTTCATAGATCATAAAATTGGACATATGCATGATATTTTCAATCAAGTTCTATCTTTGAGTGTCCATTGTCAATGGTTTTATAAGTATTGTGGGACCGATAAGTGGTTCGTAGTATTAAGGTCTTAGTCTTGTTCCAAACACTACGGGAATTACGCGCGTGGCCTTCTCATTGGTTCTGGACTTGTGCTAGATGGTCATGATATCTATGAATGCGTGTTACAACTACTAGCTTCATAGATCATAAAATTGTTCAGTGGAAAAGAAGTAATCATGGCAAGGTCATCTGACTCTCATAGGGAGGAGACATTGTCCAATGTGTATAAGGTATATGGACCTTATGTGAGCACTTATATTTGAGTGATATGTATCATGATCACACGATATTAAAACAAACACCAAAAAAGACACGTGTTACGATGAGATTGGACCATGTGCTTATAATATAGATGCATCATTCTAAATTTAAGAGAAAGGGACTCCTTCTCTTTGACTACACTTCTAACAATTACATTCTTGACTTTGATTCTAAACTTGAAATGACGATATGTATCATTCATAATTGCCATCCGTATGAGACAATTTCCGATTTGGTCCAACAATTTGATTGTGTGTGGAGTTAGAAGTGCCCACAATAGGACCACATTCCTTATGTTGTAGAAAATATGGTATTCACGCTACCTACATCAAAATGCACGTCAAGGAGAGCAGTATGATGACATCTAGTCTAGGCTCTTTACAACATGTTTCACTCTAAACTCTTAACCATAACCCCATTATAGACCTTGACTCATTCTCAAACTTGCTTTTTGTCACTATGTGAAGACACGACCTCCATTGTTCCCTAATATGACAAATTAGTGTGGGAAGAGGATAACTTTTGATACCTCGCCGTACCTAGTCTTTCCACATGCAAACTACTAAAGATTTGTGCCATCTCGACACATTGCACCTTGCATATGATTTAATGTCCATGGTCATTCCTACACCGTCCATTCAACATGTCATTGTTGATGGTCAACCATTTTTGAAATGATAGGGAAAGGTCAGAGGGCAACACCTCACCATGCATGTTCCAAATGGCAGTATATGGGAGGTCATTATTATTCATCAGTTTTAATGAGTTGTGTTGATTATAATCGTCTAGTAATCTGATTTATGATTTTGAACACGTTAGGAATTCAAAGCTACATCATCCATGTTTGGCAATTGGTTCCATTTGTGAGGCATTCCATCGTCATAATTTGCCTCAATGATGTGATTCAATATAGTGCTTCATCTTCTTTGTATTGTGTATGCTAATGTTGGATAACGTAGAGAGATTGTTTTTAGGTTTTTATGATTATTGTAAGGGCATGCAAAAACACATAAGTAAAAACACTTAAGTCCCAATAGGGTGTTAAAATTGCTTACAAGACTACTTCATTACATACTTAAGGTAATTTACATTCCCAAATCTTCATATGTGAGTACCCCCCCTAAATACCTTGTTAGTGCACGTGTATACCAAACATAAGGCTAGGTGAGCTTCCCCAGCATAAACAACACAAAAATGATATTTCGTGACCACCTCTTATGATTCTTGTCATTTGGGAGGTGTAATGCATAGTTGCTAAAAACAATTAGTGTTAGGTGATGGAATTTGGGTAAATATCAAGTATGTGAGCATTAGTGTTGTATTGCATGAAGCTTGCATGATGACTTGTTCATCAAAGCAAGTAACGAGTTTGCCTTGACAACTTCAATACCATGATGGTATCCAAATGCGTATAAGGTAAGCGGGTCCAATTCAGTTACTTATCTTAGTCATACACCTATATTGGCGTGGTGTATGGTTAGGTGTGGGTTCAAGAACTGACACCAAATAAACAAATGTATTTAAAGTTGATTGGATCATGTGCTCAAACTTCGTTCACTATTCTAGGTACAATACTCAACATGATTGGGGGTGTAGGGGATGCATTCAATGTAGAGAGTCAAAAACACGTGAGTTTGAAATTATGATAATAACCCTAATGCAACCGGGGAAATCACATTTCCCGTTTCTTTGGATATGATCTTGTACTTGCAATTCTTTCATCCGACAAAAAAACACGATCACGTAGTATGCCAAGTGACCTTCAAATTGGGTCAAAGTCTGATTGAAATGTCTCATTTTTTAGTTTGAAGAGGTCTAGAAAAACAATGACAACACATAATGGACCCATAACAAACACATTTCTACCACATAGAATTTGCGCAAAGTTTATCATGTGCACTTCTTCCTCACCTTTTTCACATCAATTGTAAATTACGTAGGGGTGTCAAAAGTACAATGTACACACTCATGTACATTTGACCCTCTACATGTAATGCACCCCCCCCCCCAAAGATTGGGGAAACCTATGTGATCATATAAGAAGACAAATAATCTTCACTTTGATAATGAAGAAAATATTCATACAAGCTCCAACATGAGAAAAATGGAGCAACCTCAATTTGGATTTGCTAATCATCTCATACTAATCACATTTTGAATATCCTAGGAGAAGTGGAGGAGTGGGTCCATCGGAAAAGTTACCATTGTAGGCCCTTCCACGTTATATACCACAGTCACATGGTACGCATTACTTCACTCTAGACTTGGGCTTCGTGGTGTCTATATAAATTCATTCTCAGAGACAAAGGGCCTAAATTACACTAAACAAAACAAGCCCCCTAAAGGTTGAGGGCCAATTCATTCCAATTGGATCCTTTTAGACTAATTTGAGGTCTATGATGCCCTTTCCATAGTTGACCTATCTCAAATATCCATTGTCAAGCTATAGAATAGTTTGCTGCATTTTCACCTTCCTAATGAATGAGTTCACGTAGACACCACAAATCCTTGGCCCTTTACCCGCCTCCTCTAATCCGAGGGCCAAACAAGCCTTATGAATGGCTAGGTTCCACCACTATGCATGACTGACAACATATTCAACCCCCGAAGAAAAATATACGCATGAGTAAGAATTACTACCCGGTGGATGGAATTTCCAAGTTGAGGTTACCATGTGTGCTATCACCCAATGGTCGGACAGTCAAGGTCAAGATAATACGATGGAGCATATAGCACAATGCCCCCCCCCCCCTTTCTCATGGATGAGTATGGTAAAAGGTGATATTGAATCTTTCAACTTTCTCATGTCATGCCTACTAATTAATGTAAGCAAATTCCTGGAGGATGCAAAGGCAAGGAAGGAGGGTTGGGGCGAAACAACCCGTACACTGGTTCCTTGGAGGCAAGGGTTTAGGCATCCAACAAGGAACAAGTGTATGGGTTGCTTCGCCCAAATCAAGAAGGGGTGGGGAGAGTGGGTTTCTACCTCGACCTCGTGAAACAAAACCATTCCACACCAAACCCAAAAGGAGTTAATGCAAACAACTACTTCAACATGATTAGTTGCATGTTCAGTACAATTTTGTGCTCTATTGACTCCAACTACTTGATCCCCTTTACCTAAATTCCCATGATGTAAGAGACAAAAAATATGTAACTATGTAAAAATATTCACGGGACTTGTGTTGAGAGTAGAGTCTAGCTTTTTGCTCAACCCAATCTCTCAACACAAGTCCCAAGCCTCACCTCCAAAAAGTGTTGCCATGTCAGCATCCAAGTCATACTTGGGACTTAGGACTTGGGACCCCGCGTGAAGTGGTGAGTCCCAACTTCCATGCTCTCAACGGTTGAGATTGCATCCAATTGACCTCAAGTGACTTGGGACTTGGGACCCGTGTGAACCGGCCCTAAGTCAATAACTGTATGGCCAAGAGAAGCTTAGGGACAAAGAGCCCGGAGTCCAGACCCAAGGCAAAGAATGTTCTAAACCGGTTACGATACTTGTAGGGCTTCGAAACACGTATATTAAAGTTGTCGCACTTAATCAAGTGGCCTATGGGGCTTTCGGTTTTGCCTCTCAATCCCCTTCTTAATTATTGACCAAACACCAACTCATAGTGCAACCACGACGTCGCCATGACTAGAATTTCATGGTCCGACCAGATTTGCGGCTAAAACCGAGCCTCGAGCAAATCTCCTAGAAGGGAGGGCGTACTTATTGTGGGTGTTCCAACTTCACGAACAATTTTGACCGTTGGATCAGATCGGATCGGAAATTGTCTCCTCCAGTCATAACTTGTGACGTGTTCATAATATCATTTTTTAAGTTTCAGAATTGGAGTTGAGATGGAAAAGCTCTAATTGGTCAAAGTGAATTTTTGTAAGAATAAAAAATTAAGTCATCACATAGGCTATCCTTTTTTGTGTTGATTATTGAACGTAGATCGATCATGTGTTCAATTTTGAGCACATAGTTCAATTTTATTGTGATGCATGTTTTTATTTGATGCTTGTCCTTATCCAATAGTCATGTCATATACCACTTATATAACATTAAACTATAAGCGCCCGATTGAACATAGTGACCACAATTAGGTCGCATGACTTAGTAGAAAACATGGTCCCAAAACAACACGGGTCCATACAACATGCTCGTAGAATCAACACAATAGATGTATGAGGGTTCAACTTGGACATGTCATTCCAACTAAACGGTTGTATGGGAGTGTGAGCCCAAATTGATGTCCACATGTGTTGTTAACACTTGTAAAACATTACAAGTAGTGTTTTGTTGATTTATGATTATTCACAAAAATATAAAAAGAGTGAAGCTTGAAGAAAGCTAAGTTTGAAGCATTAGGCTTGTGTGGAGTGGATTTAAATAGTATGAGGACATACCTTGGTAAAGTGTGGTAGGTAGAAAGCCAAGGTTAGTTAAATGTTTGAATTAGGATCTTTGTTGATCATTTGAGGGAGGAAGGCTTAGGAGATAAGATGAGAGCCTACAAAGTAGGAGGAGATTTCGAAGGCTTATCGAGAGCCTTGTGGATGGGATGAGTCCCTACTTAGAAGGAGAAGGTTAAGGGGTTGTGATTGGAGGCTCTTATCCTCTAACCCTATCCTTACCTCATACCCTCTCTCCCTCTCAACTCACTATATAATCCCTCATTCTTCCCTCACTCATCCTCTCTTTCCTTCGTGCTCCTTAAGCACCCCACGGGTTATAAGTGTGGGTGTGTGGGAAGCAAGATAGGAGCACATGTGTGTGCTTAGTTCTTAGGTGAAGAGCCAAGGCTATTTAGCCTTGAAGAGGGATTGACCTCTTGTTAGAAGTAGATTGGGTTTAAGGAATTTGGAGTTTGATTGTAAACTTCAACTTGTTGCATTGAGATTCATATTGAAGTGAGAGAGTTCAAACTTGTTTAAACTTGTGGCATTTAGAGTGACTAGATTGTACTAGGTGCATTACTTGTAGTGTTTTATTAGTTATGAACTTGAGCAGAACTTTATAGTGAGAGATTTGTCAATTATGGATGATCAGAGTGTTCAACGGGTATGAAAATTTGAGGGATTGTTTATTATAAAGTATGGGAGTTGTGGTAAGAATTTGAGAGCTTCAGTCATTGGGATGAAAGAGTTATTAAAAGTTGAAGGGGAGGGTGTCTAGGAACAAAGCAGCAAGGTTTGAAAATATGTATCTCTTAGAGGGTTATAGATATGGATACCAAAATTTGACACTACCTTCTGAACTTATATATCTATCTTGTGTCAAAATTTTAGATTGATTGGACGTAGGAGTTGGAAGTTATTAGAGTTTTAATGACCGGATGCTTTATCACAGCATTCATACTAAGTAGTTAGAGTTAGAATTTCATGCATAACTTTTGCATATGAACTCTGTTTGTGCCAAAATTTGGTGTGGAGATTTTTGATAAGGTACTTAACAAGTGTACCAAATTTCACTTGAAGAACATAAGTTGGGTGGGAGTTATACTATTCTGAAGTTTAGTAGGAAGACATTGATAGAGATTTACATCAAGAAGAACTTAGAGAAGGAAGGGCAAAGATAAGTATATAAGTATTTTTTAATACTTGTATTTAAAGCCTATGTGCTCATGGAATCCACAAGCGAAGTGTCATGTACCAATACGGAATCAACCACGATGACATGTGATAGCACGGAATCAATAAGCGAGAACTCATGTAGTAGTGTGGAGTCGACGGCAAGGACTCGATTCACAAGAGGGATATCTTTGAAGGCATGCGTGGCCAAAGCGGCCGGGTGAACATTAGAAAAGGCTAAGGATATAACCTTGCCCGACATTAAGGAATGTAAAACTACATAGTGTGGTGTTAATCAAGTTGTGTATATTCCAAGGGTAGATTGGAATTATATATTGGGTTACAAAGAGAGAAGTCTCTACATGTCATTATATACTTTTCCACTCGGACTAGGACGAAATCGAAGGGTGGAGGATTTTTTGTGACACCCAACTAGGAGAAGGCTTTTGCTTGTGCAACAACAACATTCCATTGAACGAAATGCCCACTTTACATTAATTTTGTTTTCTTTTCTTTTTACCTTGAAGAAGACCCGTAGGGCAAAGAAGTGAGCAGAAAAACCCCTGAGGAAGAGAGGAAGGGGTTTGGAAGGAGAAGCAGAGCATCAAAGTCATCTACTGAGGAAATGGAAGGAAAGCTTTTAGGAGAGAATCCCATCCACTTCGCTACTTCCACTTCATGAAGTATCACCATCCGGCAAATCTAAGAAGACAAACACAAAATCCCACTTCCCAAGTCGGTTTGGAGGCAAGACTCTGCTTCGGGTTCATAATCTTCGGGAAATGAGCACACCTCCCTTTGCTCAAGAGTTGAAACACAATTGGATGGAATTATGAAGTTTCATCCAATTGTGGAAACGACAAAGCCCACACGAATTTTTCACCTTTGAAATTAGTGTGGCCCACACTAAATAGACAAAATAGTGTAGATTTACACAACAAAACTTGTGTTGCATTAGCAAATCTACAATGAGATGTATGCAAAAACTAGATTGAAAATCTGACCTTACATTTTTAGTTATGGCTATTGGAAGTGCATGTTTGTTGATTTCTTAACTGGATACATAGGTCCTCCTAGTTTTGTTATAATTGAGTGTAAAATACTTATTAATATTTGAAAACATAGTCCAATTTCTTTCCAACATGTGTCTTTATGATGTTTGCTATTTGATCCTCACCGAACTAATTACCAATCGAATTAAGGGGTCCCATTAAGAAAACAAGCCACTCAAGACCCATCTACCTTATAGTGCATTGGCATTAAAGCACCAGAAACCCAGTAAGATAATAAGGCCTTAAAGCGTCACTTTAAGAAACATTTAGGAAGGTTAAGTAGCTAGGAAAATTTCAAAAATGTCCATAGATTAGAAAATGTATATAAAGTCTAAATAAAAAAAATTTAATAATAATTATAATTCATATGAAACCTATAGAAATTTGCAAATTTGTCTTAAGGAAAGAGCCTTTTAGTCTCCAGTAGGGGGTTCTATTGAACTCTTTCCATCTATTTGGGAAGGAACTAAATTACCTCCACCTCAAGGATTTTCTTAAATACGAATGTGAATTGTACTTGAAGCAACCATTGACTCCACCACAATGCAAGATCATTACCGCACCTTGAACCATAGACTTGCCATTGAAATTGGATGATGGACGAGTATCCCTATCTCTAGAGATACTAGACTATGCCACTTTTGCCCATATAATACAATTGAAAATGAGGCACATTTCGTGTTGGAATGTCCCCTCTACAACTCCATTAAAGATAAGTTTCCATCACTATTTGAGAATATAGTTTCAGGGAGCCTCAATTTGTTAATTCAATTAGACCAACAAGTTAACATTAGCCTCTACCCACGGAGGTTACCACACTCCGCCACTCTAATTGGTTGGAAACCATGTTGATGTACTGTTAGTCTCAATAACCTTTTTGGCTTCCCTGACTTTAAAATCAATTAGTTCATTTCATTGATGTTGGATTGCTAAGTGATAATCGCCCCAAAATCAACCTTGTTGCGGGTGAGGATCTTCTATTAAATGAACGTGTTGTCCCCCTTTTGTGGATCACTTCTTACGCTGCCTCGTTGAGCGGATAGATCCTCAATTAGCCATTGTGATTGGCCAAAGTTGGTGCTCTTCTAAAAGTGTTCTTACATCCTTCTTACATCACTATTATGAATGGGCGAAGTGGTGCTATTCTATACTTAATCCCACATATGATTTACAACTTTTAACAATGACTTACTTGATGGCACTGTTGCACTCACTTGTCGATGCGTTTAGGATTTAAAAATGGTGTCACCAAAAGGAAGGTGTTACTTTAACCCCTATGCACTCAAAACTTTCACATTCCATTTTCGAGCACCTCTAGCAACCAGTGCTGATTTTTTTTGTTATGTAGAAAAATAGGCTCTGTTTTCTTCAAATCCAACTATATGGATATGAACTAGACTACCATGAATGCTTTTTGTGAAATATTGAAGTTAATCAGACCACAATTGCTAGGTTAGATTAACACATGAACATGGCCTTCATCTGGGCGGGGGGGGGGGGGAGCTAGAGAAAGCTCTAAATTTTTCCATTTCATGACCATTTCGGTCATGTCACAAATCTTAGAAAGTTGGTGACTTTGCCATAACATGTTATGTGCATGACAAATGAGCTACTCCCGAAAATTTGGGTTTTCTCGAGCAAATTGAGATGAAGTATGTCACCCTCAAAGTTGGAGGGGCCACATGAGGTCATTTTGGGACAATGATCGGGGAGAATTGGCAGTTAGTTACAAATGAACCGGTTGAGTTTGAGAAATAACCGGTTGAAGTTCAAGTTTGCATGAAAATTACCGATCATTTTAGAGGAATTTATAGAATACACCCCAATTTAATAAAGGAAAACCGGAGGATGTCAACATGTAACCGGTTGGACTTGCAAACACTAGGATCTCAATCGATTATGCCCAAAAATCTCCCCGATCATTGTTTTGGGAGATTTCCTCTTGTCATGGAGCAAGCAACGTGTGCACTAAGTTTTCCTTGGGCGAGCAACCCCCCCCCCCCCCGCCCCCTGCCATCTGGTCAAGTTGTGCACAACCATCGACTTGTCCTAAAGGGAACGAAAGAAACCCACCCAAATTGGGCATCATATGTGCAAGCTATTGGCTCCTAAATCTGGCTCTTGAATTTGAGCAACACGTGGAGCCGCTCTCCAAAAAAAAGCAATGCCAACCTAAGAAAAATCCTACATGCTTGGGGTATGAGGTTTTTATATGTTATTTTGGCCCACATGGTAGTGGAGACCACCCTACACCAATAGATACCTTTCCATCCACATAGATTGCCACCAATGGATTGCAAACTCCAATAGAATATTAGGTGGCGACCCATGTCAAGTTGCTTGAACATGGAAACAACAACGTAGGTAGGGTGTTCAACTCTTTGTGGAGGGTTGTCTTGGTGGTTTGGGGGTTGTCCTTGGCAAGTGGGGTGGGGGTGGTCCTTGGCCTGATGGGTCCAGTGGGGTGTCCATGGAATTAGGCAAACCAACCCATACACTCATTCCTTGTTGGATGCCTAAACCCTTGCCTCCAAGGAACCAGTGTACGGATTGTTTCGCCCCAGCCAGTGTCGGTGGTAGGGTCAGATGTTGTTACCTTTTACGTGGCGATGTCTCGCGTCCAAGAGGCCCTGCCTCCCCTCTAAGTGGGTGTGTTTTTCTTTCTTGGTTCTCAATGATTTGGCATTGGCGTGTTGGCCTTCTGTCTCAAAAAAAAGAAAAAAAAGAAAAAAAAAAGAGTTGCTTGAACATTTAAGAATAAAGACCTAAGTACCTTACATAAGATGAACCTCTACAAATTTAGCCTGCCGTTTGCTATCATTTGTTTACTCGGCCTCAAGAATGCGTCATTGGATTAAAGATTGGCCCCCGGCCCCCTCATGGACACTTTCACCATAGTGTGTGATGAGAGATTATAATGCATGCTTTGACTTCCTCTTATAGCCGCCGGATGACACGGATATAAATTATTGGAAATTGCAAAGGAATTGGTAGTTCACCCACTAGAAGGAATGGGGGTCCCTCATGACATACCGCTCTAACACGGAGGGCCCCCCGTGTGGGATATTTCCACATGCTCGTCATAAAAAAACTTTTGTGTGGGAATTTTAAGCTTTCGCTCGATTTTTGAGCTCCGCAACACAAATTGAGCGAAAGCTTAAAACTCTTACACATATGTGTAAGAGTTGTGTTACTTTAATGTCATGCACGAAGTCCGTGAAAGAATGTTCTATCTTTAATTAGGTAGGTGACTTCTTTCTAGGTCTAGATCTAGCTAGAAGGGAGTCACCTACCTAATTAACTACTAATTAAGGTCGAAGAGAGACATTACATGCATTCATCTAACATAAATGCACTAAAATAGCAAATACTTAATGGCAAGGAAGTCCGTGAAAGAATGTTCTATCTTTAATTACGTAGGTGACTTCCTTCTAGATCTAGATCTAGCTAGGAGATCTACAAAAGTAAACAAATTTGTTTACTTATGTAGATCTTCTAGCTAGATCTAGACCGAGAAGGAAGTCACCTACCTAATTAATTACTAAGGTAGAAGATAGTAACTAAAAACAGTAAGTAAAAACAGTAAATAAAAACAGTAAATAAAACCAGTAAATAAAAACAGTAAATAAAAAATAGTAAATAAAAAACAGTAAATAAAAACAGTAAATAAAAACAGTAAATAAAAACAGTAAATAAAAAACAGTAAATAAAAAACAGTAACTAAAAACAGTAACTAAAAATAATAACTAAAAACAATAACTAAAAACAGTAAATAAAAACAGTAAATAAAAACAGTAAATAAAAACAGTAAATAAAAACAGTAAATAAAAATAGTAAATAAAAATAGTAAATAAAACAGTAAGTAAAACCAGTAAGTAAAACCAGTAAGTAAAACCAGTAAATAAAAACAGTAAGTAAAACCAGTAAATAAAAACAGTAAATAAAAACAGTAAGTAAAACTAGTAAATAAAAACAGTAAGTAAAACCAGTAAATAAAACCAGTAAATAAAAACAGTAAATGAAGAGTAACTTGGGGCCTCTATATACAAATCTTTTAAATACTCCTCATATATCATGTGATGAGTGGTGGCTTAGTGGCTAAGGCCTCTACGCGGGAGCCAAGAGGTTCAAGGATCAAACCCCCTTGGCCCCCGCCCTTGGCTTAGCCTACCTTGGTAGGTAGGTGGCTAGGCACTTGGAAGTAGGTGCTTTAGCTAGATGGCTAGCCTCGGGAGGCGAGGAGTGCACTTATTAATGGATATCTCTTTTAAAGAGACATATTATATGAGATTGAATTAATGTACCTTTGGAATTCCCCCATAATCATAAATTACCGCGGCTATCGAGGTCATTAATTACCACGGCCGTCAAAATTATTAATTACTGTCGCGGTCAAAGGCCTTAAATATGACTCTTTTGTGCAAAAATAGGACTGGTCCAGGATGACACTACTTTCACAAGGCTGCAAACCTTCATGACACATGTGGAGGCCCCAAAACATTGTCATTTATGTGTCCTTTTTGTGTTAGAAAGGACCCCCATTCCTTATAGTGACCGTTCCCAAGAAAAAACCATCTCACACTAAGTCCCGGGGGAGTCAATGCCACCAAATATTAACCAAGCAATATAATTGGTTGCATGTTCATTCCAATTCTCGGGGTCAACCGTACTTTGGTTACTTGATCACATGTGACTCGACACTAACACACTCAGGTGTTATATTGACACTCTTGTCGTTTGAGCCATTTCACTTGGGCTCCATTTATGTTGTTTAGGCCCACCTTTACTTGTGGTGATGAAGTCTTCACATTGGTGAAGTGGTTTATAGGCAACCCTTAAAGGCGCCGGTCTATGCTCTATGTGATCGTTTATACAAACTCCAAATGAAACCAAATTTTACTTGGCTTATGAGGTTGGATCCACATTCAACATTACACATTATAATCCAAGTCATTTATACAAGCCCAAATCTCCTAATGTTTTACTTTAAATGTATTGAAATATGCCGTTGATTGGAACCAACCAAAATGATAAAGGGATGAGAGTAAATGAGGTCTCTTTTGACATATTTCACTAAAAATAATAATATGTCACACCCATCATCATTTAGAATGAGCCTCTTGAACACTTAAGATTGAATAATAAGAGAGGTCTAGTGTAAACCTTGAACATTCAATTTTTTAAATAAATGAAATTAAAAAATTCTAGACATGTTCTATCATCTATGTAGTTGATACCTACGTCATTCCTACCATCATGTTGGATGAAAGTTGCAAAATCATATGCCCAAAAAAGATGGAAATTCTCAAAGTTTGTTACTGATTGTCTTCCTCATCTTGCACTCCCGCACTGTCGTTTGCCAACACTTGGGGTTTGAGTTCCACTTTGTCAAGACTATTATTTTTTGTTTTTTCATTTTTAGTTTAGGGTTTATGAAACAAGGGAAACAAAGAGCAGCATAGAGGTTGACAACACATTGAGACTTGGGGCTAGACTGCCATGGAGTGGGTATTGTGTTTATGAACACACATTCACTCTTGTTGTGTTTCCACCCTAAGCCTTCTTTTGTGATGCATGATGGTAATGTAATATCAAACCCTAAAAATGCAAACTTGTAAGTAGTTTTTAAATTGTGCTTGATTTTCTTGTTGCATTTTTCATTCATATACTCTTTGAATGATTTGCTTCATGTTGTTGCAGTTGTATTTTGAGTCTTTCTGAAGTGTTTCACTTGTATAGTTTTGTAATGGTATAGATGAATCATGCCTTTTGTTGCCATGCTTTTTTGCATCACTCTTTCCAATGTATATACTCTTGAATTATTTATTTTCAATTATAAGGAATATGGACTACCAAAAATGCAATAGCATTGGCAATATAACTTAAAATAGGGTGGAATAAAATAAGTCATTTTAGAGAATTGAGTAATTATAGGGAGTTTTTAAATCATGCCATGGAGGTAAATAGCCATCACACAAATAGCGCTTAGCCGCACGTGGTGCACTAAACTCCTATAGAGTGACCTGCCCAAGAGCACAAGATATAATACATAAAGGATCCCAAGTTTTTGGACCAATTGGAGGTTATCTTAATAAAGAGAATGGAGTCTTGTGAGTCCACTATCATGGGAGATTATCCTATGCCCACACTAGGGCCAATCGCTACTCCTTGGTAATAGGAGGAGTCCTTCTTGGTAGGGAAAGTGCATCTCTATCCAAAATTTATAGCTACTAGTAAGCATTTTTCTTCCTACTCACAGTAACCTCATTGGATGTAATGCACTACACTTTCACCCATGCATACAAGACAAGAAATCCTATCAAAATGGAAATTCTCACACTGAATACACACTCTACCTTTACTAATAAAGAAAATGATCCCGGAATTCTCCCTGTCACCAAAAATCCTCCACCCTTCGATTTCGTCCTAGTCCGAGTGGAAAAATATATAATGACATGTAGAGACTTCTCTCTTTGTAACCCAATATATAATTCCAATCTACCCTTGGAATATACACAACTTGATTAACACCACACTATGTAGTTTTACATTCCTTAATGTCGGGCAAGGTTATATCCTTAGCCTTTTCTAATGTCCACCCGGCCGCTTTGGCCACGCATGCCTTCAAAGATATCCCTCTTGTGAATCGAGTCCTTGCCGTCGACTCCACACTACTACATGAGTTCTCGCTTATTGATTCCGTGCTATCACATGTCATCGTGATTGATTCCGTATTGGTACATGACACTTTGCTTGTGGATTCCATGAGCACATAGGCTTTAAATACAAGTATTAAAAAATACTTATATACTTATCTTTGCCCTTCCTTCTCTAAGTTCTTCTTGATGTAAATCTCTATCAATGTCTTCCTACTAAACTTCAGAATAGTATAACTCCCACCCAACTTATGTTCTTCAAGTAAAATTTGGTACACTTGTTAAGTACCTTATCAAAAATCTCCACACCAAATTTTGGCACAAACAGAGTTCATATGCAAAAGTTATGCATGAAATTCTAACTCTAACTACTTAGTATGAATGCTGTGATAAAGCATCCGGTCATTAAAACTCTAATAACTTCCAACTCCTACGTCCAATCAATCTAAAATTTTGACACAAGATAGATATATAAGTTCAAAAGGTAGTGTCAAATTTTGGTATCCATATCTATAACCCTCTAAGAGATACATATTTTCAAACCTTGCTGCTTTGTTCCTAGACACCCTCCCCTTCAACTTTTAATAACTCTTTCATCCCAATGACTGAAGCTCTCAAATTCTTACCACAACTCCCATACTTTATAATAAACAATCCCTCAAATTTTCATACCCGTTGAACACTCTGATCATCCATAATTGACAAATCTCTCACTATAAAGTTCTGCTCAAGTTCATAACTAATAAAACACTACAAGTAATGCACCTAGTACAATCTAGTCACTCTAAATGCCACAAGTTTAAACAAGTTTGAACTCTCTCACTTCAATATGAATCTCAATGCAACAAGTTGAAGTTTACAATCAAACTCCAAATTCCTTAAACCCAATCTACTTCTAACAAGAGGTCAATCCCTCTTCAAGGCTAAATAGCCTTGGCTCTTCACCTAAGAACTAAGCACACACATGTGCTCCTATCTTGCTTCCCACACACCCACACTTATAACCCGTGGGGTGCTTAAGGAGCACGAAGGAAAGAGAAGATGAGTGAGGGAAGAATGAGGGATTATATAGTGAGTTGAGAGGGAGAGAGGGCATGAGGTAAGGATAGGGTGAGAGGATTAGAGCCTCCAATCACAACCCCTTAACCTTCTCCTTCTAAGTAGGGACTCATCCCATCCACAAGGCTCACGATAAGCCCTCGAACTCTCCTCCTACTTTGTAGGCTCTCATCTTATCTCCTAAGCCTTCCTCCCTCAAATGATCAACAAAGATCCTAATTCAAACATTTAACTAACCTTGGCTTTCTACCTACCACACTTTACCAAGGTATGTCCTCATACTATTTAAATCCACTCCACACAAGCCTAATGCTTCAAACTTAGCTTTCTTCAAGCTTCACTCTTTTTATATTTTTGTGAATAATCATAAATCAACAAAACACCACTTGTAATGTTTTACAAGTGTTAACAACACATGTGGGCATCAATTTGGGCATCAATTTGGGCTCACATGATGTGCTAGGACCGGTTGGACCAACCGGAAAAGAGAGAATCGAGGCTCTTGTCGTGAGCGAAACCGGAGCAGCAGTAGACCTGGAACAGATAAGGCCTATAATATCGACCGGAATCAGAGGCGCTGAGAGGGAAAGTGCAACGGATCAAGACAACATCGCTGAAATATGGACAAATAGACAAGACCCACAGGGGAGAACAACATTTGGCCCAGGGAAGCAAGTAGAAAATTGGGAAGGCAAGGGACCGTAGAAGGAAACACAGTTGGCCGTGTTGATGGGAGATCACGAGGTCAAGAGGTGGCTGGGGCGAATCTAGCAAGGCCTGGTGAAACATGTAAGAGGTTGAAAGAAAAAAAATTGACGAAAGGGTCAGACGAGTAGGCGGGCAAGACTCCGAAGGAAGCGAGGATGGTGCACAAGAAGGTGACATAAAGAAGGAAGGCCAGGGAGATGCAGGAACCATACTTCCTACAATGGAGGTACACATTGAAGAAGCAAACCTAGAGTCAAACATGTGCTGGTCTCCTGCTAAGAGAGTTGGGCAGAAACGTTCTTTAAAGATTGTAATAGAAAGAGAAAGGGGGTCTTGTGCTGAGAACGAAGCTGAACACACAGAGGAAAAATGCAACAAAAGAGAGAGGGGAAAATGAGAGAGTTCAAGAGATGGGCAAGGCAACAAGGTTGAGGCACGGCCCGGGACCTGGAGAGCTGCTCGAGGCTGGAGGAGTTGAAGACCAACTAGCCAGGGGGGAGAACGAATGGCTCACTGCCACCCAGGCCATAGCGAAGGCAAGCCGGAGGACCGTTGAAGAAGCTAGTGCCCAAGCAACCCCAGACTGGAGAGATGGGAGGAACCGGGTCTACGGGGACGAAGGGGATCGGAAAGCTACCAGCTGGAACAATGAAAGGGGACCCAAACCCCACCAGGACAAAACAACGCTAAGGAACCATTAGACAAAGGCTTCTAAGCCACATTACGCAAGGTCTGATTTTCAGACTCAGGGGCAAGGTAAGCAGTCGGCTTTCCCACCTGACATACAATGGTAAATATGGAGGAACCGGTCTTAAGACCAAGACCACCTTACCATGCACTCAGTCTGCCTCCGGAGGTGATATATGAGACTCAACTCTACCTAACCAATAGGAATATTCACAAAGACATTTTGGCTAGCATAGGTTTAGATAGCCCAATTATGTCTAAAGAAACAAGGAGAGAAATGGTGCATAATCAAGATCAAGAACATCAATTAGACTACACACCTATCCGCAATAGTGCTAATAGCCTTATGGCCTTGGGAAAACATGTATTGACCCCAAGGCAGGCTAGGGTATGGGAATTCAAGAACAAATCCCCGTTTGAAGGGTAGTGAGGAAAAACATGTTATGGTATGGGATACCTTTTATGTAAGCATTTATGAAGTGGAATATTATCACCCATAACATCCGAGGTCTAAATGACCCCGAGAGTATCACAAAAGAAAGGTGTTTTTATCAATTCATTAACACCAAAAGCAAACATTGTAATGATTCAAGAACATAAATTAAGGGGTAAAGCTCTAGAGAATTTAGGGAGTAGACTTATGCCCGGTTGTGCAAGCTGGATATTGGAAGCCACACCCAGAGAAAGAAGCTGGATTAACCCAAATGTAGCAGGTAAACATGGAGTTGGAATTCTACTTGCACATAAGTATGCAAGGCTTGTCATGGAACATGGGGCACTATATGAAGATATGGTAGTATGGATTAAGCTAGAAGGCATTGAGGGGGGTAGTATAAGCTCGGCGTGCATATATGCTCCTAATATACCCATAGATAGACAACACTTATGGCATATCATGGTAGATGTTCTGCCCAAGGATTGCGAGTAAATTTTTTGGGGGGACTTCAACATGATGGAAAGACCACAAGATAAATCCAACGATTGTGGGCGAGCCATTAGTGACCTAGAACGATTTACATGGAATGAACTCTTAAATGCTTTCCAAGTTAGTGATACCTTCATACACCAGGGGGAGGGGGCCCAAATTTTCTTGGAACAATGGACAGAAGGGTCAAGCACGAAGATTAGCTAGGCTAGACAAGTTTTACACGCCGGCACACAGTAAATTGGACATCAACCAAACAACCTATTTTATCCACTCGCCGGTACAAGTAGAATTAAGCATTGGGAGTGGCAAAGTGCGGAAAACAACCTTTAAGTGGAATGTGACATACCTAAAAAGGGAATTCACGGACAAACTAAAGGAAAAATGGGACAACCTTCCTACTGAAGCTCCTTTCTTCCATAAACTTTGGCATATAACTAGGCTTTATATACAGTTTAGCAAGCAGAAAGCAGAGGAGCACAAGAGGGAAGAGCTAAATGCTAGGGCCAACTTAGAAGTAGCTACAACTAGATGACATGACGACATATACAATGTTGAACTACAAGAAGAGGTCAATCAATACAAGAGGACAATAGAGTAGATAGAAACACGGAAAGCTAGAGGGGCTACTATTAGGTCTAGGGTCAAATGGCAAAAAGTGGGGGACAAGTGCTCTGCCGGATTTTTTTGATCAATAAGACAAAAGAATTCACAAGCAGTAATATTAGAGTTAAGAGACAACCAACACATGTATTTTACCAAGAAGGAGGATCTCGGGAAAATATGCCTAGATTTTTACCAAAATCTTTATGGGTACAAGGCAATAGCAGGGGAGGAGATGCGAGAAGTCTTGGAAGGCCTCCCAACCACCTTCACTAGAGACATAAATGCATCACTATCAAGGACAATCACAAAAAATGAATTATCAGCTCCAATTCTATCTATGGCAAAAGGGAAGGCACCAGGGCATGATGGCATACCTATAGAGTTCTTTCGGTACTATTGACCTATTATAGGTAAAGATTTTTAAAATGGTACTCAAGGGTATAAAAGAGGGGACATTTTATGAGGGTGTAACTAAGGGTCTCAATAAAGGGAGACTTTAAAGACCTCAATTACTGGAGGCCCATTATGTTTCTTACGGTTAGTTATAAAATATTCACCAAAATCCTACAACTTAGGTTACAACCGATACTTAAGGACGTAATTAGTCCAGAACAAACTGTATTCCTCCCACTTAGATTTGTCTTGGATAACATAGTGTTGATCCAGGAAACCCTACATTGGGCAAACACGTCCAAACAACAAACAATTTTCTTGAAACTAAACTTTTCGAAAGCATATGACAAGGTTTCGTAGATTTTTTTAGTACAATGGAGAAGTTGAATATTAGTACGACGTTCACTAAATGAGTCAAACTCTTATTTGAAAATGCCTCGGCAGCAGTCAACCTCAATGAAAGTCCAGACAATAATTTTAAAATTGAGCGGATAATAAGGTAGGATTGTCCATTGGCCCCGTATCTCTTTCTCATCATTGGAGAGGTGCTCACCCATGTTGTCGTGATGTGATGTACTTAGTAGTTAAATCATTAAGTTTATATGTGTTTATTAGATTTATAAGTATATAGTTAATATGCATTAGTATAGGATACTTCTAATCGAAGTGTTGGTTTATAGTAAATTGAGAACCAAGTTGTTATTTAGATTTTACCGGAGTAATTGATTAGGAAAAAATATTAGTTGTTACAAGAATAAGGATGAATAGATAGAAGGATAAGATTAAGTAAGAGATTAGTGATGAATATGAACGAAAGGTGGATACAATGAAGTAGTGGATATGAATGAAATGATAAAGTGGTATATATAAACAAAATGTGAATAAGATGAAGTGATGAATATGAATGAAAGGTGGATAGGATGAAGTGGTGGACATGAGAAAAATGACGGATAAGAAAAATGAGTAGAGATTAGATAAAGATGGATATAAAGCTAAATATTGGAGATAAAGAAAAATTAATGATAGGATTGGTAGTAGATTTGATAATAGGGTTGGGAGTAAGGATTGGTGGTGGCGGTGGCCAAACCCTTGAAACTAAGAGGTAAGTACTTAAGGAGAGGAATTTAAGAGATAGAGCATAATATGTGGGATTTTGAGTTGGTGTTGATTTATAAGACTTGTGAGTTAAGATCTTGAGGATTTTTTAAGTGTTTCTAAATATTTAGAGTGATAAGAAATATTGATGTAATTTTAAAAAGTAAAATAATATATATGATGTATAAGTTATATTTTTTAAAATAAGTTATAAAAATATAACGTTTTGGACTTTAGTTTGTGGCCAATTATGTTTGATAGGAGTTGAATTTAGACTTGAGATTTTAAAAAGTTTTTTTGGTGAGATATGACATATGTGTATAAAATTTGAGAATAAAATTCCATCTAGAGAAGAAATTATGGCGCATAAAAGTGAAGGGGGTTGAGAAGCCTTGACAGTGAGGTCACCTGACTTTGGAGGCTTAATTCTCGCTAGACATTACAAGCTATGATGCTAAAATTTTGAGGGTAATTTTTTTAAAATTTTATTTATATTGTATAAAAAAACTCTCGTTATTCGGAATTACACATCAACATTTATAAGTTCTGTTATAACCGGATCTTGAAGGAGAATTGATGACAACGTTTTAGATTTTAGGGAAAATCTTGTTACGATTTGTATATTACTTATTTTATTATAAAACTTTATGTGTGAACAAATGATAAGGTATAAAAACATCATACAAAGTCTTCTGAGTTTTTGATTTGAAAATTAAAAGTTATATGATGTCAAAGTGGATCATGTTCAATTAATAAAGGGTATTAAAAAAATAAAGATTTAGCAAATTAGAATAGTCAAAATATTGAGAGGGAAAAATACACAAATACATAAAACTATCATTACAAAGAAACCTTGTATTTAGGATATATAACACATATTTTTTGACAACGTTATCAAAAAAATAGTCTTTAAAAGGAAGTTGAGGGGAATATCCTTGCATGGGGCCAAACAAATAGTAGAGTATCTCACAATACGCAGATGATTCTTTGTTTATGGTCAGGAATGAAAAATGAGACATGGATGAACTGGTGCGCCAGCTAAAAGTTTTTAGCGCGGCCTTGAAAATGAAAATAAACTGAGAGAAGTCATGTACATACTGGTTTGATAAATATATGCGTAAGCCATAATGATTTAATGGTTATAATTCGCAGTGGGCGGCAGAGGGAGATTTATCAAAATTATTAGGTACGTCTTTTGGGCTAAACCTCAATACACAGGATGTGGACCGTGTCCTCTATGCAAAAATCGTAAAGAAGTTAGACTACTAGAGCACTATAAAAAAATTTCTAGCCGGACGAGTGGTTATTTGCAACCATATGCTACTCTCCATTCTGTGGTTTTTTTCACGGTATGGGGAGGTTCAATTAAGATTTTAAGGAAAATAAGAGGCGCAATCCGCAACTGTATATGGTTAGGGAATGAGCAACTCACTCGGACTAGAATAAATTGGAGAAAATGTTGCCTAAAAAAGAAATATGGAGGTCTAGGGCTAGTGGATCCGGAAGCGGCCAAAACTAGTCTTCTATGCGAATGGATAGTTAGAGCAATGGAACCAGGCAAATCTAACCTTTAACTTATCCTTAGGTATAGATTGGTCAGGTTTAACCCGCAAAGAGAGCGAAGTTGGGAGGTAAGTCTAAATTGGCTTACAAATAAACAACACCAAGATTTTCCGGGCTCCAAGGTTTGGAGCCACATTAGCAAAACTTGGAAGGTAATGGTTAAAGGCCTATACCAAATCCCCCCTCGCACTAGAATGGAATTGTTACACTCTAACATTTGGTGTTCCGATGGGGTGGAACTCCTTAATAAGGGGTTCACGTGCTCTAATGGCCTCCACCTCTACCGCAAAGGCATCCAATGTGTAGATGCCATTTGGCATAGTAACTCACGAAATTTCATTACTTGGGATAGAGTGCAAGAGAAATTTAAACTCTTGCCAACAGAGGAGGGGGATTGGAGGGAGGTGACGGACAAGATCTCTAGACAATGGCATCATCTACTAGACAGAGACTCAGATACTACCCACCCCGGGAAGTGGATTGGGTTCTACGTTGAGGAGGAAGAAGACCCGGCCTTTGTTTTCTGTAGTGATAACGACTTTGCACCCCCGTGCATGCAAATGGCATCATCTTACGTTGCCACTCCCGGTACAGTGTTTTACGGTAGGCACCCACTCGCGGTGCCTTAGGGAATGGGTATGTCCTATAGAGGAGATGGCGGGATTCTTTCATGAGGTTAAAATTATTTACACTAATAGGACCCAAGAAAAAGGGGAAAAAAGAAGAAATAATCTTCTTCTATGGCAAAGTGGTCTTCTTCAGCTAGGACCCGGACAAGTGGAGGTGGATTGATGGAGGACGGTTCCCTAACTACACCACTAAGGACGGAAAAGAGGCCATTATCAATAGGAACCTAGGTTCCACCCGTGCAGTGGACAGATGGTAGGGCTACCTCCCGGGTAACTACAGGTTTTATTGGTCACAGGTGTGGGATCCGCTCCGGTTGGGGAAAGAAGCCGTGTTCATGTGGTCAATTTGGCACAAAGCCGTTGTTGTTAATGAGTGGAGGGCCAGCATTGCGCCGGCTTCAATCTCCAAGCAATGTGTTTTTTGCCTTCCCAATGCGAATAAATCGGTCAAACATAAATTTTGGGACTGCATTTAAGCTCAGAGAGCTTGGAGATGGGCTATGTTTATTATGCATGAACTCTGTGGGGTTAGAACTGGCAATTTTGATAGCTTCAATTGGAAGCAAACATTGTTTGGGAAAAGGATCCCAAAAAAATACGGCAAAAAAAATAATTTGGCACCTCTTTAGGGGCACATTACACTATGGATCATTTGGATCGAACATAACAACAAAGTGTTTAATCACGAACAATGGCACGTGTTGATGAACGCCGTGGGTCGTTCCTTTGCAAAATAACTTAGGGAGACTCACAATGTAACATCATGTAAATTTTACATTTGCTTAAAAACTACCGTGCCTCATTAATATGTTTGATCTTAATTTAGTAATCTCTCTTTCTTCTTACAATTTGAATATGATTAGTTGGAGTTAAACGATCTCAACCTTAAATTATTCTACTTTCAATGTAAGGCTTATTGATCGTGAGAACAACTAAGATAGAGGAGGGTTAAGAAGTGTATCAATATTCTAAAGTTCCATCCATATCATTCAAACTATATCATATAAAACAATATCATTAATTATTGATAACAAAAGAACTCTTTGAGAGCTTGCATTAAGTTTTCCGAAGAAAGTCAAAAAACTCGTAATTCATTATATAAGTTCCGTAGTACATAAACTTCCATTTTAATCATTCATATATATACTTGCGTCAATAATATTTTGATATCATTATAAGTATGTGTAAATCACTTCTTTGATAAGTTATAATAGTAATGAGAAAAATTCTATGTTCTTAAGTCTTTTTTCTTTAAGCTCAAGTGTTATTACTTAGGATATAATATTATGATATTTATAATTGTATCAATAATACATATGACAAGTTTGATTACATTGACAAAATAATAACATCAATCTTTATTGTTCTTAATCATATAACACTTCTCATTCATACATAATAGCACAATATTCTTCCGTTTTTAAATATAATTTATAGTTCTTTTGTTTATAATTATTCAATTTCAATACTAAGTGCTTTTTAATGAAGAAAAGAATAGACTTGAGATTCTTTACAACATTTTTTTACTTATCAAAGTTTCATTAATAAAGTCATTGATGAGAGTCTTCTCAATGTTATTTTGCTTCATTAAAGTTCTATTAATCAAGTCATTGATGAGAGTCTCCTCAATGTTACTTTGTTCATCAAAGTTCCATCACTCAAGTCATTCTCTCAAAACACAACTTTGTTTTGATATCAAAGTTCCTTTAACTCTTCGAAATCTTGAGCGCTTGATCTCATCATTACACTACTCTCTTGAATGCTTGCTCAAAAGAAACTACTCTTCCCTCAATTGATAACTATTCAAGCATTATTATATCCTGCAACTTATAAAAAATTTAAGTATCATGACATCCAGTAACTCACAAAGAATTCAAATATCATGACATCCAACAATTCACAAAGTATCTGAGAGAGAAAGAAGTTCCAATTTAGATAGAAAATAGTTTTAAGTAATAATCAAAGTTCCGTTGTTTCTTCAAAGCCTTGAGCACTTAATCACTCTCTTACACTACTCTCTTGAGTGCTTGTTTAAAAGATACTACTCTCCTCTCAACCATATCCGTTCAAGTGTCACGACATCCAACAACTCACAAAGTAATTAAGAGCAAGATAAGTTCCAATTTTGAGTAGAAGAAAGTTATAAGTATATTCATAAAGGTGTCTCAAAGAGAGAAGATACAAGGTAAGCTCAAGTGTTTTTGACACTCAATCTTAAGATAATTTTGTTGCTATGAAATGAATGTTTGTCCTAAAAACGTCTCCCTTTATATAATGTATTTCCTTCTTTTTAAAATCTACGTTTCATATGATTTGTATTTTTTTTCTATGTGTATCTTCTCTCATCTTTATCATTCCTAGATAGGAGCTTTTCTCAAATGGTTACAACCATTAAGCCCTGAGTACGTTCATAATTCTAAATTTCTACTTTCATCTTTATGATGGTTACATGTTCCAAATTCCGTAATAATGTCGATTTACCGATATACTTTACTAATCAAATTTGGTATTTATCATTCCTCAAGGCATAGTTGAGGTGGTTTCAAAAATTAATTGTCTTGTCAAAAACTATCTTTAACACTATATTCGTTAAATGGAGACTTTGGGAAGTCTCAAAATAAATGTGGCCCATAGTTTAGGATGCCAATACCATGAATGTTGGGAACATTGGGAACATTGGGAAGAATTATGGAGTCCAAAAAAAACCATTGGATTTATTATTATGGACTATTGGATGCGCATCCGTAACATAGGGGTTGTGTTGAATAGGATGGTACATTCCAAAGCATGCACAACATTCCCAAATGTAACATTTGGAGTAGTATATTATTTTGGCAAATGCACAATGTATTATGTAGCTACTCAACATTTACAAGACATTTGATAGCACAATGTGGGAAAGTTTGTTTCAATACAATGTGTAGACAATTGCAAATTTCATGCAAAACATAGCTTGTCTTGTTAGATTTCTTAAAATTTTGAACCTACAAACAAATGAGCCCAATCCAAGCAATTTTAGCCCCAATGGTGCCATATAATTCCTATAATAAAGCTCTTTACATACTATTTAACACAATCATGAACCTAGTTTGCTCTTGTGCTCTTATTCACAATCCTCATCTTCAACCTCGTTTCCATTCTCAATGTCATTTTCTACGGCCGCAATACGAGCCAAGTTGTCTTTGGCAAAATCAATATGCTTTTGGGGGATGGTCATTGTCTCCGATTTGGACCCTTTTCGTGGCTTCCAAGCACAAAGTATAGTATCCGTGTTTATCCATACTGGTTCAAATGCCGAGTCCATTGTCCACTTAAAACCTTTTTTTGTATCCCAACCTAAATAGGTCCGCAACACATTTGGGTCTCTCGTGCTTGGGCGGCAGTACTCCACCTCAATTTGACGGAAATTGGGGCTAGTTGGAACAAAATTAGGCGACGACAATGCTTTTACCAACCATATGGGCTTGGGGTGTTCCTCGTCTCCGGCACGTACGAGGACCATATAGCCTTCGTGGCAATCAACACCAACGCGAAATGACGGAGCCGGGCGATTGCGAGCAGGGCCTACGTAATGCTCGTCTGCAGCGAATTCCTCACGGACATCCCCATTGCTGAAGAACATGGCGTCAGACTCCAACACAGTCACTCGACTTTGTGGCCAAAAGCCTTGTGTCAAAATTGATCGGGTATCAATATCCATCGTTTGCAAAGCGGACCGAATGCGATCCCAATACTCGATGAATGGTTCATGTGTATCCCGAACAACCCTTGTGATGTCTTCCTCACACAACTCTTTCCAGTATTCGATGAATCCCGATATGCCCTTAATGATTTCCGGCCCATTCCTCATGGGGTCGGGTTTGCAAGGCTTTGGCTCCCCATCCGGTAACATACATTTCCCATCCTCGTCTCGGCGCCAAACAAGGATTCCTTCATCTGGGCCCCAATTCGGTGACGTGCACAAAACTTTGAATTGCATTGCCGGCATACCATCATCGCGCATGTAGAAGCGGAATTGTTGAGCTTTGGTATGGCCAACTAAGCGGTCGCCTCCTTTGAGAATGAATGGTTTGATGAATGCCTTGAAATCAGGTACCTCTTCAATCAAATGCGGAATGACCGGTACATTATCTAAATCCATGTACGATTTCATGAGAAGTGGAATTGTTGGAAAATCTTCTTCATGCAACTTCATACTCCAACGTCCAAATGAAGCATCAATGTCATCATGTGTATGACCAACCATCAAGAAAGAAACAAAGACCTCCTTGAAAATTCCTTTGGCTACGAGCAATGACCAAAAGCAAAAAACGTATCGACATTTGTTGTCCTTTGCACAATTATCAAGTTGCACATGCAGAGTCGGCGGTAGTTGTTTTCCAGGAACGTGTTGTTGAGGGGGTTCCGCCAATGAATTCAAACACACCTCCTTCCCATCAAGTACGGCCTCATAAAGAGGTGTTGTTCCGGCACCCTCAAACAGAGCACGGGACGAAGACGTCGGTGGTTTTTCAAGATCTCGTAGAAGTTTGGCAAAAGATCCCACGGTATGGTTGGCATCTCCAGGGTAGAAGTCCAAACCATAATGCGCATACTTCACGTCCACATGGCCATGTGCGATCATACCTAGAAATAAAACAATGCGTTAAAAACGATAACATGAAGTGAGGACTACATCCAAGATTTTTTTGAAATAGTGCATGGAGAGAGAAAATTTTCTAGCAACATATAGAAAAGACAAAGCTACGGATGCGCGCCCGTAACCTTCCAGAAATGAATAAGTCATCGTTGTGGTTTACGAACCTGTGACAACTATTGGGAGCTTGAAAAGTCCATCGGTGGCTTTGATTTTGCGAGCATAGCAAGGGCAAGCAGTTTTGGCATGGTCCATCTTGTCATGAATGATAGTCAAAACCTCGTTCGGCCTCATTATAGAAAGTGCACGATTCTTGTAGTAATCTTGGCGGTGTGCATCTTGGTTGTTGACATGCTCGATGTACTTCCTTTGATGTCTACTGTGCGATTCCGTGCCAATGGGATGAGCATCTCGAAGGCCTTTATATTTTTCACAAGCAGTACAACGCGCAAACTTGTCACCCGGTCTTTTCGTAACATACTCCGCAAATTGTTGGCTTCTGATGACACTCAACTTGGACAAAGAAATGGGCCCACATCCCGCTCTTTGGCCAACATCATTGACATCCACCAAGATGTTCTTCCATTTTGTTCCAGCCGGCAAAACCATTTGAACAACCTTCTCTCCCGAAGGGAGAGTTTTTGTCTTGTGGGGCATGGCATCAGCCAAGGGCAAAATAAGGGATGATAATGTTGCAGCAGCCTGACGTGTAGCCTCCCTAGGCTTCTTTTTGCCGAAGTTACCATGGAAGGAAGAACGGCGCCCTAGAGAGGAATGATTACGAAACCGATAAAAGTCGGCCTTCGATACCGCATGGATGGTGTACCATGCCTTACAACATACTTCCACATTTTCCAATGTGACCATCTTATGACCTCCACCATCCATGTGTATATTGCGATGAACCTCAAGCTTCTTTGATGTTCGCATTCGGAAATCCGCAAGCCACATTTCTTGCCGTAGAGATTTAATTTTATCACGAGGAAACAATTGGCAACACTTCTTCCGACAACAATCCACCGTTGCCACAGATCTAATAGATCCATCTCCCAATACATGGTCACGACGACGTTGTGACATTGCAGGAGGTACACGCTCAGAGTCATATTTTCGGAAACCTTTTCGAGGACGCATGGATTCCAACAAAGCATGTTGAATTTGTATGTGACGGCGTCCTTGATTCCATAAGCTTACTCCATCGTGCATGACATTACGGTGAGGCCAACGCCGAAGAGAGAAACGCCAACCCGGGGGCACATCCGCGGGTGCCAAAGAATTCAAAATGCAAACACCAACGTCATCATCACCTAGGGGGAGAACATCAACACAATCCTTGGGGTTTGTATTTCTACAAACACCATCAGCAACAGGAGCGCCATGTTCATTGACAAGGACAACGTCAAGACCAATCCATTGATCTCTTGAATAACCCTGACACGGTGGAAGATATTCATCGTTATCATCATCCAACACCGCTTCAATGGACGGATTGGGATTGTGACCAATTCCATCCACAATGTTGGAGATAGGGGTTTGAAATGCATCACCAATGGCGTCTTCAAATTCGTCATCAGAGGTTGAGGGATCCGACGACAACTCAAATGCGCTATCGCCTACACAGTCGACAAACAAAGCAATGTTAGCAAGAGTAGTGTTACGAACGCGCGTCCGTAAAGCATGATCAGCAGCACAGATCCAGTGACATCAATAGAGGTATGAAGTTGCAATGAAAGTACAGTTCAGGCCAGGGACAACCAAAAGAACAGTTTGATTTGAAGCTGAAGGAATTGCAGCAAACCATAGTGGTGAAAGAGAAAAATGGTAAAAGGTAGGTGGCCAACGCAGGTTTACGGACGCACGCCCGTAAACTCGATAGCATTGAAAGAAATGTATAATCTAAGAAATAAGTCACATGAAGTAGTCACAGGAAATGTTACAGACGCGCGTCCGTATACTAACCGCGCTGGAATTGACACAAAGGTCTAATCAAGGAAGTGAGTCACTAGAAACTGTTAGATGGAAGGTAACGGACGCGAGTACGTAACCTGACCGAGATGGTATTAATACAAAGGTCTGTTAAACCCCTAAACCAAGAAGAAGTTAACAGGGATGGTTACGGACGCGCGTCCGTAACCTAACCGCGCTGGAATTGACAGAAAGGTCTAATCAGGGAACCAAGTCACTGGAAACTGTAAGACAGAAGGTTACGGACGCGCGTCCGTAACCTAACAGAGCTAGAATTGATACAAAGTTCTACTCTGAGAACCGACTGGAAACTGTCAGATGGAAGGTTACGGACGCGCGTCCGTAAACATACCGCGTTTGCATTGACACAAACGCGACAGTACTCAGAGACCTCGGACACGATCATCTGCCAGAATGAAGGTTACGGACGCGCGTCCGTAAACTAACAGTGCTAGCATTGACACAAATGAAGAACCGGATAGGGTCTACTCAGTTTCTCGCGACTAGTGCTCTAGAGATGATGACGCGTAAAGGTTACGGACGCGCGTCCGTAACCTTCCGGTATTTACGGCGGTATTAGCGGTGATGCCGCTTGGCGACATGACATACCGCGTAAATCGCTCTCCATTGCCGCTATGACTGGGGGTTCTCCTCTCGGAGCTATCGAGGACGACGTCCCACCAGACAGTGCAAAAAGAGTCTTTCGGTGGGGGGGCCAGCCCTTATGTAGTACTCCGCATCCAAAGATAAATTATATATAAATTTTTAAACACTCAACCCTAAAGCCGATTCCCGCCGCCTACTGCCCCTATAAATACCCCACATCGCACATGGTATCTTCCATGATACGCACTATGTTTGCTTGATGCTTATCATGATTGCACGATGACCATGCAATAAATGGAAGTGGGGGCATCCTAGAGGGAAATTATAAAATGTAAGCCTATTTTAGGATTTGTTTGGCTTCAAAATGCAAGATTGGGAGTTCCAAAGTTTGGGATGGGCTTACAATTGAACCCCTAAATGCCTAAGAAGCCAAAAAACGGTTGACAACATCTTTCAAAGATACATTTTTGATTGACAATTTTTTTTTTCCCTTGTTTTTTTTCTTGCACCTTGACATAATAAAGATTTGCAGGAGAAATTTGATTGACGATTAAGGGGAGATTAGTAATAATGAGCCTTGAATATAAAGCCATGATCATTCGTCATCTGTAAAATAAGTGTTAGCTTGTACATTACCTTAGTGTGTGTTTAGTTTTATGTTTCAGGCATATTATGTCAATTGTCAAATTTAGGCTATTCCAATAGGTTTACACACCCTTCTATAGCCCAATGTATCAATTGAGGCTTGATATCTCTTCGATTTAGTTGTAGTGTTTATGATTGTGAAATATATAATTATATTAAGAGAGTTACAAATATGCCCGCTTTCGGTTTGGAACTCATGCAACAAGAATTTGGTAGTTGCTTGCATAATAATATGTGATCACACAATGTTATTGCTTACAAAAGTAAAAGCACCACCTTCTAAGGTACTGTTAAATGATTCTAATTTTAGAACTGATAAATAACTAAATTCGAATATTGTGAACACAACCTTGGATATACCAAATGTTTTTAGGGTTTAGGGTCAGGGTTTAGGCTTTGGAGTTTAGGGTTTAGGGTTTAGGGTCTCATTTCACCATTTTCTCGCAATCTTGACACTCTTTAGAAAGAGTTTTGGATATTATTTTATTAATATGTTAGGTTTATAAACAAAACTTATCACAACTAGTAAATATATTTTGATTAGATGTGACTGATGGTGTTGAAAGTGGTTGCAAGCCTTTCTCAAAGAATCTATATTTTTGAAGGCATACTCGTTGAATTTCTTTTCTTTTTTTCTTTCTTGCATCTTGACACAATAATATATAAAGCCATCATGGATTTGAATCTAGAGCAAGCCGAATGGAATGTTATATCAACACAGGTAGGTCACTTAGTGCATTATAAAAACGACATGCGGAATAATATAGGGAAGATTGAATTCATTTGACATAAAATTTATAAAAGAATTCCAAATAATGAAGGGTCCAATTAAAGTAGACAATCCCATTACAAGTACGGTAGATAGGTATAAAAGTCGGGCCATTCCTTTTTTGTAAAAATAATATAGGGGCTAAAAATAAGGATCCAAGGACATTGTATGTTTAGTAGGTCCATCAATTTTGTCCGCATGCTCAAGCAGGGGATGGATGAAAAATGGCTCATCATTTGCCTAACTTGCCTAACTCTCTTCTCGACTTCGCTTGGTGGTTGTCCAAGTTTGTGACCCTAAACGAATCATAATATACTAGGGTTCATGACCAAGCCCGGCTCATCTTCAAGTGTTTCACACTATCATGTAAGTATTGTACACTATGTTTATGGTCTTCACTAGACTTATGTAAATTGACTTTGGGTGAAGGACTTTTACGGAGCGGGTGTTGTGTTTGTGAACACACGCTCACTCTTGTTGTGTTTCCATCTAAAGATTTTGCACTTGCTTTTCGCAATGGTATGTATTCTTTATACCTTTTGTTGCCATGCTTTTTCCCACCACTTTTGCATTGCATACCCATTGCAATGACATGCGGCATTATAAGTAACGGTAGGGTGCAAAAAAAATGCCATTTTAGAAATTTAAGTAATTATAGGGAGCTCTTAATTCGTGCCTTGGAGGTAAATAGCCCCTAAACAAATACCTCTCCGCCGTACGTGCTGCACAAAAATCATATAGAGTGACCTGCCCGTGTATATTAATGAGTCTAAGATATGGACCATGCAGTGGTTGGAACCATGCTTCATGTTTTGTTTGGGTAGGGGTTAATTATTTTGGGAAGTAACAATATTAGCGACATGAATATTTTTAGGTTTTCCCCGAAAACTATGCAACATGTATTTTTAGCCAATCATATCAAAGATCAAACACTGACTTTGATATCTCATATTGGAATTTGATGTGTCATATGATTTTGATATGTCATATTGATTTTGGTGGAAACCATTAACAAAGATCCATATTCCTAAAGACCTCTAAATGTTAGCCTTGAGGGTTTACATTGAGCCGTCTTGGTGTGCTAATTAGGGTTGTGAACAATGTTTTCTATTATTTTGTGCTCATGTTCAATAGAGGTTGTTTGAGATTTTACAAGCATATTAGCTAAGAGCTAGAGGAAAATTAGTCATATGTTCCATAATTTTATTTAATACTAAATTGAGACTACTTAAATGTTAAATCCCAACCCTAAGGGCCACTTCACACACAAGGCCGAAGGCCCTGACCTGGGCGATGTAAGAGCTCTCATTGGTCGAAAAGACGGAGACCATCCAAGTTCACTTCACACTAGGAGGTGAAGGCCTAAAGGCCCAAAGAAAAGTTCGTGGATGAAAAGTCCCAATGGAGTCCTACATGGCAGGTTGTGGATAAGGGAGCATGGTCTACCGAAATATGCGTCTGGCCCACCTCCAAGAGGTGGGTCTGAAGAAAATTCCGGGAGACCATGATTTTTTTAATATTTTTTCCGACAGGACAAATTTCAGGACAGATTTCAGGGCAGATTCCAGAATACATTCCAAGACACATTCCAGGACAGCCAACACCACCAAGTAATTCTCTTAAATTGAAAATTTTTGGAGACATATTATATTAAACCAAATCCTCCCCTCTTTTTCCGCCAACAAAATATGCAATGGTCCCACAACATGGTCCATTCTCACTTCACACTATGCTTGAGGGCCCGTGACTACCTAAAACGGCTTTCCCAACACCTATGGTACGGCCTGTGGATGAGAGTCATGGGTCCTCACCATTACAAGGTCACGGCTCTTGGCTCATGTGTGAAGTGGCCCTAACCCTACCCATATAATCCCTCTCCCTTCCCATCCCATCACATCCCACCCCAACTACCAATGCAGCACTCCCACGTGTCGTGCTAGACAAGACACGAAACGGCATCGTGCGTAACCCTAGGCCCATTCGAAACGGGCTGTCTTTCTCTCTCCCGCTTGTTCTCTCATTTCTCTCCGCTCCTCCTTTTTTCCCCCCTCCTTCCTACTGTTGCGCGTGCTCTCTCCCTTGCGCTTGCTGCTCCTCTTGCGCTTGCTGCTCCTCTTGCGCTTGCTGCTCCTCTTGCGCTTGCTGCTGCGCTTGCTGCTCCTCTTGCGCTTGCTGCTGCGCTTGCTGCTCCTCTTGCGCTTGCTGCTGCGCTTGCTGCTCCTCTTGCGCTTGCTGCTGCGCTTGCTGCTCCTCTTGCGCTTGCTGCTGCGCTTGCTGCTCCTCTTGCGCTTGCTGTTGCTCTTGCGCTTTGCTCTTACTCTGTCTCTTGCTCTTGCTCTTGCTCTTACTCTTACATTTGCTCACGCTCTTCCTCTTCCTCTTGCTTTTGCCATTGGTAAGTTCAGGTTTTGCTCTACTTTTGCTCAAGCTCCTTACTGCACCGCATCGCTACGGTGCTCCACTTTGAAGTCCTTACATTGTTTCGCATTAGAGAGAGAGTAGTGGTGACATTAGTAGGGAGATCAGTAGTGACATTTCTCAGAAGAGAGATTTTTTTTTCCAGTATTAAATTAGGTTATTCAGAACAGAGGCATTTTGCGACAAAGGTGGTACAGTAGTGAGAGCAATAGAGAGAGCAGTAGACAGAATATTAGAGAGAGCAGTAGATAAAATATTGGAGAGAGCAGTAGAGAGAGTAGAGTTTGCCTTTTTTCAGTATAGAGTTCGATTTTTCACACGAGAGTTTACATTTTGTGACACAGGTGCTACAGTAAAGAGAGTGAGGAACGCGCTTTCAAAACAGGTTAGTATTATTGTTTTTTGCTAGTTCCATTTCCTTGCTTGCATTTAGAGTTTGCATGTGGTGCTTGCATGTAGTGTTTGCAACTTTGTTTGCATGTACTGCTTTGCATGTAGTCATTGTATGCAGTGAACTTGTTTCTCTGAACAGCTTTTCATTTTTTGGAATAGCATTCTGTAATAGCAATTGCATAAAGATGCTATAGTCATTGACTGACGATGTTGCAATTGCAATGTGTACAGGTTTAGTGCAACAGAGGAGTTTCCACCAAAAACCAGCAAAGGTATGTTCTTGCACCCCCGCAATTTCCGGAAGCAGTTAGACCACAGGTTACGGACGCGCGTCCGTAACTTGACAACCCCTTAAACCCTGCCAAGGTTACGGACGCGCGTCCGTAACCTTCTGTATGAACATGACCTTACGTGTCAACATGCCAAGGTACGTGACAACATGCCAAGGTTACGGACGCGCGCCCAGAACCTTGGCATGTTGTCAATTGAGGTCATGTTGAGGGTCAGGTTTACGGACGCGCGTCCGTAACCTTGTCAGGGTTTAAGGCTCCGAAAATAATACTACGTCCTAGGTTACGGACGTTCGTCCGTAACCTGCAAGAAACCCCTGGAACACTCCAAAATCAACTGAATACTAAACAAATAAACACAAAAGAAATCAATAATCACATTTATATGCATACATATTGCGAAAGCACTATAACCCTACACCCTCTATCAATAACCAGAAGGTTACGGACGCGCGTTCGTATTCTTGCGGGAATTGATACAGGGTGTTGGGTTACAGACGTGCGTTCGTAATCATTTAACTCAAACAATATTGCGGACGCATAGTAGCCCAATTCGCGGTCTTGAACCCCAAAGGTGTGCATTTTCAGTACACTTACGGGGTTCAAGACAACGAATTGGGTTACGGACGTGCGTCCGTAATTAATCAACTCAAACAATATTGCGGACGCATAGTAGCCCAATTCGCGGTCTTGAACCCCAAAGGTGTGCATTTTGAGTACACTTACGGGGTTCAAGACAACGAATTGGGTTACGGACGTGCGTCCGTAATTAATTAACGCTAACAATATTGCGGATGCATAGTAGCCCAATTCTTGGTCTTGAACCCCAAAGGTGTACATTTTCAGTACATTTACGGGGTTCAAGACAAAGAATTGGGTTACGGACGTGCGTCCGTAATTAATTAACTCAAACAATATTGCGGACGCATAGTAGCCCAATTCGCGGTCTTGAACCCCAAAGGTGTACATTTTCAGTACATTTACGGGGTTCAAGACAAAGAATTGGGTTACGGACGTGCGTCCGTAATTAATTAACTCAAACAATATTGCGGACGCATAGTAGCCCAATTCGCGGTCTTGAACCCCAAAGGTATGCATTTTGAGTACACTTACGGGGTTCAAGACAACGAATTGGGTTACGGACGTGCGTCCGTAATTAAATAACGCTAACAATAATTAACGCTAACAACATTGCGGATGCATAGTAGCCCAATTCTTGGTCTTGAACCCCAAAGGTGTACATTTTCAGTACATTTACGGGGTTCAAGACAAAGAATTGGGTTACGGACGTGCGTCCGTAATTAATTAACGCTAACAACATTGCGGATGCATAGTAGCCCAATTCTTGGTCTTGAACCCCAAAGGTGTACATTTTCAGTACATTTACGGGGTTCAAGACAAAGAATTGGGTTACGGACGTGCGTCCGTAATTAATTAACGCTAACAATATTGCAGATGCATAGTAGCCCAATTCTTGGTCTTGAACCCCAAAGGTGTACATTTTCAGTACATTTATGGGGTTCAAGACAAAGAATTGGGTTACGGACGTGCGTCCGTAACATTCACACTGCCAATCATTAAAACTCTGACAATATTTTCATCACCCCGTTTCAATAGGTTGAGCTAGTTATTCATTTTCGTCACTGAATTTACATTTTAGTTTGTGCTATTCCTTCAACTTACGAACGCACGTCCGTTTTTGTGCTTCTACGTAAGCACACGTGTTTTGCAGATGGGGGATAGGTATGCGATTCAGATGTTCTGTAAGTTGCTCGCCAAGCCATACCCTGCCGACATCCAGGATATAAACTCCAACGACCACTACGAGCCGAAGGAAGATGTGGTGGACAACTGGACCACTATTGTCGAGAAAGACGCCGATGGATTGTTTGTCATGCGTTTCGCTTACCAGCTAAAAGTTCCCATAGATGCAGAGGAGAATTGGGTAAAACTGACGTCTTGGAAAATAGAATGCGTTGTAGCACAGGGTGACTTTGTTGTGGTAGATTTAGAAAAGAACAACGATGACAGAGTCACGTTTATTTTGCATTCCTTGCTCCATCCATTCAATAAAAATCAATGCGAAATAAGTAGTCCAGAAGCAGGATGTTTTGGCTTAGCGACCGTGTTCTCGGATTATGCCTTGAATGCGCCTTGGACGGGAAAGAGGCTAGGGAGGCTTCTTAACAATGTCACAAAGGTAAACGCAGCCATTGAAGAAGGGAGTAAGGGAAAGAAGAAGAAGGTTCCAACGTCAGAACGGGTCCCCCGCGTCCCAAAACCTGTTTCTGGAACGTCTCGCGTACTAGTTCAAAGCGAGACTTCGAAGGGCAGTAGGAAATCAAAGCGTTCCCACTCGCAGATGGACACTTCCGGAGTGACAGAGGGCCCAGAGGTGAGCTCTACCCTTTCTGTGGCGCCTCTTCTCAAAAGAGGACAGGTCCCCGACGCTGAATTGTCGACTAAGATATTTCAAGAATTTAACGACAGGACCAAGGATTGCTGGCCTCTTGGAAGATTCTACACATTTGAAGTCGACATTTTCAAATGTCATGGTGCACCGAGTATCATGAACGTCAGGGCAGAAGAAAAAGACAGCGTGACTTGGCAAATGAACAACATCATGAATAACCCGAAGGGGGACCGCCAAACCATATGCGTGACATCCAAGGACCCGCAGCTGCCAGTCACAAAAGAGAACTGGGAGGAGATTCGTAAAGGGGACTTCTATGTTATTGATGGGCAACACAGTGTAGCTGCAGCAAAGATTTTGCTCAAGACCGACGCCTGGAAGAGCCCCCTCAAGAAGGATCTTCGTTATTGGAAGTCCTTCATTGTGTACAGCGATAACATGAATACCCTCACATATATATCTGGCTTCATGAATCAAGGGAACAAAGTCCGCCAATTCGAGGCGTCGTGGGCAGCCAACCTATTGGCGGCAAGGTCTGTTTGGGTGCATCTAAACCGTCCGCAGAAGGAGAGGGAGAATGCTGCTGTCAAGAATCCTCAATGGAAGGTATGCTCTGCACTTGGTTACGGACGCGCGTCCGTAACATCTTCATTTTTCATGTGATTTCCTTCATTGCCGTATCCACTTTACGGACGTGCGTCCGTAAAGTGGCACATTGCTTGCATTCCTTCCCTTACTTTCACTTCTCTTTTGTCCTGTAGACTTTCTGTGACACCATAGTCACCAAGTTCTCGAGCATCGACATGAAGTCCAGCGCAACAAAGACGGTGATGGAGCTCAAAGGGGAGCTCAAGCTCATCACATCAACTGACAAAACATGGGAAATGTGGTGCCGGGTTTTTGACTCCCACAACCACGGCAACATTGTCAACCCGGAGACGGAGGTGACATATAGTAGCGACGCCAAGGTGAAGGTGCCTCCCATCCTCCGGGAGTTCTTCAGACCCCTCCAAGGACTGACGGAGTTGGAGCTTTACAGGGCAGCTCAACACATTTTGCTGGAGACACCCAGGAGGACATTGCCATACCCGAAGATCTTCCTAAAACGTCCTAGGCATATGAAGCCATCGACCTACCACATCAAAGAGTGGTGCGAGTATAGGAAGCGCAAGACGCTGGCGGTAAGGGACCTTAGCAAGCTCGTACCGGAGAGGCAGCTCGTCAATTTGGATGGGGAGATAATTTGGGAGAACTGGAGGTCCTTCAAGGTGGACTACCATATCAACGGTGCTTCTATGAAAGCCAACGACGCTACCGTGTGAGCGGTGGGACGCGAGCGGTGAGCGGTGAGCAGAAAATCTGCTCACGGCGAGCAAAAAAAAGTCAACGCTTTACAATTATAGTAATAAAATTTCCAAATATAGAAAATATATATAGAAAAATCGTGGGACCTCTTTTTTTAGTAAAAATGATGGACCTATTTCCGTGCAAATTTTGAGGGCTTTCAGGACAGAGACTTGGTTTTAGGGTACCTTTCAGAGAGACTAGTTGACATGATTTACTTAAACCAGGGAACTTTTGACTGTCCATATTATGGTGAGAGCCGGTTAATCATAGGCTATGGTCACAACGTAAGAGAAAATTCTAAGTCAAAAAATTCAAGCATTCAAGCATTCAAGCAAAGTAGCAAAACTCGTACCATTCAATAACATCTAAAACTACTGTTGGAAGGAGAGACCCATAAATATTTAGAAACCTTTATAGATATTTAAAAATGAATACAATTCACATCATGTAGATAATGATAGGTCTGATATATCAGCGATATTTTTGGAAAACGTGCACTCATACTATAGTATACTCAACGCAATAATACTTAGCGACAACTTATAAATAAGGGGGGGCAGCCTAGCTCCTATAGGTATCCACGCTAAGGTCCCACATGCTTCATGATGCCACTTTCGAGGAGGTGCTTCACTTCATTGAAACTAAGGCTCGGAGCATGGATGAAAGTGTCTTGGTATTGATCCAAGTTGCAGGTCACGCGGAAGATGAAGTACAAGTGCTTGCAGTTCATCCAAGGGCGCCGCTTCCCAAATGCTCTTGCTGACATCTCCACGAAATCCGGGCACGTGCACGACGGAAAGGTGCTGATAGTGATACGGTACTCTTCAACCTTAGCCTTCTTTCGGGACTGGAACAAAATGATGCACCCGATCCCTGGGTGAGGTATCATTGTGACGGAGGTGATTTGACCGCCGACGTTGAGGGCTGACTCCCACTTGTTGCGTTGTTGGATGCATGGTCCGTTGTTACTGCGCCGGATTTTTTTTCCAAACCTCAGCGTAGGGTATTGATCGGCTTGGGCCGGGTAGGGAATTCGGCCATGGATGAAGCAACATTGGAGGAGTCGCCGAAGAGTCTTCTGGGTGACACATCTTGACGCTGCTGAAGTTGGAATCCCCCTTCTTCAAGGGCCAGAACCTCCTGGAGAGTGAGGTTTGTCCCAGTGAGGACAGGCCAGACGTCCGGGACATCCGGACGGTGCTGCACCCACTTCCTCCTAGTGCCTTTGACACATCTCTCAATGTCATCGTTGCAGAAGAAGAACTGTGTCAAGAAGTCCTTGTTCTTCTTGTAGTCGCGCATGTAGCCGGTGTACGTAGGAGCTAGAGTACTTTTACCATGCCGAACGATCTTCTGGGTGCACTTGGTCTTTGTGCGAGCTTGCATGGCGAAGCAGGCCTTGGCGGAAGTCTTGGGCAGTCTAGAAATGTGCCACTTGGAGACATCGCAGTGGGTCTCCTGAATGTTATTGACGTGGGTGACCCGTTGTGGAATCGATTTCTCGGGGGATTGTGTGAGGGGCAGGTCTGATGGTGTGGCGGAATCAGTGCGTGCCTTGGTTGACCTAGTGCTCACTCGTGGATGAGAGAAGCTGACCTTGTCGGGTCTATGTGAATCTTGATCAGAACCAGGGGGCATATCAAGTTTGCGCTTTGTGGTGCCAAAGACCTCCTCTCCTTCGAGTTGGGGTTTGCGGGTGCACCAATGCTCTGCTCCAGGCATGTGCTCGAGGGCTGCAACAATTCTCTTGGCGTCACCGGATCGTTGTGCAGCACGAAGGCGGAGTTCTTCTTTTCCTGGGCCAGTACCAGAGCGATCACCCTTCAAGTAGGCGTAGTAGTTCGTACATTGCATGAACGCCCTCACGAAATCATCCACGGTCGCAACATACAGATCAGAGCCACGGTTTCCAGACTGCTGAAGCCATTTGTTATGGACTGTCTCGGAGAGGTTGCAAGATGGCATCTCTGCCAACTCAGAATCTGTGAAATTCTGAGAGAAGTAAATAAAATGTAGTGAGTACGCTTTGCACAAAAACAAGCCAAAAGCCTAAACTGACACCAAAAAAAAAACCAAAAAAACCAAAAAAAAAACCAAAAAAAAGGTTGACACCAAAAAGCGAAATAGAAAGTGGGTGGGTACTCACTAGTTGCATGAAACCACCCCATTGACGGTAACGAAAGTGCCAGAATGCAAGCCATGTATCAAGGTCCTTGATTCCTTCCTCGGATGCAGCTCCAGAGGAAAGCCACCATGCCCGGATGGCAAGATAACGGGACTCGGACTGCTCGGGAGTCTTGGCATCCTTGTACTGCTTGCATAACAACTTGTGTTGCTGTTGGAGGTCGGGCTTGATGTGGGTGGCGGTGTGGCGTTCCATAGACACTGTCCAATGCAATAGACATGTCCTCTCGCGAGACTCCATAGGAACCTTGGGATCACCACTGCCATAGATAATCCTAACTGCATTCCAATTGGCTTGTGCACTGTCCGCCATGAACCCTTTGAAGTTAACTTTAGCAATGCCATGTCTGTGCATAACTTCATTGAGCCCATGCCAAAGAAGGCTCTGCGCCGTGACATCCTCAGACTGCATATCACATACTGCAATAGTCATAACCCGGCAGTAGGCCGAGTCATAGACATGGCAAGTCCACCCCTTGACACGCTTGACATGGTCAAACATGACCCAAGCATCCTGCAAATCACCGTGTGGTTGCATTCTCCTGACAAGGTCAACTCCAGACCCAGGGCCCACCTCGGACATCTTGAACACATAGACTTTCTCCAACAGCTTTCCTTGGCCTGGGAATTTGTTTTCTTGCACATAGGGCCAACTGCTATGACCTCTCAGTCCGGTGATGCTATCAATGATCCCCCTCGCCCAATGCGCTTGAAGGAAGTGACTGTGTTTCGAATACTCGGGGTGCTGAGGTGTTGGTACCTGTCCATGACAAACTTCATGGACTCCAGGTCCATAACTTTATTGGGATCAGATCCCGTGCGTAGAAGATACTTGGCCAGGAACTCTTTACTTGCAGCCAAGGCAATCGCAGAGTTGGTGGCGGTGGGAGTCCTCTCAACTTCTCTACCAATGAGATCATGAATTTCGACCTTAGACTCTCTACAGACACCTTGCGAAACGGGGTGATGGTGATGACCCATATGGATGCATGCACGGGTCATGTCACCTTTGCCAAGAACATAATACATCTTAGCTTGGCAAGTATCAAGACAGTAGGGTGGTGTCTTACAGACCTTACAAACGAAAGATGACCCAGCTGGGGGATCAGCTCCTGCGGAGAAGGGTGAGGCGGTACAGCCTTCCCATTCGGTCTCGTTGACGTCAGTGGCCCGATTGGGGCGGTTGAGGTAATCACAGCCCTCGTTATTACAACGGAGATGGCCAACACAACATGAAAACCGGAAGGTCAAGCCGAGATCATTGGTAATATTAGACGTCTTTGTCCTACACCAAGCATGACCGTCGAAACGCTTGTCCATTCCGAACATGAGTCTAGCATGGGAATGGGGAGCATCAGCTCCCAGAGGAGGGAACTCAAAGATGACGTCGCCGTCAAAAACAGAAGGGAGGAACTCAACCTTCTCATGCCTAACAGCTTCATAATCAATACTCTTGAGGATGTTCTTGGACCCTGGTCGGGTTGCAAACAACTTCAAGTGGTGGACAACACTGGGACGATCTATAGACACACTTGGGTGAACTGGGGGTCTGGAAGTAGATGGTTGACTTACAGTAGGCGAGTGTGGAATCCTGAGAGGATTGATGAAGGGCTGATCCCGCGATGGAGGTGGGGTAAGTGAGGCAAAGTCAGAGGCAAGTGGCACATCATCATCAGAATCATCACTGAGCAAGGTAACCTCTTGGATGCCGGGCTCCTTTTTGACCGTCGCCAGAAGAGGAGCCTGAGTGGTGGAGGTGAGGGACACGCCTGGTGTTAGCAACACAGTAGTGGTGGCCATCTCCGACTCGGTGACGCCTATGGCCTTGTACTTTGCAGGGAGCAAGAACCAAACCCTACCATCGTCAATGCGAAAGGACATCTGAAGGACAGTGTGACTCAAGTCACCGTTGTCATCAAAGACCTCTTCCTCGACATGAATTGAATCTGGGTGGAATCTAAACCTCAGACTAAGGAATGACTCCGCGACTTTGGCTAGACCATCATCTCCAAGAGGGATCATAAGGGGGATGGAATGGTGCAGTGCTCGGATGGTGGCCATTGTAGAAGGAATGTAAATGCAAGTACACAGAAGGGAGTGGCCAAATGGGCAATGGACTTAAGGATTAGCACAAAGTGGGGCGGTGTATATAGTGTTGTGATTAGAAGGCCATGGCAAGATGGGATCTGTGAAAGACGGCGGGGACTTGGATTAGTAGGGGAATAATAAGCCGATTCATTATAGCAATGTGAATAAGAATTGAAAATGCACTGCAGCATTTACTTAAGTTAGTCATCATCATATGCCAATCCAAACCAGATATATCAAAACCAAACAATGAGGTTGGATGCCGACTCGCGAACTTATTAATACACCAGACCACGTGAACCATTTAGTGGATGTAAGGGACACCCTAAAGGAAAGTGTTTCTTTATTAGTGGGCAAGGGTAGAGCATTCACCTTTAAGCCAGAATAGGCTAGTTTAGTTGGAAGAGGATCGTCAATTTATGGCTATACAGATTATTTATTTCATTTAGTTTAGTTTGAAATATGTATTGTCATGTGTACTATCATTCATTATTTTTATAAAGCATGATGCTCCTTAAATTTAGATCTTACCTGGATGATTTCAATACATGTTATTAAACATCGGTGTTCATTCTATAAGTGTTCCTTTTTATGATTCCGTATATGTTTATAGCAACTAGACTGTAATCACCATACATCGAGATTATGTGAAGGAGGTTATGGGATGGAATATAAGTGTAGGGACCCAGGCGAGACACATACATTGATAGGGAGATGGTCACAAAAGAGGGTAGTGTAGAATTTGTGAAGTCGGGTCAGTTACATGACAGGGTCTTCGCCGCTAGAGTTAGTGAAACCAAAGGCGAAGAGGAGGAGGAAGGCACTTTTCTCAAACAGGAAGCAAATAAGGGCATCTAGGATGAGACAGCCAAAACAACTATATGATAACTTAAACAGCACAGTGAAGGCATTGGAATTCTCCCCAGACCGCACACGGTCAAGGTCTCGTACACGGAGAAGCCAGACTCAGAGTGGTGAAGACATTGCTAGGAAGGGAGTTGGAGTGGGTACGACCAGACAAGTGGAGTTCCCAAAATCACATGATCTATCGAGAATTTGCGAGACCCAGGTATGAACCTCAAGTGGATGAAAACATATATGCACTAGAAATTAGGGGTAGTCATCGTGAGCTAGCGAAGGCAGCAAGTGCGGGCCTGTCAAAGCACTGACCATCCAAAGGGTGGTCACAATGACACCGTCGGAAGGGGAAGGGAACAAGACTGTCGCAGCATTAACCTACCATCGTTCTTCGCATTACAACAAATCTCAGAACTAGGGTTTTCCTCCGCATACGAGGATTTCACTCTGTGGTCAGGGTTGCAGCCACGAGTTGGAGAGGGGGAGAGACTCGAGGGAAGGGCAGTGGTAGCCCAGTGGAGAGGTCTGAGGTGAGGTCTAAAAGATTCATTTTGTGGTAATCTGATATGGGGGTCGTCCTGTGAGAGTTTTCAAGTGCGGTATAAGAGGTCATTTTTGAACCTATTTTGGGGTCCTCCTTACAGAGGTCCGAACTGAGTGCCCTGGAGCTCTGTCGGATCCGACAGACCGTGGAGAGCCCACTAAAGAACCTCGCAAATGTTTATTATATGGTATAAATTTAATTTGAGGGTGCCTTTGAGAGCGGTCTGAAGTGAGGTCTGAGAAGTTTTATTTTGTTTTTAAGTAGAGTGGTATAAGGTGCTTGAATAAGATTTGAATGTGATATGTGGTTAGGGTGCTAGTTTGAGAGCTCCAAAGGGGAGCTTAGAGGTTGGCTATAGTTGACATCCATTTGACTTTGCTTTCGGACAGGGCTGAAGTGAGGGCTAGTATGGTTGGATTTTATGAATTTTCTGTTTAGGGTGCAAGTGGTAGAGCTCCAAAGGGAGGGCCCTGGGCCTCTGTCGGATCCGACAGCCCCAGGGTAGCCACCTTGGGGACCTCTCAAGTTCTTTTTTATGCTTCAATTTGGGCTGAGGTGAGGGCTGACGTGAGGGCTGGGATGGGTTTCTTTTTATTTTTCTAGCTAATGTGGTTGTGGGAGAGGGTTTAAGGGGCCTTAAAGTTTGTCTTTTCGTTGAAATATATTTGATTTTGATTATGGGCTGGGGCTGATGTGAGGGCTTGTATGGTTTTAATTTTTGAATTTCAGGTTAAGGTGCTAGTGGGAGAGCTCCAAAGGGAGGGCCCTGGGCCTCTGTCGGATCCGACAGCCCCAGGGTAGCCACCTTGGGGACCTCTCAAGTTTTTTTTTTTGCTTCAATTTGGGCTGAGGTGAGGGCTGACGTGAGGGCTGGGATGGTTTTTTTTTTTTAATTTCTAGCTAATGTGCTTGTGGGAGAGGGCTTAAGGGGCCTTAGAGGTTGTCTTTTTGTTGAAATATATTTGATTTTGATTATGGGCTGGGACTGATGTGAGGGCTTGTATGGTTTTAATTTTTGAATTTCAGGTTAAGGTGCTAGTGGGAGAGCTCCAAAGGGAGGGCCCTGGGCCTCTGTCGGATCCGACAGCCCCAGGGTAGCCACCTTGGGGACCTCTCAAGTTCTTTTTTTTGCTTCAATTTGGGCTGAGGTGAGGGCTGACGTGAGGGCTGGGATGGGTTTTTTTATAAAATTTCTAGCTAATGGGCTTGTGGGAGAGGGCTTAAGGGGTCTTAGAGGTTGTCTTTTTGTTGAAATATATTTGATTTTGATTATGGGCTGGGGCTGAGGTGAGGGCTTGTATGGTTTTAATTTTTGAATTTCAGGTTAAGGTGCTAGTGGGACAGCTCCAAAGGGAGGGCCCTGGGCCTCTGTCGGATCCGACAGCCCCAGGGTAGCCACCTTGGGGACCTCTCAAGTTCTTTTTTTTGCTTCAATTTGGGCTGAGGTGAGGGCTGACGTGAGGGCTGGGATGGTTTTTTTTATAAAATTTCTAGCTAATGGGCTTGTGGGAGAGGGCTTAAGGGGCCTTAGAGTTTGTCTTTTCGTTGAAATATATTTGATTTTGATTATGGGCTGGGGCTGAGGTGAGGGCTTGTATGGTTTTAATTTTTGAATTTCAGGTTAAGGTGCTAGTGGGAGAGCTCCAAAGGGAGGGCCCTCGGCCTCTGTCGGATCCGACAGCCCCAGGGTAGCCACCTTGGGGACCTCTCAAGTTTTTTTTTTTGCTTCAATTTGGGCTGAGGTGAGGGCTGACGTGAGGGCTGGGATGGTTTTTTTTATAAAATTTCTACCTACTGGGCTTGTGGGAGAGGGCTTAAGGGGCCTTAGAGGTTGTCTTTTTGTTGAAATATATTTGATTTTGATTATGGGCTGTGGCTGATGTGAGGGCTTGTATGGTTTTAATTTTTGAATTTCAGGTTAAGGTGCTAGTGGGAGAGCTCCAAAGGGAGGGCCCTGGGCCTCTGTCGGATCCGACAGCCCCAGGGTAGCCCACCTTGGGGACCTCTCAAGTTTTTTTTTTTGCTTCAATTTGGGTTGAGGTGAGGGCTGACGTGAGGGCTGGGATGTGTTTTTTTATAAAATTTCTAGCTAATGGGCTTGTGGGAGAGGGCTTAAGGGGCCTTAGAGTTTGTCTTTTCGTTGAAATATATTTGATTTTGATTATGGGCTGGGGCTGAAGTGAGGGCTTGTATGGTTTTAATTTTTGAATTTCAGGTTAAGGTGCTAGTGGGAGAGCTCCAAAGGGAGGGCCCTGGGCCTCTGTCGGATCCGACAGCCCCAGGGTAGCCACCTTGGGGACCTCTCAAGTTTTTTTTTTTGCTTCAATTTGGGCTGAGGTGAGGGCTGACGTGAGGGCTGGGATGGTTTTTTTTTTAAATTTCTAGCTAATGTGCTTGTGGGAGAGGGCTTAAGGGGCCTTAGAGGTTGTCTTTTTGTTGAAATATATTTGATTTTGATTATGGGCTGGGGCTGAGGTGAGGGCTTGTATGGTTTTAATTTTTGAATTTCAAGTTAAGGTGCTAGTGGGAGAGCTCCAAAGGGAGGGCCCTGGGCCTCTGTCGGATCCGACAGCCCCAGGGTAGCCACCTTGGGGACCTCTCAAGTTTTTTTTTTGCTTCAATTTGGGCTGAGGTGAGGGCTGACGTGAGGGCTGGGATGGTTTTTTTTTTAATTTCTAGCTAATGTGCTTGTGGGAGAGGGCTTAAGGGGCCTTAGAGGTTGTCTTTTTGTTGAAATATATTTGATTTTGATTATGGGCTGGGGCTGAGGTGAGGGCTTGTATGGTTTTAATTTTTGAATTTCAGGTTAAGGTGCTAGTGGGAGAGCTCCAAAGGGAGGGCCCTGGGCCTCTGTCGGATCCGACAGCCCCAGGGTAGCCACCTTGGCGACCTCTCAAGTTTTTTTTCTTGCTTCAATTTGGGCTGAGGTGAGGGCTGACGTGAGGGCTGGGATGGGTTTTTTTATAAAATTCCTAGCTAATGGGCTTGTGGGAGAGGGCTTAAGGGGCCTTAGAGTTTGGCTTTTCGTTGAAATATATTTGATTTTGATTATGGGCTGGGGCTGAGGTGAGGAGTTGTATGGTTTTAATTTTTGAATTTCAGGTTAAGGTGCTAGTGGGAGAGCTCCAAAGGGAGGGCCCTGGGCCTCTGTGGGATCTGACAGCCCCAGGGTAGCCACCTTGGGGACCTCTCAAGTTCTTTTTTATGCTTCAATTTGGGCTGAGGTGAGGGCTGACGTGAGGGCTGGGATGGGTTTTCTTATAAAATTTCTAGCTAATGGGCTTGTGGGAGAGGGCTTAAGGGGCCTTAGAGTTTGTCTTTTCGTTGAAATATATTTGATTTTGATTATGGGCTGGGGCTGAGGTGAGGGCTTGTATGGTTTTAATTTTTGAATTTCAAGTTAAGGTGCTAGTGGGAGAGCTCCAAAGGGAGGGCCCTGGGCCTCTGTCGGATCCGACAGCCCCAGGGTAGCCACCTTGGGGACCTCTCAAGTTCTTTTTTATGCTTCAATTTGGGCTGAGGTGAGGGCTGACGTGAGGGCTGGGATGGGTTTTCTTATAAAATTTCTAGCTAATGGGCTTGTGGGAGAGGGCTTAAGGGGCCTTAGAGTTTGTCTTTTCGTTGAAATATATTTGATTTTGATTATGGGCTGGGGCTGAGGTGAGGGCTTGTATGGTTTTAATTGTTGAATTTCAGGTTAAGGTGCTAGTGGGAGAGCTCCAAAGGGAGGGCCCTGGGCCTCTGTCGGATCCGACAGCCCCAGGGTAGCCACCTTGGGGACCTCTCAAGTTCTTTTTTATGCTTCAATTTGGGCTGAGGTGAGGGCTGACGTGAGGGCTGGGATGGGTTTTTTTATAAAATTTCTAGCTAATGGGCTTGTGGGAGAGGGCTTAAGGGGCCTTAGAGGTTGTCTTTTCGTTGAAATATATTTGATTTTGATTATGGGCTGGGACTGATGTGAGGGCTTGTATGGTTTTAATTTTTGAATTTCAGGTTAAGGTGCTAGTGGGAGAGCTCCAAAGGGAGGGCCCTGGGCCTCTGTCGGATCCGACAGCCCCAGGGTAGCCACCTTGGGGACCTCTGAAGTTCTTTTTTTTGCTTCAATTTGGGCTGAGGTGAGGGCTGACGTGAGGGCTGGGATGGTTTTTTTTTTAAAATTTCTAGGTAATGTGCTTATGGGAGAGGGCTTAAGGGGCCTTAGAGGTTGCCTTTTTGTTGAAATATATTTGATTTTGATTATGGGCTGGGGCTGATGTGAGGGCTTGTATGGTTTTAATTTTTGAATTTCAGGTTAAGGTGCTAGTGGGAGAGCTCCAAAGGGAGGGCCCTGGGCCTCTGTCGGATCCGACAGCCCCAGGGTAGCCACCTTGGGGACCTCTCAAGTTCTTTTTTTTGCTTCAATTTGGGCTGAGGTGAGGGCTGACGTGAGGGCTGGGATGTGTTTTTTTATAAAATTTCTAGCTAATGGGCTTGTGGGAGAGGGCTTAAGGGGCCTTAGAGTTTGTCTTTTCGTTGAAATATATTTGATTTTTATTATGGGCTGGGGCTGAAGTGAGGGCTTGTATGGTTTTAATTTTTGAATTTCAGGTTAAGGTGCTAGTGGGAGAGCTCCAAAGGGAGGGCCCTGGGCCTCTGTCGGATCCGACAGCCCCAGGGTAGCCACCTTGGGGACCTCTCAAGTTTTTTTTTTTGCTTCAATTTGGGCTGAGGTGAGGGCTGACGTGAGGGCTGGGATGGTTTTTTTTTTAAATTTCTAGCTAATGTGCTTGTGGGAGAGGGCTTAAGGGGCCTTAGAGGTTGTCTTTTTGTTGAAATATATTTGATTTTGATTATGGGCTGGGGCTGAGGTGAGGGCTTGTATGGTTTTAATTTTTGAATTTCAAGTTAAGGTGCTAGTGGGAGAGCTCCAAAGGGAGGGCCCTGGGCCTCTGTCGGATCCGACAGCCCCAAGGTAGCCACCTTGGGGACCTCTCAAGTTTTTTTTTTGCTTCAATTTGGGCTGAGGTGAGGGCTGACGTGAGGGCTGGGATGGTTTTTTTTTTAATTTCTAGCTAATGTGCTTGTGGGAGAGGGCTTAAGGGGCCTTAGAGTTTGTCTTTTCGTTGAAATATATTTGATTTTGATTATGGGCTGGGGCTGAGGTGAGGGCTTGTATGGTTTTAATTTTTGAATTTCAGGTTAAGGTGCTAGTGGGAGAGCTCCAAAGGGAGGGCCCTGGGCCTCTGTCGGATCCGACAGCCCCAGGGTAGCCACCTTGGGGACCTCTCAAGTTCTTTTTTTTGCTTCAATTTGGGCTGAGGTGAGGGCTGACGTGAGGGCTGGGATGGTTTTTTTTTTAATTTCTATCTAATGTGCTTGTGGGAGAGGGCTTAAGGGGCCTTAGAGGTTGTCTTTTTGTTGAAATATATTTGATTTTGATTATGGGCTGTGGCTGATGTGAGGGCTTGTATGGTTTTAATTTTTGAATTTCAGGTTAAGGTGCTAGTGGGAGAGCTCCAAAGGGAGGGCCCTGGGCCTCTGTCGGATCCGACAGCCCCAGGGTAGCCACCTTGGGGACCTCTCAAGTTCTTTTTTTTGCTTCAATTTGGGCTGAGGTGAGTGCTGATGTGAGGGCTGGGATGGGTTTTTTTATAAAATTTCTAGCTAATGGGCTTGTGGGAGAGGGCTTAAGGGGCCTTAGAGGTTGTCTTTTTGTTGAAATATATTTGATTTTGATTATGGGCTGGGGCTGAGGTGAGGGCTTGTATGGTTTTAATTTTTGAATTTGAGGTTAAGGTGCTAGTGGGAGAGCTCCAAAGGGAGGGCCCTGGGCCTCTGTCGGATCCGACAGCCCCAGGGTAGCCACCTTGGGGACCTCTCAAGTTCTTTTTTATGCTTCAATTTGGGCTGAGGTGAGGGCTGACGTGAGGGCTGGGATGGGTTTTCTTATAAAATTTCTAGCTAATGGGCTTGTGGGAGAGGGCTTAAGGGGCCTTAGAGTTTGTCTTTTCGTTGAAATATATTTGATTTTGATTATGGGCTGGGGCTGAGGTGAGGGCTTGTATGGTTTTAATTTTTGAATTTCAGGTTAAGTAGTGGGAGAGCTCCAAAGGGAGGGCCCTGGGCCTCTGTCGGATCCGACAGCCCCAGGGTAGCCACCTTGGGGACCTCTCAAGTTCTTTTTTATGCTTCAATTTGGGCTGAGGTGAGGGCTGACGTGAGGGCTGGGATGGGTTTTCTTATAAAATTTCTAGCTAATGGGCTTGTGGGAGAGGGCTTAAGGGGCCTTAGAGTTTGTCTTTTCGTTGAAATATATTTGATTTTGATTATGGGCTGGGGCTGAGGTGAGGGCTTGTATGGTTTTAATTGTTGAATTTCAGGTTAAGGTGCTAGTGGGAGAGCTCCAAAGGGAGGGCCCTGGGCCTCTGTCGGATCCGACAGCCCCAGGGTAGCCACCTTGGGGACCTCTCAAGTTCTTTTTTATGCTTCAATTTGGGCTGAGGTGAGGGCTGACGTGAGGGCTGGGATGGGTTTTTTTATAAAATTTCTAGCTAATGGGCTTGTGGGAGAGGGCTTAAGGGGCCTTAGAGGTTGTCTTTTCGTTGAAATATATTTGATTTTGATTATGCGCTGGGACTGATGTGAGGGCTTGTATGGTTTTAATTTTTGAATTTCAGGTTAAGGTGCTAGTGGGAGAGCTCCAAAGGGAGGGCCCTGGGCCTCTGTCGGATCCGACAGCCCCAGGGTAGCCACCTTGGGGACCTCTGAAGTTCTTTTTTTTGCTTCAATTTGGGCTGAGGTGAGGGCTGACGTGAGGGCTGGGATGGTTTTTTTTTTAAAATTTCTAGGTAATGTGCTTATGGGAGAGGGCTTAAGGGGCCTTAGAGGTTGTCTTTTTGTTGAAATATATTTGATTTTGATTATGGGCTGGGGCTGATGTGAGGGCTTGTATGGTTTTAATTTTTGAATTTCAGGTTAAGGTGCTAGTGGGAGAGCTCCAAAGGGAGGGCCCTGGGCCTCTGTCGGATCCGACAGCCCCAGGGTAGCCACCTTGGGGACCTCTCAAGTTCTTTTTTTTGCTTCAATTTGGGCTGAGGTGAGGGCTGACGTGAGGGCTGGGATGTGTTTTTTTATAAAATTTCTAGCTAATGGGCTTGTGGGAGAGGGCTTAAGGGGCCTTAGAGTTTGTCTTTTCGTTGAAATATATTTGATTTTTATTATGGGCTGGGGCTGAAGTGAGGGCTTGTATGGTTTTAATTTTTGAATTTCAGGTTAAGGTGCTAGTGGGAGAGCTCCAAAGGGAGGGCCCTGGGCCTCTGTCGGATCCGACAGCCCCAGGGTAGCCACCTTGGGGACCTCTCAAGTTTTTTTTTTTGCTTCAATTTGGGCTGAGGTGAGGGCTGACGTGAGGGCTGGGATGGTTTTTTTTTTAAATTTCTAGCTAATGTGCTTGTGGGAGAGGGCTTAAGGGGCCTTAGAGGTTGTCTTTTTGTTGAAATATATTTGATTTTGATTATGGGCTGGGGCTGAGGTGAGGGCTTGTATGGTTTTAATTTTTGAATTTCAAGTTAAGGTGCTAGTGGGAGAGCTCCAAAGGGAGGGCCCTGGGCCTCTGTCGGATCCGACAGCCCCAAGGTAGCCACCTTGGGGACCTCTCAAGTTTTTTTTTTGCTTCAATTTGGGCTGAGGTGAGGGCTGACGTGAGGGCTGGGATGGTTTTTTTTTTAATTTCTAGCTAATGTGCTTGTGGGAGAGGGCTTAAGGGGCCTTAGAGTTTGTCTTTTCGTTGAAATATATTTGATTTTGATTATGGGCTGGGGCTGAGGTGAGGGCTTGTATGGTTTTAATTTTTGAATTTCAGGTTAAGGTGCTAGTGGGAGAGCTCCAAAGGGAGGGCCCTGGGCCTCTGTCGGATCCGACAGCCCCAGGGTAGCCACCTTGGGGACCTCTCAAGTTCTTTTTTTTGCTTCAATTTGGGCTGAGGTGAGGGCTGACGTGAGGGCTGGGATGGTTTTTTTTTTAATTTCTATCTAATGTGCTTGTGGGAGAGGGCTTAAGGGGCCTTAGAGGTTGTCTTTTTGTTGAAATATATTTGATTTTGATTATGGGCTGGGGCTGATGTGAGGGCTTGTATGGTTTTAATTTTTGAATTTCAGGTTAAGGTGCTAGTGGGAGAGCTCCAAAGGGAGGGCCCTGGGCCTCTGTCGGATCCGACAGCCCCAGGGTAGCCACCTTGGGGACCTCTCAAGTTCTTTTTTTTGCTTCAATTTGGGCTGAGGTGAGTGCTGATGTGAGGGCTGGGATGGGTTTTTTTATAAAATTTCTAGCTAATGGGCTTGTGGGAGAGGGCTTAAGGGGCCTTAGAGGTTGTCTTTTTGTTGAAATATATTTGATTTTGATTATGGGCTGGGGCTGAGGTGAGGGCTTGTATGGTTTTAATTTTTGAATTTCAGGTTAAGGTGCTAGTGGGACAGCTCCAAAGGGAGGGCCCTGGGCCTCTGTCGGATCCGACAGCCCCAGGGTAGCCACCTTGGGGACCTCTGAAGTTCTTTTTTTTGCTTCAATTTGGGTTGAGGTGAGGGCTGACGTGAGGGCTGGGATGGGTTTTCTTATAAAATTTCTAGCTAATGGGCTTGTGGGAGAGGGCTTAAGGGGCCTTAGAGTTTGTCTTTTCGTTGAAATATATTTGATTTTGATTATGGGCTGGGGCTGAGGTGAGGGCTTGTATGGTTTTAATTTTTGAATTTCAGGTTAAGGTGCTAGTGGGAGAGCTCCAAAGGGAGGGCCCTGGGCCTCTGTCGGATCCGACAGCCCCAGGGTAGCCACCTTGGGGACCTCTCAAGTTCTTTTTTTTGCTTCAATTTGGGCTGAGGTGAGGGCTGACGTGAGGGCTGGGATGGGGTTTTTTATAAAATTTCTAGCTAATGGGCTTGTGGGAGAGGGCTTAAGGGGCCTTAGAGGTTGTCTTTTCGTTGAAATATATTTGATTTTGATTATGGGCTGGGACTGATGTGAGGGCTTGTATGGTTTTAATTTTTGAATTTCAGGTTAAGGTGCTAGTGGGAGAGCTCCAAAGGGAGGGCCCTGGGCCTCTGTCGGATCCGACAGCCCCAGGGTAGCCACCTTGGGGACCTCTGAAGTTCTTTTTTTTGCTTCAATTTGGGCTGAGGTGAGGGCTGACGTGAGGGCTGGGATGGTTTTTTTTTTTAAATTTCTAGGTAATGTGCTTATGGGAGAGGGCTTAAGGGGCCTTAGAGGTTGTCTTTTTGTTGAAATATATTTGATTTTGATTATGGGCTGGGGCTGATGTGAGGGCTTGTATGGTTTTAATTTTTGAATTTCAGGTTAAGGTGCTAGTGGGAGAGCTCCAAAGGGAGGGCCCTGGGCCTCTGTCGGATCCGACAGCCCCAGGGTAGCCACCTTGGGGACCTCTCAAGTTCTTTTTTTTGCTTCAATTTGGGCTGAGGTGAGGGCTGACGTGAAGGCTGGGATGGTTTTTTTTTTTTAATTTCTAGCTAATGTGCTTGTGGGAGAGGGCTTAAGGGGCCTTAGAGGTTGTCTTTTTGTTGAAATATATTTGATTTTGATTATGGGCTGGGGCTGATGTGAGGGCTTGTATGGTTTTAATTTTTGAATTTCAGGTTAAGGTGCTAGTGGGAGAGCTCCAAAGGGAGGGCCCTGGGCCTCTGTCGGATCCGACAGCCCCAGGGTAGCCCACCTTGAGGACCTCTCAAGTTTTTTTTTTTGCTTCAATTTGGGTTGAGGTGAGGGCTGACGTGAGGGCTGGGATGGTTTTTTTTTTTAAATTTCTAGCTAATGTGCTTGTGGGAGAGGGCTTAAGGGGCCTTAGAGGTTGTCTTTTTGTTGAAATATATTTGATTTTGATTATGGGCTGGGGCTGAGGTGAGGGCTTGTATGGTTTTAATTTTTGAATTTGAGGTTAAGGTGCTAGTGGGACAGCTCCAAAGGGAGGGCCCTCGGCCTCTGTCGGATCCGACAGCCCCGGGGTAGCCCACCTTGGGGACCTCTCAAGTTTTATTTTTTGCTTCAATTTGGGCTGAGGTGAGGGCTGACGTGAGGGCTGGGTTGGTTTTTTTTTTAAATTTCTAGGTAATGTGCTTGTGGGAGAGGGCTTAACGGGCCTTAGAGGTTGTCTTTTTGTTGAAATATATTTGATTTTGATTATGGGCTGTGGCTGATGTGACGGCTTGTATGGTTTTAATTTTTGAATTTCAGGTTAAGGTGCTAGTGGGAGAGCTCCAAAGGGAGGGCCCTGGGCCTCTGTCAGATCCGACAGCCCCAGGGTAGCCACCTTGGGGACCTCTCAAGTTCTTTTTTTTGCTTCAATTTGGGCTGAGGTGAGGGCTGACGTGAGGGCTGGGATGGGGTTTTTTATAAAATTTCTAGCTAATGGGCTTGTGGGAGAGGGCTTAAGGGGCCTTAGAGTTTGTCTTTTCGTTGAAATATATTTGATTTTGATTATGGGCTGGGACTGATGTGAGGGCTTGTATGGTTTTAATTTTTGAATTTCAGGTTAAGGTGCTAGTGGGAGAGCTCCAAAGGGAGGGCCCTGGGCCTCTGTCGGATCCGACAGCCCCAGGGTAGCCACCTTGGGGACCTCTCAAGTTCTTTTTTTTGCTTCAATTTGGGCTGAGGTGAGGGCTGACGTGAAGGCTGGGATGGTTTTTTTTTTTTAATTTCTAGCTAATGTGCTTGTGGGAGAGGGCTTAAGGGGCCTTAGAGGTTGTCTTTTTGTTGAAATATATTTGATTTTGATTATGGGCTGGGGCTGATGTGAGGGCTTGTATGGTTTTAATTTTTGAATTTCAGGTTAAGGTGCTAGTGGGAGAGCTCCAAAGGGAGGGCCCTGGGCCTCTGTCGGATCCGACAGCCCCAGGGTAGCCCACCTTGGGGACCTCTCAAGTTTTTTTTTTTGCTTCAATTTGGGTTGAAGTGAGGGCTGACGTGAGGGCTGGGATGGTTTTTTTTTTTAAATTTCTAGCTAATGGGCTTGTGGGAGAGGGCTTAAGGGGCCTTAGAGGTTGTCTTTTTGTTGAAATATATTTGATTTTGATTATGGGCTGGGGCTGAGGTGAGGGCTTGTATGGTTTTAATTTTTGAATTTGAGGTTAAGGTGCTAGTGGGACAGCTCCAAAGGGAGGGCCCTCGGCCTCTGTCGGATCCGACAGCCCCAGGGTAGCCCACCTTGGGGACCTCTCAAGTTTTATTTTTTGCTTCAATTTGGGCTGAGGTGAGGGCTGAGGTGAGGGCTGGGATGGTTTTTTTTTTCAATTTCTAGCTAATGTGCTTGTGGGAGAGGGCTTAAGGGGCCTTAGAGGTTGTCTTTTTGTTGAAATATATTTGATTTTGATTATGGGCTGTGGCTGATGTGAGGGCTTGTATGGTTTTAATTTTTGAATTTCAGGTTAAGGTGCTAGTGGGAGAGCTCCAAAGGGAGGGCCCTGGGCCTCTGTCGGATCCGACAGCCCCAGGGTAGCCACCTTGGGGACCTCTCAAGTTCTTTTTTTTGCTTCAATTTGGGCTGAGGTGAGGGCTGACGTGAAGGCTGGGATGGTTTTTTTTTTTTAATTTCTAGCTAATGTGCTTGTGGGAGAGGGCTTAAGGGGCCTTAGAGGTTGTCTTTTTGTTGAAATATATTTGATTTTGATTATGGGCTGGGGCTGATGTGAGGGCTTGTATGGTTTTAATTTTTGAATTTCAGGTTAAGGTGCTAGTGGGAGAGCTCCAAAGGGAGGGCCCTGGGCCTCTGTCGGATCCGACAGCCCCAGGGTAGCCCACCTTGGGGACCTCTCAAGTTTTTTTTTTTGCTTCAATTTGGGTTGAAGTGAGGGCTGACGTGAGGGCTGGGATGGTTTTTTTTTTTAAATTTCTAGCTAATGTGCTTGTGGGAGAGGGCTTAAGGGGCCTTAGAGGTTGTCTTTTTGTTGAAATATATTTGATTTTGATTATGGGCTGGGGCTGAGGTGAGGGCTTGTATGGTTTTAATTTTTGAATTTGAGGTTAAGGTGCTAGTGGGACAGCTCCAAAGGGAGGGCCCTCGGCCTCTGTCGGATCCGACAGCCCCAGGGTAGCCCACCTTGGGGACCTCTCAAGTTTTATTTTTTGCTTCAATTTGGGCTGAGGTGAGGGCTGACGTGAGGGCTGGGATGGTTTTTTTTTTCAATTTCTAGCTAATGTGCTTGTGGGAGAGGGCTTAAGGGGCCTTAGAGGTTGTCTTTTTGTTGAAATATATTTGATTTTGATTATGGGCTGTGGCTGATGTGAGGGCTTGTATGGTTTTAATTTTTGAATTTCAGGTTAAGGTGCTAGTGGGAGAGCTCCAAAGGGAGGGCCCTGGGCCTCTGTCGGATCCGACAGCCCCAGGGTAGCCACCTTGGGGACCTCTCAAGTTTTATTTTTTGCTTCAATTTGGGCTGAGGTGAGGGCTGACGTGAGGGCTGGGATGGTTTTTTTTTTCAATTTCTAGCTAATGTGCTTGTGGGAGAGGGCTTAAGGGGCCTTAGAGGTTGTCTTTTTGTTGAAATATATTTGATTTTGATTATGGGCTGTGGATGATGTGCAGGCTTGTATGGTTTTAATTTTTGAATTTCAGGTTAAGGTGCTAGTGGGAGAGCTCCAAAGGGAGGGCCCTGGGCCTCTGTCGGATCCGACAGCCCCAGGGTAGCCACCTTGGGGACCTCTCAAGTTTTTTTTTTGCTTCAATTTGGGCTGAGGTGAGGGCTGACGTGAGGGCTGGGATGGTTTTTTTTTTAAATTTCTAGCTAATGTGCTTGTGGGAGAGGGCTTAAGGGGCCTTAGAGGTTGTCTTTTTGTTGAAATATATTTGATTTTGATTATGGGCTGGGGCTGAGGTGAGGGCTTGTATGGTTTTAATTTTTGAATTTCAAGTTAAGGTGCTAGTGGGAGAGCTCCAAAGGGAGGGCCCTGGGCCTCTGTCGGATCCGACAGCCCCAAGGTAGCCACCTTGGGGACCTCTCAAGTTTTTTTTTTGCTTCAATTTGGGCTGAGGTGAGGGATGACGTGAGGGCTGGGATGGTTTTTTTTTTAATTTCTAGCTAATGTGCTTGTGGGAGAGGGCTTAAGGGGCCTTAGAGTTTGTCTTTTCGTTGAAATATATTTGATTTTGATTATGGGCTGGGGCTGAGGTGAGGGCTTGTATGGTTTTAATTTTTGAATTTCAGGTTAAGGTGCTAGTGGGAGAGCTCCAAAGGGAGGGCCCTTGGCCTCTGTGGGATCCGACAGCCCAAGGGTAGCCACCTTGGGGACCTCTCAAGTTCTTTTTTATGCTTCAATTTGGGCTGAGGTGAGGGCTGACGTGAGGGCTGGGATGGGTTTTTTTATAAAATTTCTAGCTAATGGGCTTGTGGGAGAGGGCTTAAGGGGCCTTAGAGGTTGTCTTTTTGTTGAAATATATTTGATTTTGATTATGGGCTGGGGCTGAGGTGAGGGCTTGTATGGTTTTAATTTTTGAATTTCAGGTTAAGGTGCTAGTGGGACAGCTCCAAAGGGAGGGCCCTGGGCCTCTGTCGGATCCGACAGCCCCAGGGTAGCCACCTTGGGGACCTCTCAAGTTTTTTTTTTTGCTTCAATTTGGGCTGAGGTGAGGGCTGACGTGAGGGCTGGGATGGTTTTTTTTATAAAATTTCTAGCTAATGGGCTTGTGGGAGAGGGCTTAAGGGGCCTTAGAGTTTGTCTTTTCGTTGAAATATATTTGATTTTGATTATGGGCTGGGACTGATGTGAGGGCTTGTATGGTTTTAATTTTTGAATTTCAGGTTAAGGTGCTAGTGGGAGACCTCCAAAGGGAGGGCCCTGGGCCTCTGTCGGATCCGACAGCCCCAGGGTAGCCACCTTGGGGACCTCTGAAGTTCTTTTTTTTGCTTCAATTTGGGCTGAGGTGAGGGCTGACGTGAGGGCTGGGATGGTTTTTTTTTTAAAATTTCTAGGTAATGTGCTTATGGGAGAGGGCTTAAGGGGCCTTAGAGGTTGTCTTTTTGTTGAAATATATTTGATTTTGATTATGGGCTGGGGCTGATGTGAGGGCTTGTATGGTTTTAATTTTTGAATTTCAGGTTAAGGTGCTAGTGGGAGAGCTCCAAAGGGAGGGCCCTGGGCCTCTGTCGGATCCGACAGCCCCAGGGTAGCCACCTTGGGGACCTCTCAAGTTTTATTTTTTGCTTCAATTTGGGCTGAGGTGAGGGCTGACGTGAGGGCTGGGATGGTTTTTTTTTTAAATTTCGAGCTAATGTGCTTGTGGGAGAGGGCTTAAGGGGCCTTAGAGTTTGTCTTTTCGTTGAAATATATTTGATTTTGATTATGGGCTGGGGCTGATGTGAGGGCTTGTATGGTTTTAATTTTTGAATTTCAGGTTAAGGTGCTAGTGGGAGAGCTCCAAAGGGAGGGCCCTGGGCCTCTGTCGGATCCGACAGCCCCAGGGTAGCCACCTTGGGGACCTCTGAAGTTCTTTTTTTTGCTTCAATTTGGGCTGAGGTGAGGGCTGACGTGAGGGCTGGGATGGTTTTTTTTTTAAAATTTCTAGGTAATGTGCTTATGGGAGAGGGCTTAAGGGGCCTTAGAGGTTGTCTTTTTGTTGAAATATATTTGATTTTGATTATGGGCTGGGGCTGAGGTGAGGGCTTGTATGGTTTTAATTTTTGAATTTCAGGTTAAGGTGCTAGTGGGAGAGCTCCAAAGGGAGGGCCCTGGGCCTCTGTCGGATCCGACAGCCCCAGGGTAGCCACCTTGGGGACCTCTGAAGTTCTTTTTTTTGCTTCAATTTGGGCTGAGGTGAGGGCTGACGTGAGGGCTGGGATGGTTTTTTTTATAAAATTTCTAGCTAATGGGCTTGTGGGAGAGGGCTTAAGGGGCCTTAGAGTTTGTCTTTTCGTTGAAATATATTTGATTTTGATTATGGGCTGGGACTGATGTGAGGGCTTGTATGGTTTTAATTTTTGAATTTCAGGTTAAGGTGCTAGTGGGAGAGCTCCAAAGGGAGGGCCCTGGGCCTCTGTCGGATCCGACAGCCCCAAGGTAGCCACCTTGGGGACCTCTCAAGTTTTTTTTTTGCTTCAATTTGGGCTGAGGTGAGGGCTGACGTGAGGGCTGGGATGGTTTTTTTTTTAATTTCTAGCTAATGTGCTTGTGGGAGAGGGCTTAAGGGGCCTTAGAGTTTGTCTTTTCGTTGAAATATATTTGATTTTGATTATGGGCTGGGGCTGAGGTGAGGGCTTGTATGGTTTTAATTTTTGAATTTCAGGTTAAGGTGCTAGTGGGAGAGCTCCAAAGGGAGGGCCCTTGGCCTCTGTGGGATCCGACAGCCCAAGGGTAGCCACCTTGGGGACCTCTCAAGTTCTTTTTTATGCTTCAATTTGGGCTGAGGTGAGGGCTGACGTGAGGGCTGGGATGGGTTTTTTTATAAAATTTCTAGCTAATGGGCTTGTGGGAGAGGGCTTAAGGGGCCTTAGAGGTTGTCTTTTTGTTGAAATATATTTGATTTTGATTATGGGCTGGGGCTGAGGTGAGGGCTTGTATGGTTTTAATTTTTGAATTTCAGGTTAAGGTGCTAGTGGGACAGCTCCAAAGGGAGGGCCCTGGGCCTCTGTCGGATCCGACAGCCCCAGGGTAGCCACCTTGGGGACCTCTCAAGTTTTTTTTTTTGCTTCAATTTGGGCTGAGGTGAGGGCTGACGTGAGGGCTGGGATGGTTTTTTTTATAAAATTTCTAGCTAATGGGCTTGTGGGAGAGGGCTTAAGGGGCCTTAGAGTTTGTCTTTTCGTTGAAATATATTTGATTTTGATTATGGGCTGGGACTGATGTGAGGGCTTGTATGGTTTTAATTTTTGAATTTCAGGTTAAGGTGCTAGTGGGAGACCTCCAAAGGGAGGGCCCTGGGCCTCTGTCGGATCCGACAGCCCCAGGGTAGCCACCTTGGGGACCTCTGAAGTTCTTTTTTTTGCTTCAATTTGGGCTGAGGTGAGGGCTGACGTGAGGGCTGGGATGGTTTTTTTTTTAAAATTTCTAGGTAATGTGCTTATGGGAGAGGGCTTAAGGGGCCTTAGAGGTTGTCTTTTTGTTGAAATATATTTGATTTTGATTATGGGCTGGGGCTGATGTGAGGGCTTGTATGGTTTTAATTTTTGAATTTCAGGTTAAGGTGCTAGTGGGAGAGCTCCAAAGGGAGGGCCCTGGGCCTCTGTCGGATCCGACAGCCCCAGGGTAGCCACCTTGGGGACCTCTCAAGTTTTATTTTTTGCTTCAATTTGGGCTGAGGTGAGGGCTGACGTGAGGGCTGGGATGGTTTTTTTTTTAAATTTCGAGCTAATGTGCTTGTGGGAGAGGGCTTAAGGGGCCTTAGAGTTTGTCTTTTCGTTGAAATATATTTGATTTTGATTATGGGCTGGGGCTGATGTGAGGGCTTGTATGGTTTTAATTTTTGAATTTCAGGTTAAGGTGCTAGTGGGAGAGCTCCAAAGGGAGGGCCCTGGGCCTCTGTCGGATCCGACAGCCCCAGGGTAGCCACCTTGGGGACCTCTGAAGTTCTTTTTTTTGCTTCAATTTGGGCTGAGGTGAGGGCTGACGTGAGGGCTGGGATGGTTTTTTTTTTAAAATTTCTAGGTAATGTGCTTATGGGAGAGGGCTTAAGGGGCCTTAGAGGTTGTCTTTTTGTTGAAATATATTTGATTTTGATTATGGGCTGGGGCTGAGGTGAGGGCTTGTATGGTTTTAATTTTTGAATTTCAGGTTAAGGTGCTAGTGGGAGAGCTCCAAAGGGAGGGCCCTGGGCCTCTGTCGGATCCGACAGCCCCAGGGTAGCCACCTTGGGGACCTCTGAAGTTCTTTTTTTTGCTTCAATTTGGGCTGAGGTGAGGGCTGACGTGAGGGCTGGGATGGTTTTTTTTATAAAATTTCTAGCTAATGGGCTTGTGGGAGAGGGCTTAAGGGGCCTTAGAGTTTGTCTTTTCGTTGAAATATATTTGATTTTGATTATGGGCTGGGACTGATGTGAGGGCTTGTATGGTTTTAATTTTTGAATTTCAGGTTAAGGTGCTAGTGGGAGAGCTCCAAAGGGAGGGCCCTGGGCCTCTGTCGGATCCGACAGCCCCAAGGTAGCCACCTTGGGGACCTCTCAAGTTTTTTTTTTGCTTCAATTTGGGCTGAGGTGAGGGCTGACGTGAGGGCTGGGATGGTTTTTTTTTTAATTTCTAGCTAATGTGCTTGTGGGAGAGGGCTTAAGGGGCCTTAGAGTTTGTCTTTTCGTTGAAATATATTTGATTTTGATTATGGGCTGGGACTGATGTGAGGGCTTGTATGGTTTTAATTTTTGAATTTCAGGTTAAGGTGCTAGTGGGAGACCTCCAAAGGGAGGGCCCTTGGCCTCTGTGGGATCCGACAGCCCAAGGGTAGCCACCTTGGGGACCTTTGAAGTTCTTTTTTTTGCTTCAATTTGGGCTGAGGTGAGGGCTGACGTGAGGGCTGGGATGGTTTTTTTTTTAAAATTTCTAGCTAATGGGCTTGTGGGAGAGGGCTTAAGGGGCCTTAGAGGTTGTCTTTTTGTTGAAATATATTTGATTTTGATTATGGGCTGGGGCTGATGTGAGGGCTTGTATGGTTTTAATTTTTGAATTTCAGGTTAAGGTGCTAGTGGGAGAGCTCCAAAGGGAGGGCCCTGGGCCTCTGTCGGATCCGACAGCCCCAGGGTAGCCACCTTGGGGACCTCTCAAGTTTTATTTTTTGCTTCAATTTGGGCTGAGGTGAGGGCTGACGTGAGGGCTGGGATGGTTTTTTTTTTAAATTTCGAGCTAATGTGCTTGTGGGAGAGGGCTTAAGGGGCCTTAGAGTTTGTCTTTTCGTTGAAATATATTTGATTTTGATTATGGGCTGGGGCTGATGTGAGGGCTTGTATGGTTTTAATTTTTGAATTTCAGGTTAAGGTGCTAGTGGGAGAGCTCCAAAGGGAGGGCCCTGGGCCTCTGTCGGATCCGACAGCCCCAGGGTAGCCACCTTGGGGACCTCTGAAGTTCTTTTTTTTGCTTCAATTTGGGCTGAGGTGAGGGCTGACGTGAGGGCTGGGATGGTTTTTTTTTTAAAATTTCTAGGTAATGTGCTTATGGGAGAGGGCTTAAGGGGCCTTAGAGGTTGTCTTTTTGTTGAAATATATTTGATTTTGATTATGGGCTGGGGCTGAGGTGAGGGCTTGTATGGTTTTAATTTTTGAATTTCAGGTTAAGGTGCTAGTGGGAGAGCTCCAAAGGGAGGGCCCTGGGCCTCTGTCGGATCCGACAGCCCCAGGGTAGCCACCTTGGGGACCTCTGAAGTTCTTTTTTTTGCTTCAATTTGGGCTGAGGTGAGGGCTGACGTGAGGGCTGGGATGGTTTTTTTTATAAAATTTCTAGCTAATGGGCTTGTGGGAGAGGGCTTAAGGGGCCTTAGAGTTTGTCTTTTCGTTGAAATATATTTGATTTTGATTATGGGCTGGGACTGATGTGAGGGCTTGTATGGTTTTAATTTTTGAATTTCAGGTTAAGGTGCTAGTGGGAGAGCTCCAAAGGGAGGGCCCTGGGCCTCTGTCGGATCCGACAGCCCCAAGGTAGCCACCTTGGGGACCTCTCAAGTTTTTTTTTTGCTTCAATTTGGGCTGAGGTGAGGGCTGACGTGAGGGCTGGGATGGTTTTTTTTTTAATTTCTAGCTAATGTGCTTGTGGGAGAGGGCTTAAGGGGCCTTAGAGTTTGTCTTTTCGTTGAAATATATTTGATTTTGATTATGGGCTGGGACTGATGTGAGGGCTTGTATGGTTTTAATTTTTGAATTTCAGGTTAAGGTGCTAGTGGGAGACCTCCAAAGGGAGGGCCCTGGGCCTCTGTCGGATCCGACAGCCCCAGGGTAGCCACCTTGGGGACCTCTGAAGTTCTTTTTTTTGCTTCAATTTGGGCTGAGGTGAGGGCTGACGTGAGGGCTGGGATGGTTTTTTTTTTAAAATTTCTAGGTAATGTGCTTATGGGAGAGGGCTTAAGGGGCCTTAGAGGTTGTCTTTTTGTTGAAATATATTTGATTTTGATTATGGGCTGGGGCTGATGTGAGGGCTTGTATGGTTTTAATTTTTGAATTTCAGGTTAAGGTGCTAGTGGGAGAGCTCCAAAGGGAGGGCCCTGGGCCTCTGTCGGATCCGACAGCCCCAGGGTAGCCACCTTGGGGACCTCTCAAGTTTTATTTTTTGCTTCAATTTGGGCTGAGGTGAGGGCTGACGTGAGGGCTGGGATGGTTTTTTTTTTAAATTTCGAGCTAATGTGCTTGTGGGAGAGGGCTTAAGGGGCCTTAGAGTTTGTCTTTTCGTTGAAATATATTTGATTTTGATTATGGGCTGGGGCTGATGTGAGGGCTTGTATGGTTTTAATTTTTGAATTTCAGGTTAAGGTGCTAGTGGGAGAGCTCCAAAGGGAGGGCCCTGGGCCTCTGTCGGATCCGACAGCCCCAGGGTAGCCACCTTGGGGACCTCTGAAGTTCTTTTTTTTGCTTCAATTTGGGCTGAGGTGAGGGCTGACGTGAGGGCTGGGATGGTTTTTTTTTTAAAATTTCTAGGTAATGTGCTTATGGGAGAGGGCTTAAGGGGCCTTAGAGGTTGTCTTTTTGTTGAAATATATTTGATTTTGATTATGGGCTGGGGCTGAGGTGAGGGCTTGTATGGTTTTAATTTTTGAATTTCAGGTTAAGGTGCTAGTGGGAGAGCTCCAAAGGGAGGGCCCTGGGCCTCTGTCGGATCCGACAGCCCCAGGGTAGCCACCTTGGGGACCTCTGAAGTTCTTTTTTTTGCTTCAATTTGGGCTGAGGTGAGGGCTGACGTGAGGGCTGGGATGGTTTTTTTTATAAAATTTCTAGCTAATGGGCTTGTGGGAGAGGGCTTAAGGGGCCTTAGAGTTTGTCTTTTCGTTGAAATATATTTGATTTTGATTATGGGCTGGGACTGATGTGAGGGCTTGTATGGTTTTAATTTTTGAATTTCAGGTTAAGGTGCTAGTGGGAGAGCTCCAAAGGGAGGGCCCTGGGCCTCTGTCGGATCCGACAGCCCCAAGGTAGCCACCTTGGGGACCTCTCAAGTTTTTTTTTTGCTTCAATTTGGGCTGAGGTGAGGGCTGACGTGAGGGCTGGGATGGTTTTTTTTTTAATTTCTAGCTAATGTGCTTGTGGGAGAGGGCTTAAGGGGCCTTAGAGTTTGTCTTTTCGTTGAAATATATTTGATTTTGATTATGGGCTGGGGCTGAGGTGAGGGCTTGTATGGTTTTAATTTTTGAATTTCAGGTTAAGGTGCTAGTGGGAGAGCTCCAAAGGGAGGGCCCTTGGCCTCTGTGGGATCCGACAGCCCAAGGGTAGCCACCTTGGGGACCTCTCAAGTTCTTTTTTATGCTTCAATTTGGGCTGAGGTGAGGGCTGACGTGAGGGCTGGGATGGGTTTTTTTATAAAATTTCTAGCTAATGGGCTTGTGGGAGAGGGCTTAAGGGGCCTTAGAGGTTGTCTTTTTGTTGAAATATATTTGATTTTGATTATGGGCTGGGGCTGAGGTGAGGGCTTGTATGGTTTTAATTTTTGAATTTCAGGTTAAGGTGCTAGTGGGACAGCTCCAAAGGGAGGGCCCTGGGCCTCTGTCGGATCCGACAGCCCCAGGGTAGCCACCTTGGGGACCTCTCAAGTTTTTTTTTTTGCTTCAATTTGGGCTGAGGTGAGGGCTGACGTGAGGGCTGGGATGGTTTTTTTTATAAAATTTCTAGCTAATGGGCTTGTGGGAGAGGGCTTAAGGGGCCTTAGAGTTTGTCTTTTCGTTGAAATATATTTGATTTTGATTATGGGCTGGGACTGATGTGAGGGCTTGTATGGTTTTAATTTTTGAATTTCAGGTTAAGGTGCTAGTGGGAGACCTCCAAAGGGAGGGCCCTGGGCCTCTGTCGGATCCGACAGCCCCAGGGTAGCCACCTTGGGGACCTCTGAAGTTCTTTTTTTTGCTTCAATTTGGGCTGAGGTGAGGGCTGACGTGAGGGCTGGGATGGTTTTTTTTTTAAAATTTCTAGGTAATGTGCTTATGGGAGAGGGCTTAAGGGGCCTTAGAGGTTGTCTTTTTGTTGAAATATATTTGATTTTGATTATGGGCTGGGGCTGATGTGAGGGCTTGTATGGTTTTAATTTTTGAATTTGAGGTTAAGGTGCTAGTGGGAGAGCTCCAAAGGGAGGGCCCTGGGCCTCTGTCGGATCCGACAGCCCCAGGGTAGCCAACTTGGGGACCTCTCAAGTTCTTTTTTTTGCTTCAATTTGGGCTGAGGTGAGGGCTGACGTGAGGGCTGGGATGGTTTTTTTTATAAAATTTCTAGCTAATGGGCTTGTGGGAGAGGGCTTAAGGGGCCTTAGAGTTTGTCTTTTCGTTGAAATATATTTGATTTTGATTATGGGCTGGGACTGATGTGAGGGCTTGTATGGTTTTAATTTTTGAATTTCAGGTTAAGGTGCTAGTGGGAGACCTCCAAAGGGAGGGCCCTGGGCCTCTGTCGGATCCGACAGCCCCAGGGTAGCCACCTTGGGGACCTCTGAAGTTCTTTTTTTTGCTTCAATTTGGGCTGAGGTGAGGGCTGACGTGAGGGCTGGGATGGTTTTTTTTTTAAAATTTCTAGGTAATGTGCTTATGGGAGAGGGCTTAAGGGGCCTTAGAGTTTGTCTTTTCGTTGAAATATATTTGATTTTGATTATGGGCTGGGGCTGATGTGAGGGCTTGTATGGTTTTAATTTTTGAATTTCAGGTTAAGGTGCTAGTGGGAGACCTCCAAAGGGAGGGCCCTGGGCCTCTGTCGGATCCGACAGCCCCAGGGTAGCCACCTTGGGGACCTCTGAAGTTCTTTTTTTTGCTTCAATTTGGGCTGAGGTGAGGGCTGACGTGAGGGCTGGGATGGTTTTTTTTTTAAAATTTCTAGGTAATGTGCTTATGGGAGAGGGCTTAAGGGGCCTTAGAGGTTGTCTTTTTGTTGAAATATATTTGATTTTGATTATGGGCTGGGGCTGAGGTGAGGGCTTGTATGGTTTTAATTTTTGAATTTCAGGTTAAGGTGCTAGTGGGACAGCTCCAAAGGGAGGGCCCTCGGCCTCTGTCGGATCCGACAGCCCCGGGGTAGCCCACCTTGGGGACCTCTCAAGTTTTATTTTTTGCTTCAATTTGGGCTGAGGTGAGGGCTGACGTGAGGGCTGGGATGGTTTTTTTTTAAAATTTCTAGCTAATGTGCTTGTGGGAGAGGGCTTAAGGGGCCTTAGAGGTTGTCTTTTTGTTGAAATATATTTGATTTTGATTATGGGCTGGGGCTGATGTGAGGGCTTGTATGGTTTTAATTTTTGAATTTCAGGTTAAGGTGCTAGTGGGAGAGCTCCAAAGGGAGGGCCCTGGGCCTCTGTCGGATCCGACAGCCCCAGGGTAGCCACCTTGGGGACCTCTCAAGTTTTATTTTTTGCTTCAATTTGGGCTGAGGTGAGGGCTGACGTGAGGGCTGGGATGGTTTTTTTTTTAAATTTCTAGCTAATGTGCTTGTGGGAGAGGGCTTAAGGGGCCTTAGAGTTTGTCTTTTCGTTGAAATATATTTGATTTTGATTATGGGCTGGGGCTGATGTGAGGGCTTGTATGGTTTTAATTTTTGAATTTCAGGTTAAGGTGCTAGTGGGAGAGCTCCAAAGGGAGGGCCCTGGGCCTCTGTCGGATCCGACAGCCCCAGGGTAGCCACCTTGGGGACCTCTGAAGTTCTTTTTTTTGCTTCAATTTGGGCTGAGGTGAGGGCTGACGTGAGGGCTGGGATGGTTTTTTTTTTAAAATTTCTAGGTAATGTGCTTATGGGAGAGGGCTTAAGGGGCCTTAGAGGTTGTCTTTTTGTTGAAATATATTTGATTTTGATTATGGGCTGGGGCTGAGGTGAGGGCTTGTATGGTTTTAATTTTTGAATTTCAGGTTAAGGTGCTAGTGGGAGAGCTCCAAAGGGAGGGCCCTGGGCCTCTGTCGGATCCGACAGCCCCAGGGTAGCCACCTTGGGGACCTCTGAAGTTCTTTTTTTTGCTTCAATTTGGGCTGAGGTGAGGGCTGACGTGAGGGCTGGGATGGTTTTTTTTATAAAATTTCTAGCTAATGGGCTTGTGGGAGAGGGCTTAAGGGGCCTTAGAGTTTGTCTTTTCGTTGAAATATATTTGATTTTGATTATGGGCTGGGACTGATGTGAGGGCTTGTATAGTTTTAATTTTTGAATTTCAGGTTAAGGTGCTAGTGGGAGACCTCCAAAGGGAGGGCCCTGGGCCTCTGTCGGATCCGACAGCCCCAGGGTAGCCACCTTGGGGACCTCTGAAGTTCTTTTTTTTGCTTCAATTTGGGCTGAGGTGAGGGCTGACGTGAGGGCTGGGATGGTTTTTTTTTTTAAATTTCTAGGTAATGTGCTTATGGGAGAGGGCTTAAGGGGCCTTAGAGTTTGTCTTTTCGTTGAAATATATTTGATTTTGATTATGGGCTGGGGCTGATGTGAGGGCTTGTATGGTTTTAATTTTTGAATTTCAGGTTAAGGTGCTAGTGGGAGAGCTCCAAAGGGAGGGCCCTCGGCCTCTGTCGGATCCGACAGCCCCAGGGTAGCCACCTTGGGGACCTCTGAAGTTCTTTTTTTTGCTTCAATTTGGGCTGAGGTGAGGGCTGACGTGAGGGCTGGGATGGTTTTTTTTTTAAAATTTCTAGGTAATGTGCTTATGGGAGAGGGCTTAAGGGGCCTTAGAGTTTGTCTTTTCGTTGAAATATATTTGATTTTGATTATGGGCTGGGGCTGAGGTGAGGGCTTGTATGGTTTTAATTTTTGAATTTCAGGTTAAGGTGCTAGTGGGACAGCTCCAAAGGGAGGGCCCTCGGCCTCTGTCGGATCCGACAGCCCCGGGGTAGCCGACCTTGGGGTCCTCTCAAGTTTTATTTTTTGCTTCAATTTGGGCTGAGGTGAGGGCTGACGTGAGGGCTGGGATGGTTTTTTTTTAAAATTTCTAGCTAATGTGCTTGTGGGAGAGGGCTTAAGGGGCCTTAGAGGTTGTCTTTTTGTTGAAATATATTTGATTTTGATTATGGGCTGGGGCTGATGTGAGGGCTTGTATGGTTTTAATTTTTGAATTTCAGGTTAAGGTGCTAGTGGGAGAGCTCCAAAGGGAGGGCCCTGGGCCTCTGTCGGATCCGACAGCCCCAGGGTAGCCCACCTTGAGGACCTCTCAAGTTTTTTTTTTTGCTTCAATTTGGGTTGAGGTGAGGGCTGACGTGAGGGCTGGGATGGTTTTTTTTTTTAAATTTCTAGCTAATGTGCTTGTGGGAGAGGGCTTAAGGGGCCTTAGAGGTTGTCTTTTTGTTGAAATATATTTGATTTTGATTATGGGCTGTGGCTGATGTGAGGGCTTGTATGGTTTTAATTTTTGAATTTCAGGTTAAGGTGCTAGTGGGAGAGCTCCAAAGGGAGGGCCCTGGGCCTCTGTCGGATCCGACAGCCCCAGGGTAGCCACCTTGGGGACCTCTCAAGTTCTTTTTTTTGCTTCAATTTGGGCTGAGGTGAGGGCTGACGTGAAGGCTCGGATGGTTTTTTTTTTTTAATTTCTAGCTAATGTGCTTGTGGGAGAGGGCTTAAGGGGCCTTAGAGGTTGTCTTTTTGTTGAAATATATTTGATTTTGATTATGGGCTGGGGCTGATGTGAGGGCTTGTATGGTTTTAATTTTTGAATTTCAGGTTAAGGTGCTAGTGGGAGAGCTCCAAAGGGAGGGCCTTGGGCCTCTGTCGGATCCGACAGCCCCAGGGTAGCCCACCTTGGGGACCTCTCAAGTTTTTTTTTTTGCTTCAATTTGGGTTGAAGTGAGGGCTGACGTGAGGGCTGGGATGGTTTTTTTTTTTAAATTTCTAGCTAATGTGCTTGTGGGAGAGGGCTTAAGGGGCCTTAGAGGTTGTCTTTTTGTTGAAATATATTTGATTTTGATTATGGGCTGGGGCTGAGGTGAGGGCTTGTATGGTTTTAATTTTTGAATTTGAGGTTAAGGTGCTAGTGGGACAGCTCCAAAGGGAGGGCCCTCGGCCTCTGTCGGATCCGACAGCCCCAGGGTAGCCCACCTTGGGGACCTCTCAAGTTTTATTTTTTGCTTCAATTTGGGCTGAGGTGAGGGCTGACGTGAGGGCTGGGATGGTTTTTTTTTTCAATTTCTAGCTAATGTGCTTGTGGGAGAGGGCTTAAGGGGCCTTAGAGGTTGTCTTTTTGTTGAAATATATTTGATTTTGATTATGGGCTGTGGCTGATGTGAGGGCTTGTATGGTTTTAATTTTTGAATTTCAGGTTAAGGTGCTAGTGGGAGAGCTCCAAAGGGAGGGCCCTGGGCCTCTGTCGGATCCGACAGCCCCAGGGTAGCCACCTTGGGGACCTCTCAAGTTTTATTTTTTGCTTCAATTTGGGCTGAGGTGAGGGCTGACGTGAGGGCTGGGATGGTTTTTTTTTTCAATTTCTAGCTAATGTGCTTGTGGGAGAGGGCTTAAGGGGCCTTAGAGGTTGTCTTTTTGTTGAAATATATTTGATTTTGATTATGGGCTGTGGCTGATGTGCAGGCTTGTATGGTTTTAATTTTTGAATTTCAGGTTAAGGTGCTAGTGGGAGAGCTCCAAAGGGAGGGCCCTGGGCCTCTGTCGGATCCGACAGCCCCAGGGTAGCCACCTTGGGGACCTGTCAAGTTTTTTTTTTTGCTTCAATTTGGGCTGAGGTGAGGGCTGACGTGAGGGCTGGGATGGTTTTTTTTTTAAATTTCTAGCTAATGTGCTTGTGGGAGAGGGCTTAAGGGGCCTTAGAGGTTGTCTTTTTGTTGAAATATATTTGATTTTGATTATGGGCTGGGGCTGAGGTGAGGGCTTGTATGGTTTTAATTTTTGAATTTCAAGTTAAGGTGCTAGTGGGAGAGCTCCAAAGGGAGGGCCCTGGGCCTCTGTCGGATCCGACAGCCCCAAGGTAGCCACCTTGGGGACCTCTCAAGTTTTTTTTTTGCTTCAATTTGGGCTGAGGTGAGGGCTGACGTGAGGGCTGGGATGGTTTTTTTTTTAATTTCTAGCTAATGTGCTTGTGGGAGAGGGCTTAAGGGGCCTTAGAGTTTGTCTTTTCGTTGAAATATATTTGATTTTGATTATGGGCTGGGGCTGAGGTGAGGGCTTGTATGGTTTTAATTTTTGAATTTCAGGTTAAGGTGCTAGTGGGAGAGCTCCAAAGGGAGGGCCCTTGGCCTCTGTGGGATCCGACAGCCCAAGGGTAGCCACCTTGGGGACCTCTCAAGTTCTTTTTTATGCTTCAATTTGGGCTGAGGTGAGGGCTGACGTGAGGGCTGGGATGGGTTTTTTTATAAAATTTCTAGCTAATGGGCTTGTGGGAGAGGGCTTAAGGGGCCTTAGAGGTTGTCTTTTTGTTGAAATATATTTGATTTTGATTATGGGCTGGGGCTGAGGTGAGGGCTTGTATGGTTTTAATTTTTGAATTTCAGGTTAAGGTGCTAGTGGGAGAGCTCCAAAGGGAGGGCCCTGGGCCTCTGTCGGATCCGACAGCCCCAGGGTAGCCACCTTGGGGACCTCTCAAGTTTTTTTTTTTGCTTCAATTTGGGCTGAGGTGAGGGCTGACGTGAGGGCTGGGATGGTTGTTTTTATAAAATTTCTAGCTAATGGGCTTGTGGGAGAGGGCTTAAGGGGCCTTAGAGTTTGTCTTTTCGTTGAAATATATTTGATTTTGATTATGGGCTGGGACTGATGTGAGGGCTTGTATGGTTTTAATTTTTGAATTTCAGGTTAAGGTGCTAGTGGGAGAGCTCCAAAGGGAGGGCCCTGGGCCTCTGTCGGATCCGACAGCCCCAGGGTAGCCACCTTGGGGACCTCTGAAGTTCTTTTTTTTGCTTCAATTTGGGCTGAGGTGAGGGCTGACGTGAGGGCTGGGATGGTTTTTTTTTTTAAATTTCTAGGTAATGTGCTTATGGGAGAGGGCTTAAGGGGCCTTAGAGGTTGTCTTTTTGTTGAAATATATTTGATTTTGATTATGGGCTGGGACTGATGTGAGGGCTTGTATGGTTTTAATTTTTGAATTTCAGGTTAAGGTGCTAGTGGGAGAGCTCCAAAGGGAGGGCCCTGGGCCTCTGTCGGATCCGACAGCCCCAGGGTAGCCACCTTGGGGACCTCTCAAGTTCTTTTTTTTGCTTCAATTTGGGCTGAGGTGAGGGCTGACGTGAAGGCTGGGATGGTTTTTTTTTTTAATTTCTAGCTAATGTGCTTGTGGGAGAGGGCTTAAGGGGCCTTAGAGGTTGTCTTTTTGTTGAAATATATTTGATTTTGATTATGGGCTGGGGCTGATGTGAGGGCTTGTATGGTTTTAATTTTTGAATTTCAGGTTAAGGTGCTAGTGGGAGAGCTCCAAAGGGAGGGCCCTGGGCCTCTGTCGGATCCGACAGCCCCAGGGTAGCCCACCTTGAGGACCTCTCAAGTTTTTTTTTTTGCTTCAATTTGGGTTGAGGTGAGGGCTGACGTGAGGGCTGGGATGGTTTTTTTTTTTAAATTTCTAGCTAATGTGCTTGTGGGAGAGGGCTTAAGGGGCCTTAGAGTTTGTCTTTTTGTTGAAATATATTTTATTTTGATTATGGGCTGGGGCTGAGGTGAGGGCTTGTATGGTTTTAATTTTTGAATTTCAGGTTAAGGTGCTAGTGGGACAGCTCCAAAGGGAGGGCCCTCGGCCTCTGTCGGATCCGACAGCCCCGGGGTAGCCCACCTTGGGGACCTCTCAAGTTTTATTTTTTGCTTCAATTTGGGCTGAGGTGAGGGCTGACGTGAGGGCTGGGATGGTTTTTTTTTTAAATTTCTAGCTAATGTGCTTGTGGGAGAGGGCTTAAGGGGCCTTAGAGGTTGTCTTTTTGTTGAAATATATTTGATTTTGATTATGGGCTGTGGCTGATGTGAGGGCTTGTATGGTTTTAATTTTTGAATTTCAGGTTAAGGTGCTAGTGGGAGAGCTCCAAAGGGAGGGCCCTGGGCCTCTGTCGGATCCGACAGCCCCAGGGTAGCCCACCTTGGGGACCTCTCAAGTTTTTTTTTTTGCTTCAATTTGGGTTGAGGTGAGGGCTGACGTGAGGGCTGGGATGGTTTTTTTTTTTAAATTTCTAGCTAATGTGCTTGTGGGAGAGGGCTTAAGGGGCCTTAGAGGTTGTCTTTTTGTTGAAATATATTTGATTTTGATTATGGGCTGGGGCTGAGGTGAGGGCTTGTATGGTTTTAATTTTTGAATTTGAGGTTAAGGTGCTAGTGGGACAGCTCCAAAGGGAGGGCCCTGGGCCTCTGTCGGATCCGACAGCCCCGGGGTAGCCCACCTTGGGGACCTCTCAAGTTTTATTTTTTGCTTCAATTTGGGCTGAGGTGAGGGCTGACGTGAGGGCTGGGATGGTTTTTTTTTTCAATTTCTAGCTAATGTGCTTGTGGGAGAGGGCTTAAGGGGCCTTAGAGGTTGTCTTTTTGTTGAAATATATTTGATTTTGATTATGGGCTGTGGCTGATGTGAGGGCTTGTATGGTTTTAATTTTTGAATTTCAGGTTAAGGTGCTAGTGGGAGAGCTCCAAAGGGAGGGCCCTGGGCCTCTGTCGGATCCGACAGCCCCAGGGTAGCCCACCTTGGGGACCTCTCAAGTTTTTTTTTTTGCTTCAATTTGGGTTGAGGTGAGGGCTGACGTGAGGGCTGGGATGTGTTTTTTTATAAAATTTCTAGCTAATGGGCTTGTGGGAGAGGGCTTAAGGGGCCTTAGAGTTTGTCTTTTCGTTGAAATATATTTGATTTTGATTATGGGCTGGGGCTGAAGTGAGGGCTTGTATGGTTTTAATTTTTGAATTTCAGGTTAAGGTGCTAGTGGGAGAGCTCCAAAGGGAGGGCCCTGGGCCTCTGTCGGATCCGACAGCCCCAGGGTAGCCACCTTGGGGACCTCTCAAGTTTTTTTTTTTGCTTCAATTTGGGCTGAGGTGAGGGCTGACGTGAGGGCTGGGATGGTTTTTTTTTTCAATTTCTAGCTAATGTGCTTGTGGGAGAGGGCTTAAGGGGCCTTAGAGGTTGTCTTTTTGTTGAAATATATTTGATTTTGATTATGGGCTGGGGCTGAGGTGAGGGCTTGTATGGTTTTAATTTTTGAATTTCAAGTTAAGGTGCTAGTGGGAGAGCTCCAAAGGGAGGGCCCTGGGCCTCTGTCGGATCCGACAGCCCCAGGGTAGCCACCTTGGGGACCTCTCAAGTTTTTTTTTTTGCTTCAATTTGGGCTGAGGTGAGGGCTGACGTGAGGGCTGGGATGGTTTTTTTTTTCAATTTCTAGCTAATGTGCTTGTGGGAGAGGGCTTAAGGGGCCTTAGAGGTTGTCTTTTTGTTGAAATATATTTGATTTTGATTATGGGCTGGGGCTGAGGTGAGGGCTTGTATGGTTTTAATTTTTGAATTTCAAGTTAAGGTGCTAGTGGGAGAGCTCCAAAGGGAGGGCCCTGGGCCTCTGTCGGATCCGACAGCCCCAGGGTAGCCACCTTGGGGACCTCTCAAGTTTTTTTTTTGCTTCAATTTGGGCTGAGGTGAGGGCTGACGTGAGGGCTGGGATGGTTTTTTTTTTAATTTCTAGCTAATGTGCTTGTGGGAGAGGGCTTAAGGGGCCTTAGAGGTTGTCTTTTTGTTGAAATATATTTGATTTTGATTATGGGCTGGGGCTGAGGTGAGGGCTTGTATGGTTTTAATTTTTGAATTTCAAGTTAAGGTGCTAGTGGGAGAGCTCCAAAGGGAGGGCCCTGGGCCTCTGTCGGATCCGACAGCCCCAAGGTAGCCACCTTGGGGACCTCTCAAGTTCTTTTTTTGCTTCAATTTGGGCTGAGGTGAGGGCTGACGTGAGGGCTGGGATGGTTTTTTTTTTAATTTCTAGCTAATGTGCTTGTGGGAGAGGGCTTAAGGGGCCTTAGAGTTTGTCTTTTCGTTGAAATATATTTGATTTTGATTATGGGCTGGGGCTGAGGTAAGGGCTTGTATGGTTTTAATTTTTGAATTTCAGGTTAAGGTGCTAGTGGGAGAGCTCCAAAGGGAGGGCCCTGGGCCTCTGTCGGATCCGACAGCCCCAGGGTAGCCACCTTGGGGACCTCTCAAGTTCTTTTTTTTGCTTCAATTTGGGCTGAGGTGAGGGCTGACGTGAGGGCTGGGATGGTTTTTTTTTTAATTTCTATCTAATGTGCTTGTGGGAGAGGGCTTAAGGGGCCTTAGAGGTTGTCTTTTTGTTGAAATATATTTGATTTTGATTATGGGCTGGGGCTGATGTGAGGGCTTGTATGGTTTTAATTTTTGAATTTCAGGTTAAGGTGCTAGTGGGAGAGCTCCAAAGGGAGGGCCCTGGGCCTCTGTCGGATCCGACAGCCCCAGGGTAGCCACCTTGGGGACCTCTCAAGTTCTTTTTTTTGCTTCAATTTGGGCTGAGGTGAGTGCTGATGTGATGGCTGGGATGGGTTTTTTTATAAAATTTCTAGCTAATGGGCTTGTGGGAGAGGGCTTAAGGGGCCTTAGAGGTTGTCTTTTTGTTGAAATATATTTGATTTTGATTATGGGCTGGGGCTGAGGTGAGGGCTTGTATGGTTTTAATTTTTGAATTTCAGGTTAAGGTGCTAGTGGGACAGCTCCAAAGGGAGGGCCCTGGGCCTCTGTCGGATCCGACAGCCCCAGGGTAGCCACCTTGGGGACCTCTCAAGTTTTTTTTTTTGCTTCAATTTGGGCTGAGGTGAGGGCTGACGTGAGGGCTGGGATGGTTTTTTTTATAAAATTTCTAGCTAATGGGCTTGTGGGAGAGGGCTTAAGGGGCCTTAGAGTTTGTCTTTTCGTTGAAATATATTTGATTTTGATTATGGGCTGGGACTGATGTGAGGGCTTGTATGGTTTTAATTTTTGAATTTCAGGTTAAGGTGCTAGTGGGAGAGCTCCAAAGGGAGGGCCCTGGGCCTCTGTCGGATCCGACAGCCCCAGGGTAGCCACCTTGGGGACCTCTGAAGTTCATTTTTTTGCTTCAATTTGGGCTGAGGTGAGGGCTGACGTGAGGGCTGGGATGGTTTTTTTTTTTAAATTTCTAGGTAATGTGCTTATGGGAGAGGGCTTAAGGGGCCTTAGAGGTTGTCTTTTTGTTGAAATATATTTGATTTTGATTATGGGCTGGGGCTGATGTGAGGGCTTGTATGGTTTTAATTTTTGAATTTCAGGTTAAGGTGCTAGTGGGAGAGCTCCAAAGGGAGGGCCCTGGGCCTCTGTCGGATCCGACAGCCCAAGGGTAGCCACCTTGGGGACCTCTCAAGTTCTTTTTTATGCTTCAATTTGGGTTGAGGTGAGGGCTGACGTGAGGGCTGGGATGGGTTTTCTTATAAAATTTCTAGCTAATGGGCTTGTGGGAGAGGGCTTAAGGGGCCTTAGAGTTTGTCTTTTCGTTGAAATATATTTGATTTTGATTATGGGCTGGGGCTGAGGTGAGGGCTTGTATGGTTTTAATTTTTGAATTTCAGGTTAAGGTGCTAGTGGGAGAGCTCCAAAGGGAGGGCCCTGGGCCTCTGTCGGATCCGACAGCCCCAGGGTAGCCACCTTGGGGACCTCTCAAGTTTTTTTTTTTGCTTCAATTTGGGCTGAGGTGAGTGCTGATGTGAGGGCTGGGATGGGTTTTTTTATAAAATTTCTAGCTAATGGGCTTGTGGGAGAGGGCTTAAGGGGCCTTAGAGGTTGTCTTTTTGTTGAAATATATTTGATTTTGATTATGGGCTGGGGCTGAGGTGAGGGCTTGTATGGTTTTAATTTTTGAATTTCAGGTTAAGGTGCTAGTGGGAGAGCTCCAAAGGGAGGGCCCTGGGCCTCTGTCGGATCCGACAGCCCCAGGGTAGCCACCTTGGGGACCTCTCAAGTTTTTTTTTTTGCTTCAATTTGGGCTGAGGTGAGGGCTGACGTGAGGGCTGGGATGGTTTTTTTTATAAAATTTCTAGCTAATGGGCTTGTGGGAGAGGGCTTAAGGGGCCTTAGAGTTTGTCTTTTCGTTGAAATATATTTGATTTTGATTATGGGCTGGGACTGATGTGAGGGCTTGTATGGTTTTAATTTTTGAATTTCAGGTTAAGGTGCTAGTGGGAGAGCTCCAAAGGGAGGGCCCTGGGCCTCTGTCGGATCCGACAGCCCCAGGGTAGCCACCTTGGGGACCTCTGAAGTTCATTTTTTTGCTTCAATTTGGGCTGAGGTGAGGGCTGACGTGAGGGCTGGGATGGTTTTTTTTTTAAAATTTCTAGGTAATGTGCTTATGGGAGAGGGCTTAAGGGGCCTTAGAGGTTGTCTTTTTGTTGAAATATATTTGATTTTGATTATGGGCTGGGGCTGAGGTGAGGGCTTGTATGGTTTTAATTTTTGAATTTCAGGTTAAGGTGCTAGTGGGAGAGCTCCAAAGGGAGGGCCCTGGGCCTCTGTGGGATCCGACAGCCCCAGGGTAGCCACCTTGGGGACCTCTCAAGTTCTTTTTTATGCTTCAATTTGGGTTGAGGTGAGGGCTGACGTGAGGGCTGGGATGGGTTTTCTTATAAAATTCTAGCTAATGGGCTTGTGGGAGAGGGCTTAAGGGGCCTTAGAGTTTGTCTTTTCGTTGAAATATATTTGATTTTGATTATGGGCTGGGGCTGAGGTGAGGGCTTGTATGGTTTTAATTTTTGAATTTCAGGTTAAGGTGCTAGTGGGAGAGCTCCAAAGGGAGGGCCCTGGGCCTCTGTCGGATCCGACAGCCCCAGGGTAGCCACCTTGGGGACCTCTCAAGTTCTTTTTTTTGCTTCAATTTGGGCTGAGGTGAGGGCTGACGTGAGGGCTGGGATGGGGTTTTTTATAAAATTTCTAGCTAATGGGCTTGTGGGAGAGGGCTTAAGGGGCCTTAGAGTTTGTCTTTTCGTTGAAATATATTTGATTTTGATTATGGGCTGGGACTGATGTGAGGGCTTGTATGGTTTTAATTTTTGAATTTCAGGTTAAGGTGCTAGTGGGAGAGCTCCAAAGGGAGGGCCCTGGGCCTCTGTCGGATCCGACAGCCCCAGGGTAGCCACCTTGGGGACCTCTGAAGTTCTTTTTTTTGCTTCAATTTGGGCTGAGGTGAGGGCTGACGTGAGGGCTGGGATGGTTTTTTTTTTAAAATTTCTAGGTAATGTGCTTATGGGAGAGGGCTTAAGGGGCCTTAGAGGTTGTCTTTTTGTTGAAATATATTTGATTTTGATTATGGGCTGGGGCTGATGTGAGGGCTTGTATGGTTTTAATTTTTGAATTTCAGGTTAAGGTGCTAGTGGGAGAGCTCCAAAGGGAGGGCCCTGGGCCTCTGTCGGATCCGACAGCCCCAGGGTAGCCACCTTGGGGACCTCTCAAGTTCTTTTTTTTGCTTCAATTTGGGCTGAGGTGAGGGCTGACGTGAAGGCTGGGATGGTTTTTTTTTTTTAATTTCTAGCTAATGTGCTTGTGGGAGAGGGCTTAAGGGGCCTTAGAGGTTGTCTTTTTGTTGAAATATATTTGATTTTGATTATGGGCTGGGGCTGATGTGAGGGCTTGTACGGTTTTAATTTTTGAATTTCAGGTTAAGGTGCTAGTGGGAGAGCTCCAAAGGGAGGGCCCTGGGCCTCTGTCGGATCCGACAGCCCCAGGGTAGCCCACCTTGAGGACCTCTCAAGTTTTTTTTTTTGCTTCAATTTGGGTTGAGGTGAGGGCTGACGTGAGGGCTGGGATGGTTTTTTTTTTAAAATTTCTAGCTAATGTGCTTGTGGGAGAGGGCTTAAGGGGCCTTAGAGGTTGTCTTTTTGTTGAAATATATTTGATTTTGATTATGGGCTGGGGCTGAGGTGAGGGCTTGTATGGTTTTAATTTTTGAATTTCAGGTTAAGGTGCTAGTGGGACAGCTCCAAAGGGAGGGCCCTCGGCCTCTGTCGGATCCGACAGCCCCGGGGTAGCCCACCTTGGGGACCTCTCAAGTTTTATTTTTTGCTTCAATTTGGGCTGAGGTGAGGGCTGACGTGAGGGCTGGGATGGTTTTTTTTTTAAATTTCTAGCTAATGTGCTTGTGGGAGAGGGCTTAAGGGGCCTTAGAGGTTGTCTTTTTGTTGAAATATATTTGATTTTGATTATGGGCTGTGGCTGATGTGAGGGCTTGTATGGTTTTAATTTTTGAATTTCAGGTCAAGGTGCTAGTGGGAGAGCTCCAAAGGGAGGGCCCTGGGCCTCTGTCGGATCCGACAGCCCCAGGGTAGCCCACCTTGGGGACCTCTCAAGTTTTTTTTTTTGCTTCAATTTGGGTTGAGGTGAGGGCTGACTTGAGGGCTGGGATGGTTTTTTTTTTTAAATTTCTAGGTAATGTGCTTGTGGGAGAGGGCTTAAGGGGCCTTAGAGGTTGTCTTTTTGTTGAAATATATTTGATTTTGATTATGGGCTGGTGCTGAGGTGAGGGCTTGTATGGTTTTAATTTTTGAATTTGAGGTTAAGGTGCTAGTGGGACAGCTCCAAAGGGAGGGCCCTGGGCCTCTGTCGGATCCGACAGCCCCGGGGTAGCCCACCTTGGGGACCTCTCAAGTTTTATTTTTTGCTTCAATTTGGGCTGAGGTGAGGGCTGACGTGAGGGCTGGGATGGTTTTTTTTTTCAATTTCTAGCTAATGTGCTTGTGGGAGAGGGCTTAAGGGGCCTTAGAGGTTGTCTTTTTGTTGAAATATATTTGATTTTGATTATGGGCTGTGGCTGATGTGAGGGCTTGTATGGTTTTAATTTTTGAATTTCAGGTTAAGGTGCTAGTGGGAGAGCTCCAAAGGGAGGGCCCTGGGCCTCTGTCGGATCCGACAGCCCCAGGGTAGCCCACCTTGGGGACCTCTCAAGTTTTTTTTTTGGCTTCAATTTGGGTTGAGGTGAGGGCTGACGTGAGGGCTGGGATGTGTTTTTGTGGTGCTTTTGGGCACCCCCCTCCGAGGGAGCCTAAAAGTACCGCATAAGCCCTTCGGTGAGGGTGGCCTGCCTTAGCAGGTGCCAAAGCCGAACCCAGTATTTAATGAATGTTTTGGGTTGTGGAGGGATTTGATAATCGCGTCGTATCCTTCCGGTAGGTTGTGCCTAGATCATAAGTATCTAAGGTGATTATCAATTTCTCTTACCTAATGCCTAATCTATCCTAGTCTACGCGCAGACGCACCAGCCTTGGAATCAAGGCAACCTAACTCTAATGGATAAAAGAACCTTACCTCTTACCTTAGCCACATCTAATTCCTTATTTCTTATGGATTAAATTCTCTAAAAGAGGACCTTGATTAAGTCCCACCTTTCCAACCTTCATTCTTAGTTATGGTTGATTGAACAAAACCTAGGTTACTAAGTTCATAAATTATGGCATCACCGCTTACCTGGTTGGTGCACACCTTAATCCGAACCCTTCAAGGCCCTGTGCGGGTCTCTTGAAGGTTGATTGATACTTACACCCTCCGATCTTTGCCGCCGAAGGGGTAGTATCAATCTTCCGAGTTAAGTTCCCGGTTGGTTTTTTGCCCACGGGGGTTGTACGAATTTTATTGGTTATTAATTAGTTTAACACGGGTTGACCACAAAAATTCAACTTAATGGGACCGGGGAATAAGGCAACCTGTGTGTTCGACCTGTTGCACAATCTTCAAGGGTTGGGGCCATCACCTCCAACCCTTGGGGCCAACAACATGATGGTGGTTTCGTGGGTCATTACTCCCACCTTACCACCTACAAACATGCAGAGTGGTCATGCCGGTGATTAACCCGGCTTCACCACACACGAACGAGTTATGAATGGAAGCTACTACCACAACACTTAACCGAGGGGCTCCGCACACATGGGAGTTGGAATCCCCCCTCGGCGGCTAGGTGGGTGATGCCCCCCTAGCCTTACATGGATAGTTGGGTTGGGTTTAGAATATACCTTTGCCGCGCTCCCTCCATTCCTAAATCGAAAGGTGTAGGGCTAAAAAGACTTACCGATTGGCTCCCATCTTGATTTGGCGATGGTTGGTGCGGAACCCCTACTCCAACGTTCGGCCGCCCACAACGCCAACTCGCCAACCTTGGATGGACGAACCTCTTATCGTAAGGCAGTAGACACCCCTTTGCTTGAACGGCCACAACTTCCTCTCACAAGCCTCAATTGGAACAATTGTTAGTAATTTGGAAAGCTAACAACAATAACTATAACCCATCCAATTATCAAAATAACTGCATGTATCCCCTTAAAGATATGAGCTCACAAAGTCGGCTCTTAGAATTCAAGAGGCAGCTAGGATACCTTCATTCAAAAATTCATAACTCTCACTCCTTAAATCCGATTGTCACAAACTTATACTTTCTAAAAAGCTAACAAGAAGAACTATAATGCATCTAAGTCTCAAAGCAACTGAATAATTTCTCTTTTAGTTATGCGCTTGTAAAGTTAGTACTTATAGTTGGAGAGGTAGCTGAGACACCTTCATTAAAACACTTATAACTTTTACACATCAAATTAGATTCCAGCAAGCTTATACATTCTAGAAAGCTAACAACAACATCTATAACATACTTAAATACCAAAACAACTGAATAAATTTTCTCTTAGTTATGCGCTTGCAAAGTCAGCGCTTACAATTTAAGAGGCAGTTTGAGACATCTTCACTCAACTACTCATAACTTTTACACATCAACTTAGATTTCTATAAGCTTACACATTCTAGAAAGCTAACAACAACATCTATAACATACTTAAATACCAAAACAACTGAATAAATTTTCTCTTAGTTATGCGCTTGCAAAGTCAGCGCTTACAATTTAAGAGGCAGTTTGAGACATCTTCACTCAACTACTCATAACTTTTACACATCAACTTAGATTTCTATAAGCTTACACATTCTAGAAAGCTAATAACAACATCTATAACATACTTAAATACCAAAACAATTGAACAAAATGTCGTTTAGTTATGCGCTTGCAAAGTCAGCGCTTGTAAATTGAGTGGCAGCTGAGATACCTCTACTCAAACACTCATAACTTTTGATCCCTAACTCTGATTCTAATAAGCTTAGGCTTTTTGGGAAGCTAACATAAAGGGCTATATCCACTCAAAATCTGAAAGCTAAATTGCAATTTGTGTGTCCACTACACTTGATTGAATGTGGCACAGCTACTTAGGGGTGTGTTCAAAAACACACTACCTTCTCTCAAGAGTTCTAACCATAGAATTCTAACTTATGCCTATATTGTATGAATGAAAATGCTCTCTCCTTCTAGCTACAATCCTAGAGGGCTTCGCCGTGTTAAAAATGAAAATTCGGAGAGAGAACGAAGAGAAGAAGAGGGGGTTTTTATCACCCTTCAATGAAGGGTCGGACCCCTTCTCCCTTCCGTTCAACCGAGGGGTCCCGTCCCTTGAACGGTGGCAACGAAGCCCTCGGTGGTGAATGAAGTGGGGAAAGGCCACCTCGCACCCACTTGTCTAAGCCCTTAGAAAGGCTTTTCCATTTTGGTTTGAATTTCATTTTTGGTGGCAAGGGTGGCAACATGGCCCCCTTGCCCTAGTTGGCAAAATCCTTTACATTTGTAGTTGTCACCTTCTTTTTTCTTCGTTGGCCGCTACCGGAAGCACTCTTTTTTTGCCGCCGCTTGACTTTGCTTGCTTGAATTAGTTGTTCCTAACTTAACCTACCTATTTACTAGCCCACTACTTTCATACTTCCGATTCGGGTAAAGGGCATTTCCCTTTTACCCCTTCGGTTTCTAATTTCTACTTGTCCAAGAGTTTTACCCCAAAGATAAAACACTTCTAGCCAACCTACCTTAATCTAAATGGCTTTTTGGCCAAATTTTCCTAGTCTAATCTAATGATTTTGCAAAAAACCCTCAATTGTGAGCCAAATTGCCGTTGGGGGCAATTTTGGTGCTCACAGTTTTTTTATAAAATTTCTAGCTAATGGGCTTGTGGGAGAGGGCTTAAGGGGCCTTAGAGTTTGTCTTTTCGTTGAAATATATTTGATTTTGATTATGGGCTGGGGCTGAAGTGAGGGCTTGTATGGTTTTAATTTTTGAATTTCAGGTTAAGGTGCTAGTGGGAGAGCTCCAAAGGGAGGGCCCTGGGCCTCTGTCGGATCCGACAGCCCCAGGGTAGCCACCTTGGGGACCTCTCAAGTTTTTTTTTTTGCTTCAATTTGGGCTGAGGTGAGGGCTGACGTGAGGGCTGGGATGGTTTTTTTTTTAAATTTCTAGCTAATGTGCTTGTGGGAGAGGGCTTAACGGGCCTTAGAGGTTGTCTTTTTGTTGAAATATATTTGATTTTGATTATGGGCTGGGGCTGAGGTGAGGGCTTGTATGGTTTTAATTTTTGAATTTCAAGTTAAGGTGCTAGTGGGAGAGCTCCAAAGGGAGGGCCCTGGGCCTCTGTCGGATCCGACAGCCCCAGGGTAGCCACCTTGGGGACCTCTCAAGTTTTTTTTTTGCTTCAATTTGGGCTGAGGTGAGGGCTGACGTGAGGGCTGGGATGGTTTTTTTTTTAATTTCTAGCTAATGTGCTTGTGGGAGAGGGCTTAAGGGGCCTTAGAGGTTGTCTTTTTGTTGAAATATATTTGATTTTGATTATGGGCTGGGGCTGAGGTGAGGGCTTGTATGGTTTTAATTTTTGAATTTCAGGTTAAGGTGCTAGTGGGAGAGCTCCAAAGGGAGGGCCCTGGGCCTCTGTCGGATCCGACAGCCCCAGGGTAGCCACCTTGGCGACCTCTCAAGTTTTTTTTCTTGCTTCAATTTGGGCTGAGGTGAGGGCTGACGTGAGGGCTGGGATGGGTTTTTTTATAAAATTCCTAGCTAATGGGCTTGTGGGAGAGGGCTTAAGGGGCCTTAGAGTTTGTCTTTTCGTTGAAATATATTTGATTTTGATTATGGGCTGGGGCTGAGGTGAGGGCTTGTATGGTTTTAATTTTTGAATTTCAGGTTAAGGTGCTAGTGGGAGAGCTCCAAAGGGAGGGCCCTGGGCCTCTGTGGGATCCGACAGCCCCAGGGTAGCCACCTTGGGGACCTGTCAAGTTCTTTTTTTTGCTTCAATTTGGGCTGAGGTGAGGGCTGACGTGAGGGCTGGGATGGTTTTTTTTTTAATTTGTATCTAATGTGCTTGTGGGAGAGGGCTTAAGGGGCCTTAGAGGTTGTCTTTTTGTTGAAATATATTTGATTTTGATTATGGGCTGGGGCTGATGTGAGGGATTGTATGGTTTTAATTTTTGAATTTCAGGTTAAGGTGCTAGTGGGAGAGCTCCAAAGGGAGGGCCCTGGGCCTCTGTCGGATCCGACAGCCCCAGGGTAGCCACCTTGGGGACCTCTCAAGTTTTTTTTTTGCTTCAATTTGGGCTGAGGTGAGGGCTGACGTGAGGGCTGGGATGGTTTTTTTTATTAAATTTCTAGCTAATGTGCTTGTGGGAGAGGGCTTAAGGGGCCTTAGAGGTTGTCTTTTTGTTGAAATATATTTGATTTTGATTATGGGCTGGGGCTGAGGTGAGGGCTTGTATGGTTTTAATTTTTGAATTTCAAGTTAAGGTGCTAGTGGGAGAGCTCCAAAGGGAGGGCCCTGGGCCTCTGTCGGATCCGACAGCCCCAGGGTAGCCACCTTGGGGACCTCTCAAGTTTTTTTTTTGCTTCAATTTGGGCTGAGGTGAGGGCTGACGTGAGGGCTGGGATGGTTTTTTTTTTAATTTCTAGCTAATGTGCTTGTGGGAGAGGGCTTAAGGGGCCTTAGAGGTTGTCTTTTTGTTGAAATATATTTGATTTTGATTATGGGCTGGGGCTGAGGTGAGGGCTTGTATGGTTTTAATTTTTGAATTTCAGGTTAAGGTGCTAGTGGGAGAGCTCCAAAGGGAGGGCCCTGGGCCTCTGTCGGATCCGACAGCCCCAGGGTAGCCACCTTGGCGACCTCTCAAGTTTTTTTTCTTGCTTCAATTTGGGCTGAGGTGAGGGCTGACGTGAGGGCTGGGATGGGTTTTTTTATAAAATTCCTAGCTAATGGGCTTGTGGGAGAGGGCTTAAGGGGCCTTAGAGTTTGTCTTTTCGTTGAAATATATTTGATTTTGATTATGGGCTGGGGCTGAGGTGAGGGCTTGTATGGTTTTAATTTTTGAATTTCAGGTTAAGGTGCTAGTGGGAGAGCTCCAAAGGGAGGGCCCTGGGCCTCTGTGGGATCCGACAGCCCCAGGGTAGCCACCTTGGGGACCTGTCAAGTTCTTTTTTTTGCTTCAATTTGGGCTGAGGTGAGGGCTGACGTGAGGGCTGGGATGGTTTTTTTTTTAATTTGTATCTAATGTGCTTGTGGGAGAGGGCTTAAGGGGCCTTAGAGGTTGTCTTTTTGTTGAAATATATTTGATTTTGATTATGGGCTGGGGCTGATGTGAGGGATTGTATGGTTTTAATTTTTGAATTTCAGGTTAAGGTGCTAGTGGGAGAGCTCCAAAGGGAGGGCCCTGGGCCTCTGTCGGATCCGACAGCCCCAGGGTAGCCACCTTGGGGACCTCTCAAGTTTTTTTTTTGCTTCAATTTGGGCTGAGGTGAGGGCTGACGTGAGGGCTGGGATGGTTTTTTTTTTAAACTTCTAGCTAATGTGCTTGTGGGAGAGGGCTTAAGGGGCCTTAGAGGTTGTCTTTTTGTTGAAATATATTTGATTTTGATTATGGGCTGGGGCTGAGGTGAGGGCTTGTATGGTTTTAATTTTTGAATTTCAGGTTAAGGTGCTAGTGGGAGAGCTCCAAAGGGAGGGCCCTGGGCCTCTGTCGGATCCGACAGCCCCAGGGTAGCCACCTTGGCGACCTCTCAAGTTTTTTTTCTTGCTTCAATTTGGGCTGAGGTGAGGGCTGACGTGAGGGCTGGGATGGGTTTTTTTATAAAATTCCTAGCTAATGGGCTTGTGGGAGAGGGCTTAAGGGGCCTTAGAGTTTGTCTTTTCGTTGAAATATATTTGATTTTGATTATGGGCTGGGGCTGAGGTGAGGGCTTGTATGGTTTTAATTTTTGAATTTCAAGTTAAGGTGCTAGTGGGAGAGCTCCAAAGGGAGGGCCCTGGGCCTCTGTCGGATCCGACAGCCCCATGGTAGCCACCTTGGGGACCTCTCAAGTTTTTTTTTTGCTTCAATTTGGGCTGAGGTGAGGGCTGACGTGAGGGCTGGGATGGTTTTTTTTTTAATTTCTAGCTAATGTGCTTGTGGGAGAGGGCTTAAGGGGCCTTAGAGGTTGTCTTTTTGTTGAAATATATTTGATTTTGATTATGGGCTGGGCCTGAGGTGAGGGCTTGTATGGTTTTAATTTTTGAATTTCAGGTTAAGGTGCTAGTGGGAGAGCTCCAAAGGGAGGGCCCTCGGCCTCTGTCGGATCCGACAGCCCCAGGGTAGCCACCTTGGGGACCTCTCAAGTTTTTTTTTTTGCTTCAATTTGGGCTGAGGTGAGGGCTGACGTGAGGGCTGGGATGGGTTTTTTTATAAAATTTCTAGCTAATGTGCTTGTGGGAGAGGGCTTAAGGGGCCTTAGAGTTTGTCTTTTCGTTGAAATATATTTGATTTTGATTATGGGCTGGGGCTGATGTGAGGGCTTGTATGGTTTTAATTTTTGAATTTCAGGTTAAGGTGCTAGTGGGAGAGCTCCAAAGGGAGGGCCCTGGGCCTCTGTCGGATCCGACAGCCCCAGGGTAGCCACCTTGGGGACCTCTCAAGTTTTTTTTTTGCTTCAATTTGGGCTGAGGTGAGGGCTGACGTGAGGGCTGGGATGGTTTTTTTTATTAAATTTCTAGCTAATGTGCTTGTGGGAGAGGGCTTAAGGGGCCTTAGAGGTTGTCTTTTTGTTGAAATATATTTGATTTTGATTATGGGCTGGGGCTGAGGTGAGGGCTTGTATGGTTTTAATTTTTGAATTTCAAGTTAAGGTGCTAGTGGGAGAGCTCCAAAGGGAGGGCCCTGGGCCTCTGTCGGATCCGACAGCCCCAGGGTAGCCACCTTGGGGACCTCTCAAGTTTTTTTTTTGCTTCAATTTGGGCTGAGGTGAGGGCTGACGTGAGGGCTGGGATGGTTTTTTTTTTAATTTCTAGCTAATGTGCTTGTGGGAGAGGGCTTAAGGGGCCTTAGAGGTTGTCTTTTTGTTGAAATATATTTGATTTTGATTATGGGCTGGGGCTGAGGTGAGGGCTTGTATGGTTTTAATTTTTGAATTTCAGGTTAAGGTGCTAGTGGGAGAGCTCCAAAGGGAGGGCCCTGGGCCTCTGTCGGATCCGACAGCCCCAGGGTAGCCACCTTGGCGACCTCTCAAGTTTTTTTTCTTGCTTCAATTTGGGCTGAGGTGAGGGCTGACGTGAGGGCTGGGATGGGTTTTTTTATAAAATTCCTAGCTAATGGGCTTGTGGGAGAGGGCTTAAGGGGCCTTAGAGTTTGTCTTTTCGTTGAAATATATTTGATTTTGATTATGGGCTGGGGCTGAGGTGAGGGCTTGTATGGTTTTAATTTTTGAATTTCAGGTTAAGGTGCTAGTGGGAGAGCTCCAAAGGGAGGGCCCTGGGCCTCTGTGGGATCCGACAGCCCCAGGGTAGCCACCTTGGGGACCTGTCAAGTTCTTTTTTTTGCTTCAATTTGGGCTGAGGTGAGGGCTGACGTGAGGGCTGGGATGGTTTTTTTTTTAATTTGTATCTAATGTGCTTGTGGGAGAGGGCTTAAGGGGCCTTAGAGGTTGTCTTTTTGTTGAAATATATTTGATTTTGATTATGGGCTGGGGCTGATGTGAGGGATTGTATGGTTTTAATTTTTGAATTTCAGGTTAAGGTGCTAGTGGGAGAGCTCCAAAGGGAGGGCCCTGGGCCTCTGTCGGATCCGACAGCCCCAGGGTAGCCACCTTGGGGACCTCTCAAGTTTTTTTTTTGCTTCAATTTGGGCTGAGGTGAGGGCTGACGTGAGGGCTGGGATGGTTTTTTTTTTAAACTTCTAGCTAATGTGCTTGTGGGAGAGGGCTTAAGGGGCCTTAGAGGTTGTCTTTTTGTTGAAATATATTTGATTTTGATTATGGGCTGGGGCTGAGGTGAGGGCTTGTATGGTTTTAATTTTTGAATTTCAGGTTAAGGTGCTAGTGGGAGAGCTCCAAAGGGAGGGCCCTGGGCCTCTGTCGGATCCGACAGCCCCAGGGTAGCCACCTTGGCGACCTCTCAAGTTTTTTTTCTTGCTTCAATTTGGGCTGAGGTGAGGGCTGACGTGAGGGCTGGGATGGGTTTTTTTATAAAATTCCTAGCTAATGGGCTTGTGGGAGAGGGCTTAAGGGGCCTTAGAGTTTGTCTTTTCGTTGAAATATATTTGATTTTGATTATGGGCTGGGGCTGAGGTGAGGGCTTGTATGGTTTTAATTTTTGAATTTCAAGTTAAGGTGCTAGTGGGAGAGCTCCAAAGGGAGGGCCCTGGGCCTCTGTCGGATCCGACAGCCCCATGGTAGCCACCTTGGGGACCTCTCAAGTTTTTTTTTTGCTTCAATTTGGGCTGAGGTGAGGGCTGACGTGAGGGCTGGGATGGTTTTTTTTTTAATTTCTAGCTAATGTGCTTGTGGGAGAGGGCTTAAGGGGCCTTAGAGGTTGTCTTTTTGTTGAAATATATTTGATTTTGATTATGGGCTGGGCCTGAGGTGAGGGCTTGTATGGTTTTAATTTTTGAATTTCAGGTTAAGGTGCTAGTGGGAGAGCTCCAAAGGGAGGGCCCTCGGCCTCTGTCGGATCCGACAGCCCCAGGGTAGCCACCTTGGGGACCTCTCAAGTTTTTTTTTTTGCTTCAATTTGGGCTGAGGTGAGGGCTGACGTGAGGGCTGGGATGGGTTTTTTTATAAAATTTCTAGCTAATGTGCTTGTGGGAGAGGGCTTAAGGGGCCTTAGAGTTTGTCTTTTCGTTGAAATATATTTGATTTTGATTATGGGCTGGGGCTGATGTGAGGGCTTGTATGGTTTTAATTTTTGAATTTCAGGTTAAGGTGCTAGTGGGAGAGCTCCAAAGGGAGGGCCCTGGGCCTCTGTCGGATCCGACAGCCCCAGGGTAGCCACCTTGGGGACCTCTCAAGTTTTTTTTTTGCTTCAATTTGGGCTGAGGTGAGGGCTGACGTGAGGGCTGGGATGGTTTTTTTTATTAAATTTCTAGCTAATGTGCTTGTGGGAGAGGGCTTAAGGGGCCTTAGAGGTTGTCTTTTTGTTGAAATATATTTGATTTTGATTATGGGCTGGGGCTGAGGTGAGGGCTTGTATGGTTTTAATTTTTGAATTTCAAGTTAAGGTGCTAGTGGGAGAGCTCCAAAGGGAGGGCCCTGGGCCTCTGTCGGATCCGACAGCCCCAGGGTAGCCACCTTGGGGACCTCTCAAGTTTTTTTTTTGCTTCAATTTGGGCTGAGGTGAGGGCTGACGTGAGGGCTGGGATGGTTTTTTTTTTAATTTCTAGCTAATGTGCTTGTGGGAGAGGGCTTAAGGGGCCTTAGAGGTTGTCTTTTTGTTGAAATATATTTGATTTTGATTATGGGCTGGGGCTGAGGTGAGGGCTTGTATGGTTTTAATTTTTGAATTTCAGGTTAAGGTGCTAGTGGGAGAGCTCGAAAGGGAGGGCCCTCGGCCTCTGTCGGATCCGACAGCCCCAGGGTAGCCACCTTGGGGACCTCTCAAGTTTTTTTTTTTGCTTCAATTTGGGCTGAGGTGAGGGCTGACGTGAGGGCTGGGATGGGTTTTTTTATAAAATTTCTAGCTAATGTGCTTGTGGGAGAGGGCTTAAGGGGCCTTAGAGTTTGTCTTTTCGTTGAAATATATTTGATTTTGATTATGGGCTGGGGCTGAAGTGAGGGCTTGTATGGTTTTAATTTTTGAATTTCAGGTTAAGGTGCTAGTGGGAGAGCTCCAAAGGGAGGGCCCTGGGCCTCTGTCGGATCCGACAGCCCCAGGGTAGCCACCTTGGGGACCTCTCAAGTTCTTTTTTATGCTTCAATTTGGGCTGAGGTGAGGGCTGAGGTGAGGGCTGGGATGGGTTTTTTTATAAAATTTCTAGCTAATGTGCTTGTGGGAGAGGGCTTAAGGGGCCTTAGAGTTTGGCTTATCGTTGAAATATATTTGATTTTGATTATGGGCTGGGGCTGAGGTGAGGGCTTGTATGGTTTTAATTTTTGAATTTCAGGTTAAGGTGCTAGTGGGAGAGCTCCAAAGGGAGGGCCCTGGGCCTCTGTCGGATCCGACAGCTCCAGGGTAGCCACCTTGGGGACCTCTCAAGTTTTTTTTTTCCTTCAATTTGGGCTGAGGTGAGGGCTGAAGTGAGGGCTGGGATGGTTTTTTTATTAAATTTCTAGCTAATGGGCTTGTGGGAGAGGGCTTAAGGGGCCTTAGAGGTTGTCTTTTTGTTGAAATATATTTGATTTTGATTATGGGCTGGGGCTGAGGTGAGGGCTTGTATGGTTTTAATTTTTGAATTTCAAGTTAAGGTGCTAGTGGGAGAGCTCCAAAGGGAGGGCCCTGGGCCTCTGTCGGATCCGACAGCCCCAGGGTAGCCACCTTGGGGACCTCTCAAGTTTTTTTTTTGCTTCAATTTGGGCTGAGGTGAGGGCTGACGTGAGGGCTGGGATGGTTTTTTTTTTAATTTCTAGCTAATGTGCTTGTGGGAGAGGGCTTAAGGGGCCTTAGAGGTTGTCTTTTTGTTGAAATATATTTGATTTTGATTATGGGCTGGGGCTGAGGTGAGGGCTTGTATGGTTTTAATTTTTGAATTTCAGGTTAAGGTGCTAGTGGGAGAGCTCCAAAGGGAGGGCCCTGGGCCTCTGTCGGATCCGACAGCCCCAGGGTAGCCACCTTGGGGACCTCTAAAGTTTTTTTTTTTGCTTGAATTTGGGCTGAGGTGAGGGCTGACGTGAGGGCTGGGATGGGTTTTTTTATAAAATTTCTAGCTAATGTGCTTGTGGGAGAGGGCTTAAGGGGCCTTAGAGTTTGTCTTTTCGTTGAAATATATTTGATTTTGATTATGGGCTGGGGCTGAGGTGAGGGCTTGTATGGTTTTAATTTTTGAATTTCAGGTTAAGGTGCTAGTGGGAGAGCTCGAAAGGGAGGGCCCTGGGCCTCTGTCGGATCCGACAGCCCCAGGGTAGCCACCTTGGGGACCTCTCAAGTTCTTTTTTTTCCTTCAATTTGGGCTGAGGTGAGGGCTGACGTGAGGGCTGGGATGGTTTTTTTTATAAAATTTCTAGCTAATGTGCTTGTGGGAGAGGGCTTAAGGGGCCTTAGAGTTTGTCTTTTCGTTGAGATATATTTGATTTTGATTATGGGCTGGGGCTGAGGTGAGGGCTTGTATGGTTTTAATTTTTGAATTTCAAGTTAAGGTGCTAGTGGGAGAGCTCCAAAGGGAGGGCCCTGGGCCTCTGTCGGATCCGACAGCCCCATGGTAGCCACCTTGGGGACCTCTCAAGTTTTTTTTTTGCTTCAATTTGGGCTGAGGTGAGGGCTGACGTGAGGGCTGGGATGGTTTTTTTTTTAATTTCTAGCTAATGTGCTTGTGGGAGAGGGCTTAAGGGGCCTTAGAGGTTGTCTTTTTGTTGAAATATATTTGATTTTGATTATGGGCTGGGGCTGAGGTGAGGGCTTGTATGGTTTTAATTTTTGAATTTCAGGTTAAGGTGCTAGTGGGAGAGCTCCAAAGGGAGGGCCCTCGGCCTCTGTCGGATCCGACAGCCCCAGGGTAGCCACCTTGGGGACCTCTCAAGTTTTTTTTTTTGCTTCAATTTGGGCTGAGGTGAGGGCTGACGTGAGGGCTGGGATGGGTTTTTTTATAAAATTTCTAGCTAATGTGCTTGTGGGAGAGGGCTTAAGGGGCCTTAGAGTTTGTCTTTTCGTTGAAATATATTTGATTTTGATTATGGGCTGGGGCTGATGTGAGGGCTTGTATGGTTTTAATTTTTGAATTTCAGGTTAAGGTGCTAGTGGGAGAGCTCCAAAGGGAGGGCCCTGGGCCTCTGTCGGATCCGACAGCCCCAGGGTAGCCACCTTGGGGACCTCTCAAGTTTTTTTTTTGCTTCAATTTGGGCTGAGGTGAGGGCTGACGTGAGGGCTGGGATGGTTTTTTTTATTAAATTTCTAGCTAATGTGCTTGTGGGAGAGGGCTTAAGGGGCCTTAGAGGTTGTCTTTTTGTTGAAATATATTTGATTTTGATTATGGGCTGGGGCTGAGGTGAGGGCTTGTATGGTTTTAATTTTTGAATTTCAAGTTAAGGTGCTAGTGGGAGAGCTCCAAAGGGAGGGCCCTGGGCCTCTGTCGGATCCGACAGCCCCAGGGTAGCCACCTTGGGGACCTCTCAAGTTTTTTTTTTGCTTCAATTTGGGCTGAGGTGAGGGCTGACGTGAGGGCTGGGATGGTTTTTTTTTTAATTTCTAGCTAATGTGCTTGTGGGAGAGGGCTTAAGGGGCCTTAGAGGTTGTCTTTTTGTTGAAATATATTTGATTTTGATTATGGGCTGGGGCTGAGGTGAGGGCTTGTATGGTTTTAATTTTTGAATTTCAGGTTAAGGTGCTAGTGGGAGAGCTCGAAAGGGAGGGCCCTGGGCCTCTGTCGGATCCGACAGCCCCAGGGTAGCCACCTTGGGGACCTCTCAAGTTTTTTTTTTTGCTTCAATTTGGGCTGAGGTGAGGGCTGACGTGAGGGCTGGGATGGGTTTTTTTATAAAATTTCTAGCTAATGTGCTTGTGGGAGAGGGCTTAAGGGGCCTTAGAGTTTGTCTTTTCGTTGAAATATATTTGATTTTGATTATGGGCTGGGGCTGAGGTGAGGGCTTGTATGGTTTTAATTTTTGAATTTCAGGTTAAGGTGCTAGTGGGAGAGCTCGAAAGGGAGGGCCCTGGGCCTCTGTCGGATCCGACAGCCCCAGGGTAGCCACCTTGGGGACCTCTCAAGTTCTTTTTTATGCTTCAATTTGGGCTGAGGTGAGGGCTGAGGTGAGGGCTGGGATGGGTTTTTTTATAAAATTTCTAGCTAATGTGCTTGTGGGAGAGGGCTTAAGGGGCCTTAGAGTTTGGCTTATCGTTGAAATATATTTGATTTTGATTATGGGCTGGGGCTGAGGTGAGGGCTTGTATGGTTTTAATTTTTGAATTTCAGGTTAAGGTGCTAGTGGGAGAGCTCCAAAGGGAGGGCCCTGGGCCTCTGTCGGATCCGACAGCTCCAGGGTAGCCACCTTGGGGACCTCTCAAGTTTTTTTTTTCCTTCAATTTGGGCTGAGGTGAGGGCTGACGTGAGGGCTGGGATGGTTTTTTTATTAAATTTCTAGCTAATGTGCTTGTGGGAGAGGGCTTAAGGGGCCTTAGAGGTTGTCTTTTTGTTGAAATATATTTGATTTTGATTATGGGCTGGGGCTGAGGTGAGGGCTTGTATGGTTTTAATTTTTGAATTTCAAGTTAAGGTGCTAGTGGGAGAGCTCCAAAGGGAGGGCCCTGGGCCTCTGTCGGATCCGACAGCCCCAGGGTAGCCACCTTGGGGACCTCTCAAGTTTTTTTTTTGCTTCAATTTGGGCTGAGGTGAGGGCTGACGTGAGGGCTGGGATGGTTTTTTTTTTAATTTCTAGCTAATGTGCTTGTGGGAGAGGGCTTAAGGGGCCTTAGAGGTTGTCTTTTTGTTGAAATATATTTGATTTTGATTATGGGCTGGGGCTGAGGTGAGGGCTTGTATGGTTTTAATTTTTGAATTTCAGGTTAAGGTGCTAGTGGGAGAGCTCCAAAGGGAGGGCCCTGGGCCTCTGTCGGATCCGACAGCCCCAGGGTAGCCACCTTGGGGACCTCTAAAGTTTTTTTTTTTGCTTGAATTTGGGCTGAGGTGAGGGCTGACGTGAGGGCTGGGATGGGTTTTTTTATAAAATTTCTAGCTAATGTGCTTGTGGGAGAGGGCTTAAGGGGCCTTAGAGTTTGTCTTTTCGTTGAAATATATTTGATTTTGATTATGGGCTGGGGCTGAGGTGAGGGCTTGTATGGTTTTAATTTTTGAATTTCAGGTTAAGGTGCTAGTGGGAGAGCTCGAAAGGGAGGGCCCTGGGCCTCTGTCGGATCCGACAGCCCCAGGGTAGCCACCTTGGGGACCTCTCAAGTTCTTTTTTTTCCTTCAATTTGGGCTGAGGTGAGGGCTGACGTGAGGGCTGGGATGGTTTTTTTTATAAAATTTCTAGCTAATGTGCTTGTGGGAGAGGGCTTAAGGGGCCTTAGAGTTTGTCTTTTCGTTGAGATATATTTGATTTTGATTATGGGCTGGGGCTGATGTGAGGGCTTGTATGGTTTTAAATTTTGAATTTCAAGTTAAGGTGCTAGTGGGAGAGCTCCAAAGGGAGGGCCCTGGGCCTCTGTCGGATCCGACAGCCCCAGGGTAGCCACCTTGGGGACCTCTCAAGTTCTTTTTTTTGCTTCAATTTGGGCTGAGGTGAGGGCTGACGTGAGGGCTGGGATGGTTTTTTTATAAAATTTCTAGCTAATGTGCTTGTGGGAGAGGGCTTAAGGGGCCTTAGAGTTTGTCTTTTCGTTGAAATATATTTCATTTTGATTATGGGCTGGGGCTGAGGTGAGGGCTTGTATGGTTTTAATTTTTGAATTTCAGGTTAAGGTGCTAGTGGGAGAGCTCCAAAGGGAGGGCCCTGGGCCTCTGTCGAATCCGACAGCCCCAGGGTAGCCACCTTGGGGACCTCTCAAGTTCTTTTTTTTCCTTCAATTTGGGCTGAGGTGAGGGCTGACGTGAGGGCTAGGATGGTTTTTTTTATAAAATTTCTAGCTAATGTGCTTGTGGGAGAGGGCTTAAGGGGCCTTAGAGTTTGTCTTTTCGTTGAGATATATTTGATTTTGATTATGGGCTGGGGCTGATGTGAGGGCTTGTATGGTTTTAATTTTTGAATTTCAGGTTAAGGTGCTAGTGGGAGAGCTCCAAAGGGAGGGCCCTGGGCCTCTGTCGGATCCGACAGCCCCAGGGTAGCCACCTTGGGGACCTCTCAAGTTCTTTTTTTTGCTTCAATTTGGGCTGAGGTGAGGGCTGATGTGAGGGCTGGGATGGGTTTTTTTATAAAATTTCTAGCTAATGGGCTTGTGGGAGAGGGCTTAAGGGGCCTTAGAGTTTGTCTTTTCGTTGAAATATATTTGATTTTGATTATGGGCTGGGGCTGAGGTGAGGGCTTGTATGGTTTTAATTTTTGAATTTCAGGTTAAGGTGCTAGTGGGAGAGCTCCAAAGGGAGGGCCTTGGGCCTCTGTCGGATCCGACAGCCCCAGGGTAGCCACCTTGGGGACCTCTCAAGTTCTTTTTTATGCTTCAATTTGGGCTGAGGTGAGGGCTGAGGTGAGGGCTGGGATGGGTTTTTTTATAAAATTTCTAGCTAATGTGCTTGTGGGAGAGGGCTTAAGGGGCCTTAGAGTTTGGCTTATCGTTGAAATATATTTGATTTTGATTATGGGCTGGGGCTGAGGTGAGGGCTTGTATGGTTTTAATTTTTGAATTTCAGGTTAAGGTGCTAGTGGGAGAGCTCCAAAGGGAGGGCCCTGGGCCTCTGTCGGATCCGACAGCCCCAGGGTAGCCACCTTGGGGACCTCTCAAGTTCTTTTTTTTGCTTCAATTTGGGCTGAGGTGAGGGCTGACGTGAGGGCTGGGATGGGTTTTTTTATAAAATTTCTAGCTAATGGGCTTGTGGGAGAGGGCTTAAGGGGCCTTAGAGTTTGTCTTATCGTTGAAATATATTTGATTTTGATTATGGGCTGGGGCTGATGTGAGGGCTTGTATGGTTTTAATTTTTGAATTTCAGGTTAAGGTGCTAGTGGGAGAGCTCCAAAGGGAGGGCCCTTGCCTCTGTCGGATCCGACAGCCCCAGGGTAGCCACCTTGGGGACCTCTCAAGTTTTAATTTTTGCTTCAATTTGGGCTGAGGTGAGGGCTGAGGTGAGGGCTGGGATGGGTTTTTTTATAAAATTTCTAGCTAATGTGCTTGTGGGAGAGGGCTTAAGGGGCCTTAGAGTTTGGCTTATCGTTGAAATATATTTGATTTTGATTATGGGCTGGGGCTGAGGTGAGGGCTTGTATGGTTTTAGTTTTTGAATTTCAGGTTAAGGTGCTAGTGGGAGAGCTCCAAAGGGAGGGCCCTGGGCCTCTGTCGGATCCGACAGCCCCAGGGTAGCCACCTTGGGGACCTCTCAAGTTCTTTTTTTTGCTTCAATTTGGGCTGAGGTGAGGGCTGGCGTGAGGGCTGGGATGGGTTTTTTTATAAAATTTCTAGCTAATGGGCTTGTGGGAGAGGGCTTAAGGGGCCTTAGAGTTTGTCTTATCGTTGAAATATATTTGATTTTGATTATGGGCTGGGGCTGATGTGAGGGCTTGTATGGTTTTAATTTTTGAATTTCAGGTTAAGGTGCTAGTGGGAGAGCTCCAAAGGGAGGGCCCTTGCCTCTGTCGGATCCGACAGCCCCAGGGTAGCCACCTTGGGGACCTCTCAAGTTTTAATTTTTGCTTCAATTTGGGCTGAGGTGAGGGCTGAGGTGAGGGCTGGGATGGGTTTTTTTATAAAATTTCTAGCTAATGGGCTTGTGGGAGAGGGCTTAAGGGGCCTTAGAGTTTGTCTTTTCGTTGAAATATATTTGATTTTGATTATGGGCTGGGGCTGAGGTGAGGGCTTGTATGGTTTTAATTTTTGAATTTCAGGTTAAGGTGCTAGTGGGAGAGCTCCAAAGGGAGGGCCCTTGGCCTCTGTGGGATCCGACAGCCCCAGGGTAGCCACCTTGGGGACCTCTCAAGTTCTTTTTTATGCTTCAATTTGGGCTGAGGTGATTGCTGACGTGAGGGCTGGGATGGGTTTTCTTATAAAATTTCTAGCTAATGGGCTTGTGGGAGAGGGCTTAAGGGGCCTTAGAGTTTGTCTTTTCGTTGAAATATTTTTGATTTTGATTATGGGCTGGGGCTGAGGTGAGGGCTTGTATGGTTTAAATTGTTGAATTTCAGGTTAAGGTGCTAGTGGGAGAGCTCCAAAGGGAGGGCCCTGGGCCTCTGTCGGATCCGACAGCCCCAGGGTAGCCACCTTGGGGACCTCTCAAGTTCTTTTTTATGCTTCAATTTGGGCTGAGGTGAGGGCTGACGTGAGGGCTGGGATGGTTTTTTTATAAAATTTCTAGCTAATGTGCTTGTGGGAGAGGGCTTAAGGGGCCTTAGAGTTTGTCTTTTCGTTGAAATATATTTCATTTTGATTATGGGCTGGGGCTGAGGTGAGGGCTTGTATGGTTTTAATTTTTGAATTTCAGGTTAAGGTGCTAGTGGGAGAGCTCCAAAGGGAGGGCCCTGGGCCTCTGTCGGATCCGACAGCCCCAGGGTAGCCACCTTGGGGACCTCTCAAGTTCTTTTTTTTCCTTCAATTTGGGCTGAGGTGAGGGCTGACGTGAGGGCTGGGATGGTTTTTTTTTATAAAATTTCTAGCTAATGTGCTTGTGGGAGAGGGCTTAAGGGGCCTTAGAGTTTGTCTTTTCGTTGAGATATATTTGATTTTGATTATGGGCTGGGGCAGATGTGAGGGCTTGTATGGTTTTAATTTTTGAATTTCAGGTTAAGGTGCTAGTGGGAGAGCTCCAAAGGGAGGGCCCTGGGCCTCTGTCGGATCCGACAGCCCCAGGGTAGCCACCTTGGGGACCTCTCAAGTTCTTTTTTATGCTTCAATTTGGGCTGAGGTGAGGGCTGACGTGAGGGCTGGGATGGGTTTTCTTATAAAATTTCTAGCTAATGGGCTTGTGGGAGAGGGCTTAAGGGGCCTTAGAGTTTGTCTTTTCGTTGAAATATATTTCATTTTGATTATGGGCTGGGGCTGAGGTGAGGGCTTGTATGGTTTTAATTGTTGAATTTCAGGTTAAGGTGCTAGTGGGAGAGCTCCAAAGGGAGGGCCCTGGGCCTCTGTCGGATCCGACAGCCCCAGGGTAGCCACCTTGGGGACCTCTCAAGTTCTTTTTTATGCTTCAATTTGGGCTGAGGTGAGGGCTGACGTGAGGGCTGGGATGGGTTTTTTTATAAAATTTCTAGCTAATGGGCTTGTGGGAGAGGGCTTAAGGGGCCTTAGAGTTTGTCTTTTCGTTGAAATATTTTTGATTTTGATTATGGGCTGGGGCTGAGGTGAGGGCTTGTATGGTTTTAATTTTTGAATTTCAGGTTAAGGTGCTAGTGGGAGAGCTCCAAAGGGAGGGCCCTGGGCCTCTGTCGGATCCGACAGCCCCAGGGTAGCCACCTTGGGGACCTCTCAAGTTTTTTTTTTTGCTTCAATTTGGGCTGAGGTGAGGGCTGACGTGAGGGCTGGGATGGGTTTTTTTATAAAATTTCTAGCTAATGTGCTTGTGGGAGAGGGCTTAAGGGGCCTTAGAGTTTGTCTTTTTGTTGAAATATATTTGATTTTGATTATGGGCTGGGGCTGAGGTGAGGGCTTGTATAGTTTTAATTTTTGAATTTCAGGTTAAGGTGCTAGTGGGAGAGCTCCAAAGGGAGGGCCCTGGGCCTCTGTCGGATCCGACAGCCCCAGGGTAGCCACCTTGGGGACCTCTCAAGTTCTTTTTTATGCTTCAATTTGGGCTGAGGTGAGGGCTGACGTGAGGGCTGGGATGGGTTTTCTTATAAAATTTCTAGCTAATGGGCTTGTGGGAGAGGGCTTAAGGGGCCTTAGAGTTTGTCTTTTCGTTGAAATATATTTGATTTTGATTATGGGCTGGGGCTGAGGTGAGGGCTTGTATGGTTTTAATTGTTGAATTTCAGGTTAAGGTGCTAGTGGGAGAGCTCCAAAGGGAGGGCCCTGGGCCTCTGTCGGATCCGACAGCCCCAGGGTAGCCACCTTGGGGACCTCTCAAGTTCTTTTTTATGCTTCAATTTGGGCTGAGGTGAGGGCTGACGTGAGGGCTGGGATGGGGTTTTTTATAAAATTTCTAGCTAATGGGCTTGTGGGAGAGGGCTTAAGGGGCCTTAGAGGTTGTCTTTTCGTTGAAATATATTTGATTTTGATTATGGGCTGGGGCTGATGTGAGGGCTTGTATGGTTTTAATTTTTGAATTTCAGGTTAAGGTGCTAGTGGGAGAGCTCCAAAGGGAGGGCCCTGGGCCTCTGTCGGATCCGACAGCCCCAGGGTAGCCACCTTGGGGACCTCTCAAGTTCTTTTTTATGCTTCAATTTGGGCTGAGGTGAGGGCTGACGTGAGGGCTGGGATGGGGTTTTTTATAAAATTTCTAGCTAATGGGCTTGTGGGAGAGGGCTTAAGGGGCCTTAGAGGTTGTCTTTTCGTTGAAATATATTTGATTTTGATTATGGGCTGGGACTGATGTGAGGGCTTGTATGGTTTTAATTTTTGAATTTCAGGTTAAGGTGCTAGTGGGAGAGCTCCAAAGGGAGGGCCCTGGGCCTCTGTCGGATCCGACAGCCCCAGGGTAGCCACCTTGGGGACCTCTGAAGTTCTTTTTTTTGCTTCAATTTGGGCTGAGGTGAGGGCTGACGTGAGGGCTGGGATGGTTTTTTTTTTAAATTTCTAGGTAATGTGCTTATGGGAGAGGGCTTAAGGGGCCTTAGAGGTTGTCTTTTTGTTGAAATATATTTGATTTTGATTATGGGCTGGGGCTGATGTGAGGGCTTGTATGGTTTTAATTTTTGAATTTCAGGTTAAGGTGCTAGTGGGAGACCTCCAAAGGGAGGGCCCTGGGCCTCTGTCGGATCCGACAGCCCCAGGGTAGCCCACCTTGGGGACCTCTCAAGTTTTTTTTTTTGCTTCAATTTGGGTTGAGGTGAGGGCTGACGTGAGGGCTGAGATGGTTTTTTTTTTAAAATTTCTAGCTAATGTGCTTGTGGGAGAGGGCTTAAGGGGCCTTAGAGGTTGTCTTTTTTGTTGAAATATATTTGATTTTGATTATGGGCTGGGGTTGAGGTGAGGGCTTGTATGGTTTTAATTTTTGAATTTGAGGATAAGGTGCTAGTGGGACAGCTCCAAAGGGAGGGCCCTCGGCCTCTGTCGGATCCGACAGCCCCGGGGTAGCCCACCTTGGGGACCTCTCAAGTTTTATTTTTTGCTTCAATTTGGGCTGAGGTGAGGGCTGACGTGAGGGCTGGGATGGTTTTTTTTTTAAATTTCTAGCTAATGTGCTTGTGGGAGAGGGCTTAAGGGGCCTTAGAGGTTGTCTTTTTGTTGAAATATATTTGATTTTGATTATGGGCTGTGGCTGATGTGAGGGCTTGTATGGTTTTAATTTTTGAATTTCAGGTTAAGGTGCTAGTGGGAGAGCTCCAAAGGGAGGGCCCTGGGCCTCTGTCGGATCCGACAGCCCCAGGGTAGCCCACCTTGGGGACCTCTCAAGTTTTTTTTTTTGCTTCAATTTGGGTTGAGGTGAGGGCTGACGTGAGGGCTGGGATGGTTTTTTTTATAAATTTCTAGCTAATGTGCTTGTGGGAGAGGGCTTAAGGGGCCTTAGAGGTTGTCTTTTTGTTGAAATATATTTGATTTTGATTATGGGCTGGGGCTGAGGTGAGGGCTTGTATGGTTTTAATTTTTGAATTTCAAGTTAAGGTGCTAGTGGGAGAGCTCCAAAGGGAGGGCCCTGGGCCTCTGTCGGATCCGACAGCCCCAGGGTAGCCACCTTGGGGACCTCTCAAGTTTTTTTTTTGCTTCAATTTGGGCTGAGGTGAGGGCTGACGTGAGGGCTGGGATGGTTTTTTTTTTAATTTCTAGCTAATGTGCTTGTGGGAGAGGGCTTAAGGGGCCTTAGAGGTTGTCTTTTTGTTGAAATATATTTGATTTTGATTATGGGCTGGGGCTGAGGTGAGGGCTTGTATGGTTTTAATTTTTGAATTTCAGGTTAAGGTGCTAGTGGGAGAGCTCCAAAGGGAGGGCCCTGGGCCTCTGTCGGATCCGACAGCCCCAGGGTAGCCACCTTGGCGACCTCTCAAGTTTTTTTTCTTGCTTCAATTTGGGCTGAGGTGAGGGCTGACGTGAGGGCTGGGATGGGTTTTTTTATAAAATTCCTAGCTAATGGGCTTGTGGGAGAGGGCTTAAGGGGCCTTAGAGTTTGTCTTTTCGTTGAAATATATTTGATTTTGATTATGGGCTGGGGCTGAGGTGAGGGCTTGTATGGTTTTAATTTTTGAATTTCAAGTTAAGGTGCTAGTGGGAGAGCTCCAAAGGGAGGGCCCTGGGCCTCTGTGGGATCCGACAGCCCCAGGGTAGCCACCTTGGGGACCTCTCAAGTTCTTTTTTTTGCTTCAATTTGGGCTGAGGTGAGGGCTGACGTGAGGGCTGGGATGGTTTTTTTTTTAATTTCTATCTAATGTGCTTGTGGGAGAGGGCTTAAGGGGCCTTAGAGGTTGTCTTTTTGTTGAAATATATTTGATTTTGATTATGGGCTGGGGCTGATGTGAGGGCTTGTATGGTTTTAATTTTTGAATTTCAGGTTAAGGTGCTAGTGGGAGACCTCCAAAGGGAGGGCCCTGGGCCTCTGTCGGATCCGACAGCCCCAGGGTAGCCACCTTGGGGACCTCTCAAGTTTTTTTTTTGCTTCAATTTGGGCTGAGGTGAGGGCTGACGTGAGGGCTGGGATGGTTTTTTTATTAAATTTCTAGCTAATGTGCTTGTGGGAGAGGGCTTAAGGGGCCTTAGAGGTTGTCTTTTTGTTGAAATATATTTGATTTTGATTATGGGCTGGGGCTGAGGTGAGGGCTTGTATGGTTTTAATTTTTGAATTTCAAGTTAAGGTGCTAGTGGGAGAGCTCCAAAGGGAGGGCCCTGGGCCTCTGTCGGATCCGACAGCCCCAGGGTAGCCACCTTGGGGACCTCTCAAGTTTTTTTTTTTGCTTCAATTTGGGCTGAGGTGAGGGCTGACGTGAGGGCTGGGATGGGTTTTTTTATAAAATTTCTAGCTAATGTGCTTGTGGGAGAGGGCTTAAGGGGCCTTAGAGTTTGTCTTTTCGTTGAAATATATTTGATTTTGATTATGGGCTGGGGCTGATGTGAGGGCTTGTATGGTTTTAATTTTTGAATTTCAGGTTAAGGTGCTAGTGGGAGAGCTCCAAAGGGAGGGCCCTGGGCCTCTGTCGGATCCGACAGCCCCAGGGTAGCCACCTTGGGGACCTCTCAAGTTTTTTTTTTGCTTCAATTTGGGCTGAGGTGAGGGCTGACGTGAGGGCTGGGATGGTTTTTTTATTAAATTTCTAGCTAATGTGCTTGTGGGAGAGGGCTTAAGGGGCCTTAGAGGTTGTCTTTTTGTTGAAATATATTTGATTTTGATTATGGGCTGGGGCTGAGGTGAGGGCTTGTATGGTTTTAATTTTTGAATTTCAAGTTAAGGTGCTAGTGGGAGAGCTCCAAAGGGAGGGCCCTGGGCCTCTGTCGGATCCGACAGCCCCAGGGTAGCCACCTTGGGGACCTCTCAAGTTTTTTTTTTGCTTCAATTTGGGCTGAGGTGAGGGCTGACGTGAGGGCTGGGATGGTTTTTTTTTTAATTTCTAGCTAATGTGCTTGTGGGAGAGGGCTTAAGGGGCCTTAGAGGTTGTCTTTTTGTTGAAATATATTTGATTTTGATTATGGGCTGGGGCTGAGGTGAGGGCTTGTATGGTTTTAATTTTTGAATTTCAGGTTAAGGTGCTAGTGGGAGAGCTCCAAAGGGAGGGCCCTGGGCCTCTGTCGGATCCGACAGCCCCAGGGTAGCCACCTTGGGGACCTCTCAAGTTTTTTTTTTTGCTTCAATTTGGGCTGAGGTGAGGGCTGACGTGAGGGCTGGGATGGTTTTTTTTTTAAATTTCTAGCTAATGTGCTTGTGGGAGAGGGCTTAAGGGGCCTTAGAGGTTGTCTTTTTGTTGAAATATATTTGATTTTGATTATGGGCTGGGGCTGAGGTGAGGGCTTGTATGGTTTTAATTTTTGAATTTCAAGTTAAGGTGCTAGTGGGAGAGCTCCAAAGGGAGGGCCCTGGGCCTCTGTCGGATCCGACAGCCCCAGGGTAGCCACCTTGGGGACCTCTCAAGTTTTTTTTTTGCTTCAATTTGGGCTGAGGTGAGGGCTGACGTGAGGGCTGGGATGGGTTTTTTTATAAAATTTCTAGCTAATGTGCTTGTGGGAGAGGGCTTAAGGGGCCTTAGAGTTTGTCTTTTCGTTGAAATATATTTGATTTTGATTATGGGCTGGGGCTGATGTGAGGGCTTGTATGGTTTTAATTTTTGAATTTCAGGTTAAGGTGCTAGTGGGAGAGCTCCAAAGGGAGGGCCCTGGGCCTCTGTCGGATCCGACAGCCCCAGGGTAGCCACCTTGGGGACCTCTCAAGTTTTTTTTTTGCTTCAATTTGGGCTGAGGTGAGGGCTGACGTGAGGGCTGGGATGGTTTTTTTATTAAATTTCTAGCTAATGTGCTTGTGGGAGAGGGCTTAAGGGGCCTTAGAGGTTGTCTTTTTGTTGAAATATATTTGATTTTGATTATGGGCTGGGGCTGAGGTGAGGGCTTGTATGGTTTTAATTTTTGAATTTCAAGTTAAGGTGCTAGTGGGAGAGCTCCAAAGGGAGGGCCCTGGGCCTCTGTCGGATCCGACAGCCCCAGGGTAGCCACCTTGGGGACCTCTCAAGTTTTTTTTTTGCTTCAATTTGGGCTGAGGTGAGGGCTGACGTGAGGGCTGGGATGGTTTTTTTTTTAATTTCTAGCTAATGTGCTTGTGGGAGAGGGCTTAAGGGGCCTTAGAGGTTGTCTTTTTGTTGAAATATATTTGATTTTGATTATGGGCTGGGGCTGAGGTGAGGGCTTGTATGGTTTTAATTTTTGAATTTCAGGTTAAGGTGCTAGTGGGAGAGCTCCAAAGGGAGGGCCCTGGGCCTCTGTCGGATCCGACAGCCCCAGGGTAGCCACCTTGGGGACCTCTCAAGTTTTTTTTTTTGCTTCAATTTGGGCTGAGGTGAGGGCTGACGTGAGGGCTGGGATGTGTTTTTTTATAAAATTTCTAGCTAATGTGCTTGTGGGAGAGGGCTTAAGGGGCCTTAGAGTTTGTCTTTTCGTTGAAATATATTTCATTTTGATTATGGGCTGGGCCTGAGGTGAGGGCTTGTATGGTTTTAATTTTTGAATTTCAGGTTAAGGTGCTAGTGGGAGAGCTCCAAAGGGAGGGCCCTGGGCCTCTGTCGGATCCGACAGCCCCAGGGTAGCCACCTTGGGGACCTCTCAAGTTCTTTTTTTTCCTTCAATTTGGGCTGAGGTGAGGGCTGACGTGAGGGCTGGGATGGTTTTTTTTATAAAATTTCTAGCTAATGTGCTTGTGGGAGAGGGCTTAAGGGGCCTTAGAGTTTGTCTTTTCGTTGAGATATATTTGATTTTGATTATGGGCTGGGGCTGATGTGAGGGCTTGTATGGTTTTAATTTTTGAATTTCAGGTTAAGGTGCTAGTGGGAGAGCTCCAAAGGGAGGGCCCTGGGCCTCTGTCGGATCCGACAGCCCCAGGGTAGCCACCTTGGGGACCTCTCAAGTTCTTTTTTTTGCTTCAATTTGGGCTGAGGTGAGGGCTGACGTGAGGGCTGGGATGGTTTTTTTATAAAATTTCTTGTGGGAGAGGGCTTAAGGGGCCTTAGAGTTTGTCTTTTCGTTGAAATATATTTCATTTTGATTATGGGCTGGGGCTGAGGTGAGGGCTTGTATGGTTTTAATTTTTGAATTTCAAGTTAAGGTGCTAGTGGGAGAGCTCCAAAGGGAGGGCCCTGGGCCTCTGTCGGATCCGACAGCCCCAGGGTAGCCACCTTGGGGACCTCTCAAGTTTTTTTTTTGCTTCAATTTGGGCTGAGGTGAGGGCTGACGTGAGGGCTGGGATGGTTTTTTTTTTAATTTCTAGCTAATGTGCTTGTGGGAGAGGGCTTAAGGGGCCTTAGAGGTTGTCTTTTTGTTGAAATATATTTGATTTTGATTATGGGCTGGGGCTGAGGTGAGGGCTTGTATGGTTTTAATTTTTGAATTTCAGGTTAAGGTGCTAGTGGGAGAGCTCCAAAGGGAGGGCCCTGGGCCTCTGTCGGATCCGACAGCCCCAGGGTAGCCACCTTGGGGACCTCTCAAGTTTTTTTTTTTGCTTCAATTTGGGCTGAGGTGAGGGCTGACGTGAGGGCTGGGATGGGTTTTTTTATAAAATTTCTAGCTAATGTGCTTGTGGGAGAGGGCTTAAGGGGCCTTAGAGTTTGTCTTTTCGTTGAAATATATTTCATTTTGATTATGGGCTGGGCCTGAGGTGAGGGCTTGTATGGTTTTAATTTTTGAATTTCAGGTTAAGGTGCTAGTGGGAGAGCTCGAAAGGGAGGGCCCTGGGCCTCTGTCGGATCCGACAGCCCCAGGGTAGCCACCTTGGGGACCTCTCAAGTTCTTTTTTTTCCTTCAATTTGGGCTGAGGTGAGGGCTGACGTGAGGGCTGGGATGGTTTTTTTTATAAAATTTCTAGCTAATGTGCTTGTGGGAGAGGGCTTAAGGGGCCTTAGAGTTTGTCTTTTCGTTGAGATATATTTGATTTTGATTATGGGCTGGGGCTGATGTGAGGGCTTGTATGGTTTTAATTTTTGAATTTCAGGTTAAGGTGCTAGTGGGAGAGCTCCAAAGGGAGGGCCCTGGGCCTCTGTCGGATCCGACAGCCCCAGGGTAGCCACCTTGGGGACCTCTCAAGTTCTTTTTTTTCCTTCAATTTGGGCTGAGGTGAGGGCTGACGTGAGGGCTGGGATGGTTTTTTTTATAAAATTTCTAGCTAATGTGCTTGTGGGAGAGGGCTTAAGGGGCCTTAGAGTTTGTCTTTTCGTTGAGATATATTTGATTTTGATTATGGGCTGGGGCTGATGTGAGGGCTTGTATGGTTTTAATTTTTGAATTTCAGGTTAAGGTGCTAGTGGGAGAGCTCCAAAGGGAGGGCCCTGGGCCTCTGTCGGATCCGACAGCCCCAGGGTAGCCACCTTGGGGACCTCTCAAGTTCTTTTTTTTGCTTCAATTTGGGCTGAGGTGAGGGCTGATGTGAGGGCTGGGATGGGTTTTTTTATAAAATTTCTAGCTAATGGGCTTGTGGGAGAGGGCTTAAGGGGCCTTAGAGTTTGTCTTTTCGTTGAAATATATTTCATTTTGATTATGGGCTGGGGCTGAGGTGAGGGCTTGTATGGTTTTAATTTTTGAATTTCAGGTTAAGGTGCTAGTGGGAGAGCTCCAAAGGGAGGGCCCTGGGCCTCTGTCGGATCCGACAGCCCCAGGGTAGCCACCTTGGCGACCTCTCAAGTTCTTTTTTATGCTTCAATTTGGGCTGAGGTGAGGGCTGAGGTGAGGGCTGGGATGGGTTTTTTTATAAAATTTCTAGCTAATGTGCTTGTGGGAGAGGGCTTAAGGGGCCTTAGAGTTTGGCTTATCGTTGAAATATATTTGATTTTGATTATGGGCTGGGGCTGAGGTGAGGGCTTGTATGGTTTTAATTTTTGAATTTCAGGTTAAGGTGCTAGTGGGAGAGCTCCAAAGGGAGGGCCCTGGGCCTCTGTCGGATCCGACAGCCCCAGGGTAGCCACCTTGGGGACCTCTCAAGTTCTTTTTTTTGCTTCAATTTGGGCTGAGGTGAGGGCTGACGTGAGGGCTGGGATGGGTTTTTTTATAAAATTTCTAGCTAATGGGCTTGTGGGAGAGGGCTTAAGGGGCCTTAGAGTTTGTCTTATCGTTGAAATATATTTGATTTTGATTATGGGCTGGGGCTGATGTGAGGGCTTGTATGGTTTTAATTTTTGAATTTCAGGTTAAGGTGCTAGTGGGAGAGCTCCAAAGGGAGGGCCCTTGCCTCTGTCGGATCCGACAGCCCCAGGGTAGCCACCTTGGGGACCTCTCAAGTTTTAATTTTTGCTTCAATTTGGGCTGAGGTGAGGGCTGAGGTGAGGGCTGGGATGGGTTTTTTTATAAAATTTCTAGCTAATGGGCTTGTGGGAGAGGGCTTAAGGGGCCTTAGAGTTTGTCTTTTCGTTGAAATATATTTGATTTTGATTATGGGCTGGGGCTGAGGTGAGGGCTTGTATGGTTTTAATTTTTGAATTTCAGGTTAAGGTGCTAGTGGGAGAGCTCCAAAGGGAGGGCCCTTGGCCTCTGTCGGATCCGACAGCCCCAGGGTAGCCACCTTGGGGACCTCTCAAGTTCTTTTTTTTCCTTCAATTTGGGCTGAGGTGAGGGCTGACGTGAGGGCTGGGATGGTTTTTTTTATAAAATTTCTAGCTAATGTGCTTGTGGGAGAGGGCTTAAGGGGCCTTAGAGTTTGTCTTTTCGTTGAGATATATTTGATTTTGATTATGGGCTGGGGCTGATGTGAGGGCTTGTATGGTTTTAATTTTTGAATTTCAGGTTAAGGTGCTAGTGGGAGAGCTCCAAAGGGAGGGCCCTGGGCCTCTGTCGGATCCGACAGCCCCAGGGTAGCCACCTTGGGGACCTCTCAAGTTCTTTTTTTTCCTTCAATTTGGGCTGAGGTGAGGGCTGACGTGAGGGCTGGGATGGTTTTTTTTATAAAATTTCTAGCTAATGTGCTTGTGGGAGAGGGCTTAAGGGGCCTTAGAGTTTGTCTTTTCGTTGAGATATATTTGATTTTGATTATGGGCTGGGGCTGATGTGAGGGCTTGTATGGTTTTAATTTTTGAATTTCAGGTTAAGGTGCTAGTGGGAGAGCTCCAAAGGGAGGGCCCTGGGCCTCTGTCGGATCCGACAGCCCCAGGGTAGCCACCTTGGGGACCTCTCAAGTTCTTTTTTTTGCTTCAATTTGGGCTGAGGTGAGGGCTGATGTGAGGGCTGGGATGGGTTTTTTTATAAAATTTCTAGCTAATGGGCTTGTGGGAGAGGGCTTAAGGGGCCTTAGAGTTTGTCTTTTCGTTGAAATATATTTCATTTTGATTATGGGCTGGGGCTGAGGTGAGGGCTTGTATGGTTTTAATTTTTGAATTTCAGGTTAAGGTGCTAGTGGGAGAGCTCCAAAGGGAGGGCCCTGGGCCTCTGTCGGATCCGACAGCCCCAGGGTAGCCACCTTGGCGACCTCTCAAGTTCTTTTTTATGCTTCAATTTGGGCTGAGGTGAGGGCTGAGGTGAGGGCTGGGATGGGTTTTTTTATAAAATTTCTAGCTAATGTGCTTGTGGGAGAGGGCTTAAGGGGCCTTAGAGTTTGGCTTATCGTTGAAATATATTTGATTTTGATTATGGGCTGGGGCTGAGGTGAGGGCTTGTATGGTTTTAATTTTTGAATTTCAGGTTAAGGTGCTAGTGGGAGAGCTCCAAAGGGAGGGCCCTGGGCCTCTGTCGGATCCGACAGCCCCAGGGTAGCCACCTTGGGGACCTCTCAAGTTCTTTTTTTTGCTTCAATTTGGGCTGAGGTGAGGGCTGACGTGAGGGCTGGGATGGGTTTTTTTATAAAATTTCTAGCTAATGGGCTTGTGGGAGAGGGCTTAAGGGGCCTTAGAGTTTGTCTTATCGTTGAAATATATTTGATTTTGATTATGGGCTGGGGCTGATGTGAGGGCTTGTATGGTTTTAATTTTTGAATTTCAGGTTAAGGTGCTAGTGGGAGAGCTCCAAAGGGAGGGCCCTTGCCTCTGTCGGATCCGACAGCCCCAGGGTAGCCACCTTGGGGACCTCTCAAGTTTTAATTTTTGCTTCAATTTGGGCTGAGGTGAGGGCTGAGGTGAGGGCTGGGATGGGTTTTTTTATAAAATTTCTAGCTAATGGGCTTGTGGGAGAGGGCTTAAGGGGCCTTAGAGTTTGTCTTTTCGTTGAAATATATTTGATTTTGATTATGGGCTGGGGCTGAGGTGAGGGCTTGTATGGTTTTAATTTTTGAATTTCAGGTTAAGGTGCTAGTGGGAGAGCTCCAAAGGGAGGGCCCTTGGCCTCTGTGGGATCCGACAGCCCCAGGGTAGCCACCTTGGGGACCTCTCAAGTTCTTTTTTATGCTTCAATTTGGGCTGAGGTGAGGGCTGACGGGAGGGCTGGGATGGGTTTTCTTATAAAATTTCTAGCTAATGGGCTTGTGGGAGAGGGCTTAAGGGGCCTTAGAGTTTGTCTTTTCGTTGAAATATTTTTGATTTTGATTATGGGCTGGGGCTGAGGTGAGGGCTTGTATGGTTTTAATTGTTGAATTTCAGGTTAAGGTGCTAGTGGGAGAGCTCCAAAGGGAGGGCCCTGGGCCTCTGTCGGATCCGACAGCCCCAGGGTAGCCACCTTGGGGACCTCTCAAGTTCTTTTTTATGCTTCAATTTGGGCTGAGGTGAGGGCTAACGTGAGGGCTGGGATGGGTTTTTTTATAAAATTTCTAGCTAATGGGCTTGTGGGAGAGGGCTTAAGGGGCCTTAGAGTTTGTCTTTTCGTTGAAATATATTTGATTTTGATTATGGGCTGGGGCTGAGGTGAGGGCTTGTATGGTTTTAATTTTTGAATTTCAGGTTAAGGTGCTAGTGGGAGAGCTCCAAAGGGAGGGCCCTGGGCCTCTGTGGGATCCGACAGCCCCAGGGTAGCCACCTTGGGGACCTCTCAAGTTCTTTTTTATGCTTCAATTTGGGCTGAGGTGAGGGCTGACGTGAGGGCTGGGATGGGTTTTCTTATAAAATTTCTAGCTAATGGGCTTGTGGGAGAGGGCTTAAGGGGCCTTAGAGTTTGTCTTTTCGTTGAAATATATTTGATTTTGATTATGGGCTGGGGCTGAGGTGAGGGCTTGTATGGTTTTAATTTTTGAATTTCAGGTTAAGGTGCTAGTGGGAGAGCTCCAAAGGGAGGGCCCTGGGCCTCTGTCGGATCCGACAGCCCCAGGGTAGCCACCTTGGGGACCTCTCAAGTTCTTTTTTATGCTTCAATTTGGGCTGAGGTGAGGGCTGACGTGAGGGCTGGGATGGGTTTTTTTATAAAATTTCTAGCTAATGGGCTTGTGGGAGAGGGCTTAAGGGGCCTTAGAGTTTGTCTTTTCGTTGAAATATATTTGATTTTGATTATGGGCTGGGGCTGAGGTGAGGGCTTGTATGGTTTTAATTTTTGAATTTCAGGTTAAGGTGCTAGTGGGAGAGCTCCAAAGGGAGGGCCCTGGGCCTCTGTGGGATCCGACAGCCCCAGGGTAGCCACCTTGGGGACCTCTCAAGTTCTTTTTTATGCTTCAATTTGGGCTGAGGTGAGGGCTGACGTGAGGGCTGGGATGGGTTTTCTTATAAAATTTCTAGCTAATGGGCTTGTGGGAGAGGGCTTAAGGGGCCTTAGAGTTTGTCTTTTCGTTGAAATATATTTGATTTTGATTATGGGCTGGGGCTGAGGTGAGGGCTTGTATGGTTTTAATTTTTGAATTTCAGGTTAAGGTGCTAGTGGGAGAGCTCCAAAGGGAGGGCCCTGGGCCTCTGTCGGATCCGACAGCCCCAGGGTAGCCACCTTGGGGACCTCTCAAGTTCTTTTTTATGCTTCAATTTGGGCTGAGGTGAGGGCTGACGTGAGGGCTGGGATGGGTTTTTTTATAAAATTTCTAGCTAATGGGCTTGTGGGAGAGGGCTTAAGGGGCCTTAGAGTTTGTCTTTTCGTTGAAATATATTTGATTTTGATTATGGGCTGGGGCTGAGGTGAGGGCTTGTATGGTTTTAATTTTTGAATTTCAGGTTAAGGTGCTAGTGGGAGAGCTCCAAAGGGAGGGCCCTGGGCCTCTGTCGGATCCGACAGCCCCAGGGTAGCCACCTTGGGGACCTCTCAAGTTTTTTTTTTGCTTCAATTTGGGCTGAGGTGAGGGCTGACGTGAGGGCTGGGATGGGTTTTTTTATAAAATTTCTAGCTAATGCGCTTGTGGGAGAGGGCTTAAGGGGCCTTAGAGTTTGTCTTTTTGTTGAAATATATTTCATTTTGATTATGGGCTGGGGCTGAGGTGAGGGCTTGTATAGTTTTAATTTTTGAATTTCAGGTTAAGGTGCTAGTGGGAGAGCTCCAAAGGGAGGGCCCTGGGCCTCTGTCGGATCCGACAGCCCCAGGGTAGCCACCTTGGGGACCTCTCAAGTTCTTTTTTATGCTTCAATTTGGGCTGAGGTGAGGGCTGACGTGAGGGCTGGGATGGGTTTTCTTATAAAATTTCTAGCTAATGGGCTTGTGGGAGAGGGCTTAAGGGGCCTTAGAGTTTGTTTTTTCGTTGAAATATATTTGATTTTGATTATGGGCTGGGGCTGAGGTGAGGGCTTGTATGGTTTTAATTGTTGAATTTCAGGTTAAGGTGCTAGTGGGAGAGCTCCAAAGGGAGGGCCCTGGGCCTCTGTCGGATCCGACAGCCCCAGGGTAGCCACCTTGGGGACCTCTCAAGTTCTTTTTTATGCTTCAATTTGGGCTGAGGTGAGGGCTGACGTGAGGGCTGGGATGGGTTTTTTTATAAAATTTCTAGCTAATGGGCTTGTGGGAGAGGGCTTAAGGGGCCTTAGAGTTTGTCTTTTCGTTGAAATATATTTGATTTTGATTATGGGCTGGGGCTGAGGTGAGGGCTTGTATGGTTTTAATTTTTGAATTTCAGGTTAAGGTGCTAGTGGGAGAGCTCCAAAGGGAGGGCCCTGGGCCTCTGTCGGATCCGACAGCCCCAGGGTAGCCACCTTGGGGACCTCTCAAGTTTTTTTTTTGCTTCAATTTGGGCTGAGGTGAGGGCTGACGTGAGGGATGGGATGGGTTTTTTATAAAATTTCTAGCTAATGTGCTTGTGGGAGAGGGCTTAAGGGGCCTTAGAGGTTGTCTTTTTGTTGAAATATATTTGATTTTGATTGTGGGCTGTGGCTGAGGTGAGGGCTTGTATGGTTTTAATTTTTGAATTTCAGGTTAAGGTGCTAGTGGGAGAGCTCCAAAGGGAGGGCCCTGGGCCTCTGTCGGATCCGACAGCCCCAGGGTAGCCACCTTGGGGACCTCTCAAGTTTTTTTTTATGCTTCAATTTGGGCTGAGGTGAGGGCTGACGTGAGGGCTGGGATGGGTTTTCTTATAAAATTTCTAGCTAATGTGCTTGTGGGAGAGGGCTTAAGGGGCCTTAGAGGTTGTCTTTTTGTTGAAATATATTTGATTTTGATTATGGGCTGGGGCTGAGGTGAGGGCTTGTATGGTTTTAATTTTTGAATTTCAGGTTAAGGTGCTAATGGGAGAGCTCCAAAGGGAGGGCCCTGGGCCTCTGTCGGATCCGACAGCCCCAGGGTAGCCACCTTGGGGACCTCTCAAGTTCTTTGTTTTGCTTCAATTTGGGCTGAGGTGAGGGCTGACGTGAGGGCTGGGATGGGTTTTTTTATAAAATTTCTAGCTAATGTGCTTGTGGGAGAGGGCTTAAGGGGCCTTACAGTTTGTCTTTTCGTTGAAATATATTTGATTTTGATTATGGGCTGGGGCTGAGGTGAGGGCTTGTATGGTTTTAATTTTTGAATTTCAGGTTAAGGTGCTAGTGGGAGAGCTCCAAAGGGAGGGCCCTGGGCCTCTGTCGGATCCGACAGCCCCAGGGTAGCCACCTTGGGGACCTCTCAAGTTTTTTTTTTTGCTTCAATTTGGGCTGAGGTGAGGCCTGACGTGAGGGCTGGGATGGGTTTTTTTTAAAATTTCTAGGTAATGTGCTTGTGGGAGAGGGCTTAAGGGGCTTTAGAGGTTGTCTTTTTGTTGAAATATATTTGATTTTGATTATGGTCTGGGGCTGATGTGAGGGCTTGTATGGGCTTATGGTTGAGGGCTATTGTGAGGGCTTTTTGGGTTGTATTTTGTGAAATCTCGGGTTAGGGTGCTAATGAGAGAGGTTTGAAGGGGGCCTAAGAGGTTGGTTTTTAGTTGAAATCGATTTGATTTTGCTTTGAGAAAGGGCTTATGTGTGGGCTTGTTTTGTTTTATTTCGTGAATTTTCTAAAGACCACCAACCTCTTCCAGGTTGTCTTACTTGTTCGTGCCACCAAAACAATTGGATCCGACCTTGATAAGCGGCCCCGGCACTCGTCATTCCGCCTTCGCGATGCCAATGAGCTCAAGGCTCTTGGTATTGAGCTCGATATGGATGATGCGATTATGAATTATACCGTAACTCCTCTCATGGACGGCTCCAAAGCTTGGCGTGGTCCCCGGGAGAAAGATATTTCTTTCATGTCCTCCTTGATAATGGCCACTACGGACATTGGACAGGTTGTGGTGGACGTTAATGCGGGCGTTGGTATGTCCTACTTCACTTGCCATCATATCCAAGTTTTCAATTTCTAAGTTTTTTTTTTTTTTTTTCCTTTGCTAACATTTCCTCCGCAACAGGGACTTCTATCCATGCATGCAGGCAGCTTGGGCGCCATATCGTTGCTCTTGAAGAGGACGAGGACACCTTCAACCGTGTCCTTAAGCCACTTAAGAGTGTTAAGCCTGCGGTGAAGGCTCCATCCATTGTTGTTGCTTCCACGCAGGCTTCACAAGGCACGCAGAAGAGGCCGCCGGCCTTGAAGCGATCGAGGCCAGAGTCCTCGCAGTAAGTGAGTATGATGACCTTCTAAGTTGCTTCTTTTCCTTGTCCACTTAGCTTTTACATTTTCCATCCTTTTTCTTACAATTTTCATGCTTGTTTTCAGACTTGGCCTTGGAGCGGATGTGTTTGGTACGCCTACCAAGGGATTCTCTTTGCCAATCTATGCCCATGATATGGCGATGGTACTAGCGGCACAACCTTCTCCTAGCAAAGCTAGTACCCCGTCTCCACGTTATGACCCCCATGCCTTAGACTTCTTCGATGTTCTTGCAGAGGTGGATAATGAATGCCATACCTTAGATTCCTCTTCAGATGAGGGCGGCCATGAGGGGAGTATCTTTGGAAGTAGGGAATCTAGTAGTGACAACGTCATTGTTGATTGATTTTTGGTTTGATTGATTGGTATTTGGATTTATAAAGTGTGGTGTGGTTTTCAATATTCCAATTTTCTTGTTGAATGCATCTTGTTGTTGTTCTCAAATAACACTACACTTTTGTGGTCGTCAACTAGTATACAATCTAAAGACAAGTAGCCAAACCAAATGCACATAACATTTTGATTTCTCAAGCATATCCTACCCACAAAAAAGAGGCCTCGGATCCGAGGCCTCTTTCCAAACCTCTTCCTCATGCTAGAACATACAAGAAATGGCCAAATGCAAAGACAAGTAGCCAACTCAAATATACATAACATTTTGATTTTCAAGCATAACCTACCCACAACTAAGAGGCCTCGGTTCCGAGGCCTCTTCCTATAGGTCCTCCTCATGCTAGAACATACAAGAAATGGCCAAATGCAAAGACAAGTAGCCAACTCAAATATACATAACATTTTGATTTTCAAGCATAACCTACCCACAACTAAGAGGCCTCGGATCCGAGGCCTCTTCCCATAGGTCCACCATCTTCTCAACCACACTGAATTTTCCCACGGCCATAGGGCCTCGTTGGTAATTTTTAGAAACTTTTGGTCCTAAAAATTAGGCACTCCATAAATATCGGCCTCATAATTCCAAAATTAAACTTGAAATATGTGCAAAATCCACGGTCATAGGGGTCCTAACTTTCGTTAAATGGAGTTTTAAATTTCGATTTTCTGCTCACGAGATCTGCTCACCGCTCACCGCTCACCGCTCACTGCTCACATCGTAGCATTCCTGCTATGAAAGCATTGGTGAAAGAGGCCACCCCTTTCTTGGCTAGTAGGGCAAGGAAGAATGAGAAGAAGGCCTCTTTAGAGGACAGGGAGAAGATAATATACGTTTTCTTTCTTGATAGGAAGAAAAATGTTAAATTTGAAGGGGCGGCTAGGTTTTGCATGGTCGAGCCAAAGACCATGCGTTTCAGCCCATACGACGACCATGCCTCTAGAGCGACAGTGAGGGAGGATCCAAGGGGATCACCTTTCGCCATTTTTGATTTTAGAGGGATTCCAGGAGCGTGGAAATCTGGAACGGCGGATAGTCCTTTCTACGAGCCCTTCTATTCCGCCTTCAAAAAACATCGCTCTCCTGCCATTCGTGAGCCTCACGTGTGGCTGTGGATTGTGGAGCTCGAGAAAGCTGCTCAAGTGATTGATCTCCACAACAAAACTCTGAGCACCGACTACGACATTTTCGTGAGCATGTATGTGCCGGCAAAAACCGAAGGGCTAACAGTGGTTCAGGAGGCGAGGGGGTTCAAGCAAGTGGGGGCGGTGCAATTGATTTTTTTAACTTGCAAGAAATCATCAACAGGGAGGGTTCCGGTCAAGCACGCAACCTTCAAGAAGATATATGAATTGTCTGCACCCCACCCAAAGGATTTGATAGAGGAGACAATGTACACTATATATCCGGCCGTTGAATTGCGAATGGATTTCTACTTGGAGATCCTGCAACGCTTGACAGTACCTGGGGACACCGTGTACAACGTTTTTGGAGGCACCAAATTCATGTATGCCTCATTGGTAAGTTGCGCCCTACTTACTGTATAACATACGGACGCGCGTCCGTAAATTCGCCACAACGGGTACGCGTTGCATATGTGGTGAATTTGCGGACGCGCGTCCGTATGTTCTATACTGGTTTTGTTTTACTTACGGACGCGCGTCCGCAAGTTTATATTTGTCTTCTATCTGACATTTTCTTTGTTTCCCTTCAGATGGTCGGGCTCATCGTGAACTCCTTCGTCGCGACTTCTGACTACGACGAAGCCGATGTTCACAGGGCGCAGGCGTCCAAGATGGATATCTTGGACATCCTCCCCACGCTCGGTGCCCAGAGCATAAACCCCCTTGCATCCCGTAGCGAGACTGCTGCAATGGACACAGATTCCGACACTGAAGCATGTCCCTCAAACACGCCGCGCGCCCTAACCCCCCCTGACAACGCAGTGCGGGATCCACTCACAGGGCTGTATTTCTTGGGTGTTGGTGGAAGTGGCAAACGGGACATGAGTGAAGCTGTGGACACACCTTTTGGAACCCCTACGTCACGAGTGGGTTTGCCTTCAACTGCGCGGCAATCGCCTGCTCGCCGTTTCCAGTCCGGCAGCATCGCCGGACCTTCACGAGCAGAAGATTGCTCGGCCTCATCGAGTGAGGAAGAAACACCTCCCGCCTCAACCCCAACACTCCCGCCCATTGACGTGTTTGACATGAGGGCACATCCAAGCCTTGAAGTCTACCGAGAGAACCGTAGGAGCCGGAACAAGGTCCCTTATGTCGAGTTTGGGATCAATGACGTTGTCGTCATATCCGACGAGGACGAAGACGAGATCAAGATGTACGATATGGTGCGAGGCGTTCCGGAGGGGCCTCTCTCGGTGAAGAAGGAGACCATGACGGTGGCAGAGCTGGACGAGAAGCTGGCCAAACGCATGAATGATGAAATCTCCCAGCGGATTTCTCAAAACAACCAGGAGCACGCGATGAAAATGGAGGCAATCCAGTTTGAACTGGAAAGACAACGAAGAGAGTCTCAAGAGATGCACGCCCAACTCATGGGTTTTTTCGCGCAGATGACCGCCAGACCACCAATGGTGTACGCTCCTCCCCCCAGCACGTCAAATATGCCACCTTTCGTCGTGCCTCCACCGCCTGTTCAATTTCAGTACCCTCCCGCCCCTGCCATAGACACGGTGCCTGTAGGTTCCACCCAGTTGTCGATCCCAACGGTGATTCCGGCTGTGAGTGAGGTGGACGAGTTACGGACGCGCGTCCGTAACTCTGCAGGTCATTCCACCATCCCGCTTCGGGGGTCCGTGTCCGAGGATGAGTCTACCAGCTTCACCGTTCTCAAGAGGGATTTGGATAGGTCGGTCTATGACACTGCGATACACACTGAACGTGTGGAGGAATCGCAGGAGAGCCCGACACCTTCCCAACAACCTTTCCAGACGGAAGGCGCGCAGAGCCGAAGTCAAGTTGGGCAGGACGACGTCGGCACCCAGGCGTCCCAGTCCCTCTCCAGAGATATGGACACCGACGTGGAGATCTTGCCCGAGTTTACGGACGCGCGTCCGCAAGTCGACCAGGGCCGCGACGAGGAGGGCAATGGCGGCGCCTCGCCTCCACATGCTGAGGTAACCAACCTTGCTTGAGGCCTGCCTGCCTCCCCCTCCCCTGGTTACGGACGCGCGTCCGCATGTCTTCATGGGTCCTGCTTTATGTCGAGTGTGCCTTCGACCTTCACCCCATATTGGCGCGACATTTTTGTAGTTTAGATTCCGGTCTGCACGGATGGCCTTACATTTATTACGCGCGGAGTTAGTTTGTGAATAGAGAAAACAAAATGTATATTACACCTTGAAATAAATTATTATTTTCGAACTATATTACTTGCACGTCGTTGTCTATATTACTTGTAACTATATTACTTGCACTTCGTTGTCGATGTAATTTTGTTCTCTATTGTTTCTTTGCTTATCCTTGGGATTTTGCTTTGCCAGTTGTTCTTAGTTTTCTTTCATGGTAACATTGTCCTAGTTAAATGTTAATCACAGGGTCCATCGGAGATAGCTCGCATCCCATCGGAAAGAAGACGTCAACCCGGTCGTAAACCATTCATAGTATTTGACCTCAATGGGGTGTTGTGTCACACCAAACACATCCCTAGGGTCCCCTTGACTCCTTTCCGAAGTCCGGAAGAGATGGACTACGACGGGGAACTCGACACCCTCGTTAATCGAAAGGCCGTTCGAGCCCGTCCCGGCTTGCGCGCCTTTCTCCGCGAGGTGCTCGACCTTGCTCATGTCGTCGTATGGAGCTCCATGGTTTTGGACAACACGGAGCCCATTGTTAAGTTCCTTTTTGCCGGGCTCCCGAGTCCTTGCCTAGTACTAGGGCAGGAGGCGTGTGATGAGATGTTCGATGAGAGGGGTGTGCCTGTGCCCAAGTTCGGAGGGGGCGGGGGCCAACAGTTCTTGAAAGTCCTCAAATCTAGACTTTGGGTTGGCATTCCTCGGTTGGAGGGGGTCCCTCACGGGTGGTGGCCGACCTCGGACAACACCCTCCTTGTTGACGATAGCCCAACCAAGAGTGTCCTTAACCCCCCTGGCACCGTCGTCTTCCCCGACTCATGGACCGGCCGTAGAAATGACACCTTCCTAGTTAATGAGCTAGGTCCTTACATTAGGAGGCTTGTGCGTCACCCCAGTAGCGTCCCGGATTTTGTCCTCACTAACCCTATTGGCAATGGGCCGCTTGCCCCCAACTCAGATGTATATATGGCCATCCGCCGGCTCGCGGCTTTCAATAATTTAATTTGAGATTATCTACACTTTGTGGTCGTGTGCCAATATGTTCCTTGACATTGTTGTAGTACCTAATGCTTGCTATTTTCCATGGGTATGTGTTCTCATAGTTGCACCCCCAAAGTGTGTCCCCTATCACCAACGGCCCCTATGTGTCCCCGTCTTCTCCCGGCTCCCTGTCTTGTGGTTTGAGCGAATTCCAATTGCCCTCACTCTACCAGTTCTCGGCGGTGGGCGCAGCCTCCGCTGTTGATTATTCCAAGGACGCCGAGGGCAACAACGGCGTCGTGGACAGCCCGCCCGCACGAGTCGTCAACCTCACATATGCTCCTTCGCCCTCTCCTCTTTGCAAAGATAAACGGGCACTCGAACGCCGTCGAGGGACCTCGCCGTCCGGGTTTGACGACGATGTACGTCAAGGTCCCAATAGACGTCTATGCTTGGAGGCTCCCCTTCCATGCGGCGACCCCGACGATTCCGTTCCTTGTGCAACAAACCTGCTCCATGTCGATGTGCCTCCGTGTGTCGATGCCCCCCCGCTACGTATCGTCGGAACCGAACCCAAATCAACTCCCCCAACCGTGTGCCGGTCTGAGTCCGACCGTTGTCTCACACTTCGACGGAGTGGGAGACATTCCTCATCAATGTATGAGTTGGCAAATGGCAGTGTTGGCCCGTTCAAAACTATGACCCCTGTCTCAGAACCCGCAACAAAGGTACGCTATCACTTGCTCATATTCCGTTTTCTAAGCATTCTTATAGTAGTTTATTTGGAATTGTGTATGAAACTTTCATTGGCTCCTAAATTTTTTGGCGTTGACCCAAGTTTACGGACTCGCATCCTAAACGTCTTGTTGTGGTATGTTCCTTCGAACCTCATATTAGGTCTCTTCTCCAATGATAGTTGGGCCATCAAAATCTGAGCATTCCCTTGGGCTTCGCCGGAGTGTTAGGCAATCATCAACATACGATACACCAAGCTCCATCTCCTCCCATAGTGCGGTATCCCAACGGAATTATTTGAATGCGCTTGGATCAATGGGCCCTGTCCGGAACAAAAGTTACAGCCGCAAAGATGAGATTTTTAGGGGCATCGAGGCACGGAAAGCAAAAGAGAAGGAGGCGGCCGCAAAGGCTATCGCATATAATCAACACTAAATTATTTTTAATATTCCTAGTACCTAGACATTTGATGGTTTGAATTTTTAATTAGTATTATTTCTTGAATACTACTCATTGTGTTCGATATTCAATATATATAATATATTTATTTTCCATCTTGGTTTGCATTGTATACGTTTGGGTGCATCAATATTGTCTTTATTGTTGGAGATTTTGTTCGTGCTCTACGACTCATGTAATTAATGTTTGTTTTATGGTTGTAATTCATCTATTTCCATGTAATTTGTTTGTGGTTTGGGTACTTTGTATCATTTGTTTATGACTTTACATACTTCAATAGTCTCAGAATCATGAAAAAGTCTCCATTTAACGAATATAGTGTTCTTTATACTAGATTTTATCCTCATGAGTCGTTCTATTGATAAAAATCCTAATTTTCTCTGTCTACCCTATAGCCGTAGATGACATACTGTATCACCGCACGCCGTCCTCTTAATTCCACTACAGTTTCTAATTCCGCAATCTCCCCGACTCCCTGGTATGTTGTCCCTATAACCGCGCGTCTGCTGCCCAATGCCATGGCTGCTCCTAATTCCGTGGTCGGTCTCTTCCGGCCTTGCTCTCGTTCCTGGCCCCCCATTTCTCTCGTCTTCCTTAAGCTCTCGGTCTCTTAGCTCACAACCTCCTGACCTTACTCATGGCTCGTTCTCCTTTAGGCTCTGTTACTCTAAGTTTACTCTAAGTTCTATACGTGTCTAAGGTCAAGCATCGAAATGGGAACGAACTCATCATCTATGCCAAAGCTGCGTGGAACTGGGTGGTGGAACAAATCAAAATTAGCAGCCTCTCTGCGGTGGCCATGCTCCAAGGCTTTGACAAGACATGGGGTGCTAGAAATGTCCTTGTAGGAGACACAATTTGCATATTGAGTGGAATTGGAAAAGACAACGTAGTTAGGAGGTCAAGCTCTCGCTTGAGGGTGGTTATGGTGGGATGGGGGTTGTCCTTGGCCGGTGGGGTGGGGGTTGTCCTTGGCTTGGTGGGTCTGGGGGGTTGTCCTTGGTGAGGGTTGGTTTTTGTTTCTCTTTACGTGGCAGTGTTTTGCGCCCGAGGGGTCCCGCCTCCCCTTGGTGTGGGCGTGTTTTCTTTTTGGTTTATATTCATTTTTGGTGTTGGTTGTGTTGGCCTTCTGTCGCAAAAAAAAGAAAAAAAATAACTAGTTCAAATTCATGACTTCAGGAAAACTACCGATCATTTTATAAGAATCTATGGAATATACCTCACATTATTAAAGAAGAACCGAGAGATGCCAACATGTTGGACTTGGAAACACTAGGGTCTCGACCAACTATGCTCAAAATCTCCCTGGACATTGTGTGGAATTTGAGAAATCAACTCTCAATTAGAGTAGAGGCACCCATAACCGATCACTAGAGAGATTCTACACCACATTTGGAGAAGTGTGAGGCAGTGAAAAAAATTCTTGTGTAGAGGGATAAAAATTAGGAGGACTACAATTTTTTGATAATTTGATTCCTTAAGTTGAGAATACTATGAATTTTTGAAGCCAAAAGTTGGCCCAAACACATTACCAATGTCTAATGTCTGAAATAACCGTTCATTTTGAGACGAATTCCTCCTCATTTTAGCACTCAAAACTAGGGACACATGTCGATTCCTTGGTGATACCATAACCACAGTTGGAGACTAAGGGTTAGTTTCCGTGTAGGCCACTCACCCGCTAGATTCTAGTGAAAATGTAGATGCCACCATGTGGAATCTACATTTCCACTATAATATGGTGGGCAACGCAACCTACATGAAAACTAACCTTTAGAAATTGTGAAACGTGGAACCTCATTTTAACCACCCACGAAAAGAAATTACCGAAATCAGTACCAACCTTTTCAAAATCATGGCACCATGTACATTCCGATGGGGTCTTGATTGGGAATAGGTGGTTTTACTCTATTGCTCTTCCTTGCTAAGGTCAACGATAAACTATGAATGCACAAAAAAACACTACATAAAGAGATTATGTGGCCGTAACATTATTCAGATCCATAATAATGTTCAGTGGGGCTGACAATATTCCACGTAGTAATCCCGGATATACCTCACATTCAAATTGAATGTGGGGAATATCCAAGAATACTATGTGAAATATTGTTAGTCCCACAAAACATTGTCATGGATCCGAATAATGTTATGGCCTTACGAGTCGTGACTACACCAAATATTGTCTTTAGTGTCATATGGTATTTTATGGTAGTTATGAAAACGACCACAAGTGTTGTCATCCCAAGTTCGTCTGCTTTTGGTATATTCTACAACCTAATGTTTTTGCAATGGAATATTGTCATGGATGATAGAAATATGGATGAAAAATCACTTAGTAAGCGACTGTAACTACTACATTGTGAATCTATAATGCCCCAATTTTTTTTTTAACAAGGAATGAAAATGATGTTAGGTTTAAAGTTAGTGTTGGTGACACTACACAAGTGGTTTGCAATTAGTATTGAGCAAGACAAATAGCACCGGTGACGCTAAATGCAATGTTTAGTGTAGTTCTCTTTCAACTATATGGGTTAATGATTAACATGTTGGTAGATGATATCTCCATATTCATGGATTCTACAACCATCTAGTGGAAGACAATCATTGGCAAGGCCGTGGAAAATCGTGTAGTAAAGAGCGATGTCAAGAAAATGGGGCCCAAATCAAGAGCTAGGGCTAGATGAGGCTTGCTTTTCGAGCCCATCCCCCCCCTCCTCGATCTTTACCTAAGGCGAAAACGTAATCCACTATATTATATTACCAATTCTTTCTTTTCTCTTTAGCTAATTCAACTCTTGGATGTGCCCGGATTAGTCTAATGCAACCTAGTCAAAAAATGTTCCATTGTATGCCCTTTTATGTCGGTAAAAATGGTGGGGTCCTATAGTTAGTTTTTTGCTATCACTTAAAAACAATAACCCAGGGAACTAGGTCACAGGGAAGACTGAGCTAGTGTCTATAAGGGTTAATGTCACATTGGATTAAGGATTACAATAACAATTTAAATCTTTTTTACTCCTTTGTTCTTTCATTATCCCGTTTATTCTCCACTCTTATGGTTCATTGGTGCTTCTTAAGTCGTGAGTGATTCCGTCCTATCTTTAGGGAAATTTTCTATCACTCTATGTCTTGACCTATATCAGTCGTGAAGCTCAAAAGCTTGGCAAGTGGTCCTTGGCAATTTGTTAGGACCGAAGTCCGGGGTAATGTCTTTTGAATGCCACATCGTCTTTTAAATGTCATGAATTAGGCTTTGCAATAATCTCAAATTAATTCCGCTTAGGTTAACTTACAATCATTCGTCCATTCTTCCAAGAACTGTAATCATCATCTTCATCTTCCCCTTATCTGGCAACTTATCAACACAAACATCCACAAGATCATCTATAATCAATGCATCAACAATTCAGGCAATATTCCTTAATTAAGGCCTAAATACATTTTAAGTTCAAAAGGATTTGCCTTTGGTAATGTCTTACACTAAGTAGGCAACTTCTCCTTCTGGAGATGGTAATGTCTTTCACAGCTCATGGCCTGCCACTGATATATCTTGTCTGCAATCATTGCATTGGCTTCACGCCAGATAATGTCTTAGAGTAGGCCTCTGGCTATGCTCCAACAAGCTGGCCTCTTTGTCCTCTCTCTATTCCTTCCTCTTTGCTTCTCTCGGCTTGACAGCCGCCCAGCCTATGGCCTAGCCTGCCTATCTCTCACGGCTCTACCTTTCTCTCTTTCTCTCTCACTAATCACTTCTTTGGTTGCATGTAGGCGATAGCCAAAGGTCACAGGCGATAGCCTTTCTCCAACGCTTCGGCTCTCTGGTTCGTGCAGGCGATGGCCCTTTCCTCGGCTACTAGCCCTCTCTGATTTCTTTCTCTCGACTTCCCTCGACACAGCCTATTGCCCAAGATCTTGGCTCTATGATGCTGACATCTTTCAAGACTCTACCACTCACTTGCCTATTTGCCAGCACTCCCTGACATTCTTCCGACCATTGCCCTTGCTTCCCTTCGTGGCAAATAGCCCTTAACTTCTACATCAGACTGGGAGAAGTCTCTCTCTCTCGCTTATGGCCCTACTCAGACTTCGACCATTGCTAATATCCCGACTTACTTGCACAGTTTCTTGCCCTTTTGGCAGTTGCTACGTCTATTGCACGCTCAAGGCTATTGCCAAAAATCACACCAGACATAATTTATACTCAATTACCAAGATCAACAATCAAGATTCCACTCCAGAAATATCACGACAATTGCTCTTAAACTGTTTACTCCTCAATATCAAATTTCAAAGTTCTCTGAGAGTCCGAATCACTCGGTTCTCAACTTTGCTTCTAAATATGCCAGCCTCTTGCTTGGCATTGCCTATTGCTAAGTGTGTTGCCTCAATCTCTGAGTGCTAACACTTCCTACAAGCCTATTGCTTCTATCTTGAGACTACTTCTGATTCTACAATGGTAAATAGCATGTCTCGACGTACAATGGCCAGCCTCCTCCTTATCAGTGGGGGAGGTGAAGACGGTTGCAACCGTCTGCAAAACGGCTATTGCCCTCTATTCACACTGTCAATGTGTTCCTAAGTGACTATCGCCGCTACTCTTCACTGACTTAGTCATTTTGAGCTTTCAGGCTAGGGGGTGGCCAAAAAATTGAGTTTACAGGTCCCAATTCATGGGGCAAGATATTTCACCCTAGCCTCAAACCACATGTTGTGATTTTCAAGAGTCAAGTTCATTTTTTTGTAACTGTAGATTGAACATCAGGTGCCAAGGGCAAGGTATGTGGGCGTTTTTTTGTTTGTTTCTCATGTTCTCCAACTTCTACCGACTACACTATTTTGTCTAATTAGTGTGGGTGGGAAATTCACGTGGGTTGGAAATTAGTGTGGCCCACACTAAATTTCCAGTGTTTGCATCACTTTGGATGTAATTCGTACTGTCATCCATTCGTGTGTGTTAGGGTTCTCCGCAAACAACCTCCGTTAGGTCTATGTGCGCAGAGTTGAGTCCTGAGCAAGCGGCGGAGCTGCGAGGGGAGGGCGGAGTGGTGAGAGCTGCAAGGGGAGGGCGGAGTGGCGGAGCTGCGAGGGGAGGCGGAGGTGCAAGAGGAGCAGGAGGCGGAGGTTGAGGTGCTTCCCAGGGTCGCTTTCTTTGCTTCAATGTCTTGTACAACCTTCCGAAATTGCTGCTCCCTCTCCAACGCCTGAGTTGACTTGTTCTCCTTGCACTCTCCGTTGTCTTATTTTGCATATCCTCATCGAGTCGAATCTTTTACTGTATTCGCCTTGTGGCTGATGTGTAGAAGCATGTTTTACTTGTATGGCTTCCTGGACTTTGCTCGCAATCGCCTCGGCGTCGTCGATCTTCTTCTGTCCAGTACGAATAAGAGTCTGGAGTCTCTTTAGCTCCTGTTCCTCTTTTCTTAATTTCGGTGCACATTCCTCATAACAAGGAGGAAGAAAGTTTGAAAGTGTGAGCAGGTGGGGAGCCAGTTGAAATCGGAAGAAAACACCCAAACAGTCGTGTAACCTTACTACCGATGCTCCTATGGCCAGCCTCGGCACTTGAAACCACAAGATTCAGGATCTCATTTATCACCAAAAGAGAAGCTGAAGCTGTCACACCTAACTTCGCCCCAATGTGAGCCCAAATTGATGCCCACATGTGTTGTTAACACTTGTAAAACATTACAAGTGGTGTTTTGTTGATTTATGATTATTCACAAAAATATAAAAAGAGTGAAGCTTGAAGAAAGCTAAGTTTGAAACATTAGGCTTGTGTGGAGTGGATTTAAGTAGTATGAGGACATACCTTGGTAAAGTGTGGTAGGTAGAAAGCCAAGGTTAGTTAAATGTTTGAATTAGGATCTTTGTTGATCATTTGAGGGAGGAAGGCTTAGGAGATAAGATGAGAGCCTACAAAGTAGGAGGAGAGTTCGAGGGCTTATCGTGAGCCTTGTGGATGGGATGAGTCCCTACTTAGAAGGAGAAGGTTAAGGGGTTGTGATTGGAGGCTCTAATCCTCTCACCCTATCCTTACCTCATGCCCTCTCTCCCTCTCAACTCACTATATAATCCCTCATTCTTCCCTCACTCATCCTCTCTTTCCTTCGTGCTCCTTAAGCACCCCACGGGTTATAAGTGTGGGTGTGTGGGAAGCAAGATAGGAGCACATGTGTGTGCTTAGTTCTTAGGAGAAGAGCCAAGGCTATTTAGCCTTGAAGAGGGATTGACCTCTTGTTAGAAGTAGATTGGGTTTAAGGAATTTGGAGTTTGATTGTAAACTTCAACTTGTTACATTGAGATTCATATTGAAGTGAGAGAGTTCAAACTTGTTTAAACTTGTGGCATTTAGAGTGACTAGATTGTACTAGGTGCATTACTTGTAGTGTTTTATTAGTTATGAACTTGAGCAGAACTTTATAGTGAGAGATTTGTCAATTATGGATGATCAGAGTGTTCAATGGGTATGAAAATTTGAGGGATTGTTTATTATAAAGTATGGGAGTTGTGGTAAAAATTTGAGAGCTTCGGTCATTGGGATGAAAGAGTTATTAAAAGTTGAAGGGGAGGGTGTCTAGGAACAAAGCAGCAAGGTTTGAAAATATGTATCTCTTAGAGGGTTATAGATATGGATACTAAAATTTGACACTACCTTCTGAACTTATATATCTATCTTGTGTCAAAATTTTAGATTGATTGGACGTAGGAGTTGGAAGTTATTAGAGTTTTAATGACCGGATGCTTTATCACAACATTCATACTAAGTAGTTAGAGTTAGAATTTCATGCATAACTTTTGCATATGAACTCTGTTTGTGCCAAAATTTGGTGTGGAAATTTTTGATAAGGTACTTAACAAGTGTACCAAATTTCACTTGAAGAACATAAGTTGGGTGGGAGTTATACTATTCTGAAGTTTAGTAGGAAGACATTGATAGAGATTTACATCAAGAAGAACTTAGAGAAGGAAGGGCAAAGATAAGTATATAAGTATTTTTTAATACTTGTATTTAAAGCCTATGTGCTCATGGAATCCACAAGCGAAGTGTCATGTACCAATACGGAATCAACCACGATGACATGTGATAGCACGGAATCAATAAGCGAGAACTCATGTAGTAGTGTGGAGTCGACGGCAAGGACTCGATTCACAAGAGGGATATCTTTGAAGGCATGCGTGGCCAAAGCGGCCGGGTGGACATTAGAAAAGGCTAAGGATATAACCTTGCCCGACATTAAGGAATGTAAAACTACATAGTGTGGTGTTAATCAAGTTGTGTATATTCCAAGGGTAGATTGGAATTATATATTGGGTTACAAAGAGAGAAGTCTCTACATGTCATTATATACTTTTCCACTCGGACTAGGACGAAATCGAAGGATGGAGGATTTTTGGTGACACATCAACTCCAATCTTCTGTGTTGTTATGTCGCCTACCTTATCACTGTTGGCACCTTCTTGGTTTTCTTCTCTTTCTATTTCCATTTGCTTACTTGTACTGGCATCTAGAGTTTTTTCAAATCCCATACCATTGCCTCGATGCTTCTCACTTCTATCTTTATGTGTTGCGGCGGGAGCCACAACTCCATCTATTTTCATGTTTGTCCTTTTTGGGCCATGACCTGCATTATTTTGGCAGTTAGTCCCATTGTTCTCTCTGATCAAATGCATATTGCCTCATTTTATCATGCACACCTTCAAATATGTTCCATCTAATATTCCTCCTATGCCTGACTTGTTAAAAACCGGCTTGATCTACATTTACATTTTTGCCTTTTTCCTTTTGATATGTATGGTGAGTGGGTACTAGCCTTCTTGCTCTTCTCAATGTGTTTTGCTGCACTATCTTACAATCCCGCACTCTATGCTTCCAGCTATGGCAAGCTCTACATTTGATAAGGAGCTTGTCATAATCTACCAGACCTTTCTGCGGCGGTAAGATCCCTTCTTCGGATTCCAGATCTATACTAGTCACCCACCCCTTATCAATCTTAAGATTAACGCAAAACCTTGGATCCTTGGAGGTTTCATTCTCGGTATCCATCCCTATTACCTCTCCCAAGGTTTTTGCTATGGTTATCGCCTGATCATGATGCTCAAATGGTAAGTTCCTCACCGTTACCCAGGTAAGGAATGCCAAGTTGCTGGGGTTTTCGGGGTTAAACCCTGGAACCCAACTTTGGATCATGTATGTGCCCCATTTAGATTTGAATGGGGACAACATCAATGCATTGTGCAAAGCATCTTTATCATTGCTGGAAAGGAAGAAATACCCTTTGCCTATATTCCTACAGAAAGCCAACGAACTATCCCTCAACTCCTGATTTAGGGTTTGCAGCCATCATTACTACACAACACGTCTTTTATTTTAACACCCACTTTACTACATGTCTTTTGTTGCTATTTACAGTGAACCGATGAAATGGTGGAATTTAGCCTTTACTCATGGTATGTCCGATTTAACTTTCTGCAGAAATGTCAGTTAAGTTGGACATAAATTCACTTGGGAACACACTTGAGAACGTGTTTGGGAACGTCTTTGAGAACGTGTTTGGGAACGTCTTTGAGAACGTTCATGACTGTGGATAATGAAGTTGTAGATTTGGTATATGCAATACAGACATGCCATATGTTTCTGGATGTGTGTTGAATACTCACACCAAAAAAATTCCATTTGTAATGGATTAATATTGAATTTTATTGTACATATGAATATGCAATATTTGGAATGTCTAATCACATATCATATTCTTTTTAATCTACTAGAGCATTTTCATCTTCTTCAATTCCAAATTCATCATCATCTTCGTAAGATGGTTCACCCTCATTTGTGTTCAAAGCTACAACCACTTCATCACTACTTAATACCACAACCTCATCTAGTTTTGGATCAGTTGGTGTTTCATCATTGTCCAATGCCTATGGTACTAATCCACAATGCTCTTCAACATTGCCTAAAGATAGGCATGCTATGTCCGGCATGGAATCTTTTCGAGAAACAACTCGTGCTCCTCTTGGCTCTTTCGGAAGAACCACCTTCCATCCAAGATTGTTCAAGTCATCCGCAAAGAAAACTTGTTCAATATGAAGTAGAAATGCAAAAGATTCGGCTGATAATGGCACTAATTTGTCGAACTTCACGAGGCTAAAACCATAATTATCTCGCTTCATAGTAGCATTTTGCCCAACCATGTTTGTCATCACCCAATTACAATACAACACAACCAACTCATATCGACCATAGTCCACAGCCAATATTTCCTCCACCCATCCAACATACTCCAAGTTTGCCGCCTTCAAGTTTCTGTCGCGTACACTTAAGTGACAATGTTGAGAGAATGTGGCGGCCACACTTGAGTCCACCGTTGTCGAAGTCCTTTCTGCACTACGCACATGAATATGGTTTCCGAAAGCATACATGGAGCGGTACGATGTTGCTTGGCTGGAAGGTGGAAGAGACAAGACCAACACATCATCATCAATTTCTTCTCCTGCTTGTTTCGCATGTGAAACCTCTGATTTGAACCATTCGGGAAATTGTTGATCTTGGAGATTTTCAGGGCATATAATCCTGCCTCCTCGTTTTCTTCGTCGAAAGTCTTCACAATCCAATTTGCGTTGTGTCATAATTGTAGTGTGACCTCTGTAAAATAAAACATTTTTAGATGCATTTGATGTTTTAAATGTATGTGCACACTAAACATTAATAGTGACATGTACTAGTGACATACATTGCTTTATATCACAATCCACATTCATTTCCACTTAACATAACAAATAATATGGTTTCACTTTGTTAGTGCCAAATATTTATTTGCAAAAATTAATGCATTAATTACTTCTGCATTTGGGATGAAGTTGTTTACTCTCTTCATGACTCTAGGGGAGTCACATTATTCACCACAAATTCATGTATCCACTCCCGTAGTTCGGGTGTTAGTATCCTTGGTCGTCCAACACCTTCAAGTATTTCATCGTTCATTGTGGCCGGGGATTCGTGGCACTCAAGTAAAATCATCCATGCGGATGAAAAAAATGCAGGAATCATCTAAATGACTATTTTTAGGCAATTTGATTCCGGAAATAGAGTCAAAGGCCCCGAATTAGTATAGTGATGTCACATTCGAATGAATTGGCCCTCAACCCCATAGGGGGGCTTTTTTTATTGGAGCCACTTCATCCACGATATCTTGGATGGATGTTCCTTAGTGAGTGCCACGAATCCCCACCCGTTCATTGTGGGATCCTCCTTGTCATCCCATACCTTACGACTTGTAATGGTATATGTTTGCATGTACTCCGTGCAAAACCCAAGAGCTTCATCTATGACATATCCTTCAACCATACTTGCTTCAGGTCTTGCACGATTTCAAACATAGCCCTTCAATGTCTTCAAGTACCTCTCCATAGGATAGATCCAACGGGCATGTACGGGCCCACAAATATCTAATTCCTCAACCAAATGTACCAAAAGGTGTGTCATAACATCCAAAAATGCCGGTGGGAACTCTTTTTCGAGCATGCACAAGGTGATGGCCGTATCCTCTCGTAATTCACTCATTTCCAATGGATTGATGGTTTTAGCGCATAAGCGTTTGAATATGCGGCTTAGTCTTATTATACATATACGGACCTCTTCTCTCATGATTGTGCGTACACAAAGGGGCAAGACTTGTTGCATAAGGACATGGTAATCGTGGGATTTCAATCCCTTCAGGCTCCCATTCACGTGAACTCTTTTTCGCAATTGGCCAACATAATGAGTTGGAGTTTTCAACTGCCGCACAACACCCACAAATACCTCCTTCTCTTTCTTTGTGAGCACATACGAAGCTTGTGGCAAAGTCAGGCTTCCTGGTTTTCTCCCCGGTATGGGCCACAAATGCGGCCGTATGTTGGCTTCCTTTAGGTTCATGCGAACCTTAAGTGTATCCTTCTCTCCAAATAGGGTTTTCATGAGACTTTCTGTTATGTTTTTCTCGCAATGCATTACATCCAACGTATTGCGTATAAGAAGGCCCTGTTGCTCCGAAAAATATCAGGGTAAGTATACTGCCTGCCAAATACCATATAAGAAAATTTCGCGAAGTGTTACAACAATTGTTGTCCGATATGACTATACCACTACGTATATAAGTATTGGAATATTAACATGACTACAACTACATGTGTTCAATTACTTCCTAAAGTCAAGATCAATTACTTCCAACAGTCATGTTCATTTACTTCTAATAGACATGTATTACTTCTCATAGTCCCGGTCTACATTTACTTTCACGGTAACACAATCAAATTGAACCCTTCGTAACATTCTGATGTTCAAGTAGGGCCCAAAAGACGTGATCAATAATTCCGGTAATATGAGTTTTCAAGGTGCACCTTCCAATATGGTAATACAAAGAGCGCGTTCTTCCTCTTCACTCCATGCTCGTGAATTGGATCCAGTTTGTTTCCTTCTTTATTTCCAGTCGACTCTACTAACCAATCTTCTCTTTGTTTTGCAAACCGCAAAATATCGCATGGAAACAATACCTGCGGGGGACCTTGGTGTTCCTCTTCTCCATCAAAGCTACTTTTTAATCGTCTGTATGGATGGTGCATTGTCAAGTAACGACGATGACCGACATAAACGTTTTTCCCCAAAGACTTGGACCTCCTCGTTGACACATGTGGCCCGCATGGGGGACAACCCCTATACCCCTTCGTAACTTGCCCGCAAGCAATCCATAGGCCGGAAAGTCATGAATGCTCCACATAAGAATCGTTTGAAGCTTGAAACTTGGGTTTGTATTGTGATTATTCTCTACACTTTCATGGGCCTTCTCCAATAGCGATCCATCAATTGCCTTCACCCCTTTCACAACCTTTGTAGCTCCTCTATGAGTGGTGCTAAGTACACATGTATATTTTCCTCTTTCACACTATCTTTGTCGGGAATGATTAGGGTTAGCATCACAAAAAACCGCTTGGTAACTAGCCATGGTGGCAAATTGTAGTTTAGCAATACTATTGGCCAGGTTGAATGACTCAAAGATTGGTTACAAAAGGGATTGACACCATCCAAAACTAGTGCCAGACGTAGATTCCTTGGCTCCTTCGCAAACTCCGGCCACCTAGCGTCCACGTGTTTCCATGCCTTGGAATCCACAATTGATCTTACTTTGGTGTCCTTGTTTTTCCCCTCAACATGCCATGTCATAAGCTCAGCCAACCGTTTGCAACAGTACATTCGGAGCAACCGAGGTATAAGAGGAAAATGTCACAACACTTTCACTGGAATGCTATCAGAATTGGGAACATACCGAGATTCTTTGCATTGGGGACACTCTTTTGCGTCCTTGAGTTCATTCCTAAACAAGCAGTGGTCATTCTTGCACGCATAAATAGTGTTGTAGTTCAAACCCAACTTCCTCACCAATTTTTTGGCCTTGTAATGTGATGGAAGGCAAGTGTTTTCTTTTGGGAGTAGATCATGTTTCAGCAGTTTCAACAACTCGTCGACACATGCGTTTGGTACTCCAAAAATGGTGCATATATTAAGGAGCATGAGAACTGCTTGCAACCGGTTGGTGGGGCTGTCCTTGAATAGTGGAGTATTGGCTTCTTTCAATAATTCCTCCATACTCTTAGCATTCTCGTCATTGTCATCTTCACGTATACATGGTTCTAGATTGGCCAGTTCGTCCTCATCTTCGTGTTTTTCATGAAGTTCTTCCTCCATTTCCTCATTGTTTGGTGTGGTATTTGTGCATCCGGGCAAACAATCATACCTCTTGAAACACTCATTGACCATCCGAACTACCTCCACTTCCTCTTTATTATCCTGCACCGCTTCTGTATTTGTTTCTGGAACCATGTCTCCATCTACTCCTGTTCTCGTATCATTATTTGCTTCTACTGTCATGTAGCTCCCTTCTTGTGTCGCCATACATATGTCATTTTCTGCAATGTAAATTGTGAGGCCAAACCACCCACCCTTATGCGTCCTAGTCCGGGTGAGGGCATGGGGCTCACATTCATAATAATCCTAGGTAAATCTTTTCAACATCATTCATCCCCATTACATCACACATCCATTTGGTCACACCATTTATTCCATGTCATGCGTACAAGCGTTGACAAACGCTTTTCTCCATGATTGTTCTCTTAACACACCCTATCCAAATCCCACACAAGCTCACCCCAATTCCATGGGTAACTAATGACTTAACCATTCCATTATATTAAGCTTAGGTATTTAGCTTAGTTAAATCCATCTCCTCCAACCTTAAGCTAGTTCGACTTGAACCCCAGCTTCCTCCGAAGCCTAGAGCTAGTTCCGCTTGGAACCGGCTTACTCCCGAAGCCCTGAGTTTCCTCAAAGTGAAATCAGCTTAGCCTCCGAACCTGGGCTTCCTCCGAAGTGAAATCAGCTTAACCTCCGAGCCCGAGCTCCTCCGAAGTGAAATCAGCTTAGCCTCGAAGCCTGTGGCTTCCTCAAAGTGAAATCAGCTTAGCCCAGCTTAAACCCAGCTCTACAAACTAAATCCCAGCTGCTACAACTAAATCCCAGCCGCTACCAACTAAATCCCAGCTCCTCCGAAGTTGAGCCTCTTCCGCTCAACAATCCAAGAGAGAGCCACACTCTACAACCCCCCCCCCCCACACACACACAAAACCTCCCAAGAGAGCTTAACCCCTCAACCCTCTCCTACATAGTAGGACCTTATCCTATCCACTAAACCCTCACCCCCTAAACCAACACGAACATGTCCTAAATCAAACGTTTAAACCCAAGGCCCTTCCCCTTGCCTCATCACACAACACTCATTTAACCAAAACAACTCCTAATGCCACTAAGCCTCTAATTAACCACACTAAATAAACCTAAGGCCTAAAACATAACTCCACACCAAGCCTCACTCTTTTTAATACTTTTAGTTGTTTCACTAACGACGACAATTGCAATTCTAAGTATATTCTAAACATAAAACAATTATGAGCAACCATTTTGGGCTCATATAAATGTCGTTGTTCACCTCCTATATGTGCATCAGGAATAAGAAAACAATACATTTGCTCTTAGTAACCTTTTATATTTATGAGGAATCCAGGGGGTTGCATTTTTTCACATATTCTCTTCTAGCCCTTTCAACTGCATTCAATTGTTGTTCACTATGTCAAGTAATGAAAATTACTACATTAAGTAAAGCTGTCCACTTTAAGGTAAAGGAACGCACAGTAGAAGTTCTCTGGACTACTTACAACAAATGTGGGGCTCCTGATGTTGTTAGGAATTTGATTTTGCAACTGTGCCAACATTTATGATCACATAATTGAAGGTCACATTTGGAGTAACAAGATTTTATTTGCTTTAATATAGATTCAAAATGGATGGATCATCAAGGCGCGCAATGTTGGACTTGGAGCTATGGAACTTGGAAGAAAAAGAAGATTGGTAAAGTATCGATGCCCTTGTAGTATGTGCGCAGGGGGAAAGGTAATGTCAAGAGCAACCATACGAAAACATCTTCGTCGCTACAAACGAGATCCCGCATTTACGAAATCCATATTGGTAAATGATATATTTGCGATCATTGAATTATATTGTTTTGTAATTGAGGCAATTGAATTTTGATTCAATATTGATTCCATTCGTGTAGGCACAAAGACGACCTTTTGTTGAGGAAGCAGCTAAGGTGGCTATTCAATTGTTTTTTAAAGAGATGACAATCCCAAAACTTGTCCCCCAAAAGAGAAATTACACTAATGAGGAGCTGAAATTGATGAATTGGAGGGTTGAAGCCTTCGATGGGCAGTGGTATGATGGTCCCATACCAAAGTTTAGTAATTTCAACTTTCACCAAAGAAATTGGGAAGTGAAAATTTCAAAGTTTTCGTTCATGGGCTGGGGTTTATTTGCCATGGATTCCGCAAAAGCAGGCGATATTCTTTTGCCATTTGTGGGTCCCCAATACACCAAGTTAGAATATCGAAAAATGAAAAGTCTTGTACCCCGCTTCTTAAAGCTGAGGATGATATTTACATAGACGGGAGTGTGGAGAGGGGCAATGTTGCAGGTTTTATTAACAGCTCCATAGGGCGAGAGGAAATCGGCAATGTAGTGTGGGAGTATAGTATGCTTCCAAAACCTTGGAAGAAGAACGAATGGGGTTTTGTTATGATAATTGCATCAAGGGATATAGAAGTAGGAGAAGAGTTGTATGCACATTACTCCATGAATTAAACTCATGTTATTTCCTCAAGATATGTTACGTACTTATTTCATTGCCAATTTCAAAACTATGTCTTGCACTAGGATATTATGGTTTTTTCAAAAATACAGTGACACGTAAGCAACTTGTACCAATTAGTGGACATGTACTAATACCTACATAGGACAGTGATGTGATGGGCTGTCATACAGTCATTGTGCTACATAGAGTACCACAAGGTATCATGTCGCAAAGAAAACCATAAGGCAGGTTGTATTGGACTCAAAGGTGATTGGCATGTTCTACGTTTCTTTGACAATATCAAACATATCTCATGTATATATATATATATATATATATGTATATATAAATAACAATATCAAACATATTTGATAGCAATAGGATTCTTCATCAATTTGTATAAGTTCCCGAAAAGAGTTAAAACTTGTAGTTATAAGATCCGTAGTTCATAACTTCAATTGCATTCATTAATACTCTTATAATATCTTTATAAGTATGTTGCTTTTATAACTTTTAATAATAATGAGAAAGATTGCATGTTCTTGAGTCTTTCTTCTTTTAGCTCAAGTGTTACTACTTATAATATAATATTATGATATTAATTGTATCAAGTATGCATGTGGTAATATACGTCAATCTCACTTATACTTAATCATATATCACCATAACATATAGAAAAACACCATATATAGTTCTTTGTTTATAATGATATACTTTTAATGCAAAGTGTTTCTTGATGACGAGAATAATTCCATTAACACTTCAAAAATCCTTGAATGCTTGACATCACTCTTACATTATTCTCTTGAGTGTTTGCTCAAGAGAGAGAAATCTTCTCCAATTGGTTAATCTTTCAACTTGTAATGACATCCAACAACTCACAAAGAATCTTTAAGAGAAAGAAGTTCCAATTTGAATAACAATCATTGTAAGTAGTTTATCAAAGTTTCAATCACCAAGTCAAAATCTCATACATATAGATATTAATCAATCTTATAATAATGGGTTCCGCTTTTAAGAAATATCACATGCTCAATCTTCTCACTCCTTTTTGAGGAGTTACTCAACTCTCGCTTAATCACTCACTTGAACATAATTTCATATTAAGAGATAGCTTGCTTTTCGGTC